>JAKWJA010002494.1:5370325-6611873 GCA_027704765.1 Solanum habrochaites | reverse complement strand
AGGCCCACCTAACTACACAAACCATGGTGGGATCATCGGGGATGAGTTAGGGCCCCCAAGGTCTCCGACTTTAATCAGAGCGAGACCCCGATGACGGACCGTCGCACTCACGCGGGGACCCCGTCCCATAGGTCCGTCGCACAAAGACCCCTTAGCCACACCCTGCTAAAACGTCTCCAGTGTGACGGACCGCTTACCACACCGACGGTCCGTCCTTCGCGACAGTCATGGTTGTTCAGAGACCTGTTCTCTCGGGTATCTCAAAAATTCTTCAGGGTCTTAAGACGGACTTCGGTGACGGACAGTTTACACACGACGGTCCGTCCGGCGCGACCGTCATGGTTTTTAAGAGAACCTGTTTTCAGGGTATCAAAATTTTCAAGTGTCTTACGACGGGATATTGTGACGGGACCGTCTTACCAACGACGCGTCCGTCCTGCCCAGACCGTTATGGTTGTCAGAGACCCTGTTTCTAGGTCTCCAAAAAATTTCAAGTAGTGTCTTACGACGGATCTTGTGACGGAACGTATTACCCACGACGGTCCGTCCTGCTTCGACCGTTCATGGTGTCAGAGACCCTGTGTCTCAGGGTCTCAAAATTTCAAGTGTCTTACGAAGGGACTTATTGTGACGGACCAGTCTTACCCACGACGGTCCGTCCTGCGCGACCGTAATGGTTGTCAGAGACACTGTTTCTAAGGCTCATCACAAAATTGTCTAGTGTCCTACGTGTCATGGACTCTTACGAAGGGACCGTCGTAATCACGCGGTCCGTACTGCTTGGACCGTCTGCTGGTCAGAAGGATCCTCCTTCGGGGTCCTTTCATACATATAACCAAGTATTAACACAGAAGGACTCATGACGGGCCGATCATAGTCACGACGGACCTCATAATCGGTACACGTTGTGTGATACAGTTCAATATAATTACACACATATTTTCAAATTTAATGGCAATTGAGTTTCGCCTGTCTTGCTTTTTAACATTACTCGTATCTAATAGTGACCCTTTGCAGGTACGATCTACTATGGCACCCAAGCAAGACGAGCCTACGCACGCGGACGATCAAGTCTGTTGACCCCCGTCGCACGATTGATCAGCGGGTCTGATGATGAGAGGGACCCTGAAATATGTGGCTCCACAGGGAACCTCAGCCCTTCCCGTGCACACGTGCCACCAGAGCCACACCAAACACCGAAGGTGCGCCCGGCGTAGCATGCCTCCCAGTCTGATGAGGAGGCACAATGACCGGCCACCCCTCTGGGGTCAGCCAAAAGAGGAAGGAGTGTCTGGCTCCTTCCCTAGGGAGTATCCTGGTCTGAGGAGTTCAGGATCTGCTCAGTTCCGTACCCGCCAACTCAGATGGGCAGCGTCGGCATCGTCTGATGAGGCTGACCATTAAGAATCCACATCCGGCGCACCAGTCCTGGTCAGAATCACCCAGCCGCTGGAACCAGAGAAAACGGTGGCCATGCCATGGTGTACGAACGGCCAGTTTCAAGTTTACTCACGCACAACACCACCCCTCCGACGCAAAGTTCTTTGAACGAAATAGGGAGTAATGACCGCAACCTCACCTGAGCGGCGGGTACTCACAGGGAGCCTTCCCCGATGCCGGCGATTAATAACCTCTTCACACGGCATCGCTTGGAGTGGACAGCACGTCCATTGGGCCGGATTACAGCGAGGAGATGGCCGAGAGTGTCTACGCGTTCCTATTGTAGCGACTCTCAGATCCCAGGATGAACAGGCGGGCTGCTCCGCTAAACCGGCCACCATTGGAGCAGGTTCGAGTCTTGGGGAGTGCCGGTCGGACAATTTCCTGCCAGCCACCGAACAGGTTCCTATACGGCGAGAGTGTAGATGCTACTAGGACCCCCATCACTGCCCGTGAGTTTGGACTTCGCTGGCAGATGGATGAAGATGGGACAGTTCATAAGAGAGTCAGCACTAGAGGGAGCCCACCAAGAGGTTGATGGATGGCCCTACACCTATCAAGTCGACGGAGAGGGTGCCGATTGGGTCAACGACGACGAAGGGGCCATCAAAACGGCCAACCTCAGTCGGCGCCAAGTTCTTGTGGCATGCTCGTTGCGTCACTGCCTTTCCCCCCACAGCTGCCTGATAAAATAGTCACTCGAGCGAGCAGTGGTGATGCGGCGATGATAGCGGTTCGAGGGGGACCATGATGGCTTCTCCAGGCCGTTAATGCACGAGAGGGCCTTCAAAGCCAAAACCACCATTACCCCTTGCGTGCATGATCTTTGCCCTTTGCAGGTCTGCAGGGTGGGCCCATTTGGAACATAGAATTCAGTGCGACCCGCCGGGTACCGTTGACGTCGGCCTCACAGAGACGCGGCAATGAGTTGCCCCACGTCGAGGGCCACGTCCAGGAGATGCCACCACTGCAGATGATTTTTCTTGCCGGATATGGTGGCCCAGCTCGCACAAGCCCACACAGACATTCCACAGAAACTACCCCGGTGAGTCTATCCTGGGTAGTAGCACAACCCCTCTACCGACACGGCCCCACTTGCTCGAGTACAAAAACTAGGGAGCACAGATGGCCACTCTTTTGCATATATCCAGCCGTGGATGCAGGAAGTCTATCGACATGAGATGAAGCGCGTATGGAGAGCGCAGATGCAGGTGGAAGATTGAGAGGTTAACCAGCGCATAGAGCCTTTGAATAAGAGTGTAGCCGACCAGCCCCTCCGGTAGATTTTGTGTCAACTCTTAGGCTGCAGTACACAGTCTTGTGCAGACATCAGCACGATCATGAGACGAGAGTCCCGGATTCATATCGAGCTACTGAGGATACTGTATTGGCGGCCTGTTTTCTTACTCAAGACATTCCCCAACTTCCACGAAGAGAGAGGGTGCTAAAGATGAAAGGGTCGCCAGGGGATGAGGCGGAGAAAGAAGAAGGGAGCGCCCAGCGATGGAGGCCGAGAGGAGAGCCTCACTTGATTGAGGCGCGAGGCACACCAGATCGAGCATCGCAGGAGATACGGCTGGGGCGGTCTAGCCCCCGCACTGTAGGAGACAGCAGGAGGCACTACTGAGGGTTGCGGTTGGTGCTTGAGAACACCCTGAGGGTGTCCAGATTGCAGAGGATGGGGGTTCTGGGACACACGGACCCACCAGCTTGTTGATGACGGAGCTCTGCGCCACAGGTTTTTTCTGTCACCTACCCCTCTAATCTTATAGATTTTTATGCATTTGGCGGGACAATTGATGGTTTTTTTTGTGGGGGTGGGGCAAGGAAAGGGAGTGTTAGGGTGAAGTATGAGTAGCCCAACTCACTATCCTCTTTTGGGGGTTTTATTTGCCTGAGTTCTTTTTTCCCCAAAAGATGATTATTTTTTTGTATGAAACCGGCATATATGTTTTTATCTTTTGTACAAGTTAACTCTGAAGCCATGATGGTCTAAAATGATATCCTGATAAACTGAAAAATTAAGCATGACTAGGCTAGTAACTGACCAATTGTGTGGCTCTAAGAATGAAAGAGAGTTACAACCATTGCATTACCCAAGTCTTAATTCAAACTAGGTGGCTCTAATGATCTGTATAGTGATGAAATGTTAAGTGAGAGTGAGGAAATTTGAATAGTCCAATAGGATACTGAGCTAGAACTTGCCTGGTCTAGTCTTGCGAAAAGAAAAGCGGAACAAACAATTAGGAAAGGATAATAGGGCACTTATTCAAGAAAGCCCATTTCTAACCCAAATAAAAGAACAAAGCAAGTTATCCTTCTTTGATCCAATTAATGTGAGCTTAAATTAGACCTTTCTTTTTACCCCAACTTGATCTGTTCTCGGGAACAACGTGTGGGCCTGGTCCACTCATAGGACAGGTGCACCTAGGCTATGCAAAAAGCAGAAGTTGAGGGTGGATAATGCCGTTAGTAAAACAACATTCGTTCTGGCCCTGACCAACTTTGGGTAGTGTGTACCTTGACTCATGGCAAGCATGAGTTGAGGGTGGCTATTGACACAGAAGAATGCTCTGGAAAGAGGGGTTGAAAGAACAAAAGAGAGGAGAAAGACCAAAAGTAAGGGACTCAAAAGTAGTAACAAGAAAAAAAAAAGATAAAAAGAAAAAAACTACAAGGATATATAAAAAAAAAAAAAAGAGAAGAGAGTCACTACACAATGAAGAAAGAAGAGAAATTGAGCAAAGGGAAAAGAATATGAGAGACTGGGCGAGTAGATGATAAGAAGGGAAGATTTGCTGATATGTCAAGGAGGGCAAAAAAAGTCACTCGAGTTATGCTAAAACTGTACCCTACCGGACCCCGAGCCTATGTTACAAGCAAAAAAAAGTCCTATCGTGATCCTAAGGGTTGTATAGCTTGTTTCTCTTTTTTTATTTTTTATCTTGAACTTAAGGCAGTGAAAATAAGGGGCAAAGCTTATGGCATAGGCATAAATGAGAGTGTGACTTTGTTCTGAGAGCGAGTGTTTGAAATGTTGAATCATTATACTCAAATGAAATCTTGGTGAAAATAGGATTTGTTTCTAAAGTATAGGACATTAGTTTGCCCAATACCAGATTGTTAGGACCTCGGTGGAAATTGAAGAGGATAGGTGTTAGTGATGTGACCTGTGTCATGTTAGAAATCCTACAAAATTCCAAGCCATAAAGTGATAGCGTGCTAGATTTGATGAGATAATCGGGATGATAGCCAAATGCTTGCAAAGGAATAAAACATGATTACTATTGGACACCGATTGTGTAGTGATGTGTAGTGAGTAAGAGTGCGTCGCTTGAGGGACAAACAAAGGAATTTAAGTTGAGGGTGTTGATTATCCCGTGCTCACGGTATAATAATACTTTAACTCAGTTTAGATAGTGTGTCCAAAAGCCCTTTTTAGTGTAATTTTATACAAGTTCTCTTGTGTTTGCAGGAAAATCTGCCAGGCGCCAATTTGCGGAGACGATTTTGAGAGAAGGCAAGCAGGAAGCTTGCTGAAGGAAAGATGGGGATAGTCTGACAAGTGTGGGAGTACGAGGCTGTGACGGTCCGTCATGGCCATGACGGGTTTCGTCCTGCATGTACGGTGAAGATCAGAGAAGTGATCCAGTACCCAAATTTCCAAGATTTGAAGTCTTTTGAAACGAGACCCTCGAAGGGACCGTGTCCTTATGGACGGTCCGCCCACTTGCCGTTTGAGGGAATTGAATAAGAGAGAAGCAGAGGAAAATGCGACAACTAAGGGACGACGGAGTCCACGACGGTCAGTCATTGACCACCACGTCGTCGCGTGGTCCGCGACCCAGCAGCGTTTTTGGCAGATTTCCAGTAATCTAGAATTTGGTTAATTAGGTTTTGTATTTTTTATAAATAGTTCGAAAACACGTTTTTGAGTTAGACACTTGATAATTAACTCTACAAAGATTAGAACTATTATTATTATAGAATTTATTGATTAGTGTTTGGATTCTTTGGAGATTCTACAAGTTAGATTTTTGGTGATTATCAAGCAATCTTTTGGATTTCCACTATGTTCTCATTGACAGTAAAGTACATGAATTTCTTATGTATATATTGGAATATTGTGTTTATGGCGAATGAGTAACTAAACTCCATAACTAGGGTTTGTGTGGGAACCATAGGCAAATAATGAGATAAACCCATAGCAAAAACCAAATTCTAGAATAGTGTCTTTAATGTATTAATAATTCTTTCGCGTAGAAGTCTTTTTAACGAATGAGCAACGTTTAGAACTCGCCTTACTGTACTTGCAGGGCCAAGGAGAGGGTAGATATAATAGGAAAGAATTATTACATAGATTTTCGTGTAGACTATCAATAGGCTAGTATTTATGGTACGAGGTGAGGGTAGTAGTAACTAGTCAAATATCGAATACGATGCTTAATATGGGGTAAACGATAGGTTAGGAAAGCAACACCACGTAGCACGACCAAGGTGCGGAGTGAGATTTCTAAATGCCGGACCAAGGATTTAGAAATACGAACTTATCACTTTGCATGAAAGAGACTAGGAACGAATGTTTATAGTTAGATTATCAGTCAGGACCTATGGGGAACACTAAACCCTAGTTACTTTGATTTAGTTGATTTAAACCCAACGTTAAAAGTTCGTTAAGGTATCTTTCAATTCGTTAGTCTTTTACTATTAGGAAAGTACAAAACACCCTGTTTACATTTTATGTTTTTTTTACTTTCCTAATGAAAGTTATCAACGAACAATAGTATAGTAATAAACAAGTAAAGTTTAAGTCTAGACTATTTTCCTGTGGGAAGGGGAACGATCCCAACCTCACTAGTTGGGTTATTGACTTGACGCGGACCGCTTTACTTCTCTTTGAGAAGTATGTAGTTTGAGCGTATCAATTGTACAGATAATTTCTTGATGTATTAATTTTATGAACCAGCCTTATTATGCATGCATTGCGTAATATTGTATAAAGAGTCCTAAGGTCATTAGAGAAACAAATGTACCAAGTGGGGGATATTGTAAGACCCCTAAATAAGAGAGGGTGTCTAGATCCTGACATGTTTGTATTAAGGTTATAAGGTCATAAAATGTCTTATAATATGTTTTAAAGTCAGTGTGAAATGTTTGAAGTGATTTGGAAGTCGAACTTCAAGGTACGACCAAAATGTTCAACAACTAGTCCCCTATGTGCCTCATGTGTCGATGCAGGCTTAAATTTGTGTTTCATCTGATTTTGAAGACTCTAAATGAGTTATAATTATTTTAAATTATATTATATGAAGTTTTGAGAAGTTTGTAGGTCAAAAGACACAAAACGTCCAAGGCGTTCAAAATATAGCGCTTATGATGTTCAATATGTTTCTTGATAGGGCTTGGACTTTTTGAACGTCTTGTAAGTATTTTTTTTTGGATGAAATTTATGTGGAAGGTCTATAAATGGTTAATTGTTGTATTAATGTTGTAAACATCCGGGTACGACTTCTAAAGGGACCCACAAGAGGCCCCAAAAGAACGACCAATGGCAGTCGAACACACTTCCCGGGCAGTGTCCATTGACGGACCCAACGACGGATCATTGGTCCCCCAACGGCCTGTAGAGAAAGTCTTGTTGACTGGCACTTTCCTGGTGCGGGTCACGAGCCAAGAATTTGGCTAAGTGCCAGGCGACGGAATCCAGGCACAGACCATCGACACTATGATGCCTCGTCATTGCCTCCGTCGTTGCTGAACTATAAGTTGCAGGCTGTGTCTGTTTCATTTAAGAGGTGAATGGGACATTCAACCCACGTCCTAACCTGACTATAATAAGTTTATTTACTTAATTTTAGGTGTATATATGTCATCTAAAACGTGATCAGCCCATTCAAAAATCAACTCAAATGTTTTGAGCTCTTCCCTCCAAAATTGTTCTCTCTAAAACCACCATTGTTGGGGAAGCTCAAGAACTGACTTAATTTGGGTTTTCCATGGATGAATCATCAAGTGGTTTTCAACTATACAAAGATATGGTGATCTTCATATCTACTTATCTTTTCATCTACAGAGTCATTCTCAATGATTTCAAAGAAGAAAAATATGATCAAAGTCATTCTTCAATCTGCCATGGGTCATTTCTAAAAAGATTTTGAACGATTGAATCATGACTAATTGAAGTTAATACAGTTCTTTTAACTTGAAATTTACTCCAATTACATGATGAACCCATGCTCTATCACAAAAAAGATTAGTCTTTCATGGGTGTTATGATTTTTATTTGTTATCGATTGAATTATGAATCTATTACTTTGAAGTGGTAGTTTCTACTGTTATTTACATGAATTTATCATGTTTTTATGACGAAGGATCCATGTGGTTCCATGGATGAAGAATTTAACATGCCTAGCTTAGTATTCTAAGAATTCACTGTAACATGGCCCATTTTATGATTTAATGTTAAAATCGATTATGTTGTGGTTGTTGTAGCTATAGTTTTAGTTAAATATTATGGTTGAATTGTGGATATAAATCTTGTACGATCAAAATAAAGAAGTATTGGTCTGAAATAATCTACGCTCTTGTAATCGATGGAGTTGTAACTTGTGATCTTGATGTAAGGTTAGTTGTTATATGAATTGATCATCGTTAATGTCTATACCGTCTTCCTATAGAGAAATATGAGGATGAATTATATGTAGTGAATACAAGATTGGTCAATTCATGATAATTTGAATAGGATTAACCTATGTAAACTTACCTTCCATGAACTCCTTATATCAAGCATGCTTGTGTCGACCTTAATGGAAATTGTAGTAGTGTCTCATCGATACTATGATTTCATTAGCTACTGACCTAGACTTATGAAATTTATGGAATATAATTGATGATTAAAGAAAGTTAATTGGATTAAAGATCAATGTTGTTCTACTTCCTAGTACATGTGAGATGCCTTGTATTATGTTGTAGTATGATCTTGTAGCGACTTGTACATGGTTTCTTCTATGATTAAAGTATATTTAGGTACTATCCTATATATGAATTGTTGATGAACAAGGTGTATTTATCAAGGATTATCAAAGGGTGAGAAATTTTTAAGAATGCTTATCTCTTCTACTTTTCGTGTAGTATTGTAGTTGATGAAGCCTTGTATGACATTGTGTGGTATGATCCACTTATGGTGGCGGTTTTTACTTTATTGTCGATCACTATATGTGTTGAAAATGTTCATGAAGGAAAATTGATGGATATATGAGCATGTGCTTATGATGATACTATGTGAAACTTATGCCTACTTTCCTATTCTAGTTGTGATTTAGGTTGTATGGCTATTGTGTAAGAATATTTATATCCATGTTAGGGTGAAGTATAGTTCCTGCCATTGATGAGTTAAAAATTGTTAATAATCCCTTACCTATGTACCCCTAGGTTAATGCATGAATAGCACTAGTTAGGAGTCTTTAAGTGTAATATGAAGTTGACCTATCTCCTATGCTATTGTGTGTTGTGTGCTTTATGCTTGAAGGTATATTATGGTCTAAGAGGTTGTCTGTCTCAATATCATATTGATAGCAATTGTGTGATCTTGTTGACCAATGTACACACACACTCACTCACATGCATGTTACAAGTAGTATAGGTCATGATGTCTAAATGAAAGGTAGTTCTCATATTCACTATTGTCTACTACTATTATATGTTAAGATCATATTTATGAAAGCATGATATGTGTTTTCATATCTAGGATGACTTTATAGGTGGACTAGTATGGGCAAGGGTATGGGACTTTACCTATGCATTGCACATGTGTACCTTAATAAGATAGTTCTAGTTTTTGTTTCTATATGTGTATGGTCATGTGTGGTTTTAATGTGTTATGTGAAACACTTTTTCAAATATATCTATACATCCACACACATCAATGATGATCTAGATAATAGAGGGACATTGAGAGGTCTATCCAAGAATACTCTAAACTAGATATGTGCTTGAGTATGCTATAAGCATATGAGAATCAAATTTACTAAGCCATAATGTATGCTAAATCCATTAAAGATTCCAATATTAGTAGGATTTCATGAAACCTGAAAAGAAGTTGATCCAATAAGCAAAACCAACCTAGGTTCAAGAGGAGTGGATCACAACTCATAAGAGTAATTGCTTCTATGATCTCAGAACCAAGGGAACAAGTTCGGATGATGATGATGGTATGTTATAGTTTCTCTCTTATGTAGTGATGGATTCCTTCTATGTAGAGGAGTATGGTTTGTATTAGAGTTGTGATTCGTGTCTCTCCTCTTCTATTCAACTCAAGCTTGAGAGATAGAAAGTCATAGTAGAATGTTGCATGTTGCATTGTGTTTAGGATTCTTGTTGAAAATGAATTTCATTGATTTCTTGAATTGTGCCATATATGAATTAATGATTATGTTCTAAAATTAATCAATGTTGTTTTGTCTCTCATATTTTTATGCTTCCATCATAAATTACTTCACAGTTGCAATTTTTAAAATTTGAGTACAATTCACTATAAGTTTGGCAGTTCACAGTAAAAATTATGCAAAATTGATTAAAATGTTTTTTTTAAAAGGTTATAATGTGTATAGACTTGATGTATATGATAATGGTAATATTTGGATAAGGAATTCCTCGTATATGAAATTAAGTATGTGAGTCTTATTGGATAATGAGTTGTAGATTGATCTTATTGTGTTTTGAGTCTCTTTATTATGTGGAAATTGGTGTTCCTCCTAATTGTTATTGAATATGGTGTGTTAGGATTATGTTCTACTAGTCTTGGGTTTCTTATCTCTTGAAAGTGCCTAAATCAAAGCAAGTGTCATTCGAAGTGAATATCGTCTATGTTGGGGAGAATGTAACATCTCTAAAATGACATAGGTTAAACTAGAGACTAATACATGTGTCATGATGTTATAAATCCCTTAAATTGTTTATAATGATGTTTAAAGTCAGTTTCTAATGTTTGGTTATATTTGTAGGTTAAACTTCCAAAAACGTCAATGACCTTGTAAAGATATGCCTTGAGACGTGCTTGTACATTTAGGTGTGCCTTTTCATGTTTTACTTGTTCATTTTTATTGAAATTAATGTGAGGATTTCCTCAAATCTATACGAGTATATTTGGGTTGGAAACATCTGTGAAAACTTCCCAAGGACCAACCAATGGGTCCTTTAGGAGGACCCAAGTTGGGAACAAAATTATCGAAAATAGTCTCAAATGACGGAAGCAATCAATGCCTAGTGGGTCAGTCCACGCCCCATCGATTGTGGGCGTGGGTGGGTAATTAGTGTGGGTAGTTTTTGATCTTAAATGGAAAGCTTCAGAACCAAACCACAGAACATTAGGATGGTCCTTAGGTGGGTATATGGGGCATATCTTGAGGATGTTGATTGACACCTGCAAAATTTCGGTTGCTTATCGGCCAAGCCTTGGGCATTATAGGTATTTAATCTATCCTTCCATAAAATTATTTTGAAGGTTCCTAAAAAATATTTTGGGTGTTTTATGTAGTTTTATAAGTCTAGAACCCCTAACAAAATCACTATTCCAAATCAAAACCCCATACCCAAACAAGGCCTCTCTAGAACACCATTGAAGCTTGAAGGGATATTGGAGCTTGAAGCCTTGTTTCTCCATCAAGATTTCTAAATTTTCGTGGTTAAGCATCTTCATCCTTGAATGTCTTTTATTCAAGGAGCCAATCTTTAAAGTTGTTCCAAGACTTTCTCAAAAGATGAACTTCTATATTATAATCTAGCCATTGGTTCTTGCAGAAGATCTTTTGAATCAATGTATTATTATTGAATTGATTTTAGCTTGATGATTTTAGATTAAAATTCCTATGGACCCATGCAAATCAAAAATTCATTATTTTAACTATATTATGGGTGATTTCATCATGTCTCTATACTATTGAATTCTTGTGTAGTTTAATTTGGAATATTGAATTATGAAATAATTATGTTATAATTATTAGTATGTTGTCCAAAATGAGAAATTAATATTTTATTATCTTTGATTCATTTTTATATTTGGATTATTTGATTGAATTGGTGATCATGACTATGGGTAAGAGACTTTGTATATGAGTTGGTTGATTTGGTTATGGGATGAAATTGTGAAATTGAATTGATGGTATATATAACTAACTTTATCTATATTATATAGTATAGGTCTTGAATTATGACTAATTTTTGTACGGTCCATTTATGGTGGTGGTGCTTATGTGCTATACTTGTTAATAATGTGGCCTCGTTGTCATTACATTAAGAATTGACATACAATGGCCTTATCGGCATTATTTTAAGAATCTTGATATTATCATGTTATAAATCGAATATATGAGCATTGTGAAGGTCTTATGACTTATGTGCATATGTGAAGTCAAAGTATTTGTTCTTCTAAGTGATTATATGTGATGTTATAGCCTAGAGTAATGCCTTTTATATGTATACACTATGTTGAAGTGTGAATCTTCAAAATGGATTATATGAACATTATTATGTGTTATGGTGATTATAATAAAGAGGTGTGTAGGGTTATTTGCAAGTATACATAGTTGTGTGTAGGGTTATTTTCAAGTATACTTACTTGACCCTATATGATACAGGAATGATATTGTATATGTGATAAGATGATTATAAAGTGTGTTTTATCTAGGTACATATGTCCCTTACTTTATTAACGAAAGAATGGGAATATGAATCCTTGACTTACTAGGTTAAATCACCTTTGTCTTGAATATATATGTACGAATGGAATATAATCTTGAATAAGGCAAAGAATGTAATTTATGTTTAACCTTCTAGAAAGAAGGTTAATGTATCATTGAAGTAGAAAGACGAAATAGTATCCACCTCGTGAGTATGATGGACTAAGGGTTAGTTGGATGGAATGATGTAAAATCATCCTTAGGAAGGTCATTGAGGTATCTTAACAACCATTGTAGGCAGCCCTAGTAGCCCCTCCTTTGCAAGGTGTATTATGAGTTCGTTATTAACAAGATATTGTACCTCTTCATATGCTCCTTTATTGAATTACTCTATGAGAACAAATGCTAGTACTGAGGGAATATACTTGGAAATTATCTCTTGTTATGATTGAGATCAGAGTACAAAGAAACCCTTGATATTTCTTAACCATGTGGCTACATAGGTTGTGTCCTAGTTCTAGCAGTTGCAAGTAGAACACCGTTTTTTGGAGTAAGGTCGTCTCCGGATTCCATGCTTAGCTAACATTGTTTATGTCGGTTACTTCACTATTCTGATCATGTGGATTCATGTTAGTGTTGGATAAGTTATATGAAGTTTAGGTAGTGTAATGGGACGCTATCAAGACATTACACGAGTAGGCTTTGATGATATTAGTATGTTAGTCCCTAGGTCTTCTACAAGACCATTATGTGAATGCCCTTAACTGTTGAATATCTGCTAAATGATTTAATGAACCTAATGACTTAAGATAAATATATGTTTTAACGAAACGACACTTATCTAGAGTATCTTTAAGGATTGCTTAAGTAGCTTTGATAGGTTGTATAGGAGTTCTCTTCATGTCTTACATAGGTGAGTCTTATACTAATTCTACGTAGGGATTTAAATGAATAAAATGGGGAATAATATTCTCTTAGGTAATTTAAAGGATCAATTTGGTGTGTGTGAAGGGATTATATGGGCAGTCGCTTCATAGTTCAGTCAAGTGAGCCTTACAATCATGTTTGTTAGGAGGCCCTCATGGTTATTTTAATTGAAGTGATCTTAATTTTATGTTGTGTTATCTTACTATATGTACTTATGTTGACTTAATATGATCTCTTATACTTGTTTTACGAAGTTTTACTAAAAAAGATCACATTTTATTCAAATATCCTTTTATCATGATTTTAATGGATTATACCATACTAAGTATATTTTAATGTACTAATTGCATAAATTTTGTCTATTTCTAAAGGTGTAGGTGGATTTGAGAGGTGTATCGAAGTTAAACTTGGATTAGCATATCATTGAAGCAAAAGATGGTATGTCCTCACTATATTTGAGGACATTTTGATATTTAGATTTCCTTATTGAATGTATTGTAATAGACTTTTCTATTTTTTATAAGTTGAAGTATGGGTGTTTCCCAATATATTCTTATGTCAACGATGGCGAATTTTAGACTTAGCCTTTCATTATGGTTTTCAATAAAAGAGATATTTTGAAGCATCACTATTTTGTGTCAAAGTTCTAATTTTGCACTACTTCTCATACATATATGCAATGAATGATGTCAAAGGTCTTGTACAAGACCTCCGAGAACTCAATTACGCATAGTTGAGATTCGAGAATATCATAACTTTTAGGGTGTACTCTCGGGTCGTGACACTTTCACGTTGGTTTTTCCAAAGCAGCCACAAGATCACCTTATCTCCTCTATAGTTTCATGTATAATGGACAGTTCTTCAACGAAAATGAACAAGAGATGGCTATATGTGTTTGAAGCCAAGGTTCTGCCACACTCTTGCAATGATTAAGAGAAGGTTACAAAAATAGTAATTGAAGGATAATTAAGGATTTAGATAGCCAAGGTATGGGTGGTGCCCCAACCTTTTATTATGTGTTTATTTCATAATTCAAGACTCACTTGTTTATTCCAACTCAAGGAATGGTGATTTAAAACTATAAATTCAAGTCATTCAATTATATTAGAGTGTTGAGGATTGCTATTGTATCGATTTGTAAGTTATACAATTTGGGAATTGAGGTATGTATGGTTATTCCATTCCTATCTCTTTGTCATGAATGAAAAACATACATTACAAAAAGTATGCTTTATATGTTCACTTGTTAGTGACTTATCCATAGTTACAATTCCTACTCCCTAGAGCATTAAAGTGAGCACTCTAATATGAGTTTGTTTCAAAATGTACGTTTTTACTCTACTATGTGTTAGCATGTCAGGTTTAAACTTGTTTTATCGTTTAAAGTACCCCTGAAACATATTTATCTTATATAAATGAAACTAATCCTAGAGTACACATGATACATATGTTTATATGTTGTATAAATGATATGCCCAGATCTTGCCAATTTGATTCCATTATGTATTCCATCGTATATGTCATTTTTTCACATATTCATGTGTTCCCTTTATTTGTATAGTTATGGGTGGCAGCCCAGGGACAAATGCCTAGAATGGGTCCATCCAAATTGGTATAGAAGGGTGGATGCTAATGGGAAAAAACTGTAGCATGGGACGATCCCTATTGGTATTAAAGGGAGACAACTCAGGGTCGAAAGCCTATCATGGGGTGGTCCCAATTTGTGAAATTATGAGGACAGTATGCAAGGGGTTTAAATGCCTAGCATGGGTCATTCTTTTATACGGCTGATTAATTGGCCATTTGTATCATATGTCGTATATAAACTATAACGCATAACAAAGTATAGAAAAGAATGTAACCTACTTGTTTCATCAAGTATAAGAAAAGGTGGTCTCTATTCCTTATATATTTGTATTTTGATTCACTTAGCTCTCATTTTAATTATGGTTGTGTTATGCCTTAAATATTCAGTTTATTTGCTTCTACTGACGTTCTTTATTTGGGACACTCTATTTCATGTTGCAGGTACATGGACTTAACTAGTAGATCAAATAGAACCACTTCATAATCATGGATTGTTGGTGAGCTCCAGGTTGATTCGGGGCTTTGTCGATTCATTATTGTATTTATTGTATAGTGGTACAGTCATGGATCTCGGAGGAGGCTTTGTAGACATTGTAATGCTATCATCTTTATTCATCGTTTAACTTGTCAGATGCATCGGTTCAACTACTCAACATGTGTTGTATATGAAGTTTGTCATTAGTAAATATATATGTGTAATAGTAGTCTATCTTCTCATCATACGTGACTCGTAAAGCACGTAGTCATATAGTGTGTGACCACCTCACATAGGGTGGGGTGCGGAAAAAAGTGGTATTATATCAATTCATCCAAGGAAGTATAAAAATACGTGTCTGGTAGAGAAATACTTATGAATAAGTTGCGCTATATTATTAATTAGGGGGCTGCTGGGACATAAAGGAATTTTTACCTTTCTTCTTAATCTAGATTGTGTGATAGAGCAAAGTTAAGAAGTCAATTTCCACTTGCACCGATCATTCTATTGATGTTATTCCTACGATTTTTAAGGTTAAAGGTAGCTAAAATGTCAACTTGCGACCTCCAATAAAGGATCTGAAGTTAGAAAAATTTAGTCTACATTGAACTCTTTATATTCGACCTTCCCACTCTATAATGTATGTAAAGGTTTCTATGTTATATAAATTTTAAGATGCATTTTTACTGTTCATATCATGTTGGGTTAATTGATCATGATACAATATTGTTACCATATGCTTAAAAATGATGGTCGACCTAGTTAAATATATGAGTTGTAGAATTTCTAGGAACATGTTCTTAGGAAGATGTATCCAACTCTTCAATTCTATATTTTCTCCATATCTGTAGGATCTATTCCTATAGAGGACACTTGTGATATAGACAGAATTTTTAATATTGCACATGTTCTTGAAATTGATGTTGTTGAACCAGTTTTTTTAAGTCGGAAAAAGGTAGTGGCACAATCTGATAGGTATATATTAGGAAAACAGTGTTAAAGACTCCTAATTAGCTGACAAGTCCTAAATTCTCACCACATGTCATCCAAAATATGTTAATATTTCGCTTTTATATGGTATGTGCCAACAAAAGAAGTATGTAGTATGTTTTTTTTATGGAGGATTTGTATGTGACTACAAATTATATATGTATGGTATTTCCTATTATGAAGTATGTTTTTGTTATGGAGGATTAGTATGTGACTAAAGAGTAAGGTTGACAAAAGAAAAAAAAATGGTTGGTTAGACCTAAGTGGTGATTAGTCAGAATGTAGATAGTGGGATCTTGTACATGAATCAACTAGTTTTGAGTAAAAGGTACTTGTTAGATAGGAAGCATGTAGGAATGAATCTTTAATTAGACAACCCAAAATGTGCGTAGATATTCTCATTAGAGATGGGATATTTTAAAGTACCTAAATATAGGAGTAAGGGGATATGAGGATTCAATAGATAAGTGAGATTGGTAATTATTAAAGAGAGGTACCTAAGTGTATGAGGCAATAAAAACGTATCAATTTCAATCCTAAGGATTTATAATGTCAGACCCCTAAAAAACTTTATTAATCTTTGTTTTATAGAGAAGTCATTATTATATTGATTAAAGTCTTGATATTTGGTCCTGATAGCACCAACAAAAAATAAGGAAGTAGAAAGGTTACCCTGACAGAAGATACATGGACCTACTTCATCTACATCGTAGTACAAAAGAAAAGTAGAGCAATATTAACATGTACAAAGCTCCTACGAGGTTCATTTAATATATTTTCCTAGTAGTAATTCATCAGTCAATATACATTTAAGGGAGAGGAAAAATTGATCATATTCTATTTAGTATTGTTTTCTATTTTGCATGGGAGAAAAATCTAATAGTATAGCCAGACCTATCTTGTTATGACCAAAGAACTAATTATCAAATTTTATGAATCATGATATAACTTTCATAACCGAAGAGCACCCTCTAAAAGAGACAAGGTGTACTTGACCTCTCAGAGGTCTTATACAAGCCCATAGACGTCATTCATACCATTTTAATAGGAAATTAGCGGAAAATTTAGAACTTTTTATATATTGAAGTTTACATTGAACCTTTAAAACAAAGTAGAAAATTGGGTCATATCCCTTATACAAATCTATACTTCTCACTCAGGGCTTACAACAATATCTTCAATAATTTGAGAAAACTGAATGTGTTTAGACTATTGTAACATCTCTAAAAACATTAGGTGAAGCTAGATACTAACAAATGTTACATGAGGTTTTAAAGTCCTAAAATGATTTATTATAGTTTTTATAGACACTGTTTAAATTTTTGAAGTGTTTGGAGGTCAAATGTTCAAGAACGTTCATGCATAAAACAGCAGGCACAACCTCGAGATCGATACGGTTGGTGTGCGTATGCCTATGTGCTGCATCACGGATTTCGGTGCTTTTCACATGTAGCGAATTTGAGTTTGGATTTCACAAAATCGTTTAAGAGAGGTGTTACTAAACACTGTATACGAGAGTATTGGGTTTTAAACACCAGAAAAAAACTCCCCAAGGACCAACTAAGGTGACCTTGAGGATGACCAAGCCTTGAATGAGCAAGTTGTCCAACGCAACAACAACTATGGCATTGACAAACTAGTCCGCATCGCGGACTTGGTCTACAAAAAATAAAAAAGTTTCTCCGCTTCATTGAAATAAGGTGGACTCCACTGTTTCAGAATTTAATTTCAAAAATCATGTGGGAGCAGCTCCGCGTCGCGGATCTATTTCCCGACAAAAAGTTCCTAAAATTTATGGTGAGTTCTAGTTGTTTAAAAGGTCCTATAAGTGCAGGGTTCTTTGTTGTATTTTAGGGACTAGTTATTGGAAATTATTAATCCTTTTTAAACACGAACTCACCCTACAAATAAAAACCATCAAGTCCAAAACAACACCTCTTCATCTTTTCTCTCCAACAAAAAAACCCTCCATTGATGAAGATATGAAGCTCCAAGGAAGAAGACTGATTTTCCAAGTTTTTCTGAATCAATTTAGTGTTCTTTCTTCACAATTAAAGTATGGTTCTTCATCCTTCAATACACTTTCTTGAAAGAACCAATTTCAATGATTTTTAAAGATGATAAAAAGGATTATTTCTCCTAATTTGTTATCTAGCCATGAGATCTTGCAAAAAATGTTTTAATTCAATGAATTATGATTGAATTGATGTTAATTTGATGATTTTGGATAAAAAATCCATGAACCCATGCAAATCATGATTTTCTTATTTTGACTAAATTATGGGTGATTTGATCATGTCTCAATTGTATTGATTTGTTATGTAGATTGTATTGGGATTTTGATATTTTTATGAATTATGTTGAAATTGTATGTAGGTTTTCCTCAACTGATAAAGTCACATTATATTATCTTTGATTCATTGTTTATTTTTGTTATTGTACATTTAGGTTAGTCTTTGAATGATTTACGTGTTTGTTTTGGTTGAAATTGATGTGAAGGGTTAATAACATGTATACTAGTATATTCTTGTTGGAAACATTTGAAAAAACCCCACGTAACAAAAAAAGAGTCCTTGATGAGGATCTATGTTTGGAAAAAAATTGTCTAAAACAATCTTAAATGACGGAGGCAATAAAAGCCCAGTGTGTTAGTCCACCCCACGTCGATCGTGGGCGTGGGTGGACAATTAGTGTGGGTAGCTTGTTCTCACAAATGGAAAGACTATGACCCAAACCACGGACAAATAGGATGGTCCATAGGTGGGTCTACGGGGCGTAGCCTAAGGCCGTAGATTGAAAGCTGCAGAATATCTTCAGCGTGTTGGCCAAGCCTTGTGTATTTTAGTTATTTTACCTAGCCTTCCTAAAATTAGTTGGATGGCACCTTAAGGTTATTTTCTATATTTTATGTATTTCAATAAGTCTAGAAAACGTAACCAAGTCATTATCCAAAAGAAACACCCCAAACCCAATTAAGAACTCTCTAAAACACCATTGAAACATGAACAGAGATTGGAGTTTGAAGCTTTGTTTCTCCATCACATCTTCCCAATTTTTGTGGTTTAGCATTATTAAAGGTAAGTTTTTCATCCTTGAATATCTTTTCTTCAAGGAGTAAATCTTCAAAGTGGTTTTCCAAGACATTCTCAAAAGGTGAACTTCTAAATAATCTAGCCACAAGTTCTTGCATAAAACGTTTTGAATCAATGTTATTGGTACTGAGTGTCGTGGTTGTATTGAAGTTTAACTGCTTGATTTGTAGGATTAAAATTCCAATGAGCCCATGAAAATCATAAATTCCATATTTTTAATATATTATGGGTTGTTTGATCATGTCTGTATAATTTTGATTTCTCGTACATTTACTTTGGTCTACTGAATTATGAAAGAATAATGTTATAATTTTGATAAGGATTTCCTAAAATTAAAAATTAACATTTTACTATCATGGATTCATTGTAAATTTTTATTATTGGATTTAATTGGTGATCATGGGTATGGGTAAGAGCCTTGGTATATTGAGTTTGTTGGTTTGTCTATAGATTGAAGTTGAGAGTTAAATTGGTGGTACATTGACCAAACTTTCTCATTATTTTATATCATAGGTAAGGAATTATTATGATTATCGGTATGTTAAACCTATGGTGGTGGTTCTTCCATGCTATACTTGTGAATAATGTGGCCTCGTCGCATTTACTTATGGGAAATTAGTTAATTATCATTGTATACTATGTATACTAGATGGAGGAAAATGACTTTGATATTTTACTGTTACTATTTGAATCTGTAATTATTGTTAAGGTCTTGATGATTTATGTATATATGTGAAGTCAAAGTAAGTGTTCGTCTAGTTTATGAAAACTCATCATAATAGGGTATACTGATGTAGTGTATGTATATACTTGGTATTGAAGTGTGAATATTCCTAGTTGACTATATAAACATTTTGATAAGTTATTTTTATTATTCTATAGAAGTGTGTAGGGTAATGGATAAGTATACTTAGTTTGCCCTATGTACTATTTGGATGATATTGTACATGTAAAAAGATGGTAATGAAGTGTGTCTGGTTTTGGTAGACCTATGTCCCTTGATACATGATGAATGTGAACATGAATCCTTTACAAGGTAGACTAGAGCACCCTTTGTCATGAATGTCATTTGAGATATCTTAGTAACCATTGTAAGGCATCCCTAGGAAACCCTCTTTGGTAAGGTGTGATATTATTTTGTTATGAACAATGTTACATCGAGGGAGTACCCCCTAGACGTAATCTGCATCGTCTTCCTTGTAAGACCCCCAAAAAGTGTTATGATGTCTAGGGAATCACTTATGGCTATAAGATTTTTAATAGGTTAATTAAGTGTATTAAAGTGTTGTTGGGTGATTTTAATTCATTTGGAAGTCAAACACAACAAGAGGACAAAGAGGGACTATAAACACCAAGACGCCCCCCGCAGACTTTTTCCATCGACTACTAGGCACTAAGGGGGCTTTATGTGTTTTTAGGTGCTTATGTGGTTTCATGAGATTATGAGGGTCTTATATGTAGTACTGGTAATGTTTATAAGAAGTTATATGGAGTAAGTACATGAAGTTAGTTTGTAGTTTCAATCAAACGTACAACAAAAATGTCTATGCATCGAAAAGTTAAGGCTTTGAGACATCATGTGTGTCATTGGACGGGCCTTGTGGTGTGCCCATATTTAGATTTGTTTTACGTGTTTGTTTTGGGTGAAACTTATGTGGAAGGTTCTTGAGTTGTTAATGTTCGTAGTTACATTGGAACTGTCCGGGTACGACTTGCCAAGGGCCCCCACAAGAGGCAGCCTCGGGAGATGAAAAAAAAAAGAAGCAGCCTCGATCACCATCGACGGAGCACCAGGACGGGCCATTGGTCAATCGATGCCTGGTCGATTGGTGTCAGTAGGTGCTGTCTGCAACTGCATGCCTGCGCACTGTTTTATTTAAAGGGTGAATGGGAAATTCACCCGACGTCCTAACCTCACTCTACTTGGTTTATTTGATCATATTTTGGTGTATTTAAGTGATAAAAAACGTGATCAACCAATTCCCAATTCAAATCACACAAAATAGACTTTTCCTCCGAAACTAATTCTTTCTAGAAACCTCCATTGAAGATCAAGCTCTATCAAATCTTAGAGATTGCATTTCCATGGATTCTTCTTCATGTTTTATAGGTTATATTACACATTAAGGTATGGTGATCCTTCATCTCTAGTTATCCTTCCGTCTAGAGAGTTAATCTCAATGTTTTCAAATGAGATGTCATGATCAAACTTCTTATTCAATCTAGAAATAGGTTCTTTCTAAAAACTACATAAATGTATTAATAATGATGAATTTATTATAATTTATTGGTTTTAACATGAATTTCAATCCAATTGCATTGTGAACCATGTCCCTTCGCAAACTCGATTTAGCCTATGCATAGACATTGTTATAGTGGTTTGTTATTGATTGAATTGTAATTCTGTTATTTTGAATCATTTATATATACTTTTATTAGGCATATTTATGGTTATTTGTTTATGAATGATCCAATCTGATCAATATATAAAGATTTGAACATGACTAGCCTTTACCTCTATGTGTTTACTGTAACATTGCCCTAATAATCTATTAATTTGGAATTCAATTAAGTTAGTTGATTTTTAACTACTGCCTATGATGTATATAGATTATGAATTTTATGTAATGGATCCAAGGTGGATAAGGTCTTGAGGAATAGGCAGTATTGATTAAAGTTCTCCTTCTTCTCTAAATTTCTAATATAGTTCTTATGTATCTCGATTCCATGGTAATTGGTTCATAATTCTTTATAGGGTTAATTGTACTTTATCTACTTCCTATAATATGTTATAATGATGAATTATATGTTGTTAACAAGGGATGGATGACGGAAAAAACGACTAATAATGGAGAGACCAAACGAAGTGAGAATAGAACTAAGGAGAGGGAAGCGATATCTATTTCCACTCTATGGTATTTCTATGATGCTCACTATAATCTCAAACTCTTGGCAGTTGTAGTAGGATTTCGTTAAAATTGTTGTCTCTTTAACTAATGTCTTTTATGTGTATTGTTGATAAATTGAGAGCATGAATAATTGATGATTAATGTGACAATGATTTTGTAAGATATCAACTCCCTTCACATGCTATAAATTGATAAAGTAATAGACCTACTATAATCTCAATCTTGTTATGATTAATGTATAATTTGCGATTTTATTTTTTTAGCGTTAGCTACTGCCTTATACTTGAATTGATGATGAAAGAGTACTAATGGTCAATGATAACCAAAGTGTAAAAGGTTGGTAAGAATTGTTGTACTCTTCCCCTCTACTTCTCTAAAGTATTGTGGATGAAGCCTTGTATGGCATTGTGTGGTATGGTCCACTTATGGTGGCGGTCTTTACTTTATTGTCAGTATATATGTGTTGAATATCAACTTGAACGTAATTATACTATGAATAAGTGTTGGTGATGAAGCATCCCATGTGAAGCCTATGCCTAGTTCCCTATTCTAACTATGATCTAGGTTGTGTTTCTAATGTCACGAGCATGTAAATGGTTATGTTAAGATTATGTGTACTTGCTGCCTGTGATGAAGTCATATAATGCTATTTGTGACATAAAGATAAAATAGGTGCTTGAAGATTAGATCATACTGTAAAAATGTTGTAAGTCTTGAATAAATGATTCTTAATCTATTCTAACCATTCTTTGATGTTGTGTGTTGTATAATTAACTAGGATAACTTTATAGGTGTACTAGTATGGGCAAGGTCATGGGACCTTGTCTATGAATTGCACATGTGTGCCTTGATAGGATATTTTCTAGGTTTGTCTTCGAAGTACATGTATAGGATTGTATGAACATGTTATGAATATGACTTACATGCTATGGGGTGCTTTATATTATGATATGATTTAAATGACATTGTAATGGTTTTGCCTTGGAGTTTTTATATTAAAAGAATTTTCTCATATATATACCGATGGATTGTGCATGTTGATATATAAACCTGTGTGACATTTATGGGCTATTCAAAGTTTATCAATAGGGTTACAACAATGTATGAATATCTAGTAAAACATCGGGCCTCTTGAAAAGGTGTGCTCACATGTACCCTACCTCGACCAGTAGATAGGTGCTGGAAATAGTGCAATAAGCATATAGCGTTAATCCACCATATCCTAAGCCAATGCTTTATGAATTAAAGTAATAATTTCTTATAAATAGAGGAAACATAGCCTAGAACTGAGTGAACTTGACAATGAGAGGTGTTGACTTCCCTTGGAGAAAGATTCACCATTGAGTTCCCATAAGGTTTCTCTTCCCTTAGAAAAATATTCACCTATGGTTCCACATGAGGTGGTGTCTTCCCTTTAGGGAATGTTCACCCATATTTTCTCATGAGATGAGTTGTCAATGCCAATGAGCATGTAGAGGGTTATGTATATCTCTTAGCTCCATAAACTATGCTTGCCACATAGGATCTAGTATGTGATTTCACCTAGTATGCTAGCATGTATTAAGGTTCTACCTTTGCTAGGTAAGAACATATTCCATTGGTGTAAGACTCTACATTCCATGTTTAGCACCCATGGTGTTAGTGTTGGTTAAGGCTATAGTTTCAAAAAGTAAAATGGGGGGGGGGGGAAAAACCAATGGAACAAGTAATGACTATGACCTAACTAAGATGCCTAAGGGAGGTACTTAGGAGTATGATGGAAAGTAGTAAATACACCTAGAAATTGCAAAAGTGGCTTTTTTTTTTAGGGGGTGTTTAGGAAGGTATTTTAAGATGTATGATTATAGTTATGTCTTTATGTATGGCATGATAGTAATTGTCTACTTATTATGAAGAGGTGCATGGTATGAGTATATATGATGTGATCTTTCTCTCATATGCACAAGGATGGTCTTAATGACCATATGATGAAGGTCTTGTTGGCATTAATGAAGTTATCTATATGGCCGATTTGATGTATGAAATAGAGTATTAAGTATTGTGGTCTCATGATTGGTTTACTAAATATGTGTGAGGTTATGGGGCTTCACATATACATTGCAATAGTAGACTTATATTGGGATTGTTAGTAATGTTTTATAATATTCTATGTGAAGTAAAATTTGTATATGTGAATAATAAGTAAAGGTCACTATAATGTCATATGGTCTTGACTTGAATGTGTCTTTTAATGTGATATACATTTATGATGGTATGTGTTGATTTATGTAAGTTGTAGGTATGGTTTTCGTTGTAATCTTAATATGATGCATTTTACCAAGTATCACTACAGGGTTACTTGGGTGGCTAATGAATTAAAAGAAGAAGTTAACTGTAAAGTTAAAAGAGTTCACTGTAAAGTGACCTCAAATATGACTTACACTACACCATTTTAGGTCTACATCAACACTAAATCTTAACAACACTTATAAAGTGTTGCCTATAATACTTTTGGGAACGCTTTTAAAGTGTAGCAAAAGATTTTTACTTTTAGCTCACTAATATTAACAACACTTCTAAAGTGTACTCTTTAATGGGATAACCTACACTTTATAAGTGTTTTTATAATCTGCAACAACTATTTACATAAATGGACACAATTTTAAAAGTGTATTATTTTTATAATTATAATTACAACAACATTTACAAATGTGGCTTAGTCTTTTCACCCCAAAATATTATATTACCATCCAAAATAAACTTAAAATTTGATCTCCCTCCCATTTTTATTTATCCAAAAAAAATAAAACATTAAAGAAATATTAAAAAGAATAAAACATTAAAGATATAAAAAAGGAAATATTTCCTAAAACTTCAGCTGAAGATTCCATTTTCAGCTTAAAAGCACCATTTGCAAGAACCGGAAGAGTATCGAAGAACGGAAGAAATCGATTTGTACTATGATTTTTATAACATTTATGTCAAACTTAAGTTGAAGAACACCATTCTCAGCTGAAAAATCAAAGAGTACTACGACTTCTCTGAAGATAAACTGAAGAAGATGATTTTCCTCTCAGAGCTTCGTTGTTAGAGATTAGAGAGCTGAACAAGACGATTTTCATCAAAGATTCCTGGGTAAACTGCTGTTCCATGAGATTTCCTTCTGAAAAAATGAAAAAAACTGCTTAACAAATCAACTTGCCTCATGTCTTAAAGCTTTAGAATTATTGGAATAGATTTTATCATGTAAGAGATTTTATCTTCAAAAGTATAAATTATAGCTTTAAGATTTTTATATTCTTGTGTGTCAGTCAAACATTTAAGTTAGTGTTTTTATGTTCTAGTTTTTTTTGATACAAATTATTTTTATTTTTGGAGTTTAGTTTGTAGTTGTATTACGTATAAATGGGCAAATTATTTTTGATAGACTTGTTTTTTCTCTTGATTGTTGTATGTACAAGCTGAAGCTAAGTCACCTTTATCTCAAGAATTGAGTTGTTGCTAAGTTGTCTTTATTTGAAGAAATAAAGTATTGAAGATGGCGATGCCCAGAATATTTTGTTACTAATATAGATTTTGTCAAGTGTAAGTATCTACTCTACATGAATTTCAAAAGGTTTTAATGTCTGTTATAATGTCACTGTTTGTTTAGTCTTCCTGAGTTCATGGTCGTGCTCGGCTTAAGCTTGGTTTGTTCCTTTGTTACTTATTGATTCGTCTGTAGCTATTGCTGCGTACCATAATTTCTTTTTTGTGACTTACATGTCTTGAAGTGTCTAGAAGTCATTTTGTTGTTTCATAGTGCATTTTCAAGTATATATCTGAAACTTTAGTTCAATAATTGACTTTAGTTTTTTTGGGATCACCTCGTTAGTATGAATTTTCTATGAACTTGCTTGTAGTTTGAGTTGCCACATATAGAAAACGAATTAATTGCTTAGAGACAAGAGCTATACGATATATTTTCAAGGGTAGAAGGGGTGGAGAGGGAATAGCAGTTAGGAAGCAGTAACTTTGAGAGTGTTTTGAAGAGAGTGGACATTACAGTTATAACAAATCGGAAATTTCTTCCATAAAGGGATTATAGAAAAAAAATTGTATTAGTTGTAATATAGACTTGAACTTTGTGAACAAACCGCACATAATTCTATTTTTTACAAATAACAAGTTAATTGGTTGACAAATTGATTGGTGACCTCAAAATACATTTTATTACCTCCTATAAGCTGTAAAACACACTGGTTAGCATGCCATGCTTTAATTTTTAATGTATAAAAACTATATACTTATAAAAAGGCAGTTGTTTTTATGCCTTTAATTATTGTATTTCTTTTTCTACTTTCAACTTGAGGATTATGCTTCTTTCTTTTTGCTATAATTGTTTAATAGCCAATAACAAAATAGAAGTAGAAATTTGTTTTTGTAGTATGGATAAACCTATTGATTTTGTATTTAGGTGTTGAAAGTGAGGCTTTCTTCAACTATGTTTTATGAAGGAATAGGATAATAGTCAGTGCAATACAAAAGGGCGGAAAGTTGTTTTTTTTTTATTGAGCTAAAGTCGTCTTCATTTGATAAGCTAGATACAACAGACGAGAAATAGCTTGTGACTTTCTAATTTCATTACATGTAAAGTTCTTTCATATAGAATAGAAGTAAATAGAACTGTAAAGAGAGTCTACGGTGAAGTGCTATAAGACAGTCTATGGATGATGGTAAAGTCTCTTTCTACGTCTTTCCTCTTGATGAAGTTAAAAACTTCATTATCAACCTTTTTCTGAATGACTTTATGTTTCTCCTTCCTACCGACATCAATGGTTCTTTCATGCTCCACAAAGTGGAATTTCTTTTGATCTTCAAGGGGAGGAGACCTATGGTGGTATCCACCAACACTTTTACTCTGTGACTTAAATTGATCGCAAGACTTTCCCTTTAGTCTATGTTAAACTTTGGATATCCAGTTAGTAGTGAACACGAATAATCCTACTGAAGATCTTAAAATACATTTATTCTTTAGTATTTTTTTAAGAATAAACGTGTTGTAATTTTTATGCTTCAATGTTTGAAACTTGTGACACCCCCGTGTATCACCATTCTGCGACAGACCTAGAGTCATTCATATTAGTGACGAAAACTACATAAAAGTAGTTTTAAATATAAGAAAAACCACAGGAGAAA
The DNA here is from genome assembly GCA_027704765.1 of Solanum habrochaites. NCBI lineage: Eukaryota > Viridiplantae > Streptophyta > Magnoliopsida > Solanales > Solanaceae > Solanum > Solanum habrochaites. The sequence continues at coordinate 6,584,620 of JAKWJA010002494.1, read as the reverse complement.
ACAATGTTGTTCTTTTCTTACAATTTCCAAATCTTAGAGAACCTCCTCACTTTTTAACTTGTTATCGGGAATATCCAAATATGTTGTTTCACCCATTTCAAGATCCTCCACAAATCACCACTATTTTGGAAATTGATTGACACACACTCAACAGTATATTTTGGAAAGAGTTCTAGCAATACGCATTGATATTCAAAAACATAACATTGGTGATATTACATTCGTTAGTTGACATGACTATTCTATGTTGGTTGTGTCCTAAGACTAATATTTTTTAAACCCTTGATAGAAGGAAAAAATATCACTAATTATATTCTTTAATTTTCCTTAATGAGAGATTTTAGATTGCTAAGACACTTTTTATCTAGGTGGCAAAGAAAAGGTGTGTAATAATGTTACAAAACTCTCAAACTATAGTGTTGAGTTTCACAAGCTAATAAGACTCCTTTTGTCCCTGAACAAGTGAAACAAAAAATCACTTTATATCAATGCATTATTCTGCTATCTCCTATTGTCTGTCCTAGGATAATTTGAATTTTTCATACATACATAAAGCTTACACTTCTGCTCCTTCCCATTTTTTAACTCTTACAGCCAAGGACTTATTTAAAAATGTGAAATTTGGGGCTGTTCTTTAGCATTTCTCAAATAGTTATTCTCGGATCAGTGAAAACTCTTTCTTATTTAACAAACTCATGCTAAAAAATTAAAAACATCATTAAGGACCTTTTGATGTAAACATGAATGTGTAACTTCTTGAATGTCTTTAATTTAGAGGACACATAGTAGAGATAAGGTATTAAAACTAGCATCTATAACTTTTAGGACATGAAGTAACTCACAAAGTATGTAAAATTATATAGAATAAAAATAAGTGATAAACACAACAGTTAATATTATACATTTCCTTTGTCAAATTATGTGAATTTTTCTGCTCTGTCACGAGATATGTTGGATATTATATCCATCCCCTTCATACAATTAATGCATAGTGACAGTCATCATATCATTAGATATCTAGATAGTAATTGAGATATGCATTAGTGTGAATTGATATTCTATAAACACTGTGAAGAATTATCATGCAACAATTACACTAAGGACAAAATAGGAAAAATAATAATTTCTAGATCAAATTTACCAGTTTAAATAAAATATAAATACTTTTGAAACTTGTGGAATGTTATTATAATCATGAATTAAATTAAATGTAGGTTCTTTTTAGATTGCTAAAAAATAACCATATAAAATGAGAGAGAAGGAAATAACAATTTTGGTCTGTAAAACTTAGAAAAAATGACAACCAAATAATTTTTAAAAGAGAAAAAATGAAGTTAATAGAGTAGTAATTTCCGATGATTATGGTGGCGTGAGTGTGCAGAGGAATTGGGAGGTGGGAGAACACGGGGTTAATAGTATGGTGTGAGTTGAGAGTTCAGACAGGTTCGCCTCGGATCGGCCAAGGAGAATCCATGGAAGATTGTTCTCCATGGTCACATTGGGTTCTCTTTTACCGACATAATGAGTTATGACCCATTAATTTCCTAGCCATAGATATGACCTAAAAAATGTTGTAACGAAACACAAAGAACTAGCAGTATAACTCAGGTATATATATATAGTGACTAATTGGCATTTGCAAGCTTTGTCAATACGAAAAGTCTCCATGTAACACATGATCATATGGTAACCTCCCCTCCTCTTCAATTGTTCTACAAAAACAAAGAATCCCAAAAAAACGTTTGACGAGCAACCTTGACTACCCTGCACCTGCTGACTGGTATTTCAACATTTTATCAACTTATATAAATCAACAAAAAGACAATACCAGCTGACTGGAATGCTTTGGTCTATAGACTTTTAGATGATTAAAAAAGTGCAGGTGTAAATGCTTTAGTCTAGATTGTTTTACATGATTCTAGAAAATATTCAATTTTTTTTTTTATAAACTTGTAAAATTCACTAGTAACTTCATTTGTAGCTTAAGAAATTTTTCCATGTTTGTGTAAGAAGTTGTTTTCAAATTGATAAGCATGCAACATTTGAAAATCATGTCTCTCTTTTGATTTATTCTAGCGCCTTGTTGACTTCTTTTTCTATGATGTGGAAATACTTAGTTTCAATTGATGTGTTATTTAGTGGACGTAATCCTTTATAAAGTAGGAATGATAAGGAATCATTGATCCACAAACATGTTGGATTTACTGGTGGTTCTGTCCAGGTTCTTTATTAACACAATGGGTACTACCAGGTGTATTGAAAAATAAATGCTGAAGAAATACATGATGAAATACTTGTTGAATTTCTGAAAATGCTTTGACTGATTGTTTACTTATATGATCTTAAGTTTTTCATGATATAGTTTTTGGTATTGAATTAGATTCAAGTATCATTTTTGTGTTGAATTAGATTGAAAATACTTTTGTATTTTGGTGTTTTTACTTGCTTACTCAGCTGCACGGGTTAAAACATAAGAAGAAATATCCACATCTTTAAGCTTGAGAAATAGGTTTTATTCAATGTTTAAACATGGTATTATATATTTGATACTTCTCCAACTGGGTGTGAACAAGAATGATATTTTAATGCTTTAACTCTAAATGATCATAAAAGTCTAAAAGCTGTAAAGCTCTAAATTCAATTACAAAACTTTAACTTTTAATCATTTGAATTCTACTGAGTTATTTTCTTTCTTAAATAAGTATATCCTATTAATTGTATTTATTTTTTTCTTTGTAGTACCATCCACATTCAAAAACATTTGTTGAGGATTGAAGGTTTGATTTGGCATAGTGAAAGTGTTATGTCTATGTAAGAAACTTTTATCATCTCATAACAGATGATTCTGATAGATTACTCGTGACTTTTAAAACTTATTTGTGAACTAGTTAATGATTGTTACTAAAAGATAAAATATTGATATCTTCTTCTAGGAGTTCACATTCAGATCCAATGATTGGATTAATTTAGCAAGGTATAGCAAAGAGTATATTGATAACATTAAATCATTTCTATATTTTTCTTACTCTTATAGAGATCCTCATGGAGAGAAAATTAAGTGTCCATGTGCAAAATGTTATAATTCTTTTGAATCGAAGGAATGTAGTGCATGATCATATAATATGCTATGGATTCATTAAAGGCGTGATAATATTGATGGGTTGTTGAATGATAGATCAATCACAGGGAATGGGTTATCAAGTTGAATATTTTTAATGATATGGATAACTGGCGTGATTATATTTATGGGTTGTTGAATGATCAATTTAGAGATGTGGCATAGGAAGTTTATGATGGTCCTAATGAAGATGCCAAGAAATTCTATAGCTTAGTTGAAGAGGCAAACGAAGAATTATATCGTGGTTGTGTATGTTTCTCGAAATTATCATTAACAGTTCGCTTATATTTGCTGAAGTGTTTCCATTGTTGGAGCAATGAATCATTCACTTCTCTTTTAGAGTTATTAAAAGAGGTGATGCCCGAGTTGAACATTCCTCACTATTACAATACATCCAAGTCTATTGCTAAGAATCTTTGTGTGGATTATGAGAACATTGATGCATGTACAAATAATTGCATGTTGTTCTGGAATGGGCATAAGGATGATGAATTTTTTCATACTTGTGGAGCTTCACGATATATTTAATCTCATAAAGTTGATAGTGAGCTTGAGCCTTCAAAAATTCAACATCAAGTTTTATCAAAGACATTGAGACATTTTTCATTAATTACTAGACTCAAAGGCTATTTATGTGCTCAAAGACGGCAGATTCTTTGAGGTGGCATCAAGAGGAACGTTCAAAATATGGAAAGTTAAGGCATTCCGATGACGGTCTAGAATTGAAATACTTATATAGGCTTCATCCATATTTTGCACTAGATTGTCGCAATGTGAGACTTGGCTTGTCAAGTGATTGATTCAATCCATTTTGAACCATGATTATATCACATAGCACATGGCCAGTTATGTTGATTGTTTATAATCTGCCGCCTTGGATGTGATTAATTCTGAATATTCTCACTTTTTTCTTGTACTTAATCGGGCCGCGATTAACCTAGAAATGAATTGATATTTACTTAAAAACCATTCATAAAAGTTTGTTAAAATTATTATGGGATTTCTAGGGTTGAAACATAAGATTCTTTCAGAAATAAACTTTCAAATCGGGCAGCTCTATATGAAAATAAGTGACTTTCCTGATATGCTATGTTATCTGGTTGGCGTACAAACGGAAAGTTTTCTTGTATTTTAGTAAAGTATGGCACTAATTCTCGCTCTTTTTAAAAAAATAGTAGAAAAGTGGGCTAGTAGGGTCATCGTGTTTTTTACCATGTATAATCCATTGGATCTAAACAAAAAAGATTATTCAATGGGAAAACTGAATTCAGGCCTCCTCTTCCTCCCTTAAAGGTAACTTATTTGCTTAATATATTACATGATTTTGAAAATGTGTTTGGGAAGAAGAGAAAGAGATCAACTGATTGCTATGGAAAAAGAGGTCAATTTTTTTAATTACCTTACTGGTAGCACAACCTGTTACATCACAACCTTTATGTAATGCACATAGAGAAGACCATAGTTGATAGCATACTTGGAACTTTTTTGTATATTTCAGGAAAAACAAAGGATCATGCAAAAGCCCGGTATGATTTGAAAGATATGGGAATCAGGAAGAACCTTCATCCACATGATACAGAAGATAGTAAGAGAACAATGTTTGCAAAGGTGTGCTTCTCAATGAAAAATAGAGAGAAATCAGTCTTTTGCGGAGTTTTTAAGACGGCTAAGATACCTGCTGGTAGTGCCTCAAATATATCTAGGTGTGTGCACTTGGATGAAAGAAAGGCGTCTAATTATAAAACACGTGATGCTCTTTCATGTTACGTTACTTGCTTCCAATACAAATTAAAAGCATTCTTCCTAATCATGTAGCTATTCCTTTGATTTGTCTAAGTTCCTTCTTCCATCTTTTGTGTTAAAAAGTTATCATATTGGAGGAACTGGATTGCTTAGAACTAGAGATCATATAAGCTGTAAATCAGTTGGCGTTAATTTTTCCTCCTTCATTTTTTGATGTCATTATTCATTTGCCTATTCATTTGGCGAGTGAAATTAGGCGGTCAAGTTCAAAATATATGGATGTATTCCACTCAAATAGTAATGGGTACATTCAAATAATACATTCGCAATATGCATTTTCCAGAAGGTTGCGTAGCAGAGCCACGAGTGGGAATAGATTGCATGAATTTCTTCTCCAAATATCTGCATCGGGGTGTGCATACAAAATTTATCAGAAGAGTGCAAAATAATGATGAATGTGACCCAATTGACGTAGGACGTGTGAGTTTATTTTCTAACATATGAGTTCCTTTAGGAACAAAGAAAACTGATCCAATCATTTTAGATGACAAGTAACTAAGTCAGACACATGCATACTTATCGGGAAATTGTGATGATGTTCAATATTATATTAGGTACCTTAATTTGAATATAGTATTCATTTTGTATAATTAATTTTTAACTTATTTAATTTATTAGTTTGATAAATATAGTATAGCATGAGCAAGAGGTTAATAATGATTCACATAGATCTAAATGGAGCAAAGCCAAGATTTACTGTCAAAACTTCTCTCAATGATTTGAAACTCGTGCTTTGCAAGAAAATGTGCCTAATTTAATAAAACAATTGTCTAGAGGACAATATTCTATTGCAAAAAGATATTCTTGCTATCTCATAAATGGATATAGATTCCATGTTAGGCAGCGTGATGCAAGGCATTAAACACAAAATATTAGTGTTGCACTAATTGTCTCAACTACAAGCTTTACAAGATCGAAGGATAAATATCCTACTGCTACATATTTGACTTATTATTTTAGAATTGTTGATATTATTGAATTCGACTATTACAACCGTATTATGGTTGTTCTATTTAAGTGTGATTGGTATGAGATTAAAAAAGATGTTTATGGCTAGTTATGGTCTATTTAATAAAAGATGCTCCAAGGAGAGCCTTTTTGCTGCATATCAAGAACAACAATAGGGCCATATGCGAAATGATTCTACAAAACAGGGAAAAAACAAAGTGGAGGCATCGAATGAACCTATATTTTTGTAGAGTTACGCGTGGCATTGCGTAATAATAGCTGAATTTCATACCACAAATTTGATTTTTCATTTTTTTTGTTACTTACAAGAACGTATTGATTTTTTAAAATTTCTTTTGATCTAATACATAGTGTGCCGCTAAAGATAACAATGAAGAACCATCAAACACTCAAATATTTATTGCAACTCGTACCAAGACGGGAAAGAAAATCCAGGCTGATATTTAAGTTACATTTGTATGTTTTTTTAAAGAGGATTAGTAGTGAATTTTATTCAGACTTAACATTTATATTGCGCAGAGTTTGACTAAATTAAATTTTTATCATGTATGCCTTCTTCTTCTTCTTCTTCTTTTGCAAGTTCAAGGAGATATCAATTATTTGTCGATATCGTTAAATTGTTTTTTACAAAAAGTTGTCATAATTTTTTAATGCTTGATCGCTATCGTAGGATTTGAAATGATATAGTACTTACAATTCATTGTGGATGCCAATTTTATTCAATAGGCTGAACTTCAAAATCGCCAAAATGCTTGGGAAACAGTTGATGATGCTTTTATTGGAGTATTTGGAAAGGAGCAGCCTTGTCGAGTTAGGTGTTATAGTAGATCAGTGAAAAAAAATTCTTTGTAGAAAGATGAGGAAATGAACAATCTAAAACAAAAGCATGCCAATGAAATCATTTTTCCAAATGAAGAATTGAGAGACGAAATATGACATTTATTCACTCAATTGCTGCAAACAACCCTGGATTGAATTTTCAAGATATACCAGGATGTGTTGGATCTAACCTTGCTTCACCTATTGATGCAAGTAGGGTAAAGGCTGTAAGATGCACAAATCTTCCATATTCTTCAGGGTCAGCTCATAATTTGGTTCTTCGAAAGTTATTTTTTATTTCAAGTTCTCTATTAATAGTGTGTATACTGTTCTTCTTCTAATTTAGTTGGTGTTCTTGCTAATGAATTTCTAAACTTATTTTTACTTGTCTAAGTTTAGTCCACCAATTTGACATCCCTAATTTCTTCTGTACCATATCGTTCATCTTCTCCATTTTCAAAATGTATAAAATATTTAACATTTAAATGGAGAGATCAACCTTATGATTGAAAATATTAATGAATGGAGGCATCATTGAAGTTAAAACATGTATAGAAGGGAGCTAATTTACAAAGAGATAATTAAGATGTGTTCTCAAGATAATTAAGGGAGGATTCTAGTAATTAAATAAACATAAATTGTGTGCCCAGATCTAACAACAAACAAAAGAATTTTTTCTACAATAGCAGACTAATATATGTTCAATTATAAAGTACAAAATGTAGTTGCATTTGGTTTTGGTAGTATGTTAAAATCCCAGAATTCCCTTAGAAAAACAAAATTAGTGTCACATCAAGATTCCAAGAAAAACCATTCTCATCATTCATCAACATCAATATTATACGAAAATGGGTTTCCCATTCTTCTTATGCTTCTATTGCACTACTCCACCAAATAAACAGTGCAGCCCATTCTTCATTGAATGATCCGATTTATCGCTGTTTGGTCCATCAACAATAACCAAATTCCACTTCACTTCATACACTTCCTTGGGAATATTTATAACAAGTTACATAAATTTTCACTTTCTTGATGAACTACTATGCACATCATGTTTTTAACTACAAGGCCTAGCAATTGTTGAAATGTAGTTGTCTTTCTGGGTTTCTCTATCATGTTTTAAAAAATTGTAATACATCTCTAGAAACTGTTTCATACTCGACTCTATTAATTCGAGTACTATCAGCATTACTCGTGGAGTTATAAAGTTTGATCTTCGCGGTGTTGTCCTCAAGAAAGACAGTGAATCCACCCCTATTGATTGTTGAAAATATAGAAAAGTATTGTGTTTCAAGCCCGAAAACAAGAATATTGCAGGGTGATTTTTTCGATTCAAGATCATAGAGAAAGTTGATTTTTTTTGCCGTGGGGAGGTTGTGGCTATGTTCAAGTACAGACAAGACAAATAAAATTGGAGACGAAAATTGGTAAGGGATATTCTTGCGGCCTGGTCCTCTAATTTTTGTTCATTGTCTGTTAAATCTTTACCATGTTCAAGATTTCATTTATGTCTTTTTATAGAATTCCTTCTCTTCTTAATAAACCTTCCTTTTGATTTATTATTTAACGTAGCTTTCTGTTGTCGTGTACCAAAGAGCTCTTGTTGCCCTGTATTTTTTTTGAACTTGAAATAAGAGTAACATGGGCTTTATTATAGTGAAAATATCCTGTTCTTGTTGTTATATATTTATTTTTGTGGTCGTTCTAAACTATGTTATAAACCTTGTTTCCAGTGTTCATATCTGGTTCATTTGAACTATTTGTGTGGTCCTGTGAGTTTTCTCAGGACCAATATGTTGCTAATGCTGGACTTATTATTATTTTTTGTCTCCATTGTATCCTTATTTATTGATTGTTTTGTTAATTATGCATAGAAAGATCAATGAAATTATTAGGAGTAGCAAGTGTAGAATTAGTAGTCTTACCTGTGTGATGAGTCTGTCTTATTTGGTGATCAAGTCAAGTATAGAGAATTATCCTACAACATTAAGGACTTGTGAATGTAGAATTAATAAAAGTAAGACATGTACCATTCAAGACTTGTTAGTGCAGAATTATTAGAAGTAGCAAGTGCAGAATTACTAAGTAGTTCTGTTGCTTCTAAAGTAACTACAATCCATTAAAGACTTACTATCTGTGAAGTTTGAAAGAGTAAGTAGATGATTAGAAAAAATCGTTCATCATATTATATAATTTTTTCTATATGAAAATAAAGAATTAATATCTCAACAATTATCTCACTTGTCCTATGGCAAACCTCTAATCTCTGTTTAAACTTTTGAAGTTTTATTTTGGAGACCCAACCACAGAAGACTGAACAAATGTTGTTGTCCTTATAATGTGTTATTTTAACATTGAAATTATATTTAGATTTGGATTGGTTGTCTTACAGTGAATACTCTCCGATTAGGCACTTCCACAATTATTTCACAAAATTATAATTTTATTTTGAATGTGTAGGAAAATATCGGTAATTGAATTTGAATTTTGCCTGAAGTAAACTCGATCTATTGTAGTGAAAGATGAAGATTTTTTTTACTATTGTCATATACGTTTGAATGACAATTTTTTGTTTTTTAGAATTTGTTGATATCAGAGATCTTTAAGCAATCACTTTTTATGTTTTGGTTGTACATGAAATATTTTTTGATGTTTATTTGGAATATGTAGATTCGATTTAACGAATAGTTAATTTTGTGTTTTAGGTAAATTTAATGTATGTGTATAAATATATATATATATATATATTTGTGCTACATGTAAGTTTATAAATGTAAAAGTTACACTTTCTATGTGTTGCTCTAAGTAGATATAAAGTTACACTTTGTAAATCTTCCTCTAGATAGATTTAAAGTTACACTTTGTAAGTGTTTCTCTAGATGAGATATAACGTTACACTTTATAAGTGTTTCTATAGATGACATATAAATCTACATTTTATCAGTGTTCCTATAGATGAGATATAACGTTACACTTTATAAGTGTTTCTATAGATGAGTTATAAAGTTACACTTTATTAGTGTTGCTCTAGAAGACCAATAAAAGGTAACACATTTTATCTGTGACCAATAACTCTTAAAAGGCAACACTTTTTAGTGTAGTCTAATAAAAAATAATTGTTGCTAATGCTCGACTTAAAAGCATGCACTTATACCAATTTGTCTACGCTTTATAAGTGTAGCCTAAGATGACAACATTTTAAAAGTGTTGCCTAAGGTCAAAGTTACACTTCTTTTGGGTAGCCCCTAAAACGTGTTGCTGAAAGTCCAAATGTGTAGCCTTTTATCAGAGGCCACACTTTTTTGCTAGTGTAGGATACACTTACATGGTGTTACCGTACACCGGAAATTGTGTAGTGTTAAATTGAATATGTGATTTTTTATGATGCTTGGACGTTGAAAAATATGTCTATATGAAGTATGTGAATGATATAAATGCTATTTTATATTTATTTTTGTACTAACTTCATTCTTCTCTACTTTTTACACATCATGTAGGTTAAGGATGCTCAAAGGATGTCTTAAATAGTGATGATCTTTATAGATGATTCCCAATCTCAAAAAAAGGAATCCTTAAGTCCAAGGATTCCTAAATCATATTTTTGTTGTGAAAAGTATAGAACTTATGTATTATGTTATAGAGGGCGTGTCCCTATTGTACTTTATGATATTGAGTCTAAGATGGAAAAAAGATACTAGAGTCTTTAACTAAGTATACTGATATTATACATATGTATACACACACAGACATTAAACACTACACAAAAAAAAAAAAAAAAAACCACACAAACACACACACACACACACCACCACACAAATATATATGATACTACTATATATATTATATATCTATATATATATAATTAATAGATACTAGTATGTTATTTCCATTTTGACTTATTCTTTATTTACAAAATCAAAGAAGTAATGATTCGATTGATGATAATGTAACTGTAGTTTTGTAACATCAATCATTGTTGTTTTAACAACACAAACAATTGACTGACATCATATAGTAATAGTAGGGAACCCCCCAAAAATGAAGGTTTTGTTAGTGTCTTGTTTGGTATGGTTGGAATTCAAACGACTTGTATCTTTTTATTTATTTATGGGCTTGTGATGCTACCAATTACTTCTACACTTTTGTCAGATTTTTCACTATTGATTTTAATCGAGAATCATCTTAAGGAATTTAGGTCAGTGTGGAACTATTTACTGCTATTATCTGGCTCTGTGGAGTGCTATAGTTTCTGTTGAATATAGTTGTTGTTGAATATAGTTGCAATCTGGCTCATCTTAAGCTAAAAAGAATTTGGTTTCAAGGAAAATAGTTGCAATCTTATTACTGCTTTTGCAATATGGAATAATTGGGAAGGTTGGGATACTTGGGCAGGTTAGGCAGTTTGCCTTCTAGGAAAATAGTTTTGCAATCTGGAATACTGTATGTAGTTTCCAAGTTCCTTATTCGTAAGTACACTTTGTAAATTGAGAAATATTACCTCTAAACAGTATAGTGAGAGTAAAAGATATTTAAAGAATGAATAATTATATAAAGTACTGCAATCTTGACTTCTTGTCTCTTCAATAAATGTTGCAAAATGAAACTTTTTGCCTATTCTATAACAATCGCAATTTGATTTGTGTAGGAAAATGGAGGTGAACAAATTTGAAGTGGATGATGAAGAGTTTTTGAACTACTGTAAATGTTTGAATACATTATATTTGATTTTGTGAAATATATTCATTGGTGGAATATATTGAACTATTGTGAGAGTATTTTTTGAACTATTGTGTACACATTTAGAGAATTGCTTTATAAATATGTGTATGTACACAACAAAAATCATGTTTTTAAGTTTATGGAAAATCTATAAATTTGTAAGAGTACTTAATTCTTGAGATTATTTATTGAAAAATAATATTGGTGTATTTTACTTAGAAATTGTGGCATATAAATTGTTTATGCATATGGGCAAAGACTACATTTCAAAGTGTTGTCATATATTAGATATAAAAGGCAACACTTCATAATTGTGGGCAATATGGTAGCAAAGACCTCACTTAAAAGTGTAGAAGTTAGGGAACACTTTTAAACATAGCTAGAAAGTGTGGCCTTTTTCCCTATTAGGCTACGGTAGAAAGTGTCACTGCTAAGGCCACACTTTTTAGCGTAGCTGAAAAGCGTGGTCTTTTTTCCTTTAAGGCTACGCTTAAAAATTTAGCTGATAAGGCAACACTTTTAAGTGTAGCTACAAAAGCGTGGCCTTTTTATTTTTTGGCAACGCTTTTACGTGTAGCTGCTAAGGCAACACTTTAAAAGTATTTTCTAAACTCTAAGGTTACTGGACATTCACCCACCCCTGAAAAAGTGTGGCTTAGAGTAAAATAGTGTGGTCTTTTATCAAAGGCCACACTTTTTCATAGTTTAGGCCACACTTTTCTAGGGTGGTTGTAGACATACAATGTTGTAGTGCATGCTTTGATTTTAATCTTTTTTTTAGTTTCATATAACATACAGGGTAATTTCCTCTTGTGATAAGAGTGATATTAAAATTACATTAGACCAAAATAATTTTTTAACAAAAACTATTAAAATCACATTTGAAGAATTTCAAAAATGATTTAACCAAAAAATATAAATTAAATAAATGAACAATCAACCGATATAAATGACTTCATTATTGTAAAATGTAAATGCCATATAATTAGATACTCAAATAACCTAACAAATTTGGACAACAAAATTTAATGTGATAATTAATTTACATTTTTATATTATTAGGTCGAAACCTACAATATATTAGTTTGTTACTTTTCTGAGAAAGATACACGCATAAAACACCTTCTAAATTTGTACCAATGTTTGAATAACCATATGTGCTTGTAACAAGTAATATGTTGTCTTCATATTATATCAAATGACATAGTGTGTCTATTCTCCTTTGTAGCGTGAACAAAAAATTTCAATAGTTTGTTCTTGGTTATTTTTCATATTTTCTATCATATTTTATGTTTTTCATACTTTTTTTTTATCTTACTTTATTATTCATATTTGAGTTTTAAAAACTCCTTCATATTAAAATAAATTAGCTCATTTGTTTGAATATATCTTCATCAGATTTTCTCGATTTCTTAAAATTTATGTTATTGAGGAAGAAACATTAGTCATCCTTTTTACCTCGAAAGCTGGGAGATTGAAAAAAAAAATTCAATAACTTTGTTTTAAACTAAAGTTATCAAGGAGGCTCTACTTTGTAAAATACACATGCATTAAGTTATTAAAATCTAGTTCAAAATACAATAATCCTATATATGTCAAATTTATTAAAAAGTAATTGTGCAAAAAAAAGCAAAATTGTTGGAGAGATATGCCGCATAACTTATTTGTATTGGCGCAATTTCTATTAAAAGTTCTATTCAATGGTCTGCAAAAAAATCACATCTTAATTATACATGAGAAAAAGATTACATCATAAGTACATAAAACAAAATTTTAGCAGTATGTTTTCATATGAGAGATCAAACATTTAGATATCAATTTAAAAATACAATTTGAATGATAGCAGAAAATGAAAAATTTAAATGTAAAGAAAGACTTGAAAAAATATAGTATGATAAGAGCTTTATGCTCTATAAACCAAATTCAAATGTACAATATTGTCATTAGAAGACAACCTTTAAGAGACTTATTCATAGTGATTTCTTGAAGAGTTAAAAAGTCATTCAACTTTAATGGTTATTTCTTGTAAAATTTAAAAGTTATTCAACTTTAATTGTGATTTATTGAAGAGTTAAAAAGTCATTAAACTTAAAGAGTTTCACACTTATAGAATAATAATTAATTATTATTTATAATAATATGATAATGATACGTAAAAAGTTGAAGGGCCTTTGCTTAATCCAACTTTAGACAAAACATCTTCCCACTTATAACATAAAATAAAATAACAATTATATAATATGATATGATGATATACGATAATAAAAAATAAAATAATAATAATATAACATATGGATGGTATATGATATGATGATGGATACATTATTTTTATTTATCATAACTTTTCAAATTCTTCCGTTATGAGATTTACGATTAAGATTAAAAACAATATTAATGTACTCATTATCAAGAAAATAGTAATTTAATTAATAAAGGGCTAAAGGACTTAAATTCTGCCATTATGTAATTAATATATTTATATTAATTAAAAGATTAATCCAATTTTAATTTAGTAAAAAGGGAAAAATGGTAATTCAACTTATTACTTTGGAGCTTCCCACTTATAATAATAATAATAATAATAATAATAATAATAATAATAATATATATATATATGAAGTAATGTTCTTTCATATGTTGTGCTAAGAAAGTATTAAATTTTCCACTAAATTTACCTATGAAAATGCTATAATGATAACTACGGCCTTTTATAAAATCCCGGAGTGGTCATGTCCGCCATGTTACTTCTACGGGATGATCCACGTATGTGAAACTCCTCTTTGAGGACTAATACTAGCCTCTTAACTTACATCATTACATTCATAGGTTAAAAATGCGAAAATTTTTAAAACTTTTCATTACTTCTACATGAGGTTTACATGGACCTCTACATACACATAAAATATATATATCGATTATACATAGACCAATTGTATAGGAAGATTACTTATTTTCTACATTTATTACATATAGGTATATAAAATATAACATAGTCTCAAATAGTCATCTCATCTCATTACCATCTAATAAGATTATTAACAATTTGGGCCTAGCCCATATATTAATACAATAAGACCAAATATAGGTCCTTTAATGTTTAGTATCGAAATGAAAAATAAAGAACATAAGAGTAATAAAAAACAAAAGCATCATAAGATTGATAGTGGCATTGCCCTTGAAAAGTGAGGACCTACCCAACTTGGATGATTGAAAATTCCAAGTCTTCTTCAAAGTCGTCTCAAATCCTTTCAACGGCCGGTACCTAAAATGTTTGGAAAAAGGGAGAAAATGGGGTTAGTACACCACTTGTACTAAGTATGAGACGATATTCACACATATTATGAAATCATGCTTAAAAGGACATTTCATTAAAGTATGCAATTTTCCATTGAAAAGATTTATGCACATTAAATAAGACCATACCAATCAATAGGATATTTTCTTTTACAAATAGGCATGTACGTCAGAAGAGCAAAAATAAAAAAGTCTAGTCAAGTCAATATGCATATCATATATTTGAACACATATTCAAGTAACTCTATCATCAAGTACTTACATAAAAAGGCATGAATAAGAGAACATTTCAACATAACCAGAGTAAGATAATTACCCATGAAACCCTATTGAATAAACAAGTGCAATTACAAAGCAAAACCCCATAACCTTACTCAATTAAGTAACCCAACAAGAATCATGACCAACATCCAACTTCTCATAGAATATCATTAGGAGTACATATCATCATACTTTAACAATGAAGATGAACACATGTTCATAAGTGAAAATAATCATCATATAGTGTCAAAACATGTAAGTTAATCATATATATCATTTCTCATTATAAGCATATACATACATACGAACATCCTTCTAAACCTTCTTTCAAGGCTAACGAGTGAAATGTCTCGGTAGAGTCTCATACCCCTACCTAGACTAAGCTAAACCCCTTAGATTGTCCTAGTTAGAGTTCATTCCTTTAATTCATTTAGATTTTGCGAACATCTTGCCTAAACCAACATAGACCACATGAGATAAGGTGTCGTAGAACCTTGACCATAGGAGGTGGACTATTTGCCAATGTAGTACCAAAACATGAACATAGCAAACCAAAGTCAAGACATGTCAATTCAACATCATACAAACCTTATCAATCCTAATACAAGGAATACTCCAATACATAATCATGACTTAACCACAATTAACCATAACTGAAGTGTGGAATAGGGATCACAAGACTTATTAAGTCTTCTTCATATTGAATAATCAAGATCTTACAATCAATCACTTACTCAAACCAACAAGGGTATACAATCATCACATATAAATAACTAACATGATAATAAAGTCAATGAGTCAATACATCACAATCCATTACTAGTTCATAGATTAAGATAAGAGACTTAGGTTAATTCCATAATATACTTCATAACATAGATAAATTACTCAAGAACTAGAATGATACGACCATAAGTAAACCTAATCTATTTATAATAGATACAATATCATCATGTAGTAGTTATTTCAATCAATAACAAATTCAATTGAATTAGCATTACACAAATCAGATAAAGATCAGAACCTAGGGTTAAGGGGAATAGGACATCTTCTACAAACTAGACCAATCCTTCAAGATATAAAATAGTTAAGTTTTAATACTTGTTAATCTATTTATAATATCAACAATAAATCATAAAATAACCAATTCAGAACATAAATTTCGAGATTTGAAAAGACCCACTTGAAAACTCAACTTTTGAAATAAATTTGATGGAACCCTTTGAGGAAAAATGTCTACATGGAGGTTTACATAGACCTCTAAATACGCACAATATAGTCAAATCAAGTATACATAAACCCTTTGTAAAGGAAGGTTACACAACCTTCTACTTTTAAAGAACATATATATGTATAAGATATAAAGATAGTCTCAAAGTTTGTCCCATCTCATACCAACTAAACGATCATCACAATTTTGGCATAGCCCTACATAAAATGTAAAGAAGCCACATATCGACTTATAGAAGTTGTACACAATGAAGGTGGAATGAACATAAAAGTCTTAGAAAAACAAAGGAACTTCATAAGCAAGATATTGGCATCACCCTCGGAAAGTGAGGACCTAACCACTTCGATGATAGAGAATATCCAATCCGTCTTCAAGTCGTCTCGAATGAGACTTCAACGACTGAAACCTAAAATGGTTTGGAAAAAGAAAGAAAAAGGGGTGAGTACTCCACATGAACTAATTATGAGACCATATGCACATCTAAGAGAAAAACTTGCTAAAAAGGAACATTTAGACAAAACATGCCATTTTACCCTTTTAAAAGTCTAATGCAAAATTAAGCAAGTTATACCAATCAATCAAACATGCTTACTAACTCATAGAAGTAATATATATCCCAATATACTTGAAACCATGATTTGATACAACCCTATCATCAAGGACCAACATCACAAGTATGGCTAAGAGGCAAATATATCATATTAAGCAAGACAACTATTCATTAATCCTTATTAAGTCAACAAGATCAATGACCAAGCAAAGCTCCATAATCTTACTAAATCAAGTAGCCTCAACAGGAAACCATACAAAATGTCCAACTTCACATAATATAGCATTTAGATATACATTTCATCTTATTTTAACAAAATAACCCAATGCATATTAACAAGTAAACTAACCAACATATAGTATCAACAATGTACAAGTTCATCATGCACATATCATATACCATTGTAACATAAACATATATAAGAACATCCTCGCGAGACTCCAATCAAGGCTAACTAGTGCAATTCATAGGTTGAGTCCCATACCCCTACCTTAACTAAGGTAGGCCCCTTAGGTTATTCAAGTTAGAGTTCAAATACATTAATTAATTTTACCTTTTGTGAACCTCTTTCCCTAAATGATACACCTAAGCTAGTGTGGAATACAGTGTCATGAAATCCTACACCAAAATAAGACAGACTATTTGCCGAGGTAGTAGTAAATCATAAAACATAGAAACTACGTGGATCCACTAGCTAGTATTACTATGGGGTCAACATAGTTCAAGAACTATGAGATATATGTTGGACCCTCTTTAGGCTCCATGCATTATAGTCTCCAATCTCAAGAGTAATTGAGTTATCCTACCTTCCCTATGTGGTAAGGGACACTTCACAGTCTAGTTCACTTGGTGCTAAGCTAGAGTACCTTTTAGAAATGTCTTTAAACCTTTAATTATCAATCATAGCTTAGTTGAGGTCATAGTGTCTACCCCTTATATAGTAAAAATCATCAATAGGTCAATAAGTAAAGAATGAGTATAAATTTATTCATCACAATTCATATAGGTGAGGTTAACACATTACATATCAATTCATAGTAAGGCACATTAGTACTCATCACCATCCTTATAGCGTTCACATCTTAATAACCCTAACAACCATAATCAATACATTTGAAATCAAACATAATACTACCCTATCATCCTAACATAAGGCATAATCTAATATACATCATGACTCCATCACATTTAGATATAAAGATAGAGATTCTAAGACTTACCAAGTATTCTTTGTAGTTAATCATTTAGGCCATACCATAAAACCGCAATTCAATCCAACATAGATGTTAGACATCATAAATAAATAATCAACATGATAACAATACTAGAAGAGTCACTACACCATAATTCGATACCAAATCAATTCTTAAAACAAGATTACTTAGGACAATATCCATAACCAAGATAGCTTCTATAGATTAGAATGAAATACAAAAATTCATTATATTTTTTTAATGATTGGTCCAACAACATCATCTAATAGTGTTTAACTCATTATCAAGACAATTGAATCAATCACAATTCAAACCACATCATGATCAACCTAGGGTTAATGGTTAAGGATCACATTCTTCTATTTAGGTCAAACCATCACAACTACAATATTAAACTTAAAATACATGTTAATATATCCATTACACCCTAAAGAAAACATAAAAAACTCAGTTCACAACATCAATTTTGTAATTTGATGAAACCCACATTAAACTTTTGAAATCCATTTTTAAGGAACCCTTTGAGGAAAGAGTCTCAAAGGTGAATTAGATACCATACATTATCTTTTTGTGAATATTTGATGGTGAAATCGTCCCTTTCCATCCCCCAAAACATCCTCCTTGATTGTATTCAATGGTGGCTTCCAAATAGAGAGAGAAAGAAGAGAGAAGGAAGAGAGTTTATTTTGTGAGTTATGTTTAAATTAATGAGAGCTGGGGTCTTTATATGGGGGGTTAAATTAGTTAATCAATCTTCCTTTAATCCCTAAATAACCCGTAAACCCCTTAATTATTTTAATTGAACTTAACTTAAAATGTGCAGAAAAATGGACCCTCAGAGATGGAACCCTGTCGACGGTCCGTTTGTGAGTTGACAGGCATTGTTCCTTCCGTGGTGCACAACCCTCGTTGAGCTAAGAGAATTTGCATCTGAGGGCCTCCAAAATTTTGGTAAAGTGCTGGACAACGGTGGGAATCGATGCTCGTTGATGAACACACAAACCGTTGATGGCTTCTCGTTGTTACACACTGCCTAAGAAGTGTTGCCTCCTATGTGCTACGATCCTTCTCAAGGGTTCTTGGTTGGTTCTTGGAGATTAGTACCCGAAAGTTTCAAGCACGAGTCATACTTAACACTTTTTATACACCCTTCCACCTAAATTTATGGATTTTTGAATTTTAAAAGCTAGTCAAATAGGCTAATATACGCTAGTACCCTTTAGAACTAGTTTCTGAACGTCATGGAAGTTCTATGGTATTCTGATTCTTAAACTTCCTAAATAAACTATATTAATTAAAATAGGACATAAAACAGTTTTTCTACTCCACGGAACCTAATTAGGCTCTAAAAATCGTCTTGGATTTTAAAAGTGTTACATTATCCCTTCTTAGGAACATTCCTCCCCAGTAACACTAAAACTCTTTTGAAGAAAGGAATAAACTTAAGACTAGGAAACCAACCAATCAAAAATATCAAATCAACATAAATCGTATCATTTGAAATAGGCAAATTTCAAAACTTCAATTACCCGCAAAGCTCAACAAACGTCATCATAAGGTAGTCCTCTCTATAAAAAAATATTGAGCTCAACTACATTACATGATCAATTAGCTACAAAGTTCAAATTATAATAGTTACAAACTTTCATTAAGAATCACATGTGAAAAAAGGCACACCATAACACAAACAAACCAAAAAGGCAAAATTTTCAAGTACAATTGTTAATTTCACTGTAATGCAACTCAAAATGCAGATTTTGCAAGACGTTACAGAAAAACATGAAACTTCAGTTTCTAGTCATATTTATATTATTAATAAAAATGAATAACCTTAAATATAAGAAATATGAGGTAACGGAATTTCATGTCGGCCTTGGCCTCCCATGTTGCACCCTCAACTAGGTGATTCTTCCATAACACCTTTACGGAAACCACCTCTTTATTCCTTAACTTCTTGACTTGCCTATGAATAATTTGAACCGGAACTTCCTCATAAGAGAAATTATCTTTGACACCAAGACCCTCAATAGGAAGAATGGACTCAGGATCACCCATATACTTCTTTAACATAGAAACTTGAAAACTGAATGAACCGAAGCCAATTCAGTAGGAAGTTTCAATTCAAAGGAAACTTTACCAATTCTTTGCATGATTTCATAAGGACCCACATAACGAGAACTACACTTCCCTTTCTTGCCAAATCTAACCACGCCATTTATTGGTGAAATTTTCAAATAAACCACTTATCACCTCTCAAAGTCCAATCATATCTATGCTGTTCATAAGACTTTGCATATATAGGGACATTTTCACCGAGGTCTTATGTATTGAATTTCTCTAAGGTCCTATAAATCAAATCGGGACCAAGAATCGAATGCTCACCCACATCAAACCATCCAATAGGATACCTATACCTCCTATAATAAAAGTCTTCATAGGGAGCGAATGAAATGGATGAATGAAAACTATTATTATAAGCAAACTCCACAAAAGGCAAATGTTTATCCAAATTCCCTTTAAAATCAATAATGTACTAAGTATATCCTGAAGTGTTTGAAAAGTGCATTCCACTTGACTATCCATTTGAGGATGAAAAGTGGTTTTCAACTTCATTGTAGTACCCACCTTTTTGGAATGACCTCCAAAACCTAGATGTGAATTGTGCACCCCAATCCAATAGTAATGGATAACAAAATACCATGGAGACGCAATCACATCTATGGAGATCCTAGCATAATCTTCTGTCGAATAACTAGACATTACAGGTATAAAGCAAGCAGACTTGGTCAACCTATCCCCTACCACCCATATAGAATCATATGACCTTTGAGTCTGTGGTAAACCCACTACAAAGTCCATATTGATGTCTTTCCACTTAGAAGTAGGAATTTTGATATATTGTAGTAAGCCACAAGTTTTTGATGTTCAACTTTTACATGTTTGTAATTTGGACACTTAGTGACAAACTCTGCTATGTCCTTCTTCGTACCTTCCCACCAATAAATTTCCCTAAGGTCATGGTACATTTTTTTTGAACCCAGATGAAATGTGTAGAGGGACCCATGAGATTCTTCTAAGATCCGGTTCCTCAACCCATCTACTTTGGGAACATATAATATCCCTTGGCACCTCAAAATACCATCCCTCCATAGGGAGAATGTCTCGTTAAGCTTGCCAAGGACCGATTCTTTGAACTCAACCAATAATTTATTGAGGTGTTTCTTCGACTTTACCTCACTAACCAATGATGACTTGGATATATCGTAGACCATGAAACCACCATATGAATAATCTTCTATTCTCACCCCTAACCTATCCAACCTATGTACATCCCTCACTAGGTCTTTCGTGCTTCATCAATGTGGGATACACTACCCATAGTCATATGATTTAGGGAATCCGACACAACATTAGCTCTGGCAGGGAGATAGAGGACACTTATTTCTTAATATTTTAAAAAATTTTACCACCTTCTTTGACGGAGATTCAACTCATTTTGGGTAAACACATATTAGAGACTCATATGGTCGGTAAAGACATCAGCATGTACACTGTACAAGTAATGTCTTTAGATTATCAAAGCAAACACCACTGCCGCCAACTGAAGGTCATGAGTGGGATAAATTAGCAAACGTACATTAAGTTTCCTAGAGGCGTAGGCTATCACTTTCTCGTGTTGCATAAGAACACGCTATAAACCCACTATGGATGCATCAGAATTCACAAAAAAAACCCTTTGTACCCTCCGGTAAAGTCAACATCGGAGCGGATGTGAGCCTATATTTGAAAAATTGGAAACTCTAATCACATGCCTCCGACCAGTCGAATTTCTTACTCTTTTGGTCAAAGTACTCAAGGGAGATGCAATGGACGCAAAACCATCCACGAACCTTTGATAATAACCCTCTAGACCCTAGACACTCCTAATGTCAATTGGAGTCAATGTTCTCAGCCAATTCTTTACCGCCTCCGTTTTCCTTGGGTCTAGCTCAACACCATCACTCTAGATGATGTGCCCAAGAAATGCCACCGACCTCAACCAAAACTCACACTTGCTATATTTTGCAAACAATTGACGTTCCTTAAGTATTTGCAATACCACCCTAAAATTACCTATGTGAACCACCTCATTCTTCAAATATACAAAGATATCATCAGTGAAGACAATGAAAAATAAATCAAGATAATTTTGAAACACTCTATTCATTAGTTCCATAAACGCCGCTAGAGCATTAGTGAGACTTACAGACATTACCAAGAACTAATAGTGCGCAAACCTAGTCCGAAAGGTCGTCTTTGGTACATCCTCACTTCTCATCCTATGTTGGTGATACCCCGATCAGAAGTAAAATTTTTGAAAAGTAGCTCGCTTCATGTAGTTTGTTAAACAAGTCGTCAATCTGAGGGAGAGGATACTTATTCTTAATAGTGACCTATTTGAGTTAGCGGTAATCAATACACATTGTCAAGGACCCATTCTTCTTATTAACAAATAAAAATTGAGTACCACGTTAAGAAATACTACGCTTATGAAATCTATGTCTAGTGAATCCTTGAGTTGAGCCTTACACTCTTTCAATTTTGCTGGGGTAATTCGATAAAGAGGAATTGAAATGGGATTTATATCAGGTAGAAAATTGATACCAAAATCAATTTCCCGTTTGGGAGGAATACCGGGAAGTTTATTAGGAAACACCTTTGGGGATTCACCCACTAAGAGGTCTAACTAAATGGGAGGAATTTTTGAGTCTAGATGTTGGACTCTTACAATATGGTATAGAAAACTTTTAGAGATAATTTTTCATGCTTTTTGACAAGAGATGATACAACATCTAGCAATAGAGTTTCCCCCCATCAACTCTACAACAGGTTCTTTTGTAAAGTTAATCTTCACCACCCTTGTCCTACAATCATTAGAAGAAAAGCAAGCATGAAACTAATCCATACACAATATATCATCGAAGTCAAGCTTATCTTGTTCTACTAGATCAACATAATAAACACTATTGGTAAACATTATTGGACAATTTTTATATACCCTTTTAGAAACAACCGACTCATCCTCTTGATTAGACACTATAAAAGGTTCATGAATAATATCGGGTAAAATATCAAACTTTATGGCTACTAGAGGAGTAACAAAGGACAAAGTAGCTTCGGGATCAATCAAGGCATATATATCAGTAGATAAGAGTTTCAACATACGGGTCACCACGTCGAGAGAAGTATCTTACTCACCCTTTGAACGGAGAGCATATAAGTTGTTCTTCTTTGGTGCCTTATTAGAAGTAGTTGCTTGATCTTGACCACTACCCTTGTCATTACTCCTCATATTAGGGAAATCCCTAACCTTGTGCCCACTCTTGCCACAATCAAAACAATTATTCGTACCCTTAAGGCAATCACCATAGTGCTTCTTTCCACACTTCCACAAGTTTGTTTCTCGGTTGGTGAATTAGTACCTTTACCACCTTCAATTTACGGTAAGACACCCTTTCACCGCTAGCTTTTGGTAACTTATAAAGGGCTTGAATTTAAACTCACTTCTTAAATCTAGGCTTGTCTTGTGTCTCAAGTCTGTTCTTTCATAAACCTCAATAGAAAGATCTTTCCCTCTTAGCATCATTACTCTTCCTCTTAGCCGTTGCCTCTTGTACATCTTTGGCATGCACGATAAGACATTAAAGGTTCATGTTGTTTTGTGGCATATCCGAATGACACTCCTCTTGCAAATCATCTGACACTGCCATCACAAAGAAGATCATTTCATCTCTAGGATCGGAAACCAAAGAAAGAGCATATCTCGACAACATAGTTAATTTCAAAGAGTATTCAAGAACACTCGTACCTCCTTGGTGAATGTTGATGAGATCCACCACTTTAGACTCCCTTATCTACCTAGGAAATAGACGATTAAGAAAATACTTCTTAAAAATGTCCAAAGTCAAAGGACCACCTCTCAAAGGCCTATTTTCCCTCCATTGAACAAATCATGTTTGCGCCACATCTTTAAGTTGATAAGTGGCAAACTCGACCTTCTCACTTGTGGAAAACCCCATAGCAAAAAGTATTTTAGAGACTTCATCAATGAATTCTTGGGGGTCTTCATAAAACATAGGCCCGTAGTTAATTGGAAGGTTTATTCAAGTGAAGTCCCTTAGACAGGAAGCCATAGTTGTTACTTGTTCATGAGGATGGGGCACAACCTCTCGTTTGCTTGAGTTGTCATATCTTTTTCTTGAGTCGTGGCCATTTGTGCTTGAGTGGTGATAGCTTGGGACATTTGAAGAAGAGAGGTTTTTAAAATCTCATCTGTCAAAGTAGGAGGATTAACCGATGCTTGTTCCATGTTAGTACCTTTTTCAAGTGGAGGAACTTGATAACCATGGGAAGGATCTCCTGCATTGGTAATTACCTCTTCAAGTCTTTTGTATGCATTCCTTCAAGCGTTCATTCTTCCAATAAGCACAAAAGTAATATTAGATGCAAAAGCACATCATAAGTATATTCTAACGGCACGATATAGGACTTCCGCGAAAGAGATCAATTCCTAGGCATCACATAGGTTCCTATTCATCAGTGTGACGCGTTTAACAATTATGAATACAAACCTACATAGACATGGTAGAAAGAAATACATAACTCAACATTATTCAACCTCATGCTCTGATACAAAAATTGTCACATCCAGGTTTACCCCCTACATTTAACTGGTGTCGTCGTCCTTTCCGAAGAACTAAGATTAGCCTATTTGTATCATGTAATTATATTCAAAGGTTGAAAATGTGGAAATTTTTTTTTCAAAAAATCATTTTATCTACTTGGAGGTTTACATAGACCTCTACATACTCATAATATAGTCATATCGAGTAACATAGACCCTTCGTATAGGAAGTTTACATATCCTTATACTTTTATTGCACATACATATATATAAGATAGAAAGATTATCTCAAAGATTGGCTCATCTCAAATCAACTAAACGATCATCACAATTTTGGCATAATATTACATAAAATATGGAGAAGCCACATATAGGTTTATACAAGTCATACACAATGAATGTGCAATGAACATAAATGTCTTAGAAAAATAAAGGAACTTCATAGGCAAGATATTGGCATCTCCCTCGGAAAGTGAGGACCTAACACTTGGATGATAGAGAATATCCAAGCCTTTTTCAAGTTGTCTAGAATGAGTATTCAACTACTAGAACCTAAATGTTTGGCAAAACAAAAGCGAATGGGGTTAATACTCCACATGTACTATGTATGAGACCATACTCACATGTAACAACAAAACATGCTAAAAAGGGACATTTAGTCAAAAAATTACATTATACCCTTTTAAAAGTCTACATGCAAAATCAAGCAAGTCATACCAATCAACCGAACATTCTTACTAACTCATAAAAGTAATATGTATCCCAACATACTTGAATCCATGATTTACTACAACCCAATCATCAAGGAATAACATCACATTCATGGCTAAGAGTCAATTGTATCATAAAAAGCAAGACAACTATTCATGAAACCCTATCAAGTCAACAAGTGTTATGACCAAGCAAAGCCCCATATCCCTACTCAATAAAGTAGCCTCAACATGAAACCATAACAATGTCTAACTCAACATAATATAATTAGACCCCTTAGGTTATCAAAGTTAGAGTTCAAATCCTTTAATTAATTTTACCTTTTGGGAACTTCTTTCCCTAACCGAGATAGACCACATGAGCTAGTGTAAAATCCTGTCATGAAACCCTATATCGAAAGAAGGCGGACTACTTGCAAAGGTAGTACTAAAACATAAAACATAGGAACTACGTCGATCCACTAGTTAGTATTACTATGATGTCAACATAGTTCAATAACTAGGAGATACATGTTGGACCCTCTTTAGGATCCATGCATTATAGTTTCCAATCTCAAGAGTAATTGAGTGCTCTTACCTTCGCTATGTGGGAAGGGGCACTCCTCAATCTAGTTTACTCGGTGCTAAGCTAGAGTCCCTTTTTGAAATTTCGTTAAGCATTTAATTATCAATCAAAGCTTAGTTTAGGTCATAGGGTATAACCATTGTATAATCATCATCATCAATAGATCAATAAGAATTAAATGAGTATAACTACATTCATCACAATTCATATATATGAGGTTAACATATTACATATCAATTCAAAATAAGAAACACTGGTACACATCACCATCCTTATGGAATTTACATCTTAATTAACCTCACAGCCATAATAAAGGCACTTAAATTCAACATCATACAACCCTATCATCCTAATATAAGGAATACTTCAATATAACATCATTACTTAACCACAATTAATTACAATTGGAAGTAAATATAGAGATTCTAAGACTTACCAAGTGTTCTTCATCGTTCATCATTTAGGACTTACCAGAAAACCTCAATTCAATGCAAATTAGATGTTCAGCATCATAATTCAATAATCCACATGATAAAAATACTAGAAGAGTCACTACACCATAATTCGATACCAAATCAATTCTTAAAACAAGATTACTTAGGACAATTTCCATTACCTAGATAACTTCTAAAGATTGGAATTAAAGACAAAAATTCATTATAATTTTTAATGATTGGTCCAACAACATCATTTAATAGTGATTTAACCCTTAATCAAGACAATTGAGTCAATCATTAACTAATTCACATCAAGATCAACCTTGGGTTAAGGGTCATATTCTTCAATTTAGGTCAAACCATCACTAATTACTATAATCAAGTTATAATACATGTTAATCTATTCATTATACCCTAAATTAAATATAAACAACTCAGTTCACAACATCAATTTCATAATTGGATGAAACCCGTATGAAAACTCAACTTTTGAAATCCAGTTTGAAGGAACCCTTTGAGGAAAGAGACACAAAAGTTAATTAGATAACATACCTTAACATTTGATGAATATTTGATATTGAAATGTTCCCTTTACATACCCCAAAACCTCCCCCTATCTTGTATTTAATGGTGGCTTCCAAATAGTGAGATAAAGAAGAGAGAAGCAAGAGTTTTATTTTGTGAGTTGTGTTTAGATTAATGAAGGTTGGGATCTTAATATGGAGAGTTCAATTAGTTAATTAATATCCTTTTAAGCCCTAAATAACCCCTAAAACCCTTAATTATTTAAATTGGACTTAACTTAAATTGTGCTAAAAAATTGACCCTCATAGAAAGAATCATGTCGACGGTCCGTCGTAACTCGACGAGCACTGTGCCTTAGGTGTTGCACAACCATTATTGAGTTCAGAAACTTTGCATCTTAGTTCCTCAAACATTTTGCCTAAATGTTGGATGAAGGTGGGCATCGAGGCCTCGTCGATCGACATACGAGCCATTGATGGTTTCTCGTGGTTACACACTGCCTACGAAGTGTTGCCTCCTACGTGCTAGTGTCCTCCTAAAGGGCCCTTGGTTTGTCCTTGGTGAGTCGTACCTGCATGTCTTAACCAAGAATCATCGTTAACACTTGTTATTCACACTTCCACCTAATTTCATGGATTTACGACTCCGAAAAGCTAGTCAAATAGGCTAAGGCAAGCTAGTACCCCTTAGAACTAGTTTTCGAACGTCATGGACGTTCTTGGACATTTTGATTCATAAACTTCCTAAATGACCTATATTCATTAAAATAGGTCTTCAAACAGTGTTTATACCCTATGAAACCTAATTTAGGCTCTAAGACTCGTTTTTGATTTTCAAATTGTTACACCATGGGCTTTCTCAAAAATCAGATTCCTCAACCCATACATATTGAGAACACACAACCTACCTTTATACCTCAAGACACCATTCCCCCCTAAGTAGAATGATCCATTAATTTTTCTAAGAACCGATTCCTTCAACTCCATCCATGACTGATCAAATTGTTGTTTGGACTTCACCTCGATTACCAAAGATTACTCGGTGTTATTATGGACCATGAAACCACAATTTAGAGAATATTCCAACCTCACACCCAATCTAGCAAACATATGAACATCTATCACTATGTATTTCTCAGATTCCTCAATATGGGACACACTTCCCATGGACAAACGACTTAAAGCATCCGAAACCATATTGGGCTTGCCAGGGTGATAGAGAGCACTCATGTCGTAATCCTTCAATAATTCCAACCACCTTCTTTATCATAGATTAAACTCCTTTGTATTAAAAACATAGTGGAGACTCTTGTTGTCGTTATATACATTAACATGAATATCATACAAGTAATGCCTCAATATTTCAACGAACAATACCCAAGGTCCGCTCAATTCAAAGGTTCATGGTAGATAGTTTCTCCCTAAACTTAAGTTGTCGGAATTCAATCGGTACCACCTAAACCCACTCGGGATGCATCACAATACACAATGAAACCCTTTGTACCCTCTGTTAAAGTCAACACCAGAGAGAAAGTAATCCTATCTTTCAAAATTTTGAAGCTATTTTCACATGCCTCAAAAAACTCAAATGTCTTAAGGGTTATGAAATCTACACAAAACCATCCACAAACCTCCGCTAATAACCCGCTAAACCCAAGAAACACCAAATTTCATTTGGATTAAATAGTCTTGGACAATTCTTGAGTGCCTCGGTTTTCCTTGGATCAACCTCAACTCCCTTACTAGAGATGATATGACCACGAAATGCAACCGACCTCAAGGAAAACTCAGTTGCAACACCACCCTCAAATGGTTCATGTGATCACCCTCAGTTTTCAAATATACCAAGATGTCGTCAATGAAGACAACGAAAAATGAATCTAGGTAAATTCAAAATACTCTATTCATGATATCCATAAATATTGTCGAGGCATTAGCGAGACACTAAGAGATGTATACAAACCTATAGTGACCACATCTAGTCCACAATGTTGTCTTTGGTATATGTTCACCTCTCACCCTAAGTTGGTGATATCCCGATCTAAAGTCAATCTTAGAAAATTAGGTTGCCGCTTGGAGTTGATCAAACAAGTCATCAATCCAAGGGAAAGGATACTTGTTATTAACATTGACATCTTTAAGTTGGCGATAATCAATGCAAATCATAAGGGACCCGTTTTCTTCTTCACAAAAAAAACTGGAGCACCCTCTGAAGAAATACTACGTCTACTGAAGCCTTTGTCTAGTAAATCTTTGAGTTGAGAGTTCAACCCTTTCAATTCGACTGGTGCCATCCGTAAGGAGGAATTGAAAAGAGAATTGTATGTGGTTACAAGTCTATGCCAAAATCGATTTCCTATTCTGAAGGAATACCGGGAAGATCATTAGGAAAGACTTTCGGACATTCCCTTACTACAGGGACCAACTCAATAGGAGGAATTTCAAACTCTAAATCATTGACTCTTACTATATGGTCATTTTAAAAGCTTTCAACCAAGAGATGATAAAACCTTTAGGAATATAATTTCACCCCTTACACTCTATAATAGTCTCATTTGGAAAGTTAAACTTCACCACCCTCGTTCTATAGTCTATAGAGGCAAAACAAGTATGCAACTAATCCATACACAAAATGACAACAAAATCAAGCATATTAAGTTCTACTAGAGGAACATAAGAAACTCTATTGAGCATCATTATAAGTAAATTTCGATACACCTTTTTTGCAACAACCAACTCATCCACCTGGGTAGACTCTATAAAAGGTTCATAAAATATATCGGGCAGCATGCCAATGTTTTTATCTATTAGAGGGGTAAAAAATGATAAGGTAGCACTGTGATCAAGTAAGTCATATACATAAATAGAGAAGACTATCAACATACCGTTCACCATTTTTGGAGAATTCTCTTAATCAACCTAGAGCTGTGAGTATAAAAGCGATTCTTCTTTGGAGACTCATTAGAACAACTAGTCTTAACATGACCACTACCCTTGTCTTGACTCCTCACATTAGGCCAATCCCTAACCTTGTTTCAACATTTATCACAATTAAAACAATTATCCGTCCCCTCAAGACACTTACCATAATTTTTTTTTTGGTGAAGTAGTACCCTTTCAATTTTTAGGCTTAGGGTTAGACACCCTATCTTCACGAGCCTTAGGGATCTTGGAAGGAACTTTATTAAACATCCTTTTCTTAAACCTAGGCCTGTATTTAATCTAAAGCCTAATTTTAGAAGAACCACCATCAAAACTTCTTTCCCTTTTTGCATCTCTACTGTTCCTGTGAAATCTTGACTCTTCCACTTGTTGAGGATGAACCATTAGACGAGCAATGGCAATATTTTCCTGTAGGATATCCGAATGACACTCTTATTGCAAGTCATCCAACACTCCCATCAAAAAGTGGAGCATTTCATATATAGTATCAAAAAACAAAAAAGGAGCATATTTAGACAATTAAGTGAATTTCAAGGAGTATTCATGAACAATCATAACTCGTTGGCGAAGGTTGATGAACTCGACTGCTTTAGCTTCCCCTTTCTCCCTAGGAATGAACCTAGAAAGAAATTCCTTCTTGAATGCTTGCAAAGTCACCGGTCTACCCATCAAAGACCAATTGACCCTCCATTGGACATACCAAGTTTGGGCCTCATCTTTTAGTTGGTAAGTGGTTAACACAGCCAACTCACTAGTAGAAAACCCCATAGCATATATAAACTTGTATACTTTATCAATAAATTCATAGGGGTATTCTTCAACCTTGGACCCATAGAAAGTAGGATGATTCATCCCAGTGAAGTCGTTTAAAAGAGACGATGGTTGCAACTTGTTGATTTGCCCGTAGGAAAACCTCTCAATTAGCTTGGGATGTCATGGATTTAGCTTGAGTAGTGGAATCTTTTGCTTGGGTAGTAATGTCTTGATCCATATGAAAGAGAGCAGCCCTTAGATTCTCATCTGTCAAATGAGGAGGATTAGGGATCTTGCTCATCATTCACACCATTCTAGAAAGGAGGAACTTGATTACCACATGGAGGAACTCCATCATCGACAACCTCTTCTTCAAGTCTCCGTGTCACATTTCTTCAAGTATGAATTTCCTATAATCAGAATAATAGGATTAGATGCAAAAGAACATAGAGCTAACACTACAAAGGCACAATATTAGACTTCCAAGAACGTGAGAATTTCCTAAGCATCACTAGGTTCCAATTCATAAGTGTGGCGTGCTTCACAATTATGAATACGAACATACACAGATGTGGTTGTGAGACACATTGACTCAAACTTAATTCAACCTCATGCTCTGAAACAAAGTTTGTCACATCTGGGAATAACCATAGGATGTAACCGGCGTCGGCGTCCTCTTTGAAAACTAACACTAGCCTCCTAGCTTACATCATTACATTCACAGGTAAAATTTAGCGGAAATTTTAATCTTTCTCATTAAATCTACTCGGATGTTTACATAGACATGTACATACACATAGTATATAAATAACGGGCATACATAGAACCTTTCTATAGGAAGAAGTACTTAGTATTATCTACTTTATTGCAATAAGATATTAAAACAATAACAAGCATAATGGTTGTCTATCTCATAACCATCCTAATAAAGCTGTAAGAACTTGGACCCCGAAGGTTACCACACCGCGACGGAGCAGTACGAAAGAGTCAAGAGTGAAGATTACCTGAAATTGGCTATACAATGTTAATACTAAATTGATAGGGAAAGACATACAGGTGCATAAGGTCAATCTCAAACAATACTCCACAGTGAGCGGCTTAGATGGGGAAGGTGGGCGAGCGGCCGAGGTCCACAGCCTCATAAGGGTATACTAACGGAGGGACAGAAAGACGTGAGAAAGGCCTAACCCATCGTGATGGGTGGGGTCCGAGAGTATGAGAAAACGAGAAGAGGAGACCACAGAGACGGAGGACGCCTTCTTCAGAGTCACGTGAGTGTTCACACAAAAAAAAGATGTTCAGCGATGATCGGAACACCTCAAAATATTCTAGGGGAAAGGAATATAATGGGTTTAGCAAAACTCACTTCTGCGTCGACTACACAAGAAGTATGAGAGCCTATGCCACATACACTTCAAAATAACTGCCTAAGAAAACAACGGACATTTATAAGACACTAGGCAAGATACGTTAAAAGACGTTGTGACATATTAAATAAGAAACAATATCAATCAAAGTTTTTCTCATTGCACATGTCATTATATCATAGGCATGTTCATAACCAGAAACAAACCACA
This sequence comes from Solanum habrochaites, assembly GCA_027704765.1. Classification (NCBI taxonomy): domain Eukaryota; kingdom Viridiplantae; phylum Streptophyta; class Magnoliopsida; order Solanales; family Solanaceae; genus Solanum; species Solanum habrochaites. Next base: position 6,552,469 of record JAKWJA010002494.1, on the reverse strand, counting down.
CCAAGACTGAAGATCATTAAACAGGAGAGAGGCAAGTAGAGACAGTGTGAGAAAAGGGAACCAGAAAGATTGGAACGACAGTCAGGGAAAGATAAGGGTCAGGATAGTAGCAAAGGAATTCACTAAAGGTGAATTTAAACACATAGTCGCAAGGGTAACTGCTCATAGCCCAAAGTCATTGAAGTAATGTAGCAACAATCTTACATAAGGACACGTGGTGGAGCAGATCTCAGAAGACATGAGGACTAAGCGCCAGAGCTGGGACAATTACCCATGCAACCTTAAAAAAAAGGTAAGAAAAATTGCAATTAATAAAAAATCCCCATAACATACTCAATAAAGTAACACATAGAATCACGAAGTACATCCTTTTTCACATATCATAGCACTTAAGAGACATCTAATCCTACTTAACATCATAGACCGATAACATATATATAAGGGAAGCGCCCAATCAAATATAGCATTGGGACAATGTGCCAGTCATGTCAATGATTTCAGACGGTGATATGGCACATTGTTAGCATTTTACATCAAGATAAGAACTTCCTCCTAATCACTTCCACCATCAAACGAAGCTAAGAGAGCTAACGGTGAGCTTAGAGTCCTACACCCCTACCGAGACTAAGAAAAGCCCCTTAGGTCACCTTGTTTAGAGTTAATTCCTTTAGCTTATTTTCCTTTTTGGGAACATCCTAATTTAATCGACATAGACCACATGACCTAAAGTGGAAACCCGTGTCGTGAAAATCTACACTTAATGAAGGCATATTACTTTTCAAGGTAGTACCAAAACATTAACATAGTAACTACGTGGATCCATTAGCTTGTATTCCTACGGGGGAAACATAGTTCAAGAACTAGGAGATATAATTGGGACCCTCTTTTTGCTACATGCGTTTGTCTCCAATCTCAAGAATGCATAGTGATCCTACCTTTTCTAAGTTAGAAGGGACACTCCTCACCTAGTTCACTCGCTGCTAAGCTAGAGTCCCTTTTTTAAATGTCTCTGTTGTCTTTATTAATCATCATAGCTTATTTTAGGTCATAGGGTCTAACCATTGCATAACATCATAATCATCATAGCTCAATAGGAATTTCATGAGTATAATGCTTCCATTACAATTCATATTGGTGAGGTTAGCATATTAACATTCTCATATAATGATAAGACACATTAGTAATTCATTCACCATCCTTATAACATTTACATCTTAAGATAACGCCTCATAAATCATAGTCAAGACATTTCCATTCAACAAGATACAACCCTATCTATACTAATACAAGCCATACTCTAATACAACATAATGACTTAATCATAATTAATCATAATTTCAAGTAAAGGATAGCGTCCGTAAAACATACAAAGTCTCCATCACAGTTCATCATTAAGATCTTACCTGAAACAATAAATTCAACCTAATTTTGGTATACATCATCATAATCCAATAAAAAAATGATAACAGGGCTAGAAGAATTATTACATCACAATTTAATACTAGATTAAAGCTTAAGAGAAGATACTTAGATCAATTCAAAACATACTTAATAACCTAGATTATCTTCTCAAGAACTAGCATGAAACACTACAATTCACCATAACAATTCATGGTTAGTGAAACAACATCATCTAGTAGTAATTAAACCAATAACAAAGTCAATTAAACCAATAAAATCTAATTCATATCAAAATCAAACTTTGGGTTAAGGGGTAAGGGTCATCTTCTACAAACTAGACAAAACCATCAAGATATATCATAATTTAGTTAACTTACATTTTAATCTATTCAAAAGTTCCAAAAGAAATAAAAAAATATATATCAGTTCCTAACATCACTTTCGAGATTGGATGAAACCCACTTGAAAACTCAATTTTTGTAATCAATTTAATAGAAACCATTGAGGAAACAGGTCTCAAAGGTGAATTAGATCCCATAACTTGTTAATTGATGAATATTGATGGATAAATTTGTCCATTTACAGCCATGAAACCCTCCCCTAGCTTTGGCTTCAATGGTATTTTCCACTAGAGATAGAAAGAAGAGAGAAGGTAGAAAGTTTTTTGTTTTTGATTTAAGATATTTTAGTTAGTCTTTGTTAGGTAAGGCATTATATAGGGTGTTAACTCACTTAATTAGTCTTTACCTAAACCCTAATTAACATTATAAGTATGTCAACTAATTAAAAGAGACAAGTAATAATGTGCAGCAAAACATAGACCACATTTACGAGACCACGATCGACTTATCGTTAGTCCATCCACGATCAATCCCTCCTTCCGTGCTACACATTCGTAGCTAAATTCAGAGACTGCTTCAAATGGACCATTATCTAAAATGGCTAAGTGTAAGAAGACGGATGGCATCGATGCCCCGTCGATCAACCTACGCCTCGTTTACTGCTTTCGTCGTGCACACTGCCCTTGCAATCTTTGACCACACAAATGAAAGGGTCCTCCTCAAGGGCCCTTAGTTGGTCCTTGTGGAGTCGTAACCGTACTTTTGTTACCATGGATCAATTTGAACACATGTTAGAAACCTTTCTACCAATTTTCATCATTTTCAACTTCTAAAAGTTAATCAAATAGGTTAAGGTATGGTAGTACCTCCTTGAACTGAATTTCGGACGTCATGGACGTTTTTGGTTTCTAGGCTTCCTAAATGACTTATAATTATTAAACTAGAACTTAAAATAGTGTCTAAACCTTATTATATCTATTTTAGGCTCTAGAATATGTCTTGGATTTTCGAAGTATTACAATCATAAATGGAAATTTGAGCCGGAACAGGATCTTTTAGGTTGAAACTTCATGCATAAGCATAAAAATCACATGTAAACACCAAACATTAAATTTAAGACACATTTCATAGTCATACTCGATTTGGAACAATTACACTGAGATTACAGTGATATTATAGTAACATTAAAGTAACTTATAACACATAAGCTTCCCATCCAAGGTTATCCTAAGACTCACTTAAGTAGGATAAGAAGAGACTGCCCATACACCTTCTTCAATGATACATAAACGATCCTTAGGACTACATAGGTCAAGATAATTTCCAATTCACTAGTCAAAATCAGTTTCTAGAATTACTCTAAGACTCACCTGAGTAAGAAAAGAAGAGAACGTCCATACCCCCTCTTCAAGCATACCTAAGCAATCCCTAAAGCTACTCTAGATACTTGTCTTTTCATTATCATACCATTACTTTAGTAATTATGTTCATTAAACCCTTAAAGAGACATTGAACATATAAGGGCATTCACATAATTGCCTTGAAGAAGACCTAGAGACTAACACACTAACATCTTCAAAGGCTAATAGTTCAATATGTACATAGGGTCACATTCCACTACCTAATATTCATAGTACTTCTCCAACACAAGAATGTATCCCACGTAATGAGAATAGGCAATAATCAACAGAGACCATGTTAGTTAATCATGGAATCTGCATGCATGAACCTACTTGGATGAAGGGGGTTTCACTTTCCAATGGTAGAAATAAGACATATCCTATGTAGGCACATGGTTAAGGAATAGGACGGGTTTATTTGTAATCAAGCTTCATTTTTAACTACAACTAATCCAAAGTCATACTCACTCGGTTCTACACTTTGTTCTCATAGAATATTTCAATCAAGAAGTATGTGAAGAGGTTTCATTTCTAGTTAACAACCAAATTACATTACACCTTACCAAAGTGGTCCCCCTAGGTTTTCCTTAAAATGGTTAAGAGGACAACTCAATGATTTTCCTTGTTATATCGAAAAATTAATTTTTGCAAGTTTGCGACTTTTTTAGATTTTTGAGAATAATTAAGAAAACTTGTATTTTCAAAAAAAAATCACAGAAAAATCAATTGAAAATGATATTAAAAGGGGTTCAGAGATTCCTATTAACATCTTAGGAAGGTTTAAAAGCAACCAAGACGTCCGCTAACTTGCGCTTATCCAACAACTAACTATTTGGCTAAGGCTGACAATTGCGATCAATACCTCTAGAGTTGTTTGAAAAATGAAAGAAAAAAATCATTTAAGATTGTTTTTTGAAAGTAAAAATTTATTTATCTAAGTGAATTTTAATCTGTAAAATCCTTTAAATATATTTATTTGATTTGGTCGAGACGTTAAAATCGAACAGGCATCCTGCGGGGGTTCGAATTCTTATAACCCTAAGCTAAAGATAAACAAAACAGTTAAATATCTAAAAACATGTAATGATATAAAGGGAAAGAGATTTGGGTCCAAATTCGGGTTTTGTTCAGCTTAACGGTTTTTTGATCCACCTATTCTGTGTTTTTGACCGATTTTCTTTTTGGATTTCGACCCACTTGCTTTCGTACCTCTCCTGGACTAAGCAAATAATTAATACTAAATAAATACAGTAGAGTAAAAGAAAACAAGGGCTTATGCCTGAAAATAAATACAATGAGAAATGCAAAAAATAAAACAGATCTTCTAATCCATTTTCTTCGGCTTCCTTCATATCTTTAAATTTTGGGACCAGTCCATCAACTTGAAGGGTTTGACTCGGTAAAGGAATTGAGCCTTTAAGGCTCTCTTGAAATGCGAGGGGAGGAGGTATATGTCCAAGAGACTCAGATGGATTTACATACAAACAAACAAAAAGAAATGATATAAGTAATGCTCAAAATATAACATGCAACAGTAATATTTGCTAGAGTAAAAAATAAACCCCAAAAGTAAAAAAAAGTTATTTAAAAAATATAATTAAAAGCAAAGAGCCAAGACTTCTTCAGCAAAAGTTAAAAGCATGCTAATGAACCAAACTAATACAAGCAATACTACATCAATTAATAGATTAGGAAATAAATTACTAAAACCAACTTGGACAATAACACTTCAACTCTATAAGATTCATTCTTTTAACAGGCATATAACAACAACTACAAACTTTACTAAACCACAAAAATAAAATAAAAATTAAACTTGCTTCCGAATGATCAGACATATAGAGAGCGCTAGGACCCTGACCCGAACCTTTTATATTCTCTAGCGTGGACGATACAAACTTTAAAAAAAAAATATGGAAAATAAAGTCTCACAAAGAAGCATATTCATAGTGAGCAAACTTCCATATTTCTTAGGCCTGAAAAAAGATTGAAGAATGCTAACTCAATGCTTTGAAGGGCAACCCTAACAAAGAAAAATAGAGAAAAAAATGATAAGCTGCTACACATGAAAATAAACCTAAATTTGATCACATAATATTCAGAAAACACAAATATATGGCAATTACACATGGAACTACTCTAATGCAACATCCTAATCAACTGGTCAACGTAAACGAAATAGATTAATTAAGGAACGAGAGATAGTGACACACGACTGAAACAAATGCCTACAATCTAAAATTTGTTTAGATAGATACTCCAGATCAATAAAAATGGAGACCTCATCTCGAAGGGAAAGACTTTGTGCCGCAAGGTATCATAACGAAACTAAACTTCAGTAATATGGATAGTAAGTGTTAAATCAAAACAAAAGAATATAGAACAAAAAGTAGTGTAACCTTTAGCGCTTCAATATGCATAACAAACAATGAAATAAATTTACCAATAACAACTCAAACCATATCAATGCTGCCCATGACCAATAAACTTAAATTTTGAACAGATACAATAGTTATAGTCGAAGATGCTAAGAAAATACATTCTTTTTTCAACTAAAGGAAGTAAAAAAAATTCTATACAAACCTCACTTCAAAAGATTAAAAAAATGAAATTCTCCATTATCAACTTCAAAAGAAAGTTAAGATGAAAGCATCACTAACTCAAACGCTTCATGTAGGATCATATTAAAGAGCTAAAGAGCAGAACGGCAAACCAATGCAACAATCTAAAAAAGAAGACATAAATAAATGGTTTTTGGGTTATTTACCTTGTTGCGGAAAGCGAACGAAGGGAAAACAAGATGAGGCGACCAACCTCACCATCGGGAGAACTTCTCACGCTAACATTAGTCAAAAAATCAACAGCAAAGCACGAATTTCCTATTCAAGACTATTTTTCAAGTGTACTCTTAATAGTTTATAAGATGATCTGTTAGGGATTTTTCAAACCAAGGACAACTAAAAAAAATCCCCCCACTCCAGTAAAGAGAACAATAGCTTATATAGAACGAAAAAGTATGGTTTCTTTCTTGAGAGGGAAAGAGTGAAATTCCGGTTCAAACCCTACCTCCCCAAAATTCAAAAACCAAGTTCTTTCACCCAAATAGGAATCAACATCTCTTTCCCAAAAATTTGAACTTATTCAAAACAAGAAAGGGTAAATCGATGGTTCGGATGAATCCCTTGTACTTGTGGAAGAGACATGGAACGATCTCGTGCTGAGTAAGAATGCAACTGGCAAGACTGAAAATCCTACTTTTTGTATGCTTTGGGCCGCTCGGCTGTGAGGATTATCAAAGCATACGAAATGGAGAGGAAATATGAAGGAAATGACGAGAAAGATAGAGTTCTACGTCCCTCGTTACTCCTCGTGAATTCACCATCCATTATGTATATTGGTGTGTGGTTTTCCGTCCCCTCGCGAACGTGTTGTTATAGTTTCAGCAATTGGATATTTCTTTGGACAACTACTTTGGGCCGGGTCGAAAGAATCGGATAATAGGTTGGAATTTTATTGGGAAAAAGGACAAGCTGGGCTGACTTAAAGAATGGGCCGGAAGGAAAGAAATGGAAGAGGCCCAAAACAGATCTTTGTAAACATCAATTTAGGAACGGAAGCCTACATAAATTCCTAATTAAAAAAAACTACATCGTAATCAATTGATTTAGCCACAAAAAATGTTGAATCTATTTACTTTAATTAAGGAGTTTCGTAGTATCAGCGAAATAAAATAATTGATGGTAATATAAAATAATTATTTAAATATATAAATTAGATAATACACTAAATAAAAAAAAACTTTTCTTTTATATGATTTTCAAATATTATAAATGTAATTATATACATACATACATACACTATACATACATACATAATACAGACATACATATATATATATATACTTATATATATATATATATATATTATAATAGTATAGATGATATAAAATTTTTATGAGCGACAAAAATTACATAAAACTAACTTGATAAATGTATTGAAATTTTATAAAATCAATTATTTCAAGTAGTTTGGGATTTTAAGAAACTTGATGATTTACCTTTATCGGGGATAGTCAAAATTGGGTTTCAACAACTGTCCCTCATTTTACTCTGATTGATGCATGAAATTCAAGGAAAATGAAATTGACTAAAAAAATTTTGACAGACCACATTTAATCTCTTTGAGAAAAAGAATTTTGTTTGGACTTTAGGGAATTGACGCCGAGCCCAGAGAACGGGTCTCCTACATATCTCAGGCTATATGAATATTTAGGTCGCTTGTAGTTCGATACGCTTGATTTAATGCATGATTTTGAAAGAATTTTAAAGTCATCTCTATACAAAATTATGAAGGTATCGAAATGCTTGGGATAGGGATTTAGTAGCGGATGATGGAATACAACTGAGCTTTCAACACTGAGTGTGGCTACATATCCTTAAACAGATGGAATCAGGCTGCTTGTAGTTCAACTCAATCGGTTGAAAAGGAAATCTATTATGCTAGATAACCTTTGGTTTTGAACGAATGACAAATTAAGTTGAGTATAAAAAAAGAGGCTTGTAACCTTTTAGTCATGAATGTGGCACGCTTAACACCCATAGTTAAGAATTTACACAGACGCAATTTCCAAAGATCTTGGTTTATTGTCACTCAAATTGGATACTTTCTTCCAGTAGACAAAAATTTTTGGATGCGAAACCTAAAATGACAAAAGCCTAATAAAAACCCACATTCCTTTCGATAGGCGTGTGATTTGATTGTGGTGGAAGTCGGTACCTTCCTCTCATCCTATGAGTTTTACACTCCTCTTTGTACTATGTCGTTGTTTGCTGCTAAGAACTTCCATGTTCTGCTTTATAATTTTTGATTTCGTCCACACCTGTAGCTTGGTTTTGGAGAATTCATCCTTTCGGATGCTCTCAACAAAGACTGAGATAAAACTCATTAGTATAAAATTGCAATTCATGAAAGATAGTGTAATTTACCGTGTTGACACTTATCTTCTCTCCTTTGCATTTGATATCAACTGTGTCAGTTTGACGTAAAGCAAATAAAGATTATGTACTATGTTTTGCATTAGCTATATTCAATGTACTCATCCTTGGGTGTTGAAATACATAAAAATTGATGTAGTGCTTATATTTCGCTTGATGTCGTCTTCCATAATCCTCTTGCTATTTACTTTTATAAAAAAAACGCAGTTAATTCCGTGGGTATGTAATTCTCTTGAGATACACGATTCCTCTCTTGCAGTGCATGATTTCTTAAGGGGCATGAATATCTTCTAGCTATGCATAAATTTCTGCAAGATATGAAATCTTATCGCGATGTGTATATTTCAACGAGGCATAGATTCTTCATACGTTGCATAAAATTCTTGTGAGGTATTAAATCTTCTCGTGATGCATAAATTTCTTCGAGATATGATATCTTCTCGCTATGCATAAATTTCAATGAGGCAAGGAATCTTCTGGTGATGCATAAATTTTCTGTGAGGTATGAAATCTTCTCACGATGTTTGGATATTAACTCGCGATGCATGATTTTCCGCAATGCATTGATATTGACTCGCGATGCATGGATATTTACTCCCGATGCATGATATTCCACGACACATAGATATTGACTCACTCTGAATGGATATTGACTCGCGATGCATGATCTTCCGTGATGCATGGATATTGATCTGTGATGCATGATCTTTCGCAATGCATGGATATTGACTCGTGATGCATGATATTCTGTGATGCATGGATATTGACTCACGATAAATGGATATTGACTTGCGAAGCATGATCTTCAGATATGTGTGATCTCACTGAACGCATGAATGTTGACTGGTGATGCATCATCATCCGCAATGTATGGATATTGACTCGCGATGCATGATCTTCTGTGATGCATTGATCTTCTGCGATGTATGGTCATTGACTCACGATGCATGATCTTCCGCAGGGCATGAATATCTTCCTACGATGCACATATATTAACTTTTGATGTCATCCTCAGTACTAAATGAAGAGAGTGATTCAATTGAGCAACATAGTGATCTTGTCTGTGCTTTCTGGATAATCATATCGTCTCCAAAGATGATGACGGTAAAACAACTTTCAGATAGTATATCATCATGATCTATAATAAAATAACTGATCCCACAGGTAATGCATAATATCATATCCGACAATATGATGTAAATGACGTCTTTTACGGAAACCGTAAACTCTCCCTCGATATTTTCAATTGATTCACCTTCTAATCTATCTAAAATTTCTTTATCAATTTCATGTTGTTGGAAATTTATTGAAATAAACAATTCATGTTCCCAAGTCTTTGACAGAAGCGATATAAAATGATTCCTACTTTGACGAAAACTATTGATTTTGGAATACTTTTCTCCTCCTTTGACTTTTCAATATAATTCATCGGAAGAATTTGTTCATTTAAGAGAAAATCTATCAATATGCATCCATATAAAAATTGTTAGTTTTAAAACAAAATGATCTCTTTCGATTTAATCAGTTGTCTGCTCCATTTCATGCTATGTACGATTGATTTTACTTTTCTCCCCACTCTTTATAGATAAGAAAAAATATTTTATGCCAAAAGAAATGAAAGATAAACGAAAAAATTCTTAGAAAAATAAATTTTGAGATGTAGTATTTTGAAAAGGGTGACTGCCAAATGTCATGTCATGTAAGGCTTAAAAAACTTCAATGACTCTGACGCTTGGAGGTCTATTAGATTATTTGCTAGGGAGTTTTCTGAGTAACTTCCGACTTGTAGATAAACCCATGTTGAAATTTTGAGGCCATTTTTAAAATTTTTGTTCCAGTTAACTGTCTTGCTTATATTCCACTGTAACTGAGTACATCGCGGAATTTGGATATCTTCTCAAAAATTCTGTACAAGTTGCAAATCTCGAAGTTAACTGTCTTCTCGAGAATTTTTGAGTCCTTATCAAAAACTCTGTCAAGTTTTATTTTAAAGAGAAATAGAAATCTTATGAGAGATATGACCGAATCCATGTGGCGCCTACGTATCTCGTTGAGGAACGAATAAGGTCAAATGTAGTTCCCTCTCCAAATTTAACAAAATTAGAAATTTACCAAGAAACCGAGCGAGGCCGAAACAAGCCTCCTACATATCTAATTCTTTGAATAAGGTCTAAGGACGTTCGAATATAATAAAATAATTAATGGGGATAAATGGGGTTACCGAGGCCGACATTACCGCCGATGTATTTCATTTTTGAAAATTTAGGTCAGGCGTAGTTCATTACAAAAGTAATAAAATTTAAACCAAGAAAATACAATAAAAATAGAGCAATTACAATTAAAAGAAAGGAATACCAACTGGTACTTTACACATAATATCTCTTAACAACATATGAGGTAATCGGTTTTGGACACGCGGTGCCATCCATCTCCGACAGGACCAAAGCACCTCTAGATAATACTTTGCGAACAATGTAGGGTCCTTGCCAATTTGGCGCCAATTTTCCTTTATATATGTCTTGATGAGGAAAAATGTTCTTAAGGAAAAAGTGACCAACTTTGAAAATTCTGGCTCTTACTCTTTTCTGAAAAGCACGAATCATTCTCTGTCGATACAACTGACCATGAAAAATGGCAACCATTCTCATCTCGACAATGAAATTTAACTAACCGATTCCATTTATAACCCATTCAACGTTACTCAACTTAGCTTTTTGGATGACTCTCAATGACGGTATCTCAACTTCAGCAAGTATGACTTCCTCTGTTCCATACACTAGCAAGCATGGAGTAGCTCCAGTCCACGTTTTGACAGTCATGCGGTACCCCAATAAATAAAATGGTAACATCTCATTCCAACCTCGATGCTTGTCAATCATTTTCCTTAATATTTTCTTGATATTCTTATTGATGGCCTCTAGAGCTCTGTTCATTTAGGGAGGATAAGATATTGAGTTACAGTGAGTAATCTTAAAATGCTCACACATATCTCTCATCAAGTGACTATCGAGATTTGCATTATTGTCAGTAATGATCGATTCTGGTACTCCAAACCTGCATATCAAATTGTTGCGAACAAAGTCAGCTACAACTTTATTGGTTACCGACTTGTAAGAACATGCTTCCACCCACTTGGTGAAGTGATAAATGGAAACCAAAATAAATATGTGTCCATTAGAAGCAGATGGCTCAATCGGGCCGATGACATCCATACCCCAAGCTACAAATGGCCAAGGTGAACTCATAGCATTGAGTTCGTAAGGTGGCACTAGGATCAAATCGCCGTTAACTTGACATTTATATCATTTTTGCATAAACATGCAAAAATAATTCTCCATAGGTTTGCAGAAATAACCGGGTCGAAGAATCTTTCTTGCCAAAGTGACCCCATTCATATGCGTGCCATAAACACAACTGCTTAAGAAGTTTTGCAGCTTCAACAACATCAAAAGATCTGAAAAGACCCAAGTCTGGAGTCGTCCTACAAAGGACATCTCCACTTAGAAAGAAGTTGAGAGCCATACGGCGTATCGACTTCTTTTGGATAGATGTAACATTTTCAAGATAATTTCCGGACTCTAAATATTTCTTTATATCAAAATACCATGGCAAACCGTCTAGATCTACCTCAATATTTGAACAATGGAACGGATGTTCTTTAACTTCTATATGCAAAGGATAAATGTAATCTATATCCGGATGTTTAATCATTGAAGCGATGGTGGCAAGAGCATCTACCAACTCATTCTGTATTCTAGGAGTATGTGTGAATTCGATCTTATGAAATCTTTTGCACAACTTTTGTACGTATTCCATGTAAAGTATAATCTTTGGGTTCTTCCACAGCCCATTCCCCTTTAACTTGATGAATCAACAAATATGAATCTTAGATGACCACTTATTCGTAGAAGTTCATGTCGATGGCCATTTTTAAACCCAGAATGCAATCTTCTTATTCATCCATGTTATTCGTGCAATTAAAATGATGTTTAGCTGCCATGGGGAAGTGCTGACTAGACTCTTACACAAAAACTATTCCAATACCCTTCCCCTAGTTATTGGCCGCTCCATCAAAGAATAATCTCCAGCATGGATTAATTAAAGAAATATCTTCACCCACAAATGCTACTTCTTCATCGTGAAAATAAGTTTTAAGTAGTTCAAACTCCTCATAAATAGGATTTTCTGCAAGATGATCAGCCAAGGCCTATTCCTCATTGCCTTCTGAATCACATACACGATATCAAATTCGCTCAACAACATTTTCCATTTACATAACTTTCTGGTCGTCATCGCCTTCTGAAAAATATACTTCAGTGGGTCCGTTCAGGAGATGATATATGTAGTATAAGAATACAAATAATTTCTCAAGGCAAGTAAAAGCACAACACGTTCTCTCCAACAGACTGTAATGAGACTCGTATGGAGTAAACTTCTTTCTTATGTAATAGATAGCTCTTTACTTCTTTCTTGTATCGTCGTGCTAACTGAGTACGCATCTGAATGCACTATCTGAGACGAAAAAATACAGCAACAACGGACTCTTTTCTCGTGGAGGAACAAATACCGGTGGATTTTAAAAATAGTTCTTGATAGCGGCGAAAGCAATATCACACTTTTTAGTCCACTATGGCGGAGCGTCCTTTTTCAACATCTTTAAGATAGGCTCACACACCACGGTTGATTGAGCTATTAATCGGCTGATGTATTTCAACCTCCCTAAGAAACTCATCACCTCCTTCTTCGTCATCGGTGGAGGAAACTCGTGACTTGCCTTAATCTTGGAAAGATCGATTTTAATGCCTCTTCCACTGACTATAAATTTCAACAACTTGCCGATGCCACTCCAAAAGAAAATTTAGCGGGATTGAACTTCAAGTTATACCGAGATATATGATCAAAGAACTACTTCAAATGTGTCAAACTTGATTTTTAAGTCATCCACATACACCTCAATCTCCATACGAATCATGTCATGAAATATGGTCGTCATAGCCCTAATATAGGTAGCACCAGCATTATTGAGGTCAAATGGCATCACTCTTTAATGATATACACCCCTAGGTGTAATAAAAGCTGTCTTTTCAGCATCTTCTACAACCATCAGAATCTGATAATAACTTGCGTAAAAATCCACAAATGACTGCATTTCATTCTAAGCACAATTATCAATGAAAATATTAATGTTCGTCAACGGAAAAAAAACCTTCGGTCTAGATTTTTTGAGATCTCCATAGTCGACACAAATCCTAATTTTCCCGTCTTTCATTGCAAACAAAAAAACATTGAATAACCAAGTTGGGTATTGCGTCACTTCCACGAATCAAGATTCTATTTTATCAGTGATCTCCCCTTTAATATTTAAACTCATCTCAATCATGAACTTCCGAGTTTTTTGCTTCACCGGACGGAATCCTCGATTAATCGGCAATTTGTAACACACCACATTGTTACTCAACCCTAGCATGTTGTTGACTTCGCAGACAAAGACGTCAAGGTACTCAGTGAGTAATTGAATTAGGCCTTTTATTTAAGTTTCATTCAAGTGAACTCTAATCTTGAGTTCTTTGACGCAGTCTTGGTCTCCCAAATTTACAGGTTTAGTTTCCTCTAAATTTGGCTTATGATGATTTTCAAACTATAGAAATTCTTCAGCAACATATTCTGGTGCCTCAATTCCCTCTTCGTATTTATCGACCTCGTCATCAGCTCCATCATTTTGTTCGTTCAGCTCATGATATTTCATGACATTTGCAGGTTTTAAACTTATATTACTAAAACCATAAATAGACAAAGTTAGGAATGTAAAGTAAACCAGATGGTTGAATAAATTTTCAGATAAAAGTGGCTTTCATTCAAATTGGAAAAAAGTGCAAACTTTGGATATGGCATAGAGCCATGTTTGATTTTTAAAGATAACGATGGAAAATTAAAGATTCAAACAGCTAAGAAAAATTCAAAATGATGGGTCCCTGGCCTCTTCCAGACTACCAACGATTTAAATATGCATAAAATGATGCTCTTCTACAAAGGAGTTCAGGGGATCATGATGGACGCGAAGGTCCAGTTCTGTAGCATCTTTCCAGGGTCAAACTCACGAATACCAGCTAGCTCGACCTCTTCCTCAATAACAGCATTGATCTCCTTGAAGAGGTCACAAATACTTCCCAATGGTCTTCATGCTTGGTATACTCCTGTACAGGGAAGGATTGATACAGATGTGGGATTGACTTAACCAATGATTGGAGATTCTTCTTCTTCGTCTTCATGTCATCATCTATGGGGATGTATCCCAAACCATATCTGGCTCCATTGACGAAGACTTAAATAGACTTAATAATTCCTTGGGAGTTTCTTCCAAAATCTGAAACTTGGTTCAAAAACATTCTGCAGCATCACAGTGTCGACATCTGTGTGCCGGAGTGACTTCCTTCTCCATGAATAATCAGCTCTTCATTTTTCCAAATAAGTTTCATCATCTGATGCAATGTATAAGGGACATCTCCAGCCATATCGCTCAATGCACTTCCTAGAAGAAGGTTATATCTGATATTGATGTCCAAGACTTGAAACTGTGCACTAAATTCTGTTGTACCCATTTGGATGATTAGATTCACCGCTCCCAACGTATCTCTCTGAACACCATCAAAGGCTCTTACATTGACTTGGTTTTGCGCAAGTTTTCAAATTCAAACCTTAACTGCCTCAATGTTGATAATGGGAAAATAGTCAGACCAGATCCATCATCTACTAAGACACGATTGACAACCTTTTCGCAATATACGACATTCATATGATGTGCCTTGTTGTGGGACGTCCCTTCAATTGGAAACTCGTCGTTGCAGAAGTTGATTCGATGCCCACAAATAACCTAGTGGATCATAGCGGCCACATTATCGCTGCTTGTGCCCGCGAGTACATAAGTATCACCGAGAGCCTTCATCAAATCCTTCCTATGAAATAGGGAAGTCATCAGCAGGGCCCATATGGAGATTTGGGTTGGAGTCTTCACCAAATTCTTTACAATAGAATAATCTTTCGGCTGCATTCTTTTCAAAAATTTGTCTTCCTCATCCTCGCTTATTACCTTTTAGCTTGATCTATTTTTTCACCTCCGAGAGCAAGTTCCTCAAGATTATAACATCTTCCAGATAAGGTCATACCATTTGTAACAACAGTCTAAATTACAAATTTTTGATTGATTGGAGTCTTTGGTGGCACCAAGGCAACAACCTTTACGGGTTTCAGGATCACATAGTCTTTTTTCTCCTAGTCGCTTAATGAGGACACGTCCTTTTCTAGCTCGTCATGCACAACTGGAGTTATCATCTTAGTCCCACTCCAATCATCGTCTATCTCTATCATGTTGATATTGACGCTGCCATGATTTGGCAAAGGGTTGGTGGTGACATTAGGCTCAACTGTTTAAATAGAGACCACCTATTGGTAGATAAGATCTTTAATCTTATGCTTGAGGTTAATGCAGTCTTCAGTATCATGTCCATCACTGTTGTAATGATAAGCAAAAAATTTTTTAGGACTGTACAACTTAAAAATTGTACCCACCGGTTTTGATCCCACTAGGTATATATATTCGGCGGCCAGTCTCTCATGTAGTTTTGTTTGGCTTTCAGCAAGAGTAGTGAAGTTCCTTGAAAGCTTCTTCTCGAATGTGGGTTGGGGAGGGTCATAACTTCCTTATTGGGGAGGAGACACTTTTTTATAACTTCTGGTATTCGGACGAGGATCTTGGCTTCTGTGATATGGATTTGTTTTGTAGTTTGCTGATGGAGCTTGGTAATTCAAAGGGGAATTTTTGTATAGTGGAGTTTGTAATTGATAAACAGGAGGGAGTGCTCGGTAGCTCGACTGCACGTTAGCAAACTTGGGAGAACTACCTTGGTAGGGAGTTGAAATTTGGTAGGGTGCGGATGATTTTCTGTAATGGGAAGATTGATTTTTTGTACTGATGGTTAACTTTGTCTCAGAAGAGTTGGACATTTGATAAGACAGGCGGTAAAGAATCTATAAATGGAAGGATAATTAGGATTTCTAACTTGCGTGTAGAAATCTTGGCGGGAATTTTTAGAAGGCCGAGAAAGTCCTTGGGAATATGACGAGCTTCTAGGAGGTTTCCTTCCCCCATATGAAACAATAGCAATTTCTTCTCTTTTCTTCTTCAACGTTTCTGATAATCCGGGTGATGCAGCAAAATGGGCAACCTTTCCTATTTTCTACCCATCTTCAATCGTCTCACTAACTTTGACAATCTCGACGAATTTTGCTTCTACGAGCAACATGATTCGATCATAATACTCGAGCTATTGCACCCACAAGAACACTTCTAGAATTAATTTTTCAGAAATATGCAGTCTCACCCTCGCTGCTTCTTTCCTCCACCTATAGGCAAACTCCCAATAGGTTTCAGTCTATTTTTGTTTTATCTTTTCCATAGAGTATCGATCTTGAACAATTTATATGTTGTAAGTTAATCAATCGATAAAATCATTGGACAATGCAGTTCAACTTGGACATTGCCCTGTTCCATGCGAGGTGAACCATTCAGGATCTTCTCCACACAGGCTTCAGCTGAAGAGCCACATCAATAGAGATTCATCCCTTCCAACTCCCATGAGCTGGTCACAGTAGGATCTTAGACCAGCCATAGGGTTGCCTACTCCTCCGAAAGTGTCAAACTTAAGGACCTTAAACCTTCCGGAAGGTCTGAATTTTGATGAATAAATAAGTCTTCATAACTAAGTCCAGCGATATCATGGATGCATTGGAGCTCCTTCATGGCCTTCTTGATTTGTTCTTTTACGTCGACCTTTACCTCTTTCTTTTCCCTCCACTCCTTTTCCTGTTCCTCATAATGGTCCATATCAAAATCGTGCACATCATGCTCGTTAGGGACGGGGATTTGGAAAGTAGTTATTTTGGGTAAGGGTGGATCTATAGAGGGACTCTAGGCATTTTGAGTGGTTTGATGATTCTTTGGGTAAGTCTGCGAATTGCTATTCTGAAATAAATGTTGGGTGGGGTGTTGGAGGATTGAATGTATTTTGGTTTTGATTCTGCGGTAGTGGGGTTCTTTGATGATGGGTATTATGAGGATGGGGTAGCATTTGTTGGTGGTTATTTGAGTTGGGGTGGAGTTATGTAGGATGTATAAGCATATTGGGGATGTTGGGTAGTCAGATTTATAACTGCAGTAGATTAGAGGTCTCCCAATAGTAGAGTTAGCAGCAAATCCCGGTGGAGGCAGATCCTGTCTCCTTTGCATTTCTACCGTCATCTCTGCAATCTGTTGCATCAGTTACAATATCAACTCATTTTGCTACCCTGTGGTAGTTTGCGACACCACAACATCAGTAAGACTTACTTCTTCTTCATTATCCCCCATAACAGTCTTTTGTTTGTCTAAGCTTTGTCTACAGAAGGAATCTGTGCGACCTTTTGATCTTGTGAAATAGGGATGATCTGCCAGCTTTTGATCAACAGAGATCCGTTTCAAAGTACCTGAGAAGGAAAACAACTCAAAGGTAGACTTGTCCATGCATATTTAGAATACAAAATGCATAATATCATATAGAGAATAGATAAACACACAAGTTGCTTTGTTTGATGATATCTTCAACTCACGAGTAAGGACGAAAACACATTTTTTTGAACAAGCAGGAGTTTGCTTGTTTTAGTTTTGACACTGTGTAAGAAAGGCTAACTCATGTTGAGCTAAGTTCTTATTACAACTTCTTTTTGACGTCAGCTGATCTAGACTTCGTATCTTCTCATAACATGAAGGGGAGAATAATTTTTTAAAAAATATAGGGGCTGGTCCTCAAGAGGGTGCCTACGTATCTCGCAATGAGAATTCAGACCCAACATAGTTTAAGTACAAGATAAATAAAATTAATTCATTCGTTCTCTACGATTACAAGGAAATTGATGATGACACGTTAGTCATTGCCCTTTTGTTTCACCATTAGTCTCCTCCTTTCAGACAGCCTAAAAATAGAAATTTGTAGACGATTGCCTCCCCGTCGTCTTCCCTAGTAATTTTAGGAAGATAGTTATCTGGACAATTATTATCTCCTTGCTCGTAGACCGGGTACTTTTCGCGCATTTCCTGATGTTTATCAATCATGTTGCTATGGAAGGCCTTCTTCTTCTACCTCAATGCGGCCATACTTTCTCTCATGGACGTGAATTCTTCAATTTCAACTGTCAGGTATTCATCAAGTGACATGCTTTTATATAACAGAGTGGCGGTCTTTGATTCTATCCTCTCCTCTCTCACTTCTCCTTCTTGCACTTTCAACCGAAGCATGTCCAACTTCTCTCGCCAATCCTCTGTCTCCATCTAAACATCTTTGTTTATCTTCATGTGTGATGCTAGATCCTCATCCAGCGTCACAGTTTCAACTTTGTAGATTGTGGTGCCCATGTCGACTCTGAGCCCTTGCTCCTTGGCTTCTTCAATTTCCCGATTGAACTATTCGGTCTTTCTTTGTAGATCTTCGCAAGTGAGTTCCATTTGGACGTTCTTAGTTTTGTCCATAACACTGATTTTTTCCAATCCTTAGACGGAAGAATAGTGTTTTAGGATTTGTGGTATAGGGGGGAGGTCTTTAGAGCGAGAAACCTAAGACTTACAAATTTTGGTCGGACATTTTGTAATAGTGACTTCTGTGTATTCTTTTTGAAATTCCTTGATAGGCATAGAATTATTATATCCTCATTAAAAGCAACATAACACATAAGAAGTTGAACACACATATATCGTGTCCTAACACATATAAAGGGACCTTTTTGTGCAAAGGGTAGGCCGAGCGCATTATAGTGATGTACGTGTGAATTTGAACCAAATAACTAATTTCCCCCAAAATAAATTTCACTAGTGAATAATAATGTTCAGAAAGGGGAAATAAATGATAAAATATTAAAGACAAACCGACATAGGGGCCATTTGAAAGTTCAATAAAGGAAGGCCCATGGAGGGGATAAAAACAACAAAATACATATATAAACCCACGTAGGGGCGAAGTCCACTATGCCGCTCCAGATGGTCCTACTCTCTCACCGTCCCCCTGATTCTTGTACTCCTGAAACATATATCTTAGCATCAGCAAAAATCCTTCACCCAGGAGTCCTTTGTCTACCAAGTCATCATAACCACGACTTACTCTTTCCACCTATTGAGTTGCCTTCTCAAAAGTCTCTTGATTCTCGAAAAATTTAGAGTACACTTCTTGGGCCTCTTTCTTTACCTCTTGTAGCTCGGCCACTATTTTGGCTTCTCTGTCCGTTACGCTTCTAAAGCAGTATGGGGTTTGGAGGAGATGTTTTGTATGTCCTTCTTTAGCCATTCCTTGTAACCCTTGTCATATCCAGTATTGAATCGGTCAGAGGCGATCGTGTCTTTATCCATATGCTTGGCACTTTTCCATTCTCTGAACATTTCATATGTATCTTTCACTCTATCGTCTCCAATGTTTTATATATAATTGCCATAGTATTCCTCTTTGGGTACATTTTATCTCCTCCCTAACTATCGCAAGACTCGAAAGGGTGCATAAGGGCGAATTCCCCGAATACCTGGTAGAGGAAGCACAATCTGTCTGCGGCTTTTCATGATGACTTCTTTGAAGATTAAATGTTCAAGAATCCATCGTAGATCTTCTTCTCTCGATTCGGAGAAAATCTGAGCCCTTTTCCCCATTGTTCTCTGATTATCCATATTCGCCTAGTACAACATGTCATTCAAATCATTAAGGGTGTTTTTTTTCAAGTGTATACATCTTCCGAGTCCCAGCAACCATCGCTTAGTGGCTGAGGATACACCACTGAAGGAGCATGTTGCATCCTTTGAAATATCCACGCCCCTTTTCGTATTTTCGGAGGGCTCGATACATATCAGACAGGATGACCGGAAATATAAGATAGTGTTTTGTTGTCCCTTGGTTCTCATACGCATTGAACAAAGTGTGCACGAGTTTATAACTCGGTTATTGATAGTAAGACTTGGACTATGTGGGAATACAATTGCACCCAATAACGCTACAACAAATTCTAGATGAAGAATTTCATTCCATTCTCTGTAGGATATCTTGAACTCTCGGCTATATGTGGTGTAGAATTTTGCATGTCAAAATCTGATATAAAGATCTCTGAATGCTACATGTGATTCTTTGCGCCAGTAGGCAAAGTCATTTTCCAACAAGAACTAGTCTTCAATAATTTCTACAGAAGGTTTATTAGGGATAAAGATGTCTTCTTGTTTTCTTGCTCTCCTTTCTATACTTGTACCTACTGTGTCTATGCTGTCTATGATCTCCTCCTAAATCGGGGTAATTTCGGTGGTTCCAAATCGGAACACCAATCTTTGGCTATCACAATAACCTGTAATGACCTCAACCAGCTCTGTCCAACCGTTCATGTTGATCAATTCTGTTAATGCACCCATATATTTGTTGAGGGTTCTTCTATGATCCCCGTCGAGATTATCATGCCACATTTTAAGTTAGGGTGGCGCTGCTATAACCATATCGAACTTTGGGAAACATTCCATATCTTTAAAATAGAAGATAATTAGTTTTACCCATTCAAATTGGTTTTCATACATACATCATTCAAATGTCACACAAAGTGATGTGTCGTGAGGTCGAAGACCTTAGAAATGGTTTTGGCGATTTTCTACTAAATGGACATAATACACCTTTGATATTAAGTGGTCTTAGGCTAATGCTTAATTTTTGGTTTTTGGTTGGCTCCAGCCTAGGATTAATAGAATAAGTTTCAAGTTGACGGTTACCCGAGTCAGACAAACATCGGCATGAAGCTACAAAAAAACGTCGAACGACCGCATTCCAACTATTTGTTTGATACTCCCAAATGAATTTTTGTGTATTTCTAAACAAAGTCGTTGAAAGTCACGTAACATTCATTTTTGTAATGCATCTATTTGGGGAAAATGCCATGAAAATGCAACAATTAAACAATAAGGTAAAGTAAAAAGATAAACAAATATTACAAAAAGTCAAATAAAGTTAGTTTAAAGGCTAGAATCCTCTAAAGTCCCCAGCATAGTAACTATTTATGTTTTATCGAAAATTAAATTTTGCAAGTTTTTTATATTTTTAGAGTCGCCACTAAATTTTTGGGAAAAATTAAGTAAAGTTCTATTTCAAAAGACTTAACAGAAAAACAATTGAAAATGATTTTACAAGGTTTCCCTGTTGATTCCTATAACGTCTTTGGAAGGTTTAAAAGCAACCATCGTCCCTTACTTTTGGTTTCAAACACATACTATGTGGCTAAGGCTTACCAGTGGCAATAATACTTTAGAGTGTTTGAAAAATGAAGCAAAAATCCTTAAGATTGTTTATTAAAGTTCAAATTTATGTATCTAAGTGAATTTTAATTTGTAAAATCCTTGAAAGATATTTACTTGATTTGGTCGAGTCGTTAAAACAAAAATGGCATTTTGCGGGGATTTGGATTCTTCTAACCTTAAGATAACAACAAAAAAACAAGTAAGTAAAGAGAGGGAAAGAGATTTGGGTCAAAATTCGAGTTCTGTTCACCTTTACCAATTTTTGGACCCACCTGTTCTGGCATTTGAGACATTTTCTTTCTGAGTTTCGACCCACTTTCTTTCTTAGCTGTCCTAGACTAAGCAAATATTAATACAAAATAAAAAAAATAAAGTAAAATACAAAAAGGTCTTATGCCCGAAATTAAATACAATGCGAAATGCAAAGAATAAAACACGTCTTCTATTCCATCTTGTCCGACTTTCTTCAATTTTAAATTTCTGGACCTGTCCATCGGCTAAACGGGCTTGACTAGGTAAAGGAGTTGAGAATTTACGGCTCTCTTGAAATAAGAGCGAAGGAGGTATAAGTCAAAGAGACTCGGATTACATGCAAACAAACAAGAAAATGGTGTATGTAATGCTAAAAACATAACATTTAACAATGATATTTGCTAAAGCAACAACACCCCACCCCCCCCCCCCAATAATTTTTTTTTTTTACAGAATATAATTACTAATCCAAGAAATACTACATCAATAACATATTAGGAAATAAATTACTTAAACTTGAACTATAACAATTCGACGCTATAAGATTGATTCTTCTAACAGGTATATGACAACAACAACAAACTTCACTAAACCCCAAAAATAATATAAAAATTGAACTGACTTTCGAATGATAAAACAAATAGAGAGCAACATGACCCTCACCGGCACCTATTTTATTCTCTAGCGTGGATGATACAACTTAACCAAAATACATATGGAAAATAAAGACTTACAATGAAGCAGATTGATGATACAACTTAACAAAAATACATATAGAAAATAAAGACTTACAATGAAAAGCTGCTACACATGAAAATTAACCTAAATTAGACCACACACTATTCATACAGCTCAAATCAATGGAAATAACACATGGAACTACTCTAATATAACATCCTAATCAATTGGTAAACGTAAATGAAATAAATCCATTAAGTAACGATATATAGTGAAACACGATGGAAAGTAATGCCTACGAACTAAAATATGTGGAGATAGATACTCTAGATGACTAAAAATGCACACCTCATCTCAAAGGGAATGACTTCGTGCCAGAAAATTATCAAAACGAAACTAAACTTCAGCAATATGGATAGAAAATATTAAATCTAAACAGAAGAATATGCAAAGAACAGTAGTGTATCCTTTAGCGCCTTAACATGCATAACAAACAAAGAGAACAATTTTAACCACTAAGAACTCAAACGATATCAATGTTGCCCATGACCAATAAACATAGATTTTGAAAATATATAATAGTTATAGTCGAAGATTCTAAGAAAATACATTATTTTTTACACTAAAGGCAGTGAAATAATTTTCTGAACAAACCTCACTTCACAAGAAAAAAAACCTCCATTATCAACATCAAAAGAAATTTAAGATGAAAGCATCAATAATTCAAACGCGTCATGTAGGATCATATAGAAGAGCTAAAGAGCTTAACTACAAACCAATGCAACAATCTAAAAAAGAAGAGAGAAATAAATGGATTTTCGGTTATTTACCTTTTTGTAGGTTGCGAACAAAGGTAAAATGAGAGGAGGCGAGCAACTTCACCATAGGGAGAACTTATCACGCTAACAGTATTCAAAAAAACAATAGAAAAGCACGAATTTCCTATTCAAGACTATCTTTCAAGTGTACTCTTAATAGTATTTAGAGGCTCTGTCAAGAATTTCTCAAGCCAAGGACGACTATAAAATCTCCCCCCTACTAGTAAAGAGAACAATAGATTATATATATTTTAAAATTAGGGTTCCTTTCCCGAGAGAGAAATAGTGAAATTCCGGTTCAAACCCTATTTCCCCAAAATTCAAATACAAAGTTCTTTCACCCAAATAGGAATAAACAACTTTTTCCAAAAAATTTGACCTTATCCGAATGAAGAAAGGCTAAATCAATGGTTCGGATGAATCCATTGTTCTTCGTAACGAGACGTGGAAGGATCTCGTGTTGAGCAAGAATGATTCGCTACTGGCAAGAATTAAAAGCCAACTACTTGTATGCTTTGGGCCGCTCGGCTGTGAGGAATGTCAAAGCATACGAAATGGAGAGGAAATGTGAACAAAACGATGAGAGAGAGAGATTTCTACGTCCCTCGTTACTCTTTATGATTTCACCATCCGTTATGTATATCGTTGTGTGGTTTATCGTTCCCTCGCGAATGTGTTGTTGTCGTTTCTGCAATTGCATCTTTGTTTGGACAAACGCTTTGGGCCGGGTTGAAGGAATGGGATAATGGGTTGGAATTGGATTTCGAAATAGGACAAGATGGGCTGAATTTATGGATGGACTAGAAGGAAATAAATGGGCGAGGCCCACAACAAATCTTTGTAAAAATCTTGTAAGGAAAGGAAGCCCACATAAATTCCTGATAAAAAAAACTTAATCATAATCGATTGATTTTGTCACCAAAAATAATGAATTTATATACTTTAATTAAGGATTTTTTTAGCATCAACGAAATAAAATAATCGACTTAAATATAAAATAATTAATCTAAATATGTAAATATTATATAACTACTCTAAATAAAAAATAATCTTTTTGAGATGATTTTTAAATATTTATGAAATGATAATTATATACTTACATGCATGCATATACGTATATATATAATGTGTGTGTATATATATATATATATAATAAAAAATTTCTAAAAGCGACAAAAAATACATAAAACTAAGTTCAAAATAATCTGAATTTTATAAAGTCAACTATTTTAAGTAGTTTTGGATTTTAATGAACTCGGTGATTAGTCTTTATAGTTAAGAGTCAAAGTTAGGTGACAACATTCCTAAGTGATTTTCTTTAGTTTCCATCCAACCACCACCCCTAGTCCACATCAAAAAACACCACGAGGATACCATTATTGTTTTTGGCTTCAAGGATATCATATTCATATATTATATAAAAGATCATATTCATGTCATACATATACATAATTGGCCAAGGATATTCTTACCTACTCTGTTAAGGATTCATATACATTCATGTATCAATCAAGACACATAGGTCTACCTATACAAGACATACTTCACTTTACTTGATCACATATAACATGTCATTCAAGAAGCACATAGAGACAACTACATGTACATGCATGTCATAATGCACACTTCAATAGATTCATCTATATAAACCATAACAAGCATCATATAAGTCATCAATAAGCATTGTACATCAATATCAAGTCATTCACATAAAGAATCCACTATAAAGTACTAGAGACACATATCATAAACTAAGAGAACTTATAATTTTACTTGATATAACACATAAGTTATCAAGACATTCACATTAATCACATAATCAAGTTATAGTATAACAATAATTTAACAGATAAAGTAATGCCTACGAGGGCACATTGTTTCAAAATTCATAAGGTAATGCCGATAAGGACACATAACTCACAAGTATAACACAGAAGAACCTCAACCACAAGTGGATCATACCAATAATAACCATATTTTAAGACTTATAAAATACAATATAGAGAGATTTATGATATCATACTACCAATTCAACCTCTGAACTTCAATCCATAGCGAAATAACAAAACAAAATACTCAAAGGCCCTTACCAATGTCTATAATCATCAATTCAATTGAAAAATCATATATACAATTAATATCAATTAAATAAATATGAATTCATCAATTAATAATAGACTACAAATTATTATAACATAATTCTTCCTTAATTCAATATCCCAAAGTAAACTACACAAGAATCCAATAGAATAGATATCACGATCCGAAAGCACCCCCTAGAAGTTAAGGAGAACCCCCATTTCGTGATCGG
Organism: Solanum habrochaites; assembly: GCA_027704765.1. NCBI lineage: Eukaryota > Viridiplantae > Streptophyta > Magnoliopsida > Solanales > Solanaceae > Solanum > Solanum habrochaites. The sequence continues at coordinate 6,526,941 of JAKWJA010002494.1, read as the reverse complement.
GCGTACATGACCCTTTGGGGTATTTTACAAGATCTTCAACTATCATTTATTACATAATCAATGTAAAGTACTGAGGAATTAAAACTTTTCACCAATAATTTAATAAAAAGGAGATATTTCATAGAAACTTAAGGAATCTTATCGTCGCAAGCCAAACTTAAAGAAACTACATAATAAAATAGGGACACGGCCCTTTACATTTATATGAAATACATAATAAGTCTTAACATAAAGAAACTAAGAAGATAGGAATTATGCCCTAGAATAAATGAGGACACACTTTATCTTGAGAGGAACTTTCCAAAGCTTCACCTTCTAGACTTCAAACTTCAAAATGCTTCCAACCTATACTTATATTATTGAAAAAGTCTAGGGTTAGTACAAATAATGTTCAAAGTATTGCATATGAAAAAACATGAGAAAATAAATATTTTAGTAAAATACCATTTCATGCCAAATGAGTAATACACTCATGGATTTAGAAGCAATACATTATCAGAACAATCATTTAATACTTAGATAGGAGTTCCGTAATTTTAAAACAACAAAGATAATTTATAGTAACTTCAAAAACATAACATTGAACTCTACTCACATTAGAGTGAACAATTTGGAAACTTGAACAATGAATCATTTATTGCATTTACAATGAGTTCAACTTGAGCTATTATAAATGAGTATACTTCCAAGGAAAAGCAAAAAAGAAAGTGAACTCACTTTTCGTAAGAGTTTCCCTACCTTGAGATTATCCTAAGTCTCGCTAAGATAAGACATGAAGGAAGTATGCATATGCCTTATTCATTAAACACCAAAGAAATCCTAAAGACTACCCATTTCAGCTTACTCAACTCGGGAGAATCAAGCCCCATAATTAATGGCAAGACATTAAATGACACCCAACAAACCACTATATTTTTTCCTATTGTAATGACTACTTTGTGCAATAAGTAGATAGTTTCTCATAGCACCATATACCCTGAGTAGTACATTCTTTTAGAAGGTTTGACACAAAGTCTTTCTTTTCGGAAGGACCTACCTAATGCAATGAGTAGATAGCGTTCCATACCACTACCTACGCTAAGTAGTACGTTCTTTTAGAAGACTTAGTTCAATCAATTCTTTTGTGGAGGGTTTGCTTAACCAAAATAGACCATGAGATCTACACATGGAATCCCGAAATTAACCCCTATCGGATGAGGGATCCTTACTTCCCTAGAGTAAGCTCATTCTTTTTAGCTTTGACATTGTTTTCCCATTTCTACACCTATGCGGGCGTATAGTTAAGGGATAAGGAGATTGCTACTAAGTATTAATTCTATACTCACGAGGAGTACTCATCTTAATAGGTACATTGGAATACAACATATCAACTCACAAATTGTAACCACCTCTTCTTCATATTCTATTGCTGCTAGGCATAACGCCCGTGGATTCTAAACACATTAAAACTATAGGTTAAGGATAACTAGTGAACACCACATCTCAACTCACGAAGGGCATTCATCCTCTAACCTATCTTAGAAATATCATGGTATGTAGTGGGGTTTCTACTAAACACTTCATCTCATCTCACGAAGAGTATTCACCCCAAAACACCCCTTTAGGACTTAACTTAGCTTCATTCATTCATTCATTCAAGTGTTAGTGTGTGTGTACATGTAACAATACCTTGCACATAAACTTCTGTTCGTTTACATTTAACTCCTATACATGCTTAGACCTTTATGAAAAACATCACATCTCTTACATGTCTCACATAATAATATAAGTCCTTTATACATAATCCTTAACATACTTCTCATAAAAAAATTCATAAAGCAATTGACAAGAATAATTTCATTCAAGCATACACCCTAGTCTACTTCACTTAATCACTTCATAAGGAACATTTAACAAGAATATCATATTTATCATCTTACTTCACATAGTAAATTTACATTCATACAATTCAAATAAACACCGCTACAAAGGAGGTGGACCATACCACTCAAGAGAATTTCGAAATTGACATTAAATAACATAGACAACTTACACTTTAATCCAAGATTTCATCCCCTATACCATTTTTTCTCAATATTTAACCATAAGAAATTCCTTTGGCAGTAGCTAAACCACAATAACAACAATAAGAAACCAAAGCTCAAGACTACCAATTCATGCTCATTTAACCCATTTCTTAAACCAACATTAGATAATAAGTTTTATTATGATTTAATTGATGTTTTAAAATTAAAATCATCAACTAACATTAGCAATACCAGTCAATTCAGTAGAAATGTTTTTATGCGAGACCCATATTTAGAGTTGAAGGTAGTAGAAACTAGGGTTGAAAACCCCTTTTGAAGGGACTCCTTGAATGGAAGAGAGTTGAAGGATGGATACCATAACTCACCTTGAAGAAATACCCATAAATATTTATGAAGAAACATACATCAACAGCCCTCATATCATTTCTTGACTTCTAGCTTCCTTGGAGACTTTATAGACTCTTCAAAGAGAGAGGTGTTTTGGGTCTTAGGAAGAGGGGTCTAAAATTTGGTCTTAGGGTTTAAGACACTTTATTATACTTAATCAACACTAAAACTGACGTCCTAGGTTTATGTAAGACTTGGGGTGAATTTACCAAACACCCAAGGCCAAGGCAGCAAATTACAACTTTTGGCAGACCTCACAGACGAGACCTAACCAATGCACCATATGTGCATCAACAGACCATTCCTTGGGTCTCGTGGTTTTACACTTAGCTCCAAATAGATCCTGTCCATACTAACATGCAGGGACAATCGAATTCCAAGGTTGAATGACCATTGGTGGACCAATGGACCGTCCTTAGGGTCGTCGTTTGTTCACTGCTTTGGCAGTTTTTTCCAAGTCTTGGACCATTCATCTCGGGGCCTTTGTAGTCCTATATGGGGTCGTTCCCGGACATTTAACTCCTAAAATAAGTCTTCTAGGTCTTAGGACTATCTCATGAATGTTTCAAGACTAAAAAACACATAAAACACACCCAAACACCTCAAGACACACAATCGCTACCCAAGGCACACCATCTGAATGTCATGGACGTTTGACTTCCAAACCTAACAAAAATTCACCCAATTCCTAAGAACACTAAAGTAACTCATTTTATATTCAAAGTAACTCAAAAAACACTCATGATTCTGTAGTTCACCTTAGTTCGTTTTGGGGCGTTACATTCTCCCTCACTTTGAATAACATTTGTCCTCGAATGTCACTAAAAGTTCAAGAACAACAAGCAGTCAGTTAGTATCACATAATACATTACAATCAAGGCTTTTAATACTCAAAATTAAATCATCAACTAGAAAAAAGCATTGTTTCACACTTTCAAACACTTAGCAACTTAAGCAACTCTTGCAAACGTAAAAATTTTCAAAACTCACGCTTAATCTTCTTTTATGGAGGAACTACCTTCTCCAACATTAGAAATTCTCATATACAAGACTTTTTAAGACATTGAAACATCAATAAAAGACAAAATAATTTTCTTCGAAAATGAGAAATTTCACAATAGGCATTCAATGTACTCACTGCCAACATACTTAAAATTTCAAAATTCCTTTCTTCGAGAATTTCCTCAAGAGGGCTTCATCACGTGTAGTGTAATATCATTTAAACTCATCTTAGAACCAATTGAAACCATAATTCTTGAAAAATGTAATTTTTTAAAAAAGTTGGACTTCATTACATTGTATTCAAAACATCACTATGTAACATGGTTAAAAATTTCATAATGAACCTTCCAAGAAACTTTCTCAAGATATAATGACACTATGATGGACAAGACAACACTAAATTAATCCAAAGAGACTTGGTAAGTTTCACTATGTGCAATGAGAGACTGTTATCCCATACTACCACTCCCACTTAGTGACCCTTGGGGATTCTCTTGGACTTAGTACATTACATTTCATTCTACTTAACTCACTATCCCCAACTTAGGGTGAATCCATGTTCAAGGCCTCATACTTCAAATCATTATTATGCCTCTCACAAGGTAAGAACTCACACTACCCTTAACATATGCACATCAAGATTAAACATCAATCTTACAAGTTAAGCGTAACACTTCCCTTTTTTGATTCAAGCCTACACATACTCTCTTAAACATCACTTTATTCAACTCTTAGGCATCACTTAACACAATATCATGAAACCAAACCCCCCTACTAGATATGCATACCACATTTCCTCCTTAGTGAAAAACTACACCACAACTACCAACAATCTCAAGAACAACTATGAAACATCAATCACGCAAGAGAGTTGCCCTATACTCATAAAAAATCTCCATATTTTCTCAACATCTCCTCAAATTTACACCTTAAATCATATCTACCATCATTGAACATTACCACAAGATAACTCATTTATTCTCAAAAGCACTTTATTCAAAGCACTTTATTCAACATTATCATTATTACCATGCTTAGAACTACATCACCCAAAATTATTTTCATCACAACACTTCCAATATCGTAATTCACACCTACCCATAAATGGCATCACATCAAAATTTTCAAAAATTACCTTCACCTTTACTAATCTAACCACAAAACCATCATAACATCAAAACTCAAATTTTCTCTCTATTAAACAAAAAACATCTCCCCTTCCAAGCAATCACACCTAGAAGACCAACAGACAAGGGAACCTAAGAGAGAGAGGCCTTATGGAGTTAAGTTCTATTGGATGATTCAAGAGTAATGAAAAAAGTTAAACTCTATCGTCCTATAGCCTCTTGTCCATGGATGTGTCGCGTCTCACAACAATGACCAAGATACTACTATACGTGGATTAGGAGACTTTTAGACCTTAAACTATTTTCCATAATCGTATGCACTGATATTTAGTCTTTCATGACCCGAAAGCATACCCTAGAAGTTAAGGAGAACCCCTATTTCGTGACCGGGCCATATGGGGTCTTGTAAAATATTTTTAACTAGCATTAATTACATAAGACATGAAAAGTATTACAGAATTTGAATTTTTCACGAATAATTCAATAAACAGGATATCTTTCATAAATATATAAGAAATCTTATCGTCATAAGCGAAACATATAATGACACTACATAAATAACTTAGGCATATGTCCCCTTACATTAAAATGAAATACATAATAAGTCTTAACATAAAAAAACTAAGAAGAAAGTAATTATATCCTCCAATAAATGAGGACCCACTTTATCCTAAGAGGAACTTCCCAAGCTTCAGCTTCTAGAATTCAACCTTAAAAATGCTTCCACCTATACTTATAGAATACAAAAGTATGGGGTTAGTACAAATAATGTACCAAGTATGGAATATGCAAAAACATGCAAAAAGGGAAATTTTAGTTAAATACCATTTCATGACAATTGAGTAAAACATTAATGTAATTAGAAGCAAAACATCATAAAACCCATCATTTAACACTTAGATAGGAGTTTCTATTTAAACAAAAAGAGACCATTTACAGTAACTTCCAAAACATTACAATGAACTCTACTAACATTACAGTGAACAAATTGAAAAATTTAACAATTAATCATTTAAGGCATTAACAATGAATTCAACTTGAGAAATTACAATGAAAAAATTGGAAACTACCCCTTCCAGCTTAGTCAACTCGGGAGAAACAAGCCACTAAATCAATGGCAAGACATTAAAAGGCAACCAACAAACCACCAAAGTCTTCCCTTTCAGAATGACTTCTTAGTGCAATGAGTAGATAGCATCCATAACGCACCTACCCTAAGTAGTACATTCTTTTAGATTGTTTGGCACCAAGTTTTCACTTTCAGAAGGTCCTACCTACTGCAATAAGTAGATAGCGTCTCATAACAACACCTACCCAAAGTAGTACATTTTTTTAGAAGACTTAGTTCAATCAATTCTATTTTGGAGGGTTAGGTTAACCTACATATACCATGAGAGCTAGACATGGAATCCCGACAATAACCCCTATCCGATGAGGGATCCTCACTTTCCTAGAGTAAGGTCATTCTTTTTAGCTTTTACATGGCATTCCTAATAGCTACCCTATGAGGGCACATATTAGGAGATTACTATTAAGTTATCATATCTACTCATGGGGAACACTCATCTCAAGAGGTACATTGGAATACAACATCTCAACTCACAAAGTGTAACCATCTCTTCTTCATATCCTCTCGCTTCTAGACATAACCCCCACATATTATAAACACTTTAAAACTATATGTTAAGGATAACTAGTGAACACCACATCTCAACTCACAAAGGGAATTCATCCTCTAGCCTATCATGGAAAGCTCATGGGATGTAGTGCGGTTTCTACTAAAACTTCATCTCAACTCACAAAGAGTGGTCACCCCAAAACTCCCCTTTAGGACTTTACATAGCTTCATTTATCATTCAAGTGTGAGTGTGTGTACGTGTGAGCACACCTTGCACATAAGCTTCATTTCATTTACATTTAACTCCTATACATTCTTAGACCTTCATTAATCACTTCACACATCTTACATGCTTCAAATAATCATATAAGTCCTTTATACAGAATTCTTAACATACTTCTCATACAAAGTTTCATAGATCAATTAACAAGAATAACTTCATTCAAGCATATACCCTAGTCTACTTCACTTAATTACTTTATAAGTCACATTTAAAGAGAATGGCATATTATCATTTTACTTCACATAACAAGCCTTAAAAGCCTCGTTCATAATAAACTAGTAACTTTACATTCAAACTATTCAAATAAAAACCACCACTAAGAGGTGGACCATACCACTCAAGAGAATTTCGAAATTGAAACTAAACAACATAACCAACTTACTCTTTAATCCAAGCTTTCATTCCCTATAACCTTTTTCCCAATATTTCACCATAATAAATCCCTTTGGGCAGTAGCTAAAAAAAATAACAACAATAAGAAATCCATTTCTTAAGTCAACATTAGATTAAAATCTTTAAAATGATTTAATTGAAGTTTTAACCTTAAAATCGTCAACTAAGATTATGAATACCATTATTAATTCATTAGAAACGTTTTCATGCCAGACCCATATTTAGAGTTGAAGAATAGAAACTAAGATTGAAAACCTCTTTTGAAAATTAGTTTGAAGGGACTCCTTGAATGGAAGAGAGTTCAAGGATGGATACAAAACCTCACATAGAATAAATACCCATGATTTTTGATTAATAAACAAACATCAACAACCCTCCTAGCATTTATTGACTTGTAGCTTCCTTGGAAACTGTAGAGAGTCTTCTAAGATAGAGGGTTTTGGGTCTTAGGAATAAGAATCTAAAATGAGGTCTTAGGGTTTAAAAAACTTAAATATACCTAATGAACACTAAAACTAACTTCCTAGGGTCATAAAATACTTGGGGTGAATTTACCAAAAACCCAAAATAAAGGCAGCTACGTACAACTTTTGGCAGACCTCACAGATGAGACCTAACCAACAGACTTTCTGTGCATCAAGGAATTGGTGGTAGGGTCTCGTGGTTTGACACTTAGTTCCAAATGGATCCTGTCCATCCTTACTTGTGACGGACCGTCCTTAGGGTCGTTGTTAGGTCACTTCTCTGGCAATTTAGTCCAAGTCTTGGTTCCTTCATCTAGACCCTAGTAAAAACCGGGGTCGTTAACTTCTTAAAGGTCACAAACAAGACTACACATTATTGTTACATCATCTATGTTAATTTTAGCATAAAATTTTAAACTTTTGGTTTACTTAGCATGGAACTCGTATAAGACTCTCCACATAAAGTCATGTGATTTTCACAACCATCCAATATCAAGATAATCAAATGAAAGACATAGTCATATATGTATAAAAATATAGACATTCCCAAATGGCACCAATACAATATCTGAAAATAACTTGGAAAGAAACACTAATGGAACATACTCCACTAGATCATGCCTACCTTTAAGCTAGAATATAAAATAGAGGCATCCTCTAAATCAAAAGGGCCTACCAAGTCCTAATGAATGCTCCATGTCCCAATAAGTTTAGCATAGTCTCGTAAGCTCTAGCGTTCACCTGATCTTGAACCTAAAAATAGAGAGTTGAATGGGATTAGCACACACTTGTACTAAGTATGGGTATAAGCAAGCACACACAAAGGAGATGCATGATTAAGAAGAGCTCTCTTCTAATGATATGCATTATGCAAAGTAAAGTAAGTGGACTTGCAAAAAACGGATTAGGAAAGTCATGCTATGAGACTAACATGCATCATCATACGTAACATATTGCACAAAGCACATAACATATTTCTTATTAGCACATAACATATTTCATATTATTCGTCCATATGCCATGAGACCATAGAATCATGGACTTGACATTAGGACTTCCCATAATGGGGTCTAATATATGGGACCTCAACTAGGGAGCCTTCTTTAGCAAACACATAATCTGCTTCATTAATTCATATGTACTTGATTTTTATTCGTTCATAAGCTAGTGCATTCACCAGCTATACCTATGATGTAGTTTAAGATTTTTATCGGGTTCACTGTGCATTGACTAAGAATAACCTAGTGTCATTACTTAAGTCTATCTCACCTCTTGATTATCCTATCCTAACACCTTTGGTATCGTTTATTTCATGATGTTCATTACTTGAGGCTGGCCTCATTCTTTGTTCCGGAACTTTAACCTTAACTGACATAGATCATGTGAGCATCATGAAATCCTGTGTTTAACCCCACATCGAAAAGAGGTAGAATCACCGACCAAAGTGAACCAAAACATGCTAGCACATATAGGGACTCAAATCATGCTTGAACCATATATTGGCAGTATAGGTTTAAAGACTAAGAGATATAGGGAGACCCATACCCATCTTGAAGGGATTTCTCACCTCATGAGAATTACATAAACCTCTACCTTCTCGAAAGAAGGAATCACGACTCATATCTTGCCTATCGGTGCTCATTATAAAGTTCCATTAAATTCATCTTATACATCATAAAAGCTGGCTTCTAGCATGACGCACCATATCTCATTAGATAATTTTTAATCTCATAATTGTGTATTATGTGTGAATTGTCCTTGCAGTTACATATGGAATGGGATTGATACTTGTCTATTAATATTCAACACTCTTTGAGGTGAGTACTTTTGGTGACCTTATCTAAGCATAGGTACAACTTTTCGCACTTGAACTAGCCTCATATTATGGGGACACCCTATTCTCTCTTAACATTTTTTCGTTTCATCTTTACTCGCCTTTCATTATTTGTTCATCGTATAACATACAATTGCTCTCAAGGAGTTTACATTGAGGGATATTGATTCTAAGCATAGATATAGTTCGTCACACTTGTACTAGCCTATCCTCATGTAGACACTCTTTCTTTGCTTATTCATCGTTTAGTATACATCTACTCTCTTAGAAATTTCATTTAGTGGCACTGATTTTTAGGCGTAGATGCAGCTTATCTCACTTGTAGTAGCCAATAGTCATTTATTCACACTTTGTTTACATATTAACTATGAATTCAATTTTACCACTTTCTTTTGGAGTATGCTTGAGATTTTACTTTACATCATTCTACACTCCCCGTACGTGAATGTTAACTTTGTCATATGCCAATGCTATTGGCCTTTAAGTATGTTTCACACTCTAAAATAAAACTCCTAGGTTCACATCATTTCATTACATCTTTCTTTGGTTCGCTTACTTTAAAACGTATGCTGGACTTATGGATCCATCAGTACAAGCCATGAGGCTTCATTCATAATTCGTCTAAGTGATTCATACTTACCAAAGATATGTGGTACAAGACATATGCATCTTATTGGTATGCCAAGATATTGATTTCGACTCTTAGAGGAAGAATTCATTAAATATTTGTTCACGTACGACTTATGTATTAATATAGAATTAGGCAAGGGAACCCAATTTCAAATCCCTTAAGATACAGTTAGTATTATATTAAACTTGGTACTTTCATTTTTCATATTTGGGGGACCCTAGGGAAATCCCCATCACCCCTATAATATTTTCATTCTTTTCCCTCCTCTCTTTCTCATTTAAGTCCAAAAGATTGTGGGATCAATCGCTCACAAACTCATTCTTTTTCTCTTAACTCTATCCAAAAGGCTGTGGGTTTTAATCCTCACCTCATTTTATTTTTCTCTTTTATATTTCTCCTAACTCACTCACCTATTCAAGAGGTTGTGGGTTCAATCCCCACTCACCTCATTTATTTTGTTCCATTTTTTTCTCTGAATGTTCTCCTCTATTTAAGAGGTTGAGGGTTCAATCCCCACAAACCACATTTTATTTTCTTTTCATTTTTCTCATGAAATTTTTATGTAATTTGCATTTGGTGAGTTCTTGGATTAAATTTTCGATGACCTCACAATTTTTACAAAAATTTAAAACAAAGCTCACTTTTAAAATTTTTGCTCGTGACCGACATTTCCAGCAAGCTGGATATTTTGTCTCGTTCAATCCATCATTCTCTCAAGTTTTATTTTTTATTCTTGGAGTAATTCGGTTGACATTTTTTTAAGAAACATTACCCTTATATGAACATCACACTTTTAACATTCACATATATGAAAACACAACATTTATAACACATAAATTTCAAGCAGAAACATAGTTAATTTATAGCACACCCATGTTCAAACAATTGACATAAAAAACATTTCAAGAATACATCTTTCATTACTTACATAATTGCCCAAATACATATTCAATTCATAATCACAACTGGATCTAAAATTATCTACCGGAAGACATACCAAAGAATGCTTTGAATCTTTCAAAGGATCTAATGACTGCGGCATGCAACTGGGACAACCTTAGTTTCTCCATTGGAATTTAAGCTGAACATAGGGGTCTATTTGGAAACGGACCAAGAGAGAAGAAAAAAAATACCTTAATGTCGTTCAATACTTATTTCAATGCTTCCAATCCCCATGAAACCATTGCCTCACCACCAAAATCTCAAACATAATCCGTCGAGAAGAATGTTGTTGATTTTTGTTTTTAGCTTAGCTTCGATCGAGTTTTTGTGTGTAAGTTCTTCATTAGTGTAGAACTATTATTTTGAGTTCATTTACTGATAAAAATCGTGAGAATGAGAGTGATATACGTGAGAAAGTGTGGATTAGGATTAGGAGAGTTAGGTGGAGACCTAGTAAAACTAGGAATCCACATTATTTATTAATTTTTTTGTTTTTTCAATTAAAAATCTTATTTTTACCTTTCTTAAATAAGATTTTTAAATATTAAATAATTCAACTATTTTCCTTAATAAAATTAAATAAATTTAATCCTTGCTTCCACAAAGGCTCGAACCTGTGTAGAGCTAGATTTTACTTAAAGGTTAAAATTCAGCAACCTCCACCCGAAGTGCCCCTCCACCATATTAATTAATTAATTAATTAAATATTTAGGTTAGTTAGAATAATTCCCTTATCCTGGAAAATACCAATTTACCCTTAGACCCTCTAATCATAAGATTACTCCTTTTTAAGTACAATTATGACTCATCCGGGTAAATCATCCTATTAAGTTGTACAACTAACACACCAAGTTAGTTGCCTTGGATGCTTCAGAGGTTTAGTGGTCTAGCTCGATGGACTTCAATTCGTGTGAACCCCGTCTAATCTAGGAATTCTAGATTTATTAGGCATTGCTTAGCATTGTCATATTAGGGTTGTTACACTATCCTCCACTTAGGTGCATTCGTGCCCACTTGACACTACACATCATTGTAAAATAAAACTGGGTTTTTTCGAACTCTTTTAAACATCTTGACTTTGGTCTTGTGAATTTCTATTTCACAACTACTCTTCATAATGCATATTACTCAAGCTTACTAAGCTTCCTCTTTGAGATTGAAGAAATTCCTTTCATCACACTTACTTGGATGCACCTCAAACTCATGCAACACAAAAATATCATGTCCACACATATAAAATAGCAACATACATGCAACCTGAATTTAATTTTCACTCCGATAGTGGAACTTATTATCCTACAATTTGGACTTACAACAACATTTCGACTTTGCACTAATATAGTTAAGTTTTCTTACACAAAACCGCCTTAGAAGGAGTATATCTAACCTCTTTAGATAAATCTTGTTTGGCCTTAAGATTTGATTATATGGCTTTGTTGGATTTATCCACGCCCTTCCACATTATTTCGTATTCATTTGGGAAACTGAAACCTCACTACCCTTTTTAATGTCTATGGAGCATAAAACACTTATGGGAAATCCGTACTAAGATATTCAATGGCGTTATGTTGGTGAATGTCTTATTCACATATTAGTAGGTTTGGTGCACATCTCCTGACCCCTTACTAGAATCTCACATCTGACTAAGTAACTCCTTCCTAGACTAGTCTCATCATCAAAGCATACAACATAAATAAACACATAGTAGCAACCACCATATCTACTCGAAACTACTAACGTTCATACTCGTGCATAACCATACACATGAAAACTAATTTAGGCTCCGCACCTGAGACATCACAAGAGGTGTCTTCCCCTACCCCCTTAGAAATGAGCGCGAATAATCGTTGCCTCCTTTGAGCCTCTTCACTTGAACCATTTGGTTGAATTTCTCCTTCCCTTTTTCTCAACCTCTCATATACGGAAAATCCTTCATAATGTCACCTAGTTTACTACAACTGTAACAAGAGTTATAGCCCCTCCTTACATTCTCCTCAATTGAGGTGTATCTACTTCACTGTTTCTCTTAAATGAGGGCTTGAAATAACTATAATAACGACCCTTGAATGAACTTGAATCCCCTTTGTGGGAGATTCCCTTAAGAAACCCTGGCATATCTCTGATTTTAGTTCTACTCTTTCTTGAAAAATTCTCATCAGCTTGCCTTCATCTATTCCCTTCCCTAGTATGCTTCCTCTTCGTTCTTTCCTCCACTTGTTAGACATGGACCATAAGCCTGGAAAGGTACATTCTATCATGCACCATAGATTCCCTACACTTTTACTTGAGATCCTCATCAATCTTAGATCCAGTGTAAACGGGAGGATTCACTCTCGTAAAGTCCCTTAATCTGCTAGACATGGTGTTGGAATGTTAGTTCTCCCGGGGAACACATCGTTGCTCCGCCTGGGCTGTCATATCATGAGCTTGTAAAGTGATGGCTCTGGCCATCTGTACCAAGGTTGTCCTCACTTCTCTATCTGTCAACCCAGTTGGGTGAATAGGCATCTACAGTCCAGCAGATGTTCTCCTTAAATTCCTCTTTCTGAATCTCAAGAGTTGATGTTAAATACTCTCTTAACACTGAGAAATAAGACATTAGAGAAGGAACGATAAGATCTGAAGAAGGGAATTTTACCTATATATCATGAAGTCTCTAATTCAATATAGTGGTGCACTTTACTACAATGACTTAGAAACTACTCAATGTTGTTGATGTGAACTTATTATCCTCAGAATTTAACCTAACTCTTTGATAAAAAATTTGTCATGACCGAGTCTAGACCCTACCCGAAACCGGCATCGTTGACCTCTAAGAGCTCCTAGACAGTCCTACATACGTCATCGTTAAATCATTTAGGTTAATTTGAGTGGAATATTTTGAACTTTTTTTTGCTTAGACTTCATAGTAAGAAACATTGAACTCGTATAACACTATATACATAAACTCATAAGCGTTTCAAAAAACCATCTAATATCAATATAATCAAATGAAAGACATTGTCATATCTTTATCAAAATATAGAGTTGCAAAGATGGCACCAATACACTATCTGAAAATAACAGGGAAAGAAACACTAATGGAACATACTCTACTAGCTCATGCCTACATCTAAGATAGAATATAAAAGATAGGTATCTTCAAAATTAAAAGGGAATGCCATGTCTGGATTAATGCTCAACGTCCGGATAACTTTAGCGTAGTCTCCTAATCTCTAGCGTTCACCTGCCCCTACACCTAAAAGTAAAGAGTTGTTTGGGATTAATACACACATGTATTAAGTAGGGGTATATGCAAGCACAAACCAAGGACATGCATGATTAAGAAGAGCTCTCTCCAAACTATATGAATTATGGAATGTCAAGTCAGTCGCCTTGCAAAAATTCGAATAAGGAAAGTCATGTTATGTGAGTAACATGTATCATTATACGTAAACTATTGCACAAAACAAATAACATATTGCTTATTAGCACATAACATATCTCATATAATCCGTACATATGCCATGAGACCTTGGAATCATGGACTTGAAATTAGGACTTCCCAAAATGATGGCCAACATTGGACTGTTCTAGGTGGCTTATTGTTGAGCTTTCTCAAGCAACACAGGGGTGTCCTGGGGGCTTCATTCATTCATATATACTTCATGTTCATTCGTTCGTAAGCTAGTGTAAACATAAGCTATACCTCAAATGTATTACAAGACTTTCATCGGGTTTGCTATGCAATGACTAAGATTAATCTAGTGTCTTTACTTATGTTTAGCTCACCTCTTGATTATCCTATCCTTACAGCTTTGGTATCGTTCATTTCATTATGTGCAATACTTGAGGCTGGCCTCTTTCTTTATTTGGGAACTTTAACCTTAACCGACATAGATCATGTGAGCATCAAGAATTTTGTGTTTAACCCCACACCGAAAAGAGATGGAATCACTGGCAAAAGTAAACCAAAACATGCTAGCGTATAAAGGGACTCGAACAACGCTAGAACCATATATTGGCAGTAAAGGTTAAAAGAGTAGGAGATATAGGTAGACCCATACCCGCTGGATGGAAATTCTCATCTCATGAGAATTACATAAACCTCTACCTTCCCTAAAGAAGGAATCGATACTCATAGATTACCTATCGGTGCTCAGTATAAAGTTTCATTACATTCATCTCATACATCATGGAAGCTGGCTTCTAGCATAAGGCATCATAGATCATTAGGTAATTTCTCATCTTATAATTACGTATTATGTGTGAATTGTCCTTACACTTACATATAGAGTGTGATTGAGACTTGTCACTTAATATTCAACACTCTCTGAGGTGAGTACTTTTGGTGACCTTATATACGAGTAGGACAACTTGTCTCACTTGCACTAGCCTCATATTATGGTGCCACCCTCTTCTCTCTTAACATATTTTTGTTTCTTCTTTACTCAGCTTTCATTATTTGTTCATCGTATAACTTACAAATGCTCGCTGGGAGTTTACATTGAGGGACATTGATTCTAGTTGTAGATACAATTTGTCTCACTTGTACTAGCCTATCCCATGTACCACTCTTTCTTTCTTATTAATCATTATCTAAGTATATAATTATACTCTCTTAGAAAATTTCATTTGTGACCCTGATTTTTTAGGCCGTAGAAAAAGACAAAAAAAAAAAAGCCAGACAAAAAAAGAACAAACCACAAAAAAACCCAACACCACACACCCCCAACAATCAAACAGCCAAACCAGCCGAAAAAAAGGGGACACAACGCACCAAACACAAAACCCAACATACGGACAGCAACCAAGGGAGGCCCCAACGAGACCAACCAACCCGCCACCGCGTTCCTCTTCTCTCCCTTTCCCCCCCCTCCCCTTTTCCTTTACATTCCCTCTTCTTTCCCTCTTCCCTCTTCATTCCTTTTCCCCCTTTCTTTTGGAGTATGCTTGAGATTTGAATCTATATCATTCTACACTTCCCTTACGTGATGTTTGTTTTGTCATATGATAATGGAATTTGCCTTTTAGTATGTTTCACATTCTTACATAAACCTCCTAGGTTCACATCATTTCATTACATCCATCTTAGGTTCTCCATGAGGCTTCATTCATAATTTATCTAAGTGACTCATACTTTACGAAGATTATGTGGTACAAGACTTACGCATCTTGTTGGTATGGTAAGATCTTGATTTTGACTATTAGAGGCATCATTCATTGAATATTTTTTCACCTACGTCTTATGTGTCAATACGGAACTGGGAAAGGGAATCCAAATTTTTAATCCCTTGAGCAACACTTAATATTATATTACACTTGGTACTTGCATTTTTCAGATTGGGGGACCCTAGGTCGATCCCGTCACCCCCCATATATTTTCAATCTTTCCCTCCTGTTCTTTCCTCGTTTAAAGTCAAAGAGATTGTTGTATCAATCCCCTCAAAACTAATGCCTTTTTCCCTTAATTTTCTCTTAACTTTATCCAAGAGGTTGTGGGTTCAATCCACACTCACCTCATTTTATTTTTATTTTATATATTAATCCGAACGCTCTCATCTATTCAAGATGTTGTGGGTTCCATCCTCACTCACATCATTTATTTTCTTCCATTTTCCCCCTAATTCTGTCCTCCATTCAAGAGGTTGTGGGTTAAGTTCCACTCACCACATTTAATTTTATTTTAATTTTTCTCATGAAATTTTTATGTATTTTTCATTTGATGAGGTCTTAGGTTAAATTCCAAATGACCTCACAATATTTAAAAAAATTTAAAACACAGTTTACTTTTCAAATTTTTGGCCGAGACCAACATTTACAGCAAGCTTGAAATTTGGTCTCTTTCAAACTATCTTTCTCTCATGTTTTAATGTTGATTCTTGGAATAATTCAGATGACATTTTTCCAGTAGAATTACCCTTATATGAACATCATACTTTTAACATTTACATATAAGAATGTACAATATTTATAAAACACAAATTTCAGGCAGCAACATAGTTCATTTACAGCACACCCATGCTCAAACAATTAACATAAAACACTTTTTCGGAATACATCATTCATTCCTTACATAATTTCCAAATACACACTAAATACATAATCACAAATAGACCTAGAATTATCTACCAAAATACATACCAATGCATGCTTTGAATATGCAACGAGGACAACCTTAGTTTCTCGATTGGAATTTAAACTGAATAGGGGTACCTTGGAAAAGGGAAAAATATAGAAGAAAACCCATAATTTAATGTCGTTGAACACTTGTTTCAATGCTTCCAATCCCCACGACACCACTTCCTTACCACCAAAATCCCAAACACAATCCGTCTAGAAGAATGTTGTTGATATTCCTTTTTAGCTTAGCTTTTCGTTTGAGTTTTTATGTGTAAGTTCTTCAATAAAGAAGAACTATTATTTTCAGCTCTTTTACTGATAAAAATTATTAGAATGATAGTGAGAGATATGAGAATGAGAGGATTAGGATTAGGAAAGTTAGGTGGAGACTTAGTCAAACTAGGATTCCTCATTATTAATTAAATTTTTTAATTTTTTAATTAAAAATATGACTTTTCCCTTACTTAAATCATTTTTTTAAATAATAATTAATTCAACTTATTAACTTAATAGAATTGGGTGGAAGTGATTGAGAGAGAGAATATTGAGAAAAGATGTAAAGATAAGGTGTGTTTATTTATGAGGAGAGTTCCTCTATTATACGCCAAGATTACCCTTTGAAAAAATGCTTTACGCAGGACTGACTCAAGAAACAAAACTTAGTGGCCTATCTTTATTTTGGCCGACACTATTTACTTTACGGACTTTTTTACATTATTGGCTTTTCAGCCGACGCTATAAATAACGACAAAAAAAAAGTCCTTACTTTAACATAATGCTGATATTCAGACGACACTAAAATAAAAAGATCCTTATTTTATACATATGGCTGATATCAGCCGACCTAATTTCCTAATTTATTATATATCACTTTTTTTTCAGAGCTAGCTCATAAAAATTAAACGATGGAAAAATCTTGAGCTACCCAACCAACAAATCAGGTATATACTCTTAAGTTTATGAGTCGCTAATCCAATTTATTCCTGAAAATCTCTGTTAATTATGTTGTGTTATCATGTTTATACTGTTTAATAAGCATCTTTAGAGGTTTTACTACAGAAATACTCTTTAAAAGTATGTCCAGACTATGCATCCTAATCTTGAGAACCGATAGGCAAGAAGACCGTTTAGGGGAGTAAACAAAGTCGAGGCGCTGTTAGCGTAATCCCAATTAAAGAATAAAGTTGTATTATTGGACTAACGAGATGATTATTAATCATTATTATTACATAATAAGTAAGTTAATTTACTTAGAGGTTGGAAGGAATAAACTTTTAAGCAAAAATGATAAGAGACTACCTATCTAATTGATGATGAAGATGAATATCGATATTATTACTTTATATATTTAAAACATCTTATACGGATATAAAAAGAGAAATTTATTGATAAATGAGTAACATACGAGATAATAGAAAAACAACTCAAGGGTTTGACTGAATTACCATAACAAAGTTATACAAGAGGAACTTTATTATGAACATGTTTGATTTATATGATTTTTTGAACTTAGATATTGGAGATTAATATGTCTTTACATTGGCTAATACGATATGGAAGAAATTATACAAGGTTAAAAACTATAAAAATCCAGACAAATTAAGTAGATTTTTAAATTTTTATACAAAAAAATATCATGAACAAAAGTAAAGAAAATAAAATCAAAGAACTAGATAGATCAAAAAGGTAGAAGAAATATGGAAAATTAAACCCTTCTATATGGAATATAACTATTACAATTAACTAAAGCAAATATTAATGAGAAAAGCATTTAATAAATACATTTCACAAACAGAATATAAATATGTATGTTAGTTTAAAAAAACAACATTGAACAAAGAAATTTTATAGAACAAACAATTGCGAAAAAATAGAAGAAAAAATCAAAAAATACAACATAAAAAAAGACGATTAATAGAAAATATCGTACAGTAGTATGTAAGAGATCATATTTATAAAGAAAAAATATATTTATTTTAGAAATGGGAAATCGATCACCTTGAATATAG
Organism: Solanum habrochaites; assembly: GCA_027704765.1. Taxonomy (NCBI): domain Eukaryota; kingdom Viridiplantae; phylum Streptophyta; class Magnoliopsida; order Solanales; family Solanaceae; genus Solanum; species Solanum habrochaites. The sequence continues at coordinate 6,508,122 of JAKWJA010002494.1, read as the reverse complement.
TCTAAAACATACATAATTCATAAATCATAATGAATAAAGATAATTTGAAGTGATGAAAAAACATAATGAAACTCAAGATGGAATTATAATAAAAATAATATTTTCAAATTAGAATAGATATAAGAAAATAGGGAATAATTTTATTTAATGTTTGAAAAATAAACAGCACACTAGAAGAGAGTTACTGCCATTTTAAGATAACATAGAAAATGAAGAAATAGACGATTAAAAGAAATATAAAAAGATAAACATTAAAAGCAAGACAAGAAGTACCAAATAGAAGAAATCAAAAACACGAGATATACGAACTAGAAGAGAATTAGTAGACTAAAATTGCTATATGAAAATAAACAAAAGCAAACAGATAGAAAAAAGAACTAGAACAAGAAAATGATTAAAAGATAAAATAAACGAATGGAACAAAAACTAAATGAAGATCTTGAATTAAATGAATAAATGAAATAGATGAAATGAAAATTACCCAGAATCAGATATAGTGAAACATACCGGAACTGCTAGAACAAACAATACAACTAAAAAAAATTTTTGTTTTTTTAGTTATTTAGAAATAAAGACAGGAGATAAACTAGACCTAGTACATCAGGAGTCAACCATATAAAACTTACCTCGCAGAAATCGTCCTAGAGCTAATCCAGACAAACACCCGCCACTTATTATACAGAAGTTCTCAACAATCGTATATAAACATGCAATATGAACAACAGACTAAATAAAAATTGGATACCAAAAACCAACAAGTGAACAATATATTTCTTAGATTTAGATTGTGTAACAGATATAAATAAAGCAATATTATTATGGACAGGTCAATATATCTACACATTGATAGGTAATAGAAATAAAAACAACAAAACACCAGATATCTTGAAAGAACATTGTTAGGAACAGTTAAATTATGGATAGAACACATACCCCCGAAGTCGAGAGTACTTAGAAATGAATAAAAAATGATGGATCTCCATCATCAACAAATATAGAATATTATATAAATACGATCAGCAATACGAAGTGAATTTGTGAGACATGACCCCCAGAACTAAGAGAACAAAATAAAGAAAAATAATAAACAGAAATGATGACAAAATTACTATATGTAAAATGTGGTGATATAGAAAAATATATTGTGCATTTAAAGAATATATTACAATCAACATATAATCTTAAAATGAAGCAAAGGAAGTATAACACAATACTTTACAAAATTACCAGAACCATTTAGTGTACAAAATAATTAAGATTGGGAAAATAAGGACTTACCGATACTTTAGGATCTAGAATAAAATTTTTTAATCCCAATGATTTACACAATTATTGCGAAACCCAAAAAAAAAATTTAAAATGGAAAACGTAATTACATCAAAATCTATCATGTAACCAAAATAAATGGCCCACAATTTGGGATGCACAAAATAAAAACCCAAAAGATATAAAAATTATACCAAAAATAGAACTAAATATAAATATACAAACCAAGAGAAATATTAATATAAAATTACAAAACAAAAGACCATATAGAACAAAAAGGAAAATATCCCAATGTACATTTTATAATTGTGGAAAAATAGGACACATAGCTAAAGATTGTAAATGACCAAACAATATAAAAAGAAAACAAATTGGCAGCATTAGTCATAGAAGATGAAAATATTGCATAGAATATATAGACTATGGATTCAGTGAAACGTTATAGTATATAAACGAAGTATTAGATTAAGAAAATGAAGAAGAAAATATCCAACTCAAATAATGAAAATTACGAAAACTATAAATCTGAAAATGAAATAAAAATATAACTGAAGAAAATCATGAGAATGAAGAATCATCACAACAAAAAATCATATTTTGATAATACAATATTTGAACAAATAAAAGGAAAAGAATGAGACTGAGTGTTTAAAAGATTACTCGAAATACCTACAATAAACGATTTGGTTCAAATACAAAAATAAGAACTTTATGTAGTTAAAAAAAGAACATGTTTATTCATTGTAAATATACAAGTGGAAAAGCAAACATACCCATAAATAATCAACGAGTTAAAAAAGAAATACAAAGTATAAAAAATAAGAGATAAAAATGTTTACTTTAGGAGCCACAGAAATATTAAATAAAAGGCGTGTTCAAGAAGGAATAGATACACCCTTGCAATATATTTAGGCAGATGATCTGAATAATACATCCTTATAGAAAAAAAAAGCGTATTTTTGCAGTTAAAGAAATCTAATATACCAAAAATTTAAATTTATAATAAGTGCTAATTATCAGGTATCTTAAACAGATACAACATAGATAAATCATTAGTATTATATTCGAAAATCTCAGGAATAAACTAGCACCAGGAAGCAAATATTCACAGCAAAAGGCAAAATTTATAGCTACTAACACAAACATAAAATAATGGCAAAACCAAAATTGATAAAATAAAAAAATAGAAATCCATTCGAAAGAATAAAGTACCAGTAATAGATAATAATGATTATAGTTTACAAATAAATTGACACTGAAGACTTTTGAATAGTAAAAAATAAAGATTAAGTACCACCTCTAGTAATACCAAGTACACATCCACATACAATAACAAGAGCTACATTCAATCAAGAATGAGTCAGCTAAGAGAAATATGAATACGACAGCGTAATTACAGAAATTAACACCAAATCATTATTCATAACAGACTACTGGATCAAGAAGATATAAATTTAATAAATCTAAGGACAAGAAAGAAATCAATATTAACGAGAAAACTAGTATTAGAAGAAGAAATAATAAAACCGACACACATGCCCTGGATTAACCTAGTGAAATAAGAACTAAAGTGAAGAAACAACAAGAAAGAAATATTATAGGAGGAATACCATTACAAAATAAAAATACAATTTACAATATACAAGGAAACTATAATATTATGTTAGGAATAAATGGCTAGAGCAAGTTAAACCATAAATATAAGATAACGAACAGTTTGACAATAACCTGTCAAACAAAAAAAGAATTTTAAAAATAACCAATGAATATGAAATTTATAACTTGCAAAACTTATATCATAGAATGATATCACAACAGATACTATAAAACCCCCCTATGATGATACAGAGCATAAGCAAACATATGTAAATAATAATTGTTTACCAGAAGTAAAGTTGAAAAAATTAAACACCCATTGTAGTAACATGGATTTATAATGAAGGAAGCATGATAAACTATAAAGCAAATATAAAGTCAATATGGGATAAAATCTACAATAGAGAAATCTATACTTTTTCATTAAAAAAACAACAAAGTATGTTATTAGAATGGTCCTTTTTAGATAGATGTTCCCATCATATAATAACAAAAACATTGGTGTTTACTACGCCTTGTGGGAAAACACAATAGGAGGCAACAAAGAAGTAAAAAATAAGCAAAAAAAAACTATGGGAATGGATAAAAGTCAGTGAAAAAATAAACCAAGAAATGAAAAATAAGATAAAGAACAAGAAACACAATTACACTTAATTATATTTTAATATAGCCAAATCAAATAATTAATGACAATTAGACATTATACAATGATGACCCATTACAAGTATGGAGAAACAAAAACAAAAGTAAAAAATTGAACTAATAGATTGGAATAGTATAATTACACAAAAACCATTAAAAAAATACAACTTTGATGACTTACAAAATTTAAATCTATAAATGTAATTAGTTAGAAAGAAATTATCTACAAGAAAGTATAGCAACATACAGCCCGACATTCTAGTTATAAAACATAGAGAACAAAAAAGAGTCAGAGTAGAATGATTTAGAATACAGTATCTAAACGCCAAAACTAGACCTATAACTAACCCAATACCTAATAAATCTAAAAATAAGACAACTACCAGGAAATAACTAATTTTCGTCAAATTTGATTGCAAATCAGGATTTTTACCATTTAAAGGTAGAAGAGACTCAAAACATAACAGCATATTCACAGTACACAAGGTTTCTATGAATGGACTGTATTACCTTTTGGATATAAAATGCCCAGGTAGATACCAGACATTTTAATGGATACCTACTTTAACCAATTAAAAATTGCATTGTATACATACTATGAATATATTTTATATTCCAAAACACAGAAGAACATAATCAGATTATTAGAAAAATTGATACATATAAAAAAAATTCAGGAATCAGCCTAACAAAAGTAAGCAGAAATAATGAAAACCACAATATAGAATTTTTAGAATACAAATAGATACAAATGGAATAAAAATCAAACTCATATAGTACAAAAAATAAATCACCCTTGAGGAAAATATAGATATAAAAAGAAGTTACAATCATTTTTCGATTGTAAATCAATATTAAGAGAATACATACCAAAACTAGCATAACATTTAAAACCATTATACAAAAAACTCAAAAAGATGTTGAATATTATTTGACACTAACGATAAAGAACATATAAAAATATGCAAAATTATGTCAAAAAATTCCCAGAATTATATTGCCCTGATGAAGTACAATATTTACTTAAGTATTTGAACAATTCAATTGATCATAGGTCTGGAGGTGTACTAAAATAATAAATTATAATAAAGAAAAGAATTAATAACACCCACCATTGCAGGTATTATCACATCCTATACTGGAGCAACAACAAAATGGAAAAAATAGAAAGGAACCATTTGCATTATTATAAATGCTTACTAGCATTTGAACCATAAATATTTTACAATAAATTTATTGTAGGACAGATAATACCAGGTAGTGGTGATAACAAAAAAAAAGATGATTCATACAACAAAGGAGATAAGAAAATTAATACTAAATATAGTAAATTTTGTTACATTTACCATTGAAATCATTAAAACTGATGATCATCCTTATTGCAGACTACCTCTCAAGAAAGAGATATGATGAAAAGCTAGTGAAATGATGACAAAATCTATGCCAGAAATAGAAAAATTAAACAGAGGTACAGAATTGAAAGCTAATAGTCAGCAAAGCATGACTCTAAAGTTTGAGCTACGTCGTGCGGCAGACACAAACATCCAGAACTAAAGGCGACCGTTGGGAAACTCCTTAAATCCATGATACTACTATGTTGCAGGTACTAGCAAAGGATTTATGGAAAACCTACACACACCCAAAAATCAAATCTAAAATATCATATTTACAAAACCTTTACCCCAAAGGTACACCATATAGAAACCGCCACAACCACACATCTACCTATGTCACCAGCCTGCATAAAGAGAAAAGACATACATCAATATTCCCGAACATAATGAAAATTTATACAAAAATTCAAATTTTAAAACAAAAACCCTAAATCCCACTACACATCAGAAAAAACCCCAAGATTATCTAACCCAAACTCCAAGGTTATAAACAAGTTAATAGCCGCAACCAAAAACAAACCCAAACTTAGTTTAAAACTTTTATAAACTATAGATTAATTAAATATTGTTTATACAGATACAGGTGAAGAATAAGTTGAATCCTAGAGGTCCACAAAACATTTTTAATATATAAAAAGATTACAAAAGGAAATCTATTTTTTATAAGAGTTTACACAGCACCATCAGAGATACTTTATGACGAAATAAAAAAAACCAATGATTCATCTAGTGGAAAAATTGGTTTACACGAAAAATGTAATCCTAGAAGATATAGGCCAAAACCAGATATATCGGAGATCAATACCCAGTTTTCTATGCCAACAAAAGGAAAATTGGGTATCAACTATTTATTCAAGATCTGCAAATAACATTTACAAGCAAACGCCATATGGAGTTACTTTCACGAGACCATTTAATGATATACGCAAATTCAAGAGAATAATAATAAGCAGTATGGAAGAAGTCCAAAATGATATTGTCCCCTGTTACAAACCATAAGCTAATCCAACAACTAGAGCAATAGCAAGGATTCAATCCGAAGAACTACTGATCAGATACTGCAAGCTAGTGGGACAACAAATACCCGATCATTATTTGCTCAAAATGTAACCAAGGGGATGAACCAACTTTCTGTTTTGATGTCATTAAGAATAAAAATAAAAAAAGAGATATATATAATAGTACATTAGTTCACTAAATAGCAGCATATGTATAAGTAAGATCTTTTTATTTTTAGTGTCGGCTGAATATCATCCATATGTACAAAGTAGGATCTTTTTATTTTTGTTTGTATACGTTACGGCTGAAAAGCCAATAATGTAAAAAGTCGTAAAGTAAATAGTGTCCCGGCCAATACTAAAGATAGGCCACTAAGTTTTTGTTTTTCTTGCCTCAGTCCCTTGCTTGTCAGCCATTTGGCTAAAGGTGTAATCTTTATGTTATAATGAGGAACTCTCCTCTAAATAAAACAACAACCCTCATCTTTACATCTTCTCCTCAATATTCTCTCGCGCAATCGCTTCCACCCCAAAATTGTTATCCACCACTTTACCTGTGTATTATCTGTCCTACAATGTAATTTATTTTAACTATATATGGTTCAAATGCTAGTAACATTTATTAATCAAATAGTTTCCTTTCTATTTATCTCCCATTTTGCTTGTGCTTCAGTATATGATCCTTAGTAATACATGCAATGGTGTTCTATCTTTTCTTTATTATATTTATATTTTAGTACTCCTCCATAACTATGATCACTTACTTACTTATATTGATGTTATTTGTGAATTGTGGGTATCACCCCTTGGATATCAAATCAAAGGAATCTTGGTAAGGATTGATCCACATGTTTTAGCCTATAAATTGATGATGCTAGCATGCTTTTTTTGAAATTTGATTATGTTAAAGTGATGTTTAGGTACTGCCTATGATTTAATGTGATTATGAATTATATGTAATGGGTGCATTGTAATTTAATGCATGATCGTTTCAATAAAAGTAACCTATGTAAATTTATGTTCCATGAATTTTTAATATGAAGCATGCTTACACTGATCTAAAGTTTATTTGCAATTGTATTACTATCTCGTTTAAGATATGATTTCTTTAGATACTGCCCTACATGTAAATTGTTGATGAATTTTGATTGAAGATTCAATACTAGGGAAATTGGTTGATGATCTATGTCTATCTATTCTCTAGAATAAATATGATGTTTTGCACGAGTTGTATCATGATCTTGTAACGACTTGTACATGGTTTCTTTTATGATTAATGTATATTTATATACTTCCCTACGTATATTATTGATAAAAAGGGTGTATTTATCAATGTTTATCAAAAGGTTTGATCAATTGGTAAGGTCTACTCTTCTTTTCTAATTCTCTATAGTATTGTTGATGAATCCTTGTATGACATCGTGTGGTATGGTCCACTTATGGTGGCAAGTGTTTACTTTATTGTCAATATATATATGATTTTATCATGTCCTTTAAGGCAAATTATACTACTAGATTTGATGGTAAGGAATCTCAGTGTTGGATAAAAATATACAGTGGACTCTTGTGAAGCCATATGTCTAGTTTCCTGTTCTAACTATGATCTTTGTTGTGTTGTCATGAGCATGTAAATGGTTATGTTTACTTTCTAACTATGATGAAGTCCTATAATACTATATTTGAATAAAATCTTAAATAGGTTCATGAAGAATAGAGCTTACTGTAACAATGTTGTAAGTCTTGAATAAATGAGTCTTATGCTAGCTAACAATTCTATGATGTTGTGTGATGTATCATTCATTAAAATGACTTGATAGGTGCACTAATATGTGAAACAGTATGGGACCTATTCTTTGCATGGAACATGTGTGTCTTTATAAAATAGTTCCTCCATCGGTCTTCAAAGTACATGAATAAGATTGTATGAACAAGTTATGAATATGTTTTATATGCGATGATTTTAAGTATACGATATGATGAAGTATTAATGAGCATAGTTTCTTGGTTTGTAAATATCAAAAGAATTTCTCATATGGTTATACCTATAGACTTATGCATTGGTATATGAACATGTGTTACACTTATGTGTTATGTAAAAGGTTTTGCTCATACACAAGTACACACACCCACAAGTATGAAGATCTAGCAATAAGAGGGGCCTTAAAAGGTGTGCTCATGTGTACCGTTCATCTATATAGGTGCATACATATTCGATGTCTATGTGAAAGGGTTTCTCACATGATTTAGGGTAATGAACTCTCATATATGACTTATGAGCTAAGAAAATAAGGAGATGACTAGCCTAAAGCCTAATTTTATTAGATAAAGTTAATAGATGCTTAATAATAAAAAGGGAAATTAGCTTAGCACCTAGTGAACTTTACAATGAGCGGTGTTGTCTTCCCTTTGAGGAAGATTCACAATTTTGGTTCTCGTAAGGTGTTGACTTACTTTGGAGGAAAATTCACCTATGGTTCCAAATCAGCTGTTTACTTTCCTTGAGGAAGATTAACCCATGGTATCTCATGAGATGAGGCTCCAATGCCAATGAACATTTATAGGGTTATGTATATATTTTAATTCAATAAACTATGCATTCCACATAGGATCAAGCAAGTGACTTCTCTTAGTATGATAGTATGTGTTAATATTCTAACTTTTCTAGGTTAGAAAACATTCAATTGGTGTAACGCTCTACAACAACAAATTCCATATTTAGGACCCATGATCTTGGTGTCTTTTAAGGATATAGTTTCTGTAAAGTTAAATGGACACTGGAAGTAAAGTGAGGAACATATCTAGGATAACCTAAGGGTAGTTGCTTATTGTAGGTGGGGTATTGGACTTCACCTATGCATTGCACTAGTGGCTCTTGAGGGAAGTCCTAGGAAGGTGTTCTAATTCATGAGTATATGTACATGTTCTTATGCATGACTTTGTAGTATTTTCTACTTGTTATGAAGATATGCATTGTATGAGTCTATATAATGTGGTCTTATCCGTATGTGCATACGTGGGTCTTAATGAATATATGATGAAGTTCTTGTTAGCATAAAAGAAGTTTTCTGTATGTCCTTGTTGATGTATCCAGTAGAGTCTTAAGGCTTGTGGTCTCATGATAGGTTTGCTAGGTATGTGTGAAGTTATGGGGCTTCACATGTACATTTAACTAGTGGACATTGATAGGGATTGTGAGTAAGATCTTAGAATGTTATATCTGAAGTGAAATTGGTATATACGAATTATTAGTAAAGCTTACTATAATGCCTAATGATCTTGACTTGAATGTGTCTTGTAATGTGATATACTTCTATGATAGTATGTGTGATTTTGGGTAAGTTTTATGTATGCTTTCTTTGTGGTCTTAAGGAGATGCATTACATCAAGTATCACTACAGTTGTACTTGGGAAGTTAACAAATAAAAAGGGCAGGAAACTTACCATAAAGTGGAAATAGCTCACTGTAAAGTGACCCCAAATGTGGCATAAATTCTATATGTTATTTTATATATTGTTTGTCCTTTGAATATGTCTATAGTATGTGAATGAAATAAATGCTATTATATTAAGGTTTTATGAAGTTTTTACAAAAAGGCATGAAATATGATTTAGGAAAAATATCCCATTTAATGCATGCCTTTGCATGGTTGTCATACTTAGTACATTCTTGCACTAACTTCATTCTTCTCTACTTTTTACACAAAGTGTAGGTTATGGATGCTTAAAGAAGGTAATAAATGGTGAAGTGGTTAATAGATCATCCCAAAGCTCAAGGGAAAAGGAATGCTTAAGTCCAAGGATTCCTAAGTCATGCATTTACTATAAAGTGTATAAGTTTACTTATGTATTATGTTTTAAGGTTCGTATATCTAAAGTACTATTATTATTTTGAGACTACGATTGCAAAAAGAGTCTAGTTTCGTTACCTGTGTATGATGATATTTTATATATATATATATATATATATATAAGAGATAATATGTTCTATCCATATTATGTGCTAGAGGTGTAAATTTCCACTAAATTTACCTATGAAAATTTATGCATGATAACTATTGGCTTGTATAAGAGCTCCGATAGGTCAAGTACGCCATGTTACTTCTAGGGGATGCTCCAAAGATGTGACAAGAGTGTATTTTTAAAACTTCTTTAATTCCTTTATTAGCCATCATAGTAGGTCCCAGGGTCTACCCCTTATATAATAATCACCACCATAGCTCAATAAAAATTGTATGAGTATTATCCTTTCATTACAATTCATACATGTGAGGTTAGCACACTTACATAATCACAATATTATCAGGCACATTGGTAAGTTATCACCATCCTTATAACATTTACATCATATCCAACACCACACTCCATAGTTCAATACATTCAATTCAACATCATACCAAACCTAGCAATCTTACCATAAGGTATACTTCCACACAAAATCATCAATTAATCACAAGTAATCATAATTGAATTAAAGAATAGAGGTCAAAAGACTTACCCTATCTCCTTCACAATTCTATCCTCAAGGTCTTACCATCAACCCTACAATTCAAGGCAACAATGGGTGAAATTTAACAACACAATAGTAACCAACATAATAATGAATTCAATTAAGTCACTATACAACTATTCATCACTAGTTCATGGCCTAGAGTAATAGACTTCGGTTCAGTTCATGATCTACTTTAAAACATAAGTCAATTACATAAGAACTAGAATTATTGGATTAAAATACAACAAAATCTACTCATAATTCAAAATAATAGCAATATGGAACAGTAATTCACATATTAACCAAGTTAATTGTACCAATACTACACAATTCAATTCAAGATCACAATTTAGGTTAAGGGAATAGGTCGTGTTTCCATAAACTAGGTCAATACATAAAGAATTAATATAATGTTACCATAATACATGTTAATCTACTCATTATATTAAAAATGAATCATAAACAAAGCAATTCACAAGATCAATTTCGTATTAGAACAAAACTCACGTAGAACACAACTTTTTGAAATCAATTTGGAGGATCCCTTTGGGGAAAGAGATCCCAAAGGTGAAAGGAATACCATACTATTGTAATTGGATAAGTTTTATAGAGAAATTTTATCATTAGAATCCCTATGACTCACCTCAGTATTGGTCTTCAATGGGGTTTATTTGAGATAGAGAAAAAAGAGAGAAGGAGGAGCGATTTGAGTTTTTGGATTTATGAGGTTTAGGTTAGTTTAATTAGGTTAGGGTCTTTATATAGGTCATTAACTAACTTATTTAGACCTCCCTTAAATAATCACCTAATTAATTAGTTAATCAAGTCCTAAAATGTGCATCAAAAATAGTTTCCTTGACTGACGAGACAACGTCTACGCCCTGTTTGTCAATCGTCGACCAAGGGACCAACCGTCTTGTTGGACCGTCATTTTGGTCAAAGTGTATTCAAGAAGTCTTCTCATGATTTTTTCTAAGTTTCCATAGATGGTGGTCATCGATGCCCCATCGATTGGACCACGCATGTCAATGGCCTTCGCTGGTGACACCGTCCTTTGACAACTTTTGGCCACTTTTGCAAGGGTCCTCCTCAAGGGACCTTGATTAGTCCTTGGGGAGTCGTACCTAAATGTTTCGACAATAAACCAAATCAAATATATGTTAAGCACCTTACCACAAAATTTCATCGTTTTTCGACACTTAAAACATAGTCAAATAGGCTAAGGCAAACTACAACCTCTTCAACTAGTTTTCGGATGTCATGGACGTTCCTTGACGTTTTGATTCTAAAAAATCCTAAATGACTCAAATACATTATAATTGTCTTATAAGCATTTTTACAACTATTCAGCTCCCATGTTAGGCTTTAGATTAGGCTTTAGACTTCCGGAGTACTACATTATCCCTCCCCCTAGGAACATTCGTCCCCGAATGACCCTAAAATTCTTTAAAGAAATGAATAGACTCAAGACTAGTAGCCCAACAAACAACGACATATTAAATGTTAAAATGAAAATTAACATAATCACATGGCCTTTTACACAATGCAACTCAAAACATCATTTTCAACTCATAATAGTTCAACATTTCTTCCATGCTTATTCTTTATGCTAAATCTTTCTTCAACATTTATCCACATTGTAAATACAATTCATGAAGGCACAATATAAAAAACACTCAACATAATCTCAAAACATGTAAAAAGCAACATTTTCACTTTTATAGGCATAACTTTACTGTAATACACTGTAACATGAGCTTTTTTAAAAAAAAACATCACCAAAAATGACAATAACTTCAAGTTTAGTCATTAATTTTACTATTAGTAAGAAAAACTAACCTTAGTTATCAAATAGATGAGGGTAACAGGATTTCATGTCGGCCTCGTCCTCGCATGTTGCAGCCTCAACTAGGTGGTGCTTTCATAAAACCTTTATGGAAGCCACCTATTTATTATTTAACATATATATTTCTCTATCGAGGATTTAAACTGGAACCTCATCATAAGGGAGGTTCTCTTTAACACCTAGACCTTTAATAAGAAGAATGGACTCGAGTTCACCTATACACTTCTTAAGCATCAAAAAATAGAACACCAGATAAACTTAAGCCATTAAATAGGTAACCTCAACTCATATACCACCTTACAAATCTTTGGAAACACTTCATACGGACCCACATAAGGAGGACTCAACTTTCTATTCTTTCCAAATCTCAAAACTCTTTTCATAGACGAAATTTTAAGATACACTTTATAACCTTCTTTAAATTCTAATTCTCTTCCCCTATTGTCGGCATATGACTTTTGCCAGCCATATGATGTTTTCAAGCGATTCCTTATAATACGAACCTTATCCAAAGTCTTATAAATCAAATGGGGACCCAAAAGTGAAGACTCGACCATCTCAAACAATCCAATTTGAGATCTACATCTTCTACCATAGAAGGCTTCATAAGGAGCCATAGATATAGATGAACGGTCACTATTTTGTAATTGAACTCAACAAAAGGCAAGAGTTTATCCCAATTTCCCTTCAAATAAATTATACAATCTCTAAGCATATCCTCAAGGGTTTGAATAGTCTGCTCCGCTTGACCATCCGTTTGAGGATGAAAAGCAGTGCTTAACTTCACCTTGGTACCAAAGCCTTTTTCAGAATGACCTCCAAAACCATGATGTTAATTGTGCACCCTTAACCGATATTATGTATAACAGAATACCATGGCAACACAATCTCATCTATGAAGATCCTTGCATAATCCTCAGCCGAGTAGGTAGACTTGATGGGAATAAAATGAGTGGATTTGTTCAACCTATCCACAACCACCCATATGCAGTCATATTGTTTTTCTATCCGAAGCAAACCTACCTCAAAATCCATATTGATGTCTTCCCACTTCCATGTAGAAATTTGTATTTCATCAAGTAAACCACCTGGATTTTGTTGTTCTTCTTTTACTTGTTGGCAATTTCGACATTTTGCAGCAAATTCTACTATGTCCTTCATTATTCCTTCCTTCAAAAAACTTCCCTAAGTTCATGATACATCTTTGTATAACCCAAATAAATGGAGTAACAGGACCCATTAGCTTCCTCAAAAATCTGATTCCTCAAGTTATCTATATTGGGAACACACAAATTTCCTTGATACGTAAAGACACCATCGCCCCCAAGGATAATGCATCATTAAGTTTACTCATAACCGATCTCTTAAACTCTATCGATGGTTGATCAAGGTGTTGTTTTGACTTCACCTCAACCAACAAAGATGATTCGGAGTTATTATGGACCACGAAATCACAATTAAGAGAATCTTCCAATCTAACACCCAATCTAGCCAATCTATGAACCTTTTTCACTAGGTCATTCTTTGTTTCATATACATGAGATGCACTACCTATGGTCATACGACATAGAGAATCCACAACCACATTGTGTTTTCAAGGATTGTAGAGAACACTCATGTCCTAATCTTTCAATAATTCTAACAACATTGTTTGTTGGAGATTCAACTCCTTTTGAATAAACACATATTGAAGACTTTTGTCATCGGCATACGCATCAACATGGACCCTATAAAAATAATTCCTCCATATATTTAAGTCAAATACTACGGCCGCTAACTCAAGGTCATGAGTTGGATAGTTTTTCTGATTCACCTTAAGTTGCCTAGAGGCATAGGCTACTACATTCGAATGTGGCATAATGACACACCCAAAGCCCATTGGATGCATCAAAATTCATGAAGCCCTTGGTACCCTCCGATGAAGTCAACACCAGAGCGGAAGTAAGCATCCTTAATGATTTGGAAGCTCATTTTCGCATGCCTCCGACCACTAAAACTTGAAACTCTTTTGGGTCAAAGTAGTCAAGGGAGATGCAATGGACGCAAAGACATCCACAAACTTTCTATAATAACCCACTATACTATAGAAACTTCTAATGTCGGTTGGAGTCAATGGCCTAGGACAATTTTTCACCCCCTTTGGTTCATTTTGATCTACCTCAACTCCCTTATTAGAGATGATATGACCAAAAAATGTTATTGACCTCAAACAAAACTCATATTTGTTAGACTTAGCAAATAATTGGTTCTCCTTAAGCACTTGTAACACCACCTCAAGTGACCCATGTGTTACCCCTCATTTTTAGAATATACAAAGATTTCGTCAATGAAGACAATGACAAATGAATCTGCGTAACATCGAAACACCCTACTAATGACATCCATAAATGTTGTCGGGGCAATAGTGAGATCAAAGGACATTACTATGAACTCATACTTACCATATCTAGTTTGCAATGCCGTTTTTTGTATATCCTCAACTCTCACCCTATGTTGACGATACCTTGATGAGACAGGTCTCTTTATTAGTTTTACACTCTCATTATTGAGTACGATTTTTGGTAACACTTACTAAGCTCATTTGAGATTGATCTCATCTTTCAAATTAGCCTCTTATAATGTTGTCACTACTTTCATTAACTTTACAATTTTATCTCTTCATATTTCCTAACCCCATTACGTGAATTTTCATCTCATCATAAGCCAATACACATGGCTTATTGTGTATTTCATACTCTTAACTAACCCTCTTGGGATTACATTATTTCATCATATACATCTTAGATTCATTTACTTTTAAATGTACGCCAGAATTATGAACACTTACGTACAATCCATGACGCTTCATTCATAATTCGTCTAAGTGACTTATACTTAACAAAGATTATATGGTAAAAAACTTATGAATCTTCTAAATATGTCAAGGTTTCAATTTCGATTCCCATAGGAAGAATTCATTAAATATTTAATCATTTAAGACTTATGTATAAATACGGAATAGGGGAGGGTAACTCGATATCGAATCCCTTGAGCAACACTTAGTCTCATATTTAGTTTGTGTTGGTTTACATTTTTGCCTTGGGGACCCGAGGTCGATTTCCAATTCCCCCACTTCTTTTTTTTTCTTTCATTTTCTTTCCTCTATAATTCCGTTTGAGATCAAGAGGATGTGGGATATATCCCCCACAACCTCATTTTATTTTTCATTAATTTTTCTTACTTCTGTCACCTACCCGAGGGGTTTTGTGTTCTATCCCCACACTACCAGTTTTATTTTATTTCCCTTTTCTTTAGTTTTTCGCCTAGCCTTACCGCATTTTGAATCCCCCTCTCCTCACATTAAATATTAACTTTTTCAGGAGCCTACACATAGTGAGGTCTCGGGTTAAATCCTTAATGACCTCACATATTTAAAAATGATTATTAAATCTCCAATTCCTGAAGTTACATAGCTGAACAAAATTTCCAGCAAATCTGAAAAATTGATTACGTTTTCCAGTTCAATATCTCCACATTTTATACGTTAGGTTGTAGGACAATTTGAAGAGCATTTCGTAAATTTTTCTGCATATTTTTGTTGTTACATTTAGTCAATAGTTTTTACTCAGTTCAATGAAATCACACCTTATATGAACATCACGACTTTTACAAGCATTTGCACATAAAATACAAGGATTAAACATGCCTTTTTCACACTTCAATTTGTGACACGATTTATGGCCGACACAATGCACACAACTACTTTATAACATAACTTCGGAAAGACATAATTATCACTCACATAAATCCGAACATACGTACTTAATTTCTACCATTAAACATACCCAACCTACTACAATTGATGGGAGCTAGTGACATGAATATGCAACGGGAAAACATTCCTAGTTTTCGGATTAGAACTGAATGAATCTTAGGGGTCTGTTGGGAAAGGGACAAAGAGGAAGAAAACCCATACCTTGGTTCGATCAACACCCTCTAAACCTGCTCCAATGGACGGCCAATACCCACGACACCAGCGCCTCACCACCAAAATCCACCCACCACCCGTTAAGAACGATGTTTTTGCTTTTCGTTTCTAGATTAGTTTTTGTTTTGAGTTTTAGCTTTCAAGTTCTTCAAGAGTGATGATTTTTCGAGTTTGGTCTTTTACTGATAATTATGTGTCAGAATGGAGTGGAGGAATGAGCGCGTAGAGATGTTATAGTAAGCTTTGGAGTAGGAGTTTTATGTAAGGACTGTCAAAATAGGACTCTTTCTTATTCTAAACAAACACCTATTTTTCTAAGGATTAAGTGACAAGACTAAAATTCCCTTACTTAAATAAAATAATTAAATACCAATTAATTCAACTTAAATATTTCTTCCACCATGGATCGAACCCGGGTGAAGCCCTTATCACGAAAATGAGTCAAATCATGTCTACCTTACCCGAATTGTCTACTTATTACTACCCTTATCCCGGAAAAGACCATTTTACACCTAGACCCTCCAAACAAAAGATTACCCCTTTCAAGTCCAGTTAAAACTCATCCCGGTGAATCTATTTGATTTGGGTGCCCTACATGACTGGACTCAACCTTGCCAAGGTCAACTAACTCACCAAATTTGTTGTTTGGATGGTTCATAGGTTCTGAGGTCTGGTTCCACGCGCATCAAGCCGTGTGAACCCGTTCTAATCTAGGCATTCTAGATATGCTTAGGCATTACTTAACATAGTCATTTTTGGCTTGTTACAGTAGAAGTATTAAAAGGTTTTAGATTTCCATTAATTTTGACCTCTGAATTTAATGACGTCATCTAAGCGTCTAGTCTTCGACCACAAAGAGGACGACAACACCGGTTACGTCAAAGGGGTATTTACGGATGTGACAGTTTAGGTAGAGTCCCATACCAATACATATATTAAGCTAATCCCATTATGTCATCCTAGTTAGAGTTCATTTCTTTAGTTGATTTTATCTTTTCGGAACATCTTTCCTTAACCGACATAGACCACATCAGCTAATGTGGAATAAGGTTTCATGGAACCCTACACTGGAGAAGGGCGGACTTCTTGCCAAGGTAGTAACAAAACTTAAATATAACATCTATTGTTGTGATCCACTACTGTACTTCCTATGGGATACATTTTCAAGAACTAGGAGATTAGTTTTGAACCGTTTTTTATGCTAATGCATTATTTCTCAATTCTCAAATGAGTACATGTAACCCACCTTCACTATGTGGGAAGGGACACTCCTCACTCTAGTTCGCTCTATGTTAGGCTAGACTCTCTTTTTTGAATGCCATCAATGCTTTTACGAATCACCATAGATTTGTGTAGGTAATAGGGTCTACCCCATATACAATCATCATTATCATATCTCAAAAATAAATGTATGGGTATTATCCTTTCAATACAATTCATACACGTGAGGCTAGAAGAGTTCATAGTCACATCATAATAAGGCACCTTTGTAAGTTATCACCATCCTTATAACATTTACATATTAGCCAACACTCACAATCCATAGTTAAAGACATTTCAATTCATCATCATTCCAAACTTATCAATCTTAACATAAGGTATACTTCAACACAAAATCAGCACTTAATCAAAAGTTATCATAATTGAATTAAAGTATATAGATCACAACACTTACCAAATATCCTTCACAATTCCATCATTATTTTCTTACCATTAACCCTCTAATTCATCCAAACAATGGGAGTAATATCATCACACAATAGTAACCAACATAATACTGAAGTCAATTGAGTGACTACACAACAATTCATGACTAGTTAATAGTATATAATTATAGAATTAGGTTAAGTTCATGATCTACTTCACAATCTAGGTCAACTACTCAAGAACTAGCATAATTGGATTACAATACATAAAAATATACTCATAATTGACATAATAACAATATAGAATAGTGACTCACACATTAACCAAACTAATTCTATCAATACTACACAATTCAATTAAATATCACAACCTAGGGTTAAAGGGGAAAGGTCATCTTTCCCAAACTGGGTCAATATATTAAGAATTAGTATAATTTTTAAAAAATACATGTTAGTATACTCATTATAATCAAAAGGAATCATAAATAAAGCAATTCACAATATCATTTCGTATTGGAAGAAAACACACTTAGAAGTTACGACATCCTTGTTTCTTCACACGGCAAATGAGAGTTCAATAAATTTCATTTAAGCCTATCGTATCATTCATTGCATAATAAACATACTAAAATAGGTAAAAACTAAAAACATTCTTCACCCACGAAGAACTCTATCATAAAAATGACACAAGCGGAAGACTTTTATTTCAAACATTCAATCTATACGACATATACTTGAACCATATAAACTTTACACTATATATCACATGGGACTAATTCCATACAAGCAAATAATGTAAAGACTATGACATAAGGGAATTGAGGATATTATCCTCGGATAGATAAGGACTCACAAATACTTCATCTTCAAGCATTAGAAATCTATCCATCCTCCATGGTACGTCGATGCTTCCGATTCCTTACACTTTAGCCAAAAACCAAGAAGAAGGGGTCAATAATACGCTCAAACATACTTCTCAAATAATAAGTAGAGTGGTCGTATCTACTTAAGAACCCAACTAATGAGGTTGGGTTCGTTCCCACGAGGAAAATAGTTCAGACTTAACTTAAATCTGTTATTACTATTATTTAGTCAATTATTTCCTTAGAAACCAGAAATTACAGGTGGTTGTTTTATTTGTAAAGTGAATGAAAATATACTAGCTAAATTAAGAGACAACTAACAATTCAAATGTTTTGGAGTTTAAATCAATAATAAAATAACTAGGGTTGTTACGGGTTCCCCATATGTTTTCCTGAACTTTGATAATTCCTAATTATCACATTTCTTTCCTAGTCATGTGAAGCAGCAACGTTATGAGTTAGTATTTTTAAATTCTCGTCCGTCATCTAGAAATTTCACTCCGCACCCTTGGTCCGGCTACGTGGTTGGTGCTATCTAACCCTTACCTTTAGCTCATATTAAGCATAATATTAGATATTTGTACTAAGTATATCCTCGTCACCAATAATTAATGACTGTTATATAGTAGACACTAATTAGTTGATAATATATGGATGTGAATAAGGTTGTAAGAAATTCACATACCCGACCAGGTGTCGGAGTGAAAGTTTTTCTGATTGCGGGACCAAGGTTTTTAAATACATAACTTATCACTTTGCTGAAAATACTAGAATGAATTGGTATAGTTAGATTATCAAATTGGAACCGTGGGGACACGTAAACCCTAGTTAGTTTTAGTACTTGATTAAACTCCAACATTTGAATATGTTTGTTGTCTACTTTTTATTAGCTAGTTTCTTTTCAGTTGATTTAGTAGAAAAAACCCACTTGTATGGTCTTTGTTTTCTAAGGAATAATTGACTAATTATTAATACAGTTTGAAGTAAAGTCCCTAAGTACTTTCCTAATGTAAACGATCCCGACCTCAATAGTTGGGTTTCTTTACTTTGGATCGATCGCTCTTATTATTTGAGAAGTCATGTTTGAGCTTATCAAATTTTGGCTCCACTGCCTGGAAAAGTGTAAACGACCTGGTTAGTCGTTTGAGCAGCATATTTTTCTTATGGGACAAAATAGCTTAGGCGACGGCCCCCACGAGGACTCGTCATGGCACGACGGAAACCGTCGCAGGGTCTCGTTTCAAAACACTGGAAATCGTGAAATTGGGTACCGTGAAAATCGACTATCTGACTTGCGTACCGAAATGGCAGGACGGACGTCACAGGTGTGACTTACCGTCACAGAGTCTGCATTGGAAATCCCTCGTCTGGACCTTGCGACTACGTACTGTCCGGACCACTAGTGGGAATATCGAAGGATGTTGATTGCCAACTAGACCCCTTGTCACCACTGAGTTCCTAGCGGTTTATAATTTGAAGATGGGCCAATTTTTGCGTGAGCCATCCACTGAATAGACAACCAAGAGGTATGTTCCTAGCACTGTGCTTTGATATATAGGGTGGCAATTGGTAACGAGCGAAGGTGAGCCATCAAGAATGCTAACTGCCCTTCACGGCAAAGGTTCTTTGGTTGATTAGCCGCTATTGCTTTCCCTACAGCCGCTGATATATAACACATGGGATCGTGTAGTTTCTCATGGAGAGATGAATAGACGGTTTGAGTGGACTTTTTCTTGGTCTTTCTACATCGATCCTGACAAGAGGATTTTTAAAGGTTCAACAACTAATTTACCCTTTTCCTTGCATGATCTTTTCTTTATGCAAGTACGGGGGTGTGCCCATCGGGCACATTACATCAGCTGCAAGAACCTCTGTTTGGGCACTGTGTGAATACGGCCTCTCCAGGGATGAGACGCGAATAATTGGGCACCACACAGAGGGCCCTGTCAGAGTTTGCCTCCACTTGGTGACAATCTATCAGATACAGTTGCACAAGGCTTCGCAACGGCTACGCAGCTGCTTCTAAAACCCTGACACTACCCCGGTAGAGTCTATCCTCGGTTTATACACTACCTGATCTCCATCTCGCTCAAAGCCCACTTCTACTGCTCTGGTCCTCATAACTAGGGTTCAGAAACTAGAGGCGTAGATGGCTACACTTCGCTGCATCAAATCTATCCTTGGATGAAGAGGTTAAGGCTGAGGGAAGCTAGAGCTTGAGCTGAGAATGGTCATCACCTAGAGCTGATGATCGTTGAGGTTTCATCAGCGCTTGGACGCTTTTGAGTTGCGGGTGCTAGACCGGCCAGACCTCAAGTCGATTTTCGACCCTTCGCTGGCGGTCGATTGTTTTTGTAGCAGACATTGTATGATCCTAGAGGCTATGGGGGTAACCTATTCTAGAACGCTTCTGTAGAGCCTGTTGAGTGATACCTGATGGCGTCCTTATTTGCCACTTCTGAGAATTGCCACCACTCCCCCTCTTAGAGCATGCCAAAGGTGTAGGAGTCGAGAGGGAGGATGAGCTATAGCACTGGAAGAAGAGCGCCGTGAGAGCGGCTTCGAGAGAGCCTCGCTTTGCTGATGAGGAAGGCCCGTCGATGATGGTTGTTTGTAAGTTAGCTCCTGGGAAATCTAGCTACAGAAATGTGTAGATAGAAGGAGACACTGCTGCTATTGCTATTGCTGATGAGGACACTACTGAGGGTGTCCAGATTACGTAGGTAGTGGGTTACGGGGAACTGTACCCACCAGCTTGCTGATCGTCGATGCTTTGTGCCACAGGTTTGTGTCACATACCACTCTCGTATTTCAATTTTTTATGAATTTTGGACAATTGTTGTGTTCTTTTTCCCCAAGAGACTGATTATTTTTATTGTTGAACCGACATGTCTATATCTTGTGTACATAGTTTAACTCAGAAGAATGATTTTCGTGGCAAATGAATTCTGAGTAACTCATAATAATGATGCTAAAATTGATATTTCTGAGTTAACGCATGAAGAATGATGGCTACTGATTTCTGATGAAATAAAAAGATGCACAGTACTCTGCATCGTAATTGGATAAAGTGTGCTCTACATGACTGAGAGATACATCACTTCATGCCCTAAGTCTAATCTTTGAACTAGGTGACTGATAGTGCCGGTAGAGTAACGATTTGTCATTAGTGTGAGGAAATTGAATAGTCCACTATTTGTACTGAGCTAGGAACTTGCCTGGGTTAGTCCCGCTACAGATTAATTGTAAATAGATAATTAGTAAAGGATCATTGCCTTTTCAATATAGACACTTTTACCCTAAATAAAAAACAAAAAATTAAGCCTTCTCGCTCCAAAGATTTGAGCTTACCTAGACCTGTCTTTTAACCCAACTAATCTTTTCTGGGAAATAATGTGTCTTGGACCTATTACCATCCTTGGATATGTGCACCTCAGCTTTATGCAAAGCATAAGTGAGGGTGTTATGAACTAAACACCTTTTTTTGTATGGCCCGGACCCAACTTGGATATTGGTGTCCGCTACTCATGCAACGCCTGATTATGGGTACTCATTATGAGGTACGCTCTGGAAGTATGTTGAAATAACAAAGGAGAGAGAAAAACAAAAGTACAGTGACGTCAAGAATCAGTGAACTAAAGTGAAATAAAAAATATCTGGAAATACACGCAAGACAAAGAAGTCATTACACAAATTGAAGAAAGAAGGGAAAATATCCGGTGAAAGAATATGGAATAATAAAAAGTGGATTTGGTTTAGCGGCGATATTCCACTAGGCAAAAAGTAACTAAAGTATACCTAAATATACCCTACCGGACCCTAAGCCTCTGTTCACAAGCTAAAAATTTGTCCTATTGTGATCCTAAAGTGTTATGCAAACTTAAAGAAGTTAAAATCAGGTAAGCTTATAGCAATCTGTATGAATGAGTTGTAAATTTGTTTAGAGAGTGAGTGTTAAAATTAATACTATTATCAAATTGAAATCAAATTTTTTTGAAAATGAGAATGTTGTTTTGAAAAAGGAACACTAGTTTGCATACATAAAGCTATTAGCACCTCTGTAAAGAAATGTGAAGAGATAGTGTTAGTGTGTGTTGGGTCCTGTGTTCAGGGGCTGATTCCAGATAATTCAATCTAATAGTAGAAACATGCAACATATATGAACTGATTGGGATTGTATCAAATGGATGCGAAAGGATAAAACATGGATACTATGTCCAAAGATTTTGTTGTAAGTCTAGTGCTTGCTTGAGGAAAAAAAATAATGAATTTAAGTTGAAGGGTTTATCTCCGTGGGTTTCACAGTATTTTAATGCTGTTTCTTTATATTTTAGTGTATTTCCAAAATCCTTTTTCTTAATTTTTTAAGTAAGTTTCTCTTTATTCACAGGAAACTCTGTCTAAAGAAAACAAAAAAGAAAAAACGAACGGCGGATGTTTTTTGAGCAAGAATACAGAAAAGTACCACCTCCGGAGCATGTGACGTCCGTCGTCCCTGTGACGGTCCGTAGTGGCATCGAATGACACTGCTGAAGAAGATGGTGAATTCTAACCCAATGCGGTTGATGCAGTGAGTGACGAAACGTCGTAGCCATGAAGGTCCGTCCTGCTGGTTCGTCGTCAAGATTAGAGAAGAAGTCCAGTACCCAAATTCCAAGAGTTTAAGTATTATCAAACAGAGACCCTCGACGAACCATTGTGCCTTGAAGACCCGTCATACCTATTGTAGAGGGTAATGAAGAGAGCAGCTGAAAAATTTGTGAAGTATGGGACGACGGAGTCCATGACGGCCCGTCGTGACCACGACGACCTGTCGGGAGGTCCGTCGACACAGCCACATTTTAACATATTTTCAGCAAATATTGTCCTTCTTTGATTAGATTTTTTTTTTTACAAGTAGTTCGAAAAACCTCATTTTTGGGGTTAGACTCTTGGTTATTAGACACTTTTATGTTATATTCTTTGTGAGGAGATTATTTTGATTATTACACTTTGGTTTATTAAACTTTTCTCTGTAGTTAATTGTTGGATATTTTGTCGATTAATCAAGTAAATTTCTTGATTTTATTCTTTCTCATTGAAGTAAGTGCATGAATTCTTATATTATATATATGAATATTGTGATTATGACTATGGGTAACTACACTCCATAACTAGGATTGTGGGAACCATAGGCGAATGATGAGGTAAAACATTACTAAAATAACAATTCTAGAATTGTGTCTTGCATGTATTTATAATTCTTTCGGTTAGAAGTCTTTTTAACGGATGGCCACCGTTAGAACTCGCCTTAATGGTACTTGCCAGATCAAGGAGGTATATAATAGGAAAAGAATTATCAACATAAATTTAGTGTATACTATCTAATACGCTAGTATTGGTTGGTACGAGATAATAACTTAGTAAAATATTGAATACAATGCTTAATATTTTGTAATGGTAAGGGTTAGTATAGAAACACACGTAGCCGGACCAAGGTGCATAGTGAAATTTTCTAGATCCCGGATTAAGGATTTAGAAATACATAACTTATCACTTTGCATGCAAGATACTAAGAAAGAATTGTTATAGTTAGAATTATCAAGTTAGGAACCTTTGGGGAACACGTAAACCCTAGTTACTTTTATTAATTGATTAAACTCCAACCTTTGAATCTGTTAGTTGTCTCCTTTAATTAAGCTACTTATTTTGATTCATTTAGAAATAAAACCCCCCTTTTATTGTCTTTTTTTTCTAAGGAAATAATTGACTAAATCATAGTAATATTAGATTGAAGTAAGGTTTGACTTATTTTCCTCGTGGAAATGATACCAACCTCATTAGTTGTGTTCCTTACATGATACGACCTCTTTACTTCTTATGTGAGAAGAAAATTTTGAGCTTATCACTAACCCTTAGGTCATCCTAGTCATAGTTAATTCCTTTGGTTCATTTTACCTTTTGGGAACATCTTGCTTTAACCAACATTGACCACATAAGCTAATGTGGAATCCGATGTCATGGAATCCTTCACCGAAGGAAGGCGTAATTGCTTGCCAAGGTAGTACAAAAATATAAGCATGGAAACTACGTAGATCCATTATCTAGTATTCCTATGATAGGAATACAGTTCAAGAACTACGAGATATAATTTGTACCCTCTTTACACTACATGCATTATAGTCTCCTATCCCATGAGTACATTAGTGATCCTACTTTTCCTAAGTGGGAAGGGACACTCCTCACACTTGTTTTCTCGGTGCTAAGGTAGATTCCATTATCAAAATGTCTTTAATAATCATCATATCTTAATGTGATTTATAGGTTATATACAATATATAATCATCATCATAATAGCTAAATAGGAATTGCATCAATATATCTCTTCCATTATAGTGAGATTAGCATAGTTACATAATCACATCTTAATAATGCACATTTGTAAGTTATCATTATCCTTATAACATTTACATCTTAGAAAACACCTCACAAAAACATAGTCAAGACAATTGAATTGAACATCATACAAGAACTATAAATCTTAATACAAGGTATAATTCACTACAACATCATTAATTAACCATAACTGAAGTAAAGATTTGACATCACAAGACTTAACAAGACTCGCTCATAATCCACTATCAAGGTCATAATATAAACCCTTAGAAAAAGCCAATAAGGGTGTAATATCTTCACAAAACAATAACCAATATGATAACAAAGCCAATTGAAACACTAAATGACAACTCATCACTAGTTCATACCTTAAGATACAGATATAGGTCAAATTCATATTCTACTTCACAATCTAGATCAATTACTCAAGAACTATCCTGATAGGACTACAATTTATATTAATCTATCCATAAATGATACAATAACATAATGTGATAGTAATTAAACCAATAACAAACTCAATTGAACCAACAATATGTAATTTACATTAAGATCACAACTTAGGTTTAAGGGGAATATGTTCTCTTCTATAAACTATACCAATCCATGATGAAATAAAATAATTGACTTATAATACATGTTTATCTATTCATAATATTCAAGTAAATCACAAATAAATTAATTTGGAAGATCACTTTGAAGATTGGAAAAGACCCACTTGAAAACTGATCCTTTGAAATCAATTTGAAGGAACCCTTTGGCGAAAAAAGTCCCAATGGTGAAAGAAATCTCATACTGTAATTTTAGTACTATAACCCACCTTGACCTTGCATTCTTTGGTGTTCTTCAACTTTTGAAAGACAAAGAAGAGAAAAGGAAAAGAATTTGGATTTTGGGAATTATGAGGGATTAGGTTAGTTTAATTAGCTTATGGTCTTTATATAGGTCATAAACCAACTTAATTAGGCTTCCCAAAATCCCTAAAAAATTAACGAACCACTTAATTAATTAAATCATATTAAATTCATACAATCAGAAAAACACCTCATTCACCAACGAGACCCCGCGTACGCCCCATTTTTCCATTGACGGACCAAGGTACAAACCGTCTAGTTGGTCTGTTTGTTATGTTCAGAGACTTGTCAAACCATATATCACTTTTATTCCCCTAATTTTACATCTATTGTGACCATCGATTAACAAATGATTCGTTGGTTGAACTCATGTATGCACACTGCCTTTTGGCTGCGTTTTTCCAAGTTGCAAGAGTCCTCCTCAAGGGCACTTTGGTTTGTTCTTGGGGAGTCGTACCTATAAATTTTGACTACGAACTTAATCTAATACATGTTAGAAACCATTCCATAAAAAATCATCAATTTGCGACTCCTAAAACTTACTCAAATAGGCTAAGGCACATTAGCAACTCATTGAACTAGTTTCCGGACGCCATGGACGTTCCTTGACTTTTTGATTTCAAATCATCCTTAATGGATCATATTCATTATTAATGACTGTAAAAAATTGTGTATTAAATCTTATAGACCTATGTTAGTCTCTAGGAAACGTCTTAGACATTTGGAGTATTAGATTATCTCCCCCTAGGAACATTTGTGTCCGAATGACACTAAAATCTTTTAAAGGGAAGGAATAGATTAAAGACTAGAAGACCGAAAAATAACAGTATATCAAAGCAAGAGTTACAACTCAAATAATGGTAATTTTTTACACATATCAGTTTAAAACTTCAATAACCACACATAAGCCTCAACATCACATTATGAAGAATTTTCTTCTCACAAAAACAAGAGCTCAACATACCATATATGAGTCAATTATACAAAAACTCAACTTACCAACATGCTCAATGTGATTTCTTAAAACTTACAATGTCAAACTGCAAAACATAACTCAAAGTAATAAGAATTAAAAAAAATTTAAGTCAAAATCACACTTCAGTGTAACTCCACCGTAATGACACCATAAAATGCACATTTTTCACAAAATATTTAAAAAATAACAGTAATTTAAAATTTAGAAATTATTTTCATTATTAGCAAGAACAATTAACCTTCATTAGGAAAGATATGATGATAAATGTTATTTATGTCGGCCTCGGCCTCCCATGTTGTTCCCTCAACTAGGTGGTTCTCCACTAAAATGCTTCATTTGTCGATCAAGGATTTTAAGCAGAACCTCCTTATAGGAGAGGTTATCCTTCACACCAAGAGAGTAAAAAGGAAGAATAGACTCGGGATCACCGATACATTTCTTAAGTATAGAAACATGGAATACTAGATGAACCGAAGACAGATCATTAGGAAACTTCAACTCATACTCCACCTCATCAATCTTTTGCAAGATTTCATAGTGAACCACATAACGAGGACTTGATATCCCATTCTTGCCAAACCTCAACACCCCTTTTATATGAGAAATTTTTAGATACACTTTATCACTCTCGTCAAACTGTAAATCCCTTCTCATATGATCGATGTATTATTTATGTTTGTGTGCGACTCTTTATAATATGAACTTTATCCAAAGTCTTATAAATCAGATCGGGACCAAAAAGATAAGACTCTCCCACTTCAAACCATCCAATTGGAGATTTACATCTTATACCGTACAAGACCTCATAGGGAGACATAGCTTTAGACGAGTGTTAGCTATTTTTTAAGCAAATTCAACAAAAGGCAAATGCTTATTTCACTTTCCCTTGAAATCAATGATACAATCTCTACGAGTATTCTCAAGGGATTGAGAAGTACGCTCCACTTGGCCACCCGTTTGGAGATGAAAAGCGGTGCTTAACTTCAACTTGGTACCCAACCCTTTTTGGCATAACCTCCAAAACCTAGATTTGAATTGTGCACCTCTATAGAATATGATTGATAACGGAATACATGGCGACACAAAATCTCATCTATGAAGATCCTTGCATATTCCTCCGCCGAGTAAGTAGACTTCACAGGAATAAAATGTGCTGATTTGGTCAACCTATCCAAAACCACCCATATGAAGTCATATTGCTTTGTTGTCAAAGTCAAACCTACCAGAAAATCCATATTGATGTCTTCCAACTTCCAAGTACGAATTTTGATTTCTTGAAGCAAACCACCCGGATTTTGGTGTTTGGCTTTATTTTGTTGGCAATTTGGACACTTCGCCTAAAATTCCTCCATATCCTTCTTCAATACATCCTACGAAAACACTTCCCTATGGTCGTGATACATCTTTGTAAAACCTAGATGAATGGAGTTACAGGATCCCATAAGCATTCCTCAAGAATTCGGTTCCTCTAACCATCTAATTTGGAAAACACAACCTTCCTTGATACCTCAAGACACCATCCCCTCTAAGGAGAATGACTCATTAAGCTTGCCAAAATTGATACTTTCAACTCCATAAATAATGCATCAAGGTGCTGCATGGACTTCACCTCAACCACCAAGGACGATTCATAGTTGTGATGGACCAAAAAACAACCATCCGGAGAATTTTCCAATGTAAAACACAATCTAGACAACCAATTAACATCTTTCACTAGGCCTTTCTTGGCTTCCATTACATGAGACATACTACCCATGGTCATACGACTTAGATCCTCTACAAAAATTCAACACATAGCGTAATCCTTCAATAATTCCAACCACCTACTTTGTCAGACATTCCACTCCCTTTGAGTAAACATATATATGAGAATCTTGTGGTCGGTATATTCATCGACATGAACACCATACAAGTAATTCCTCTATATTTACATTTTAAATACCACATAACTAACTCAAAATCATGAATCACATAATTTCTATCATGCACCTTATGTTTTGTAGGGGCACATGATACTACTTTCCCGTCATTCATA
This sequence comes from Solanum habrochaites, assembly GCA_027704765.1. Lineage (NCBI taxonomy): Eukaryota > Viridiplantae > Streptophyta > Magnoliopsida > Solanales > Solanaceae > Solanum > Solanum habrochaites. Next base: position 6,479,175 of record JAKWJA010002494.1, on the reverse strand, counting down.
AGCTCACAACGTAAACCCACTCGAGATGCATCACAATACACAGCAAAGCCCTTGGTACCCTTCAATAAGTCGATACACCTAGAGCAGGTTGGCGTAAGCCCTTCTTTCGCGTAATTTTTGGACTCTCCTTTCATGCCTCCGACCAACATATGTTACACAGTCTTATTGGGTCGAGTAGTGCAGGGGAGATCACAATGGACAAAAACGCCCCACAAACCTCCTATAATAACCTCCTAGACCCAAGAAACTCCTAATGTCTCACTTGGAGCAATTGGTCTATGCCAATTCTTTCACCCCAATTTTTTTCCTTAATTCAACCTCAACTCCTCCTAAAGATGATATGAATAAAAAACGCCAACGACAAAACCAAAACTCACATTTGTTTCTTAAATCAAATTAGTTGTTCTTCAATAAGTACCCATGTACAACCCCTGTCGCATGATGGCATCGCACATGTGCTCACTTCGAATTCTTTTGTCGATATACGCACGGATGTCGCTCAATGAAGACAATTGACAAAATGTAGATCTAGTAACTTTGGAACCAACTCTACGTCATCATATACATATATTCGGTCGGGCATAGCGAGACCAAGTACATAATAAGAACTCGTATGGTCACTCTACATTCTGAAAATTCCATGTTTTGGTATATCTCTCGCTCGTCATCCGTTAATTAAAGGTTCTTGTCTACCACTAGGTCGAAATCAATCCTTACAAATTAACCTTTGCCCCTTGTAGTTAATCAAACCCTCGTCAATCCGAGTGAGAGGAAACTGTCTTAATCAATGACTGTTATTGAGTTAACGATCAATATACTATAAAGGGAACATCACTCCTTCTTCTGTGACACAATACATTGGTAGCACCCAATTGGAGAAATACTAGGTCTGATGAAACCTTTGTATAGTATCTTTTGAGTGAGCCTACTCAACTAACATCAATTTCGATTGGGAAGCCTCTGTAAGGAGGAATTGAAATGGGTCTTTGTAATCTGGTCCCAAGTAATCAAAATAGCTTTCCTTCCGAGAGGAATATCGAGAGCTCACATTAGGAAAACCTCGTGATTCTTGATCCGCTCAAACCTTCTTCTCAAATAAAGTAACAGTAGTCCCGTGGTCAGTAAATTCCCACTAGTGAGCAGGGATCGTTCCCACGACAAAATATTCTAACTCTTCAACTTCACCTATTCTTACTATTGTTTGGTCCAATGACTTCTTGGAAAGTAAACACTAAAAGGGGGATTTCTATTTCTAACATGAGTGAAAATTAAGCGAACTTGAAAGAGACCCTCTAACAGTGTTTGTTAGTTGGATTTTAATCTTATTAAGTCAGAGTCACTACAGGGTTTACGTTGTGTCCCCCACAGGTTCTCCCTAACTTTATAATTCTAACTATAACAATCTTTCCTAGTACTTGATGCAAAGTGGAATAAGTTATGTATTCTAATCACTTGGTCGGCATCTACCAAATCTCACTCCGCCCTTGGTCTAGCTACGTGGTGTTGCTATTCCTACCCCTTCACTCCTTACCTCATATTAGCGCATCCGTATTGATATTTGACTGAGTTTATTACCTCTACCAATCAATAGCTATCCGTATTAGTATAGCCTACACTAAATCTATGTTAATAAATTTCTTTTCCTATTATCTACCTCCTTGGTCCGCGACAAGTAGCATTATGGCGAGTGGATCAAACTTGGCCACCCGTTAAAACAAGTACTTCTAGCGAAAGAACTTATTAATACCCTCAGTAACGATTCTAAATGGTGTAGTGCGGTTAGGTGGTCGCATTGTGTTGCCTAGGGTGCCCAGCGAACCCTAGTGCATCGAGTTTAGGGACGTCCGTGCCATCAACGACCCCAATGCTTACAAAATAAATTAAAGAAAGAGTTCATGTACTTACGTCAATGAGACAAGATTGAAATCCACAAGTTTGTTCTTGGTCATTACATACAAAAATAACTTGCAAGAATCTCAAATAATCAATAAGACTCACAAAAAGTCTAATATTATCATGAATCTTCAGTATACACATGTTTACGCAACTACGGAGTTTTTCCAGCATCTTAAGAGTCTAACCTCAGAACGAGGTATTTGTTCAAACTAGTTAGGTAAGTAATAACTACTAACCTTCAAAATTAAACACCAAAGGCGAACCTCCTTGTGTGGGCCTGTATGGAAATCTTCCATCAACGCTGCTGGGCTCTGGCCGGTACCCTCGCGACCGGGATCATCGCGTCACGACGTAGCACCGCTCATTTGATCTGTTGTCCCCAACGCTTAATCGAGTTTTCTTCCTGCCTGCAGCTCTGCTTCTCATTACTCACCTTGCTCGGAAACGAAGGACGGACCGTCATACTCCTACAACAGCGTGGGTGCTCCGGTGCGGGGACACCTTCGTTTTCAACAAGTCAACTTCACTCTTGTGAAATATGGGTCACTGAGGATCACTTTGCCTCTGAAACCTACATGAAGAAAGCGTCGCAGGACGCTGACCTCGTCATATACGAACGACGGCCATCACAAAGCTTCCGTAACCCCACGTACTTTGTGTCAGACTTCCCCACCCTAACTTCCGCACTTCACAGACTCTCGCACCAACATACGTACCCGTCACAGCACACTTGAAATCATTATTAACATGAAGGACGACGGACTCTCATACTCTCCGTAAGTCAGGGGGAGTTGGGCGGTGTGGCATTGGTCTCTTCTGCATTTTGTTCTCTCGCAAGCGGTCTCTTGCATGTTCAGCTTTGGACAGTTTCCTGCAAGATAAACAGAACACTTATATAATCACATTAGCACCAAAAGGTCCTTTATGAACACACTAAACTTAAGGAACAGTATTTCATATTCACCGCTGCTGAACCATGTAATCCACACCCTCACTGAAATATCCACCTCCCCGTTGTTCTGTCCTCTAAGCGACGCACTATGACTCAATAGAACATGCGTGTTGCACAATCAGTATCCATGTTTATCCTTCGCATCATTGGCTTTCAATCCGATAAGCTCTTCAAATCTATGACATTCTACACTATTAAGAGGCTTGAATTATGTTGGGGATCAGAACATACATATACTCGACCATCACTAACACCTATCCTCCTTCAATTTTCTCACCGGGTGCTACACAATTTCCGAAAATATTGCAACTAGTGTCCCTCAATTTTAAAACAAAATTCCTCATTTTGCACACAATGATTTTACGTTTTGAGTATAGGATTCTACTTTTTTCAACACTCCCTCCTAGACAACAGTCACACTCTTCATACCTATTGCATACCTTGCCCCTTATTTTCACTGCCTTAAGGTCCTATACACCTCTGTAGGCGTCCTACGATGAGGATCTTTATTAGACATAGTCACATATCTCAGGGTCAGGTGGGTATAATTTAGGAATACTTAGTGACTTTTTGCCCTCCTTGGCACTATCGGCTAAACTTTCCACTTTATATCCTTTTATCTGCCCATTTTTCTCTATTCTTTCACCCTTGCATTTTTCTCTCTTTCATCATTTTTGTAAATCTCTCTTTCTTTTCTTTCTTTGTATTTGTTTTCGTATTTTTTTTTGCTTACTTTTCTCTTCACTAATCTTGATTCCCTCTACTTTGTGTTCTTTCTCTTTCTTCTGTTCTTTCCACCACACTTTCCGAGCATCCTCATGCAATAGCCACCCTCACTCATGGATTTGCCATAAGTCATAGGTACACACATAATCAAGAATCTTGGGTCAGGGCCATACTGAAGGTTGTTAACTGCATTATCCACCCTCAACTTATCTTTTGCTATAAGCTGATGTGCACATTTCCCAAGGAGGACCAGGGACAACACACATCGGTCTCCGCCATAAAATACTCTCATTTGGGTGAAAACGCTGAAAGGTCTATTTAAGCTCAGCATATCTTGATCAACAGGAGGATAACATTTAATTTGTTTTATTGTGTACTTACGGCTAGAAATGGGCTACTCTTTGACTAATGGGCCGATTGATCCTTTCTAAGTGTGTTCTACAACTTCTTTTAGCAGGCCTAACCAGGAAAGTTCCGTAATTAAGACTTAGGGTATGCACTGGTCGTGTTACCTCTAGTGTCATGCTTTATGAGGTCCACACAATTTTTCAGTTACCTATTGGCCGTATGTCCATGCTCATTTCCAGTTTATCAGGGCTATCAGGTCGCCATATGCTTCATAATGAAAAATGTAGAAACTATACAAACATGCCTGGTTCAACAGAAAAAGTGAACTTAGTCTCTTTTGGGAAAAAAGAACACGGCATACAAACTCCAAAAGAGGATAGTTGACATCGGCGGGGGAGGGGAATACTAAGACTTCACCCTTTCTAACAGCGCACTCTTGCCATTTCACCCATCACCCCAACATACAAAAGCATGCAATTGTTCCAATACCTAAAATCCTAAATAGCGTCAGAGTGGTCTAGGGAGAGCACACCTGTGGCGGCAAAGCGCCGTCGCGATCAGCAAGACTGGTGAGTCCGGTTACCCTGGAACACACGTCCTCAACACTTTGCGACACCCCTCATGTGGTTCGTCCCCCGCAATCAACTGGCACCTCATAGTGCCCTACATTCTATCTCCAATCACGTCGGGTAGGCCCTAGACGTCCCTGCCGCTGACTCTGATGCTCTCATTTGGTGCTCCCTCCTCCTCAGCACTTGAGGCTCTCCTCGCAACCTCCTATCGTTTTCGGTCAGCTCCTCTCGTCATTTCTCCGCCCTCCGTCCATCGCGTCGCCTCCGGCAGCCTCTTGGCACTCACGTCTCAGGGGGCTGGTTGTTGGAATGTTTTGAGGTAGCTCAAAGGGCCCGCCAACACGTTTCCTCAGCAGGTCTTCGACATAAGGGCCCTCAGATCCTCCGCCACCCTAGCCTCTAATATCGTGTCCCGATGGCTCCCGCCACGTGAAGAGTAGTCGACTGTCAACTGAAAGATTCGACCTGTATCCACCGGCGGGGGATGTGTGTTCGGGGGCTAGTACACCTCTATCTTTCGGTGCTCCTTAGTCATTTCTCGGCATCGTCCTTGTCGACCCCACGCCCTCTTGGCACTCTCTCGAAGTGGGAGGGTTGTGGAATTTTCGTGATGGTAGCAAAAAGGCCGCCACACTGTGTCATAGCAGGGCTCAATAAGGGGGCTCAGGGATCCGCCACCCTAGCCTCTAAGATCGTGTCGATGTCGCACGAAGGACTATCGACTTGCAACCTGAAGATTCGACATATCCACCGGAGGGGATGGTCGGGCTTTAGCACCTCGAACTCAAAGGGTCAAAGCGCTGGTTAACCTCAGCGATCTTTGTCTGTAAACTTGACCATTTCCTCTCTAGGCATTCTTCGACTGGTAATAGACTTCTGAATCAAACAGTGAAGATGCAGAAGTGGGCCTTTGCGCCTCAATGTTTGTTTTTTGACCCCCCCCCTCCCAAGCGGACAGTGCCGGTAGAGGGGCTGTGCGAGAGGACTCGGCAGGCTACTAATCTGGATAGACCGACGCGGTCGTTTAGTGACGCCGACTGTTGTAGCTGTGCTGCCTGGGCTAAGTGTTAGCAAGATCATCAGAAGTGGGGGAAGCTATGACGGGGCCCTCTGTGGGGATCCAAACCTCATTGGCCTCGTCTCTAATGAGCCGATGATCAAAACAGTGCCTTGTGGGGTCTTAAGATGAATCTAGTGCCCATAATGGGCACACATTGCGGACCCTGCAAAGAGCAAAGATCATGCCACGGAAAGGTAGGTAGTAGTGACCTTGAATGGCCCTCTTGGCAGACTGCTGTAGAAGCATGCGAAGTCCACCTCGAACCCACCGAACATCTCCACCATCAAACACTGCTCGATCCCAGGTAACGATATTATCTGCAAAAGGTTGTGGGGGAAAGGATGTGACGGACAAGCAGCCACAATAAACGTCGCAGTGGAAAGTGAGGTTGGCCTTTTTGATGGCCCCATATTGGCTCAGTCCACCCACTCTGCACCCTACCATCAATGACAGGTGCAGGTCCATCCACGTCTTGTGGTCGCTCTCAGTGACTTTGCTCACGCAAGGAATTGGCAATCTTAACTATCTGCCACGGTTGTCAAACTCTGGCGTGAATGGGGACGAGTAGCATCAGACACTGCCGTTAGAAAAACCGGGGAGGGCTGGCAGGGAAATGTAACCTGTCGCCCGTACTCGACCTTGTCCAGTGGGTCAAGTCTGCGGGGGCAGCCCGCGTTATCGATCTGTGATCGGCAGAGTCGCTTACGTAGGAGGTTAGAAACTCTCGGACCATTTTTTCACGGTAACATCCAACGCGGACGTGCTGTCAACTCCAAGCAATGCCTGGTGAAAGATTATGTGGATATCATGCATGTAGGGAGACTCTCTTTAAGACCCTCTGTTTCCAAGGTGTGTGTTCGAGTCATCACTCCTTTATCAGTCAGGAATTGGAGCAGAGTAGACTTGAAATGGCACGTAGACACACCACGGTTTGGGTGGTCAGTTGCTGGGGATTGGTACCGGAACTGGTGAGTATGATGTAGATTTAGCAACGGCAGCCTATTCAGATAGGCAGGCCGCTGCAGCGGTGCGGCGCGGGAACATTCGCGGAGCCGGAGGCTTATCGGACCATGATACTCCTAAGGGAAGCCAGATGCCATTATTTCATTTGTGGCTGAACCCAGAGGGTGTGCCTGTCAGTGGGCCGCTCTTCATCGATTGGGAGGCAGTGACTACGTCGGACGCCAACCTTTTGGTTTGGCTCTGGGAGCACGTGGCAGCACGGGAAGATGTTGGAAGTGCTGGGGGCACATACTCAGGGTCACGCTCATCATTAGAGTCGATGACCATGCTGGCAGACGCGGGCGACAGACTTGAGTCACCCTCGTCTGGTAGATTCGGTCTTGCTTCGGTGCCATAGTAGATTTAGTATGTAAAGGATCAAATTAGCACGAGTAGTGGCAAACAAGGACAAGCAAAAACCATGCGAAATAAAAACATTAAAAATAGTATGTCATTGCCTATAAGAAACAGTTGACCCACCGACGGGCTGGTGATAGCTAGGTCGTGGACTATGACGGAACGTTATGAGTCGTCATGTTTTACTTTGACTATGTATAAATCATAGTACCCTGAAGGAGGAGTTTCTATGCATAGCATGACGGTCATAGGCAGGACAGACCGTCACAGGTACGACGGTTCCCATCGTAGGGATCATTAAAAAAATATGAGACTTAGCAGAGGGGTCTCTGGACCGTACTGACGGCGGCCAGGACTTGACCCGTCGTGGGAGGACGGTCCGTCACCTATGTCCATTGAAGGACACTTAGAAAAAGTGGGAGGGACCCTTAGAAACAGGGTCTCTGACAACAGATAACGGTTGTGCAGGACGGGACCGCTCGTGAAGACGATGGTCGTCACATGGTTTGGGGAAAAAATAGGAAAAATGAGGAGACCCTTAGAAAACAGGGTCTCGACACCGGAACGGGTTGTGCATATACGGACCCACAGGGTCCGTAACATTGTTTCCGATGGGGATAGGGTGTAGGCTTTGGAACAGACCCTACGAGGTCCGTCGTGTGGTTACGACGGTCCGTCACGGGGTATCATTTGTATAAAAGTGACAGAAATGGGGGTACCCATGCACTTGATGAACCCACATAAAAATTTGTAGTGTTTTGGATCCATCTATTTGTCTACCCAACTACCTAGGAAACAAAGCAATGCAAAAGCACCTCTGTCTAGGGTTGTCAAAAATGGCAATTGCGAACATTTTCAAACCGTAGGTTAGACATTATAATCTAAAAGGAAAAACATACGACGAAGAACTAAGCTAATACTAACTAATAAACAAAACTGCAAGACAATAAGTAGAAATTAGAGACAATACCTTAGAAATGAGAAAAAACAAATAGACAAGTACGCGATGGCTAGGCAGACACCCCACAACAGCAACTCATACTAGGAGATTAACCACTTTTATGGCTTTGGGTAATTGTGGGGGGCAATGATCAGTGGTTGATAGAGGGAATAGATTGTGGAAGTTGAAAAAGAGAGAGTTATGGGAGGAAAATAATAAGTTTAATGGGGTGAAATGAGGGGGTGGGGAGTTTAAATGATGAAAGTTTATATTAAACTCAAACGGGTCGGGTCGGGAGCCCATTAATCATGCGTGATTTCCCCGACGATGGTCCGTCGCAGTGTTATTGGGACCCGTCGTCGTTCCGTCGTGGTGCCCTTGTTTGCAACTAACAGAAAAAAACTTACCTGGATTTCGACGAGGTATATGAGGTCCGTCGCCGGCGAAACGGTCCGTCGATGATACGTCGTGACTACGCAGAGTAAATTTTCTACAGAAAATTCATGTGAGTGTTGCCTGAAAATTTAAAACCCCATTTGTAGAAAAAGCTACCATTACTAAAAATTTACTATAAGTATGGGGTTTGCCTCCCAAACAAGCGCTGATTTAATGTCGCGGCACGAATGCGGGAGCCTGATTACTCATACTTCATCAAGATGGTTGCTGTATCACTTAATTCGCGATGCTTTTATGCCCAAAATAGAGTTATTCTATCTATATCCTCTCAAACAGCACTCCCTCCTCGGATTTAACTCAACTAGCTCCATGAGGGAATACTTGGGTAATCAAAAGGGCCAGTCATGGACTTGAGCTTGCCCGGAAGACAGGCACCCCCAGAACTGTTACAAGCCACCTAATCCCCCACCATAACCTTTTTTGCATTTTTCTGTTTTCAGTCTCCTGCTTCCTCTTTTCTTTGTGGATATGCGCAGATACGATTGAAGCTCACCACTCTGCCTCATGGTCCTAACAAATGTGGAAGGTCGCTTCTGCATCTTCACCAAAATGTATATGTCTCTTCTCCATATAAACTAATGCTCTACGGTAGCAAGGAATGGCCTCCCAAGAATAATAGGCAGTCAAAACGACCTCCACAATCAAGAATAACAAAATCAGCTGGAAAGATGAATGACTCCACTTTTACTAGAAACATCATGGACGTATCCCTATAGGCCGTTTAACTGTCCGATCAACCATCAGTTAGCTGCACGCAGTAGGTTTTGGATCCCTCAAACCCAACTTATTGTAAATTTGAGAGGGGCATGAGATTTTATGCTTTGCCCCCAGATCACATAATGCTTTCGCAAAATGTAATGACACAACTGTCAAGGAATAGTGAACGTCCCGGATCTTCTTTCGTTTCTAAAGGGATATTGTAGAATAGCACTACAATGTTGCAGTCTATCATCATCCTCGAGAGTGACCCGGATCTATTCTTGGTGACAAATCTTTCATAAATTTGGCATAACCGGGCATTTGTTCTTAGAGCTTCTAACCAAAGGGACATGATAGAAAGTGCTTCAACATTGTATGAAATGCTCGTATTTACCATCCTTCGGTCTTTCACTACTCTGAAGGAGGTGGTGGTTGCCTAGGATGGGAATTACCTTGATGTTTTCCATTACTTCTTCCGCTTCAACACTAACATTTACCACATTATCATTATCCTTCTCAATTTTCCTCAGTAGATGAATAGGTGGGTCAATGGTTGTATTCCACCCTGGTAGTGATGCCATTGACGTCACATCATTTTGGATTTTTGGGCTGTCTGCTAGGAAGAGGCCGGTTGCCGTGTGTTCACTGTCGCAGATAATTGGGCGATTGCAATTCTATTTGTTTAATCGAAATGAATGTGTATCAACTTTTTTCCCAATACTAGGAAATCACCCCTCAAACACTTTAATATGCTAATCACTAGCATCGAACATCCTCTGATTTTGTGCAAAAACAGATCCTCAACCGCGCCATACTCTCTCCACCATTCGGTAGGCAGTAACTTCCGATTTTGAGGAGGTCATGGGCCATTATGTCGTTCTATTAGCATAGTTCCACCCTGTTAACGTTGTTATCCGGTTGTAGTTCACATCTCGGACATAATGACCCTCAAGATTGTAGTTACATAGTTCGACCTTGGTTCCCTTGAACTTGGCGCCAAATCCTGGATTTGAGCCTTGGGCATTAGATCAGAAACCCCGTCTTCTCATTTACTACATAAGTGTCCTCCGGCATACATAACTCATCGTTAGGGGGTGGGGTTTAGGCCAAGTAGTTGACTGCTTTAATCTTTTCGTGCACCCCCAGTGACATGTTTAGTACCAACCCAAGGCTCGGCTATCTGAGCCATTTCCTTCACGAATCTCACATGTTTGCTGTGTTGTGAGGGATCTGCACTACGAAAGATGTTTCTTCCCTGTATCAGACTTCTAGTACTCCCAACCTGTGTTATTCCGGAGATTTTTTTAATTGTTCAACAATCTCAGCATAAGGACAACTCCCATCAGATCACATATATGGTGTTCCAACAACGCTTTAGATTATCATCTGTCCCCGATAGATTGTATTCCTTAGTGCTCATCATCTAATGGTGATTTGGAACACTTCTAAGAATGAGGTGAATTATCCCAGAACTACCCAACGGACTCTGGTCGTGCACAAAGTTGTTCACTCTGTCTTGTGTTTAGTTCATAAGACGGATAGTAGGCGGTGCAAAGAAGCAATCCCTTAGTTGGGTTCCAAGTGAAGATTGAGTTGTAGGGGAGCTCATGAACAACTATAGATCCTCTCCTCGTGAGAGAGGGAAACACTCTGCGGACCTCTTACATCTAAATCCAAAATCAGGCCTCCCTACACAACTTTTTAACACTGCCCTTACCTTAATCTATATGGGCATGTGGATCCTCAGAGGTAGCCCTGAAAACAAACCTCAGGTAGTGAGCATTTGCATCAGGCTACTATTTACCACAAAAGTGTGGCCTATGGGTAGAGGAGGCAAAACCAGTGGCTCATCCGAGTCTTCTATGTTATCATAGCCTCTGTAGTATGCCTGGGGCTGTGGAACGGGATTTTGTCCCCTCTATTGGTGTTCACCCGGAGCATAGGGTAACATATGACAATGAACATAAACCGGAGCTGGGATGTTCTTGTTCGGATCATCATCATTTATTCCCAAGTTTCGAATCATATTGCACAGTGTATGCTCTAATTTGTGATCGTAGGGAAAAAAAGGGTTCTGTTCCTCTCTGTATATTTGGCATACAAGGAGGATAGTTCAAAAAAAAATCAAAAACAATAAAACAAAGGAGAATCAAGAAAATATCAACTAAACTATAGAAATAAATTAAAGTTAATCTAAAAGTTATATTACACGGCAGCGGCGACAAAATTTGATACGCTCAAACTTACTTTTAAAATAAGAAGTAAGCGGTCGAGGTCAAGTAAAAACCCAATAGTGAGGTGGGGATCGTTCCCACGAGGAAATCAGTCTAGACTTAACTTCAACCTATATTTACTATTGTTTGGTCAATTACTTCCTTTGAAAGTAAAAACAAAAAGGGCGGTTTCTATTCTAAATAGTGAAAAATAATAACAACTTGAAAGAGAACTTACAGTTTGATAGTTGGATTTAATCAATTAATCAAAGTAAACTAGGTTACGTGTCCCCACAGGTTCATTTAACTTGATATTCTAACTATAATAATTCTTTCCTAGTATCTTGTATGCAAAGTGATAAGTTATGTATCTTCTAAATCCTATTTCCGGCATCGAAAAATCTCACTCGACCTTGGTCCGGCTACGTGTGTTGCTATTCATAACCCTTATCCTTACCTCATATTAAGATCGTATTCGATATTTGAGTGAGTTGTTACATGTACCAATCAATACTAGCCTATTATGTGTACCACTAAATATATGTCAATAATTCTTTTCCTATTATTACCTCCTTGGTCCGGCATGTAGAAATTAGGGAGCTTGTAACGTTGGACATCCGTAAAAAGGAATTCTAAGCGAAAGAATTATTAATACATGCAAGGACACTATTCTAGAATTTTATTTCAGTTGGTTTTATCTCATTATTGGACTATGGTTCCCACAACACTAGTATGAGTTTAGTACTCATTGCCAAAACACAATATTCAAAATCTATTAAATAAGAGTTCATGTAAATTACTTCAAAAGAAAGGAAAATCCAAAAGTTTTTTATGATTATCACAAAAAAATCACTGCAAGGAATCTCAAAAGAATCAATAATCTCAAAAAAAGCTAATGATTATCAAGGATCTCACAATACAATGTTGACCCAATACGGAGTTTTACAATCTAGAGTCAACCTCAAAAAATGATTTTTTCGAAACATTTATAAAAAAGTAAAAAACCTAATTAAAAAACGGACTCTATTTGCTGGAAATCACCAAAACGCGGCCAGGGTAGAGGACCTCGCGACGGATCGTCGCAGTCCACGAAGAACCGTCATGGATCCATCGTACACCATACTTGTGCAATTTCTTCTGCTGCTTTCTTCATACTCGCGACGGCAAGTTGGACAAACCATCATAGGCACAAACGGTCTGGCGAGGGTCACTCGTTTCAAAACACTTTCAACTCTGGGATTTGTAGAATAGGGTACTGGATCACTTTATGAACTTATGACGAAACCTGCACGACGGACCATTCATAGACAGACGGACGTCACAAGATTCGTAAAAACCCCAGGGACTGGTAGGACTTCCCCATCTTCCTTCGAACGGTTCAATACGGCTGCACCACGGACCGTTCACGAGCACGCGGACCGTCATAAGACTCGTAGGTGGTTCTCTAGGCTTTTTTCGTCAAATCTCGCATTCATTCTTTGAAAAGATTTCCTACAAAATAAACAGAAACTTATATAAAAATTAGCACAAAAAGGCTTTTGGACACACTAAACTTAAGGAAAAATTATTAATAATACCGTGAAACCACGGTATATCAAATTACATCATACCGGAACCTACTCAATGGGAGGAATTTCAGAGTCTAATTCATGGACTCTTACTATATGTATAAACACCCTTCTAAGATAATCCTACAATCTTTCAAACAAGAAATATTTCGACCTCTAGTAATTTAATTTTCCCCCTTCCTTACACATCCCGTTACCAAACCCTAGAATATATGGTATTCTCTGAACGCAATCGGTGTACTTGACCTCTCGAAGGTCTTTATCAAACCCTTACATATTGTTCATTGGATATAAATATATGAAAAATAGTGCAAAATTAAAATATGTTTCATACAAAACTAATAGGAATTACTATGTCTTATTTCATCAAATCTTAGACTCAAGATTAATTTGGAATATGACCCATACACAATAGAAATAGTTAGTAGTATTACAATACTTCGATAAAGGAAATAAAAGACATCTATGCCCTCAAGTCAAATGAGTACATAATTCACCTTACTTGAAATATCTTCTAATCCAAGATTATTTCTCAAAAAGTACCCTCACCTATGAATACTTTTAGATATAAATAAGGCATGGAATTAGTACAAACACATGTATTAAGTATGGAATAATGCATAAAATCATGAAAACAAACATTTATTAGAAATATGCATCTTTTTGAATTAAATAGCATAATATAATAATAAGAACAACATTTAACACATTAGAAATACAAAAGAAATCACATAATAAATTTAGCACATTTTTAGGAAATCTTACAATGAAGTATATCATTGTTACACAGAAGTTCCTTCATTGTATAGTGAAGTTTCTTAGTTTCACGATAAACATTTTATAGCAGGACATTCCGTAGCTAAAAGTTATCCTAAGACTACCTTAAGTAAGACAAAGAGAGAACACCCGTACACCCTCTCTTGGCATACCTAAATGATTCTTAAGACAATCTATAATTATGAGACACACACTTACCATAAACCAAGCACATGATCATGAGATCCTCCTACTAAAGGTGATTCTAAGGTCCACATGAGTGAGCTGTGAAGCGACCGCCCATGCAATCCCTTTCACACACACTTCAGAGATCATTTAAACTACCTAATGTAGAATCATTCTCACTTTATACAACAACATTCATAATATACAATTCTCAACCGAAAGGTTATCAAAATACTTATTTAAGTAAATCAGGAAGATAACGTCGATGATTCACCTCTTAAAGATTACCTAAATAATCGTTAGGACTACCTAAGGCTTTGATCATGTCCGCATAATCAACCATCTTCACTAACTAGAATAATTATTAAGACTTATCTAGGTAAGATACAAAGTGACCATTCCTCTGCCCCCTATTCACCTTTACTAGACAACCCTTCACTACTCTATAAGGAATTACATTCATTAGTTCATTTAAAATTCATTTATCACATAAAGGACATTAAAGTACTAGTCTTTGACAAGACCTAGGTACTCGCAATAAAATCTTCGAAGCCAATTGTGGAATATCTTGAAAGCATCACATACTACCACTTAAACATCATAGAACATCTCTAATGAAAGTAGGTATCCCATATGATGTGAATAGGCAATAAACCAACATAGACCATTATAACTAAACATGGAATCCAGTGTTCTAACCTACTCTAATGAGGATGTTCTACTTGGCAAGGGTAAAACTAGGACACATCCAATGTAGGCACATGGTTAAGTAATATGAAGGGCTTTTATGTACTCCAGTCTCATTCTCAAGTACAGATACATTGTACTCTAGTTTCCTTCTCATGTGGAGCCACTACCCATAACATAATCACTCGGTGCTAGATTTCATTCTCATAGAGTAATTAACATTAAATGATTACATGAAGAGGTCTCATATCTAGTTCATAACCCGATCATATTCACCCTACTAAAGATTTCCACTAGGGATACCTTACAATGGCGACTAAGATAGCTCATCATTACTTTCCTATGAAAGATATGATTCTGTTCCAGCCAACGAACCCAAATCCATCATTCATTACAAAAAGGATACAATTACGTCTCTCTACTCTATGTTCATAACATAACCTTACAACTAGGTTTAAGGTTCCACTTACATGACCTTCTTAACATCCTTTAAGGTCTCACATATCATCCATTCATAAATGACAAGGATACACGAATCTTACCTAGTCAAGACATCTCATATTCACATATCATTACATCTATCATGTAAGGGACACAATACCAAAATAAGACACAATATACATTACTTTATTACATATAGTATATCATTCTATGAAGCACTTAGGCATGACACTTATCACCTTTATGTCTTCCTTTACATTACTATATCATCAACAATATAACCATCATAAACTCATGCAGTAAATTAGGAAAAATTATGCATCAACTCTAAAACTACACACATAAACACATAATTATAGTCTAACGTGATCACTTAAAAAAAATAGAAGAAATCATGATTTTAATTAATCACATGTATATAGATATGATTATACTCCACATAAAGCACTTACACAAATCATCATAATACATCAAGTAGTTTGCCAACAATTCCATAATCATCATAATATAAACTAACGCCGACAAGGCCACATCAATTGCAAGTAAAGCATATAGCACAACAAACATAAGTGGACCACACCAATCACAACATAATTGAAGTTTAATTAACATAAAATACAGAGAATTATGTCACTGTACCACCAATTCATTCTCACCACTTCAATCCATATCTAAATCATCCAATTCAATACCATAAGGCTCTTACCCATGGTAATGAACATCAATTCAACACAATTATCACAATACTCTATGAATCTAAGTAAATTTAATATAGATTTATCAATCTAATACCAATTGGACATCAATTGAATACAATTCTTACATCATTTAACAGCCCATAGAAAACTACACTAGAATTCATATAGATTAGAACAATATCACTTACCCCATAAAGTCGTCAAAAACAAAGGTTCATCAATTACATGGGTTCATAGGTTAATTGAGTTAAAATCATCAAAGTAATAACAATTCTATCAATATTCAATACTTTTAAACCTTTAATGCAAGAACCAATGAATAGATTTCAATTTAGAAAATTCTTCTTTAAAAAACTATTTGAAAACTACTTTGAAGATTGGCTTCTTGATGAATAGAGTTACAAGGATCAAAAACCATACTTTATTGATGCTAATCAACTAAATTTGAGAGAATTCGGTGGAGAAATCTCCCTTCAAAACATCAATCTCCCTTCAAGCTTCAATTGATTTCTAGACAGCTCCTTAAAGGTTTTTGGTTTTGATTTTTGAATAATTTATTATCTTAATGTTATAAACATGTTAAAAATACTGAAGTACCCCTAAGTAACCGCCCAAAAACTTATTTGTACGTGGGATAAATTTACCAATTCAACCCTAGAATTAATAGTAAACCAGCGTAGGAAGACACTTTCTAAGATGACTGCCTATCGACGGGGTGTCAGTCCACAAACGGATCGTCCTATCCTTCGTCAATGTGCTCAGAAACTGTAAAATTGGATCTTTTCTCCCTATTATAAGTACTCATTTACTCCCTCCACCTTAGGGCATCGGCGAGTGCACGAGCCAATGATTGCCATCCATAGGTGGGACAACTTTGGGATGTTTTGTCCACCAACAGTGGTGCTTCCTCAAGGACCCTTGGACGGTCCTTGGGGATGTTTGCCCAGACTTTTCAAAACCAACTATGCTCGTATAAGATTTTAGGACCTTTCATAACAATTAAATAAAAAACAAACACTCAAACCTTGATGAAACATCCCAATACACACAACTCGTTTCAAGATAATCCTTTCGAACATCATGGAAATTCTTGGACGTTTGACCTCCAAACCTCATGAAATTTAACACACTACCTATAAAATAGATAATAACTCATATAAAGACATTATTCACTCATAAAACACATATATAGTCACATATCCACATATGAGTCACATAGATGACTTAGTCGTCGAACGTCTTGGTCGTCCATTGATGTTTTACCTCCGAATCACCTAAAACTCTAGACACTGCCTCAATTCCACATTATACACAAATTTAGGACCTCATACCTCATTAAAAACATGTAAGGATATAGATTAACCTAATTTAGTTTTTAGGTATTACACTTCCACTCTAAAACGGGCTCATTTGGAAAATCAAACTTCACTATCCTTGTTCTACAATCTTTTAAAGCAAATATAGCATGCAAACGATCCATCCCAAAAATGAAGTCAGAATTAATTGTATCATGTTCGACTAATTAAACATGAGTCACTCTATTAGGTATCATTATAGGACAATTTGGGTACACCCTTTTTTCAACCAATGACTCAACCACAGGGGTAGACACCATAAAAGGTTCATTCAAAATATTGGGCAAATTGTCGAAATTTTTATCTACTAGAGGAGTAAAAATTGACAAGGTAGCACCTGGATTAGGTAAAAAATATACATCAATAGAAAAGACTTTCAACATACCGGTCACCACGTAAGGGGAAGTCTTTTGCTCACCTCTAGAGCGTAGAGCATAAAAACAATTTTTTTTCTGAGCATCATTAGAACCACTTCTTTTCCCACTCTCCTTGTTTTTCCCCCTCACATTAGGGAAATCTCAAACTTTGTACCCACTTTTACCACAACCAAAACAATTATCTCTCTCTTATGGCAATAACCATAATGCTTCTTGCCACATTTTCCACAACTTGGATTCTTGGTTGGTGAACTAGTAGCCCTTCTATTTTGAGGCTTAGGGTTAGTATTCCTATCATCACGAGCCTTAGGGAAATCGGAAAGAACATGATTAGAAAACCTCTTTTTGAACCTAGGATTTTCTAGGATATCAAACCTACCCTTTGAAGAACCACCATCAAAAGACCTTTCCATCTTGGGATCCCTACTCGTTCTCTTAGCCCTTATCTTTTCCACTTGTTGAGAATGAACCATGAGATGAGAAATGTTGATATTGTTATGTAGCATAGAGGTGTGACATTCCTCTTGCAAGTCATCCGAAACTCTCGTCACAAAGAAATTCATTTAATCTCTCAGATCGAAAACCAAGGAAGAAGCATACTTTTACAATCTAGTGAATTTCAAAGATTATTCAAGTACATTCATACCTCCTTGACGAAGGTTGATAAACTCCACAAATTTGGATTTCCTCTTCTCCCTAGGAAATAATCTATCATGAAAAGACTTCTTGAAAGCCTCCCAAGTCACTGGTCCACCTCTTAAAGGCATATTGTCTCTCTATTGTATGTAACAATTTTGGACCACGTCTTTGAGTTACTCAGTGGCTAACTCATCCTTCTCACTAGTAGTAAACCCCATAGAGTAGATAATCTTCTAGGTTTCACAAATGAAATCTTTGGGGTCTTCCTCAACCTTTGACACATAGAAAGTAGGGGTATTCTTTGTAGTGAAATCCCTAATAGGAGGCCATGGTTCCAACATATTGGTTGCTCGGGGTACAACCTCCCGATTATCTTGGGTCGTCATGACTTGAGCTTGAGTAGTAATGCCTTGTGCTTTAGTATTAATGGCTTAGGGAATTTGGAGAAAAGCAGTCATTATGTCACCATTCGTCAAAGGAGAAGGATTGACAGGAGATTGGTCATAATTAACATCTTCTTCAAGAGGAGGGACATGATGCTCGGGTAGGTTCTACCGCATCGAAAATCTCTTCATCAAGTCTTCGTTTTGCATTCCATCGAATATTCATTGCCTATAATAACAACAAAAGGATTAGATGCTAAAATCAAATAGAGTCAAGACTCTAGAGGCACAATATTGGATTTCAACGAGAGTGATAGTTTCTAAGCATCTCATATTTTACTATTCATATGTGTGGCGTGCTTTACATTTATGAATAAGAATCTACATAGGCGTGGTTAAGTGAGACATCGGCTCAAATGATATTCAACCTTTTGCTCTAATACCAAGATTGTCACATATTTAGAGCACCCTCTAGACGTAACCGGTGTCGTCATCCTCTTTGAGGACTAATACTAGCCTCTTAGTTTACATCATCACATTTATAGATTTAATATAAGAATCTTTTTAAAAATTTTCTACATCTATAATGAGGTTTACATCGACCTCTACCATACACATAATATAGTCATATTGTGTATGCATAGATCCTTCGTATAAGAAGATTACTAGTCTTCTAATCTATTATTATTCTTATTTTTATATATATTATATATATATATATATATATGATATAACATAGTCATAAATAGGATTTCCATAAAATAGGATGTCTCAACTCATAATAATCTAAAAAAGAATATCACAATTGGGCAGAGCCCATACATCAATAGAATAAGAGACATATACAACTAATACAACATTTAGTACTCAAATGAAATGTTAAGAACATAGAAGTCTTAAAACTAGAACAACATCATAAGCTTGATAGTGTCATTGCCTTCGGAAAGTGAGGACCTACCATACTTGGATGAATGAAAATTTCAAGTCTCCTTCAAAGCTCTCTAAAAATCCCTTCAACGACCAGATCCTAAAATGTTGGGGATTAAGGAAGAAAATGGGGTTAGTACACCACTTGTACTAATTATGAGACAATATGTGCACTCATTATAAAATTATGCTAACAAGAGACATTTCATTAAAGTATGCAATTTACTTTGAAAAGACTTATGCACATCCAAGAAGTACATGACAATCAATAAAACATATTCATTAAATCAAAAGTATGTACATCATAAGACCAACAATACTAAGTCTAGTAAAGTCAACATACATATCACATAATTGAACAAATAGTCAAGGCAACTCTACCATCAAGTTTATATTTGCAACAAGCATGGATAAGAGTTCATTACAACATAACTAAAAAAAGAAAATTACCCATGAACCCTCATTAAGTAAATTGATTTTTTAATCTATCTGGTACCGAATAAAAATCCCATTTGAATTCTTCCTTATAGGATGGCTTTGTTCGAATTTAAAGAGTTGAAGGATCAACTTAAAGACATACTAGATAAGGTATTTATTCGGCCTAGTATTTCTCTATAGGGTGCCCCGGTATTGTTTGACAAAAATAAGAATGGGTCCCTTAGAATGTGTATTGATTACCATCAACTCAATAAAATCACAATCAAGAACAATTATCCTCTCTATCAGATTGAGGATTTATATTATCAACTCCAAGGTGCGAGATACTTTTCCAAGATTGACTTAAGGTAGGCATATCACATACTTAGGGTGAGAAGTGAAGATATTCCCAAGACGGCATTTCAAACAAGATATGGTTACTATAAGTTCTTAGTAATGTCCTTTGGTCTCACTAATGCACCGTTGGTGTAACAATTTGAAAATCCAGCACGTGTTATAGTGCCTAACATAAGTGTCATATTGTCTAGACGCTGTTTTAAGGTTTATATTAATGAATATATGTCATTTAGGAAGTCTAGAGACCAAAACGTCTTGAAACTAGTTCAAAGAGGTACTAGCGTGCCTTAGCCTATTTGACTAGCTTTTAGGAGTTGGAAATAGATAAAAATTAGTGGAATTGTGTATAACATGGATTTAAGTTGATTCATATTCTAAAATTCTATGTACAACTCCTTAAGGACAAATCGAAGACCTTTGAGGAGTACCTTTGCGTTTGTAGTCAAACAATGCATTGGAATTGTGCACTCACGAGAGGACATCGACGGGACGTGTGTTGATTAATGGGGTGTCGATTCCATCCATCAACCAACACTTATCCAAATACTTGGTAGGTCTAATTTTTACAGTATCTAACCAAGACTACGGATGTGCAGCACGAAAGGGGGGGACAGGCCGTCAATAGACCAACAATCCTTCGATCGTGGTCTCATCGATGGGGTTTGTAATTTCCAGCATGTTTTGACTTGATTTTAAATAATTGATTGAGTAGTTTGGTGTTTATTTAGGTATTAATTGAAGTCTAAATAACCTAATTAACCCCACATATAAAGAACCAACCCCATTACACTAATTACAACTAACAAAACAAAACTCTCATCCTTCTCTTTTCTTTCTCTCTCTCTTATGGAAGACACAAGAAGACCAAGCTAGGAGTGGGTTTTGGGGGATTTAAATGGAATATTTCATCATAAAAATTATTTATCAAGCATTAACTTATGGGATCTAATTCACCTTTGAGACCTCTTTCCTCAACGTGTTCAATAAAAATTTATTTCCAAAGTTGAGTTTTCATGTGTGTCTTTTTCAATATCAAAATTAATGTCATGAATTGGATTTTTTATGATTTATTTTGTATATTATGAATATATTAATATATATTCTAACCTAATGATTATATATATTGATAGTTGTGTCTAGTTTGTTGAAGATGACCCTTAACCTTAACTCTAGGTTCTAATCTTGATATGAATTGTATTGTATTGGTTCAATTGACTTAGCTATTGGTTGAATTATTATTAAATCATTTTTTAAACTAATCATGAAGTAATTAGGGTGATTTTAATGTTTAATGCTTGTTCTCAAGAAGATTATCTAGTTTATAAATTATATTGTGAATTTACCTAAGTGTGTTGTCTTATGTTATGATCTAGTATTGAATTGTGATTAGTGATTCTTCTAGCCTTATTATCATGTTGGTCATTGACTTATCATATGTATTCCTAAATTGGGTTGAATTGAGGGTTTATGGTAACAACTTGATGATGAACTATGAAGGAGCCATGGTAAGTTTTATGATCAATATCCTTTACTTCAAAATGTGGTTCATTCTGATTAAGTAATGATGTTGTATCGGAATACAATTTTTTTTGCATTTTTCATTTTTTATTCTTTTTATGAGGATTGACAGGATCGTATGATGTTGAGTTGAAATGTCTTTACTATGATTGTGAGGTGTTGGATTAAGATGTAAATATTATAAGTATGGTGAATGAATTACGAATGTGACTTATCATAATATGAAGATGTTAATGTGCTAACGTCACATATAGAAGATTTGTAATGAAAGGAATTATACTCATCCAATTCATATTGAGCTATGATTATGATGATGTTATACAAGTGTTAGACCCTATGACTTAAACAAAAGCTATGATTTCTAACAAATGCTTAAAGAAATTTCAAAAAGGGACTTTAGCATAGCACCGAGTGAACTAGAGTTAGAAGTGTCCCTTCACACAAGGAAGGTAGGATCACTAATGTACTCTAGAGATTGGAGACTAAAATTCATGTAGTATAAAGAAGGTCCCAACTATATCTTCTAGTTCTTGAACTATGTTTCCCCCATAAGAATATTAGCTAGTGGATCCACGGAGTTGCTATGTTTATGTTTCGGTACTACTTTGGCAAGTAGTCTGCCTTCCTTCGGTATAGGATTCCATGACACCAGATTCCACTTTATCTAATGTTGTCTATACCGATTATTGAAATATTTTTCCAAAAGGTAAAATATATTAAAATAATAAACTCTAATTAAGATAACCTAAGGGGTTTAGCTTAGTCTAGGTAGGGGTACATGACTCTATCTAAACATTGCACTAGTTAGCCTTAAGAGAAGTCTTAGGAGGATTTTCTTATGTATGAATGTGTTTATAATGAAACATGATATATATATGAAAAACTTTCACATTGTTGATACTAGATGTGTATTAGTTTCAATTATGAATATGTGTTGGTCTACATTGTTAAAGTATGATGTTATGTACTGTAAATGTTAGTACATGTGAAGTAGGATGTTAGTCGTGATTCTTGTTTGGTTACTTGATTGAGTATGTTTATGGGGCTTTCCTTTTTTATTGCACTTGTTGACTTAATAGGGGTTCGCGGGCATTTTTCTTGCTTTGGTTATGTTGAAATGTACTCTTATACATGCTTGTTGCTAATATTACTTGATGATAAGGTTATTTGAATTGGTATTTTAACTATATGGTATGCATGTTGACTTTACTAGACTTGCTGATGTTGGTTTTGTGATGTACATGCTTATGACTTAATGAACATGTCTTATTGATTGGTATGGTTATGTTAAATATGCATTAGTGTTTTCAAAGTAAATTGCATATCTTTATGAATTGTCCCTTTTAGAATGGTTTAAAAGTATGTGTTCATATGGTATCATACTTACTACAAGTTGTGTCCTAACCCATTTCTTTCTTTTCCCCAACATTTTAGTCTCCAGTTGTTGAAGTGCTTTGAGGAAGACTTGAAGAAGGATTGGATCTCTTATTCATCCAAGTAGGGTAGGTCCTCACTTTCCGAAGTCGATGCTACTATCTAGCTAATGGAGTTGTTTTGAGTTTAAGACAATAATGTAATTTTTTTTTCATTTATAACGAAATATTGTGTAGCCCATGTTAGGCATTCTTACTTTGATTTATTGTTTATGCCAAAGTTATTACACTATCATTATATGGTTATGTGTAGTAAAAGTAGAATAATAAGTAATCTTCATATACGAAGAATCTATGTATACTGGATATATCTATACTCTGTGTACGTAGAATTCTATGTAAACCTCCGATTATAAGTAAATTTTAAAATTCTGCTAAATTTGACCTATGAATATAATGATGTAAGCTAAAAGGCTAGTCTTAGTCCTCAAAGAGGATGATGACCCCGATTACGTGTAGGGGGTATAATTTTATGTGATAGGTGGAGTTTATGGACCTAATGAATGGGGTGTTTTGAAGTTACCCAGATTCATTTGTCATTGTCTTCATTGAGAATATCTTGGTATATTCAAAAAATGAGGGTGAACATATCGATCATATGAGGGTGGTGTTACAACTACTTAACGAACACTAATTGTTTGCCAAGTATAGTAAATGTAGGTTTTCATTGACGTCAGTAGCATTTATTGTTCATATCATCTCTAGTGAAGGGGTAGAGGTTGATCTAAGGAAGACTGAAGTAGTGAACAAATTGTCCTAGACCTTTAGCTCCTGTGGATATTAGGAGTTTCTTAGGCCTATCCGGCTATAATAAAAATTTTGTCGACAAGTTTGTATCTCTAGCTTCCACCTTGACAACCTTGACAAAAAATAATGTGAAATTTCAGTAGTTGGAGGCATGTTAAAAGAGCTTCCAAATGTTGAAACATAGGCTTCCTTCTGCTCTGCTATTGACCCTAACGGAGGGTACTTAGGGTTTTGTGGTCTATGTTATGAATCCGAGTCGGTTGTGGTTTTTCCTTATGCAACATGTAAAAGGAGAAAAGAAAAAAAAAGAAAGGGGGGAAAAAGAAGAAGAAAAAAAAAGGGGGGGGGGAAGACAATAAAGAAGAAAATAAAGGGGGGGAAAGGGGGGGGAAAAGAAAGAAGACGGGGAAGAACGGGAAGAGAAAGAGGTTCTAGCCTAGGTATTCTAGGCAACTCAAAGACTACGAAGAATTTAATCCGCTTATGACCTTACTCGAGGTCGAATGTAATTTAACTTTGACCAATATGGATGAATTAATCTTAAAATGAGTTCATGTTGAGGTGATAAGGACCAACAGGTAGGTTATCGCAGAATGTATTCATTCAAAAGAAAATGATCTAAAAAAAGTGATTGTTAATAGGACGTTGTTGAAGACTAAGAAGATTGCCACTCACTAATCACTCCCGTAAAGGCGAATTGTAGCGACATGCTTTAAGTGGATTATTGCCGGGAAGAATGTGTCCCATGTGGAAGAATCTAAGAGAACATAGTGAAAATGTATCATCAGGCGGCTCGTTATTATAGGGGCGTTCGAATTGAAAACTTCTCCAAATGGTTTTGTGAGTGGTAACAGCTAACGACAGTCTTTGGTGGTTAAGGTGAATTTTAAGCAACACCTTGATTCATTATTGTTGTAGCTGAAAGAATTGGTTCTCGAAACGATGAATGAGTCATTCTCCTTGAGGGGTATTCTTAGGTATCAATGGAGATTGCATGTTCCTAATTTTGATGATTCAAAAAATAGAGTCCTTGAGACGTCTCATGCAGCCCCATTGAGACACTCATTCATTCCGGCTCTACAAAGGATATACCGTGATAATTAAAGAGGTGTTTGTGTGGATGGCCTAAAAATGTGTATTGCGTACGTTTTGTTGCAAAGGTGTATACCCAAAATATGTAAACCAGTTAAACGACTAGCATCAAAGTCGAGTGGTTTACACGTACAGAATCAAATTTCTACTCGCCATGGAAGATGTCAACGTGGTTTGGATAGATGGTGTATACCGTTTAACTATGAATCAATTGACTAAAACTATCTGGGTTTTAGTGGATCGAATTGGCCCAAATCCGTTCGACTTTATTCCCGTCTAGTCTAACATATACGTCAAAAGATTAGGGGGTGGCCTTTGTCCATAATAAGGTATAGGGGGTGCATATTTACAGCAGTTTTGTAAGGTCTGAATCTCCAGGTTTAGGTATCTCAATTGAAGATCAAGCACCGCATTTTCAACACAAAAATCCTCAAAATTTGCTTGACCAAGAAAAGCGGATTGTTTAGATTCTAACTCTTGAAGATCTGCTTAGATCTGCATCACATTGACCTTGTACGAAAAAGGGAAATGAAGAATGGAAATACCATTTGCCGTTGGTGGAGGTTTCTTATAATAGTAGTCTTCATTTATCGATCTATATGGCTCTTTATGAAGCCTTGTATTGTAGGAGGTGTAGATCTCCTATTGGGTTTTTTTGAACTTGGCGAGTCTTTGCTTCTTGGTACGGATTTGATTTATAATACTTTGAAGAAATTTCATATCATAAGGAACCAATTGCAAACATCCTATAGTGAGCAAATGTCTTATGTCGATCACAGGGGAAGATTTGGTTTGAAGAGGGGATAATGAGTACTTGAAAATTTTGCCTATGAAAGGGGTGGTTAGATTTTTCAAGAAAGGGAAGTTGAGTCCTCGATATGTGTGTCTCTATGAAATCATGAAAAGGGTTGGTAAGGTTGCCTAAGAGTTGAAATATCGTAGTGCTCTATGTTCGATTCATCCAATTTTCCATGTTTCTATGTCTAAGAAGTTATCGCAAGTATCTCCGAATCTTCTATTCGTTCCATTGAGGTTCTTATATCTAAGGATAGACGCTCCTATGAGGAGGTTCCGTTGAGATCACTGTGATTGCAAGTGAAGGTAGTTAGATTAACAAAAAGTTGTTTCTCCGTAAATGTTATTGAGAGATTAGCACTAAGTTAGGGAAACAACAAGGGAAGGCCAAGGTCTAACATTAATCCCTTTAATCCTCTTGATTTTTTATAATTAAGTTAGTTTTTACTTGTTAAGAAGTAAACTAGATTATTAAACTTTAAGTTGCTTGATAGATTTGGTGTGAAGTTTATACAAAATGTTCATTTTGGTGTCATTAAAGTGAAGTTATGTGAAAGTGTGGGCTTTTGAATTGAAAATTTTGCAATTCCTTCTTGGTTTGAGTTAATGTTGTGACTTTTTATCATCTGGCTTTATAAAGGATCATATTGATTATGTTTGGTACAAGAATTGAGTTTAATTTTTGGCACTATTGACTCATATAGGGTGTGTTGCCTCATGTTGTTTATCGAGAATGATAGAATTCCTCATATTCGGACTGTTTGAGCAATTATAAAGTTGGTAATAGGATGAAATTTTGAATATGTATTAATGAATGCCAAAATAAACAATACCATGAATTATATTAAAATCATGATTATTTTTATGCATTATTAATTGTTTGGCTTCCTAGTCGTTGAGTCTATTCAATACTTCAAAGGATTTTTAGTTCATTTCGGGGGAATGAACGTTCCTCAGGGAGGGATAAAAATGATTACCACTTAGAATTTCTACTACAGTATTTTAATAATCTTACTCGGAGGAATTCAAAGTGTTGTGACACTTTCTTAAGGTCCATAAAATAAAAAAGTAATATAAGATCATTTACAAAAACTTCGGTAAATCGCAAAAAAACGTCACAAGACGTACCATGACGTTCTTACAAACTAGTTCAATGAGGTGCTAACGTGCCTTATTCCTATTGCTAAGTTTAGGAAGTCAGAATTTGATTACTTTCGGTAGAAAGTCTATTCCAACATTTATTATATTTAATTATTCACTATTCCGAAAGTTCGAGGTTACGACTGAGGAACGCGAAGGACGCAACTAAGGGCCTTTGAGGAGGACCCTTGTGTTTGGGTCGAAGGTTGCCTAAGGTAGTGTCCACACACTGTTTCCATGAACATTTCGTGGTCTAATCAACGGGGCATCGATTAAATACGTTGATGGACACTTATAATTTTGGCAAAAGCACGATTTTTACAAGTCTATTATCAAAACTATGTACCAACACGACGTTATGGTCTGTGTTCGTCGCTGTAACCAAACGGGGCTTAGGGCGGGGGTGGTCTTTGTGAGTAACTATTATTTTCTGCTGTGTTTTAATTTAGGTTGATTTAATTACATAGGTTGTTAGTTAATTATTAGGGGTTTAGGTAAGCCTAATTAAGTGGGTTAATGACTTGTATAAAGACCCTAAGGTAATTAAACTAACCTAACCCTTATAAATCCTAAAACACAAACTTTCTTCGTTATCTTCCCCAAGTTGAACAACACCAAAGAAGGCAAAGTCAAGGTGGGTTCTAGGGATGACATCAACCAAAAGAATTCATCCATAAACTTAAATAAATTATCACTAGTTTGGATTTCCGTCGACTTTGGATCTATGTCCTCAAAGGGTTCATTCAATTTGGTTTCAAAAGATGAATTATTATAAGGGTCTTTTCCAATCTCGAAATTTATCTTTCAATTGGATTTGTGAATGTTTTATTTTTATTATAATGATTATATTAAGACAAATTATGAATATATTACACTATTTATGGATTTATTGGTCTATTTTGTAGATGATTTCCTTTCCCCCTTAACCGTAGGTTATGATCTTGGGTTGAATTGTGTAGTGTTGGTTCAATTGACTTAGTTATTTGTTGAAATACTATCCTATGATGATATTAAATAAATTTATGAATAGATTGATATAAATAGTAGTACTATCATGCTATTTCTTGAGTAATTGACCTAGGTTGTGAAGAAGATTATAAATTTTACGTGAGTCTCTAGTCTTAAGATATGAACTAGTAAGACCATAATTTATAACTCAATTAAATTGAATTAACATTCTTAATGTTTGTTACATATTTATGGTGCATATGGTATTACACCATCGGTTGGGTGAAGTTTGAGGGGATGATGGTAAAAACGGATGATGTTTTTAATGAAAGAGACTTGTAATCTTGTGATCTCAACTCTTACTTGAAAAATTTGTGGGTTAATTTGTTTCCTAGCGAAAATTGATGAATGTTTATTGACATTTATATACATATTTAGGATTGGATACGGGGAGTATTGTAAGGTCATGTTATCTTTGTCATGAAAGTATGAAGGACATGAGGTTAACTTCACTTCAATGTGGATTAATGATTAATTACTGAAAGGTGTTGATCTCACTTAGACGAATGTATTGAAGGGTCATTCTCATACAATTTATAATGAGCTAATTATGATGATATACGAGGCGTTAGTCTCCTACGACCTAAATCTCAGTTATGATTATTAATTAAATACATTTCAAAAAGGGACTTAGCTTAGAAACTAGTGAACTTGAAAATGGGAGATGTTGACTTTCCATAGAGAAAGATTCACCATATAGTTCCACATGACTTGTTGACTGACCTATGAGGATATTAACCCTATGGATTGACATGATATGAGGCTACAATAGCCAATTGGCATGTAGAGAGTTCATACCTATTTGTTAGTTCTTGAACTAATGTTCTTCTCCCATAAGGAATACTAACCTAGTGATCCTCCCAACCTAAAATCTAACTTTTATGTTTGTTCTACATTGAACGGTAGACCACACTTCCAGCGTTGTAAGTTTGTTTTTACAACACACGGATTCCACGTTCTTGTTGTCATATGTCGATAGCAATTTTCCCTCAAACTAAAATGAGGTACTAAGTACAATAAACTAGGTTGACTTAGAGTTGACTTAGGCCTTGTAGGGATATGGGACTCACACTTATCCTCTTGCCACTATTTTTACCTTGAAGGAAGACATAGGAGTTTGTTCGTATGTTTTTTATATTCATATAAAATGAAAAATTACCGGTATGTATATAGATGATCTTAACTTTTTATTACCCCATGAGATAGTTTAGGATTAATCTATTATGAACATGTGTTTGGTCTCATTGCTAAAGTAGGAATTATTTTGGTAACTCGATCAACCATATGTTATTTACATTTTGACACGTGGTTATGGTTCTTGTTAGGTTTAGTTGATTGAGTGAGGTAATGGGGACTTTTGCTTAAGCATTACAGTATTATGAACATTAACGAGCGTTCAATGTAGTATGAGCTTGGCTTTTATTATGGTGTCATGCTCTACCGTTAGTTCAATGCTTGATAATCATTTATGAAAGCTTGATTAATATGGTTGTCTTGATCAGGTGTTCAAATTATGTAGATATGCATGTTGGATTGACTAGACTTAGTAATTTTGGTTTTGTGATATATTATCTCTTGACTTAATAATAACAAAATCTTCCTATTGTTGATATGGTATTCTTGGAGTCCCCTGTCAGCATAATTTAGATGATGTAGGTGTGTTGGTCTCAACATACTATTTGGTAACGTGGTGTACTAACCTCGTTTTCCCGCTGAAAAATAAAATTCTGCCTACCCTTGTGTTCCCCCTAACATTTAAGTGATCCAGTGCGTTTGAGAGATTTTGAGACGAACTATTTAAGGAATACTTTGAATTACTACACTCAATCCAAGGGGGTTTTGCTACACTTTAGATTTATAGGACAATTTCCACTATCGAAGCTAATGAGTTGTTCTAGTTTTAAAAGAAATCTATGTTCTTAACTCCATTTCCTTTGAGTACTTAAACAAATACGTGTAAGGGGCCAATAATGTGGCTCATATTGTATATGATGTAATGGCTATGCTCAGTGTTATATTGGTTGGTTAGATGGTAATATGAAAGACGAGACACCCGGTTTATGACTAGTTTAAAATCATATCTATATATATATATCTATATATCTCTTACTATATGTTTGGTAAATTATATATAGTATATAATCTAATATATATAAATTTAAACATATATATAGATAATATATAATAATTAACATATATATAAATTCTCTAAAATATCTAAAATATAGACATAAAATACGTCGAATATATATTTAACAAAGGTATTTATTTAGTAAATTATACAATTTATGTTGATCTAATTATCGGGTAATTTAAAACATGGTTTAACAAGTTTACTTTCGAAGTCTTGAATTTATTTGTATAGAATCTTTCCAAACCAACTTTTGGCCGAACTAATTTTCATTCTACATAAATCAAACATTATCATCACTAAAGTGATGCTTAAGAAAATGCGAACACCAATCACAACGAAAAGTAAATAAATCCCAATTTCTTATTGAATCAATGTTGTTATCATGACTTTGTTGTGTGAATCCTACTATTTACTAATCCATCATCGTATCCCAAAATAAAAAATGAAGGGTCTTAATCACAACACTCATTAGCATTTATCTACTC
The DNA here is from genome assembly GCA_027704765.1 of Solanum habrochaites. Classification (NCBI taxonomy): domain Eukaryota; kingdom Viridiplantae; phylum Streptophyta; class Magnoliopsida; order Solanales; family Solanaceae; genus Solanum; species Solanum habrochaites. The sequence goes on along the minus strand of JAKWJA010002494.1, from coordinate 6,448,811 downwards.
AAGTGTTCACTTTCCTTTAACAAGTTTCGTTTTTGATTTATTACTATTCCTTACAACAAAATCTAAGAAAAATTAAGGAACCATAGTGTCGTGTAATTTGATTCATATGTAACCATAAGGGAAAATCCCCCGGAAGCTGTTTTTTGGATCAAGTAATCCATTACATTCTGTCTTAATTTGTTGAATAAGAAAGATATTTATATGAGATTTCATTGTTATATAATGTGATCTGCGACATTAATAACAATTTTCAGACTTTTCTTGTAAAAAATTCTAACACCATCCATACAACAGTTAAAAAAAAAGTTTTTTTTTTTTACATCTCATAGAATATATCTCCTTGGTTTGCCTTTTGCTTTAGCGTAATTCTTCAAAAATAATGAAATAAAAATTACTCACATCTTACTCAAGCGAGAGTTGAATTAAAGGAAGACATCGTCAATGCAAGGCAATTCAAACCTAATTGAAAAACTCATGGAACAAGAAATCCACGATCAATGTTATAGGAATGTGGTCTAGATTAATAAATTTTACAATAACTATCAACAAAATTTTCAACCTACAATACCTACAATTTAATAGTAAAACCCACAATATGAAGAAATATATCAAATATACCTACAATAACTCAAATATTGAAGACAAAAGAAGAGATTCAAGAAGAAAACCTAAAAAGCTCAAACTTGATGTTTCTTCCTCTATAAGTTTGGTTGAAGAAGAGAACCTCACATAGTTGAGCAGAACAGTATTCAATAAAAATAATTTTTTAGAAATTTACTCAAGAAATCATGCACCATCCATTTCCTAATGATTTCAAAATAATTTTTTGAAGAAAGCGAAACTCTTTTTTTAAATTAAAAAGGAAAAAAAAAAAAGAAATAGTTGTTTAAATACTCCTTAAAATGGCAGATATAATGTTCTTACCGTAAGAATTCACTAAAAAAAATCTTCAAACCTCCTAACGCGTTTCCCTCCTGCATGGATGAAGATAGAATCAATGAGGTAGAGTGACAACTTTTTGTTTTTCTTGATTAAGAGATAAGAAAATGGGATTAATAAAATAATTTTCCTTGTTATGCTCTATAAAATCGGATTTGAGAATAATTATAAATTTAATGAGAATTCATTCAAAAAGGAAATGAGAGTTTTTATTGAGGGTTTATCCCATAGTAAATATAAGGACGTAATGAGGGAAGTATATAAACGTTCAATAGAAAATATTTTGTGTTAAATGTTGAAATAGATGCCTTTATGGCAACAATGCTACTTGCTTTTGCGATATGTATGTCTATTAGAACGATTTCAACACAGTGACAACAAATTTATCCCTTACCTATTTAAAAAAAAACAAATATTTTTGCAACGGTTAACATTGTTGCAATAGAAACTCTATTGTAACGGTTTCCATCGCTTAAATTTTTTTTGCCATAGGAATAATTTCTAGTAGTCAACACAAAAAAATCTCATCTCTGAACCTTTAATGAAGGTTTTTATTGAGAATAGCTTTTGGGAGGAGAAACAGTGTTTGTTACTTATGCGTTAGGTTATAAAGGAGCAATAAATCGCTTTGATAACATACAATGCCCAAATACACCTAAACAAACCCTCCACCTAATTAATAATACTTGTGTGGTAGACATTTACCCAAAACCACAACTCATAGCAATTAATTCCAGAAAGGCTGAAAAGCAAGCTCGACAAAAACCTACGCCTACTAATCGACATTTCCGTGTTTTTAAGGGTTCCATGGATTTCTATCAATTGGGGTGGGCTCCATATTTCACAACCGTGGAAGCATTTCCCGACACGAAACCAAGGCTTCGTATCGCCTCGTATAAGCCTAATACTGATCCTCTGAGCAATTCGTCAATTAAATTTCAGAGGGTTAAAAATGTGAGAAAAATTGATTATTTTCAAACATATATCTCATAAAATAGTGAGGTTTACATTGATGAACCTCTTCACATACTAAATAGGGAGTTTAAAAGTTAGAAATCCTCACATATGAATATTTACCGCTAAACGTGCCTTCGCATGTCGACACAATAAGATCCAGAGAATTAGTCTAAGACTTAATCTCATTTGAACCATGTAAAACTATACAAATTTTGGAGATTGCAAAAAACAAAGTCAATAAATGACAGTTATTGCTTCCCATTAATATTCGAAATGATAAGCAGTGTAACATTTCCTTTATGACAATAGAACTCAGGGCTATAGGGCGATAGATAAAGGAACACATCCCTCGAAAACATATAGGACCTACCACAATACTTGGAAACGGTCCAAGGTTTGGTATCTGTTCTTCAATCGTCCTCCGGTAAGGAACTCAAAACGTGCTGGTAACCTCACATAATTTATAAAAAACATATGAGATATGGGTTAGTAACAACAAGCTATGTACAAATTAATGAACCCAAGCACCTAAAACGTTGAAAACATGCTGACAGGGAATTCGAATCCATGAACATAAATTATTTTATGAAAAGCTTATTATGCACAATTGAGACAAACATATGGAGACAAATGAAAATATATAAATTATCAATACAAGCCCAACATCGTTCAGTAAAGCAATTCAAACATATATGACGTAGCATATGAGAAGCACAAAATAAAAGGAAAACTCCCAAAGTAATTGGTCACAGGAACAAAGTCATGATACCAAAATTTTATAGTATTAAAACATATGCAAGACCATTACTCATAACCCATTAAGACACGCTTACAGTGCAATGATCAAAGTGAATCACAATAACCCCACACCAGAGGAAGTAAAAACAATCACAAAAGATCACAAGATTTTACCTTCTATAGCATAGAAGTCAATTAGTAATTCATTATCATATTTAGCAATATAGATATATAACATGTACATGAATGAAAGTAACATCATATAGAATCATTAAATGTAAAGCCAACACATGCATATCACTTTCTTTATAAGAACATAAGAAAAACCCTCCTAAGACTTACTTCAAGGCTAATTAGTGCAATGTATAGGTAGAGTCCCATATTCATACCTAGAATAAGTGAAACCCCTTAAGTAACCCTAGTTAGTGTTCACTTTATTACTTCATTTTACATTAGGGAACAATTGACTTAACCAACATAAACCACAGTATAAATGAGGGAAATCCAGATGTGATCACTGTCCAAGGATACACCAAACACATTACCATAAGCATTACTATGTGTTCCCTAGCTATTTTCTTTGAGATAGACATAGTTCAGTAACTAAGGAGCACATACTTGAGCCACTCTTCGATGAACAATTGCTCTGTAATCGTTATCTCAGAGAATAACATGTGAACCAAATTAATACCTTCCCACTTGAAAACGGACACATCGTACATCCCTAGTTCACCCGGACTCTAAGCTAAAGACCCTTTTTAAAAGGTAAAGTTAAGTCATTCTTATTCATCGTAAGAAATTCATATAGCCCACAGAAAGAACAGACCCCTTGTATATCATTAACTTAGCTCAAATTGGAAATGCCATGAGAAACATTCCTTTTAACAACACCCTCACATGTGAAATTAAACGCATAAATATTCATCGCATATATCATAAGAAGACACAAGTAACAAATGATCACATCTACCTCACAATCGTCTAAACTTCTCATAATCTCAACATTTCGATAAATAAGATACGGAGACCTTTCAATTACCATTCATCAATACCTTTCACTTACCTAATCCTAAAATCACACTAAAGAATTACATTGACACATGCAAATCATTAATTACAAAAAGGAGAGCATGTCACAATTAATTAATGATTAACGATCATAAGTCCTTACCAATATTCTTCCATCAAGGCCTTCTTTTACGGTCATACAATTTGCAAACCATATTAATCAATTAATAGAATTAATAACATCATATAATATTAATTAACACAACAACTAAGTAAATTTATTTATCACTAACCAATTCAACATCAATTCATAACCTAGGGTTAGGGAAATAGGGTCACTTCATAATATCTTCTATTAAGACTAGTTATAACATCAACAACTATTCTCATTCACGAATAGTTAATCATAATACATACATAATAATTAAAAGAAGAAAGAGAAAAGTCAATTTTCGAAGACAAAATTGTTGGCATTAATAATAAACCCATGTTTTCTCAAATTTTGAGCTCTCAAATTTTAAAACTTCTTTTCTTCTGGAGAAATGGGTCCCAATGGTTAATAGCTTCCATACAATACCTGTTTTGGAAATTTATGGAGAGACTTGTTCATAAGTCTTTTGTAGTCCCTAGTACGTTGAATTTATCTTCAATTGGATTCTTGGTGGAAGACTAAATGAAAGTAGAGAGAAGGAAGAGGATTTGTATTTTGGAGAGTGAAGCGTGTACGGCATTGACTAAAGGTTATATACTTTTATATATTCCCATAAATCTAAAATAACTTACGCAAACCCCGGTAAAAATATAAATAAACCCTCCGACGGAAACTAACTAGTAATGAACTACACTTACAACATCATAGCTGAAAAACTAGGCCCAAAAAGCCCATATGACTCCTCGGACCATAAAAATAAAAACCTGACCATAAATATTCAATCGACGGCACATGCTGGCAAGTTGTCAATGAGTTCAGAGACTGGCTTTGGACTATTTTTGGGAAATTACTAAGGCATAACCTATGGATCCATCAACACCTCGTTGATAAAGCTACGGCTCGTCAATTGGTTTCTTAGGTAGCCACTGTCATTTCATAAAATTTGGGTCATTTGGGAAGTGTCCTCCTCAAGGACCCTTGGGGAGGTCCTTGGGGAATCATAAAAGAAGTTCTGACACTAAAAAACATATTAATACTTTTCTAACAACATTCTACAAAATTTCGTTGAATTACGACTCTTACAACCCCATGAAACATGCCGAAGAACACTAACTTCTATTTCAATATTCCCTGCGAAACGTCATGGATTCCTATATACAGGTTTACTATAAATACATTCATAAAAAAATGTTCAGACATGCAAGGATTATTTGAGCTATATAAAAACAATGTATAAGCATTTTTTTCTTCATGTGAGTCTCAATTTGTCTGCAAATCAAGAATGTATACATTATCCACCCACATCCCCCGGTATTAAGCACAGGGTTACGTCCCCGATGACACGTAACTAAGTACTCTTTTGTAGGGAAAGGATAGCACTCAATCTAAGTAACCCAATCAACAACATATATAATCTCTACTGTGAGCCACATCATAATTTACACATCAAACATTCTTTGTAACATAGCTACTAAAATTACAATTATACTAAAACATATGGAAGAGCTACAACATCACAACGAATGAGGAATTTATTCGTCTCAAACATTCAACTGACTCGCATGATCCATCAAGTCAATTATGCCAAACTTCTACGAGCTACATCAACTTTTCAATACGATTTCATAAGGAAACATACAGAAAACCAAATAAGATAGCAAAAATATTAATCCAAGAGCATTTTCCCATAAAAACAAGATCGTTTTTAGCATAGGACCTTTTACCATTAGGAATAACATATTTGCAAACATATTCAACATTCAAACTGTCTTGTTTTATATTTTTTTATTAGTAGGAACAACTAACCATAGTTAGAGAAATATGGAGAAGAAAAGAATGTCAATTGGCCTGGCCTCACATGTTGCTTTTGCCCCGGTACAATTATTTTTTTCTCTAATAGAACTTTTGCGAAGACCATCTCTTTGTTCCTCAACTTCTTAATTTGTGGATCTAATATTTCCACCGGAACCTCTTCATAGGAATGACTCTCATCCATACCTAACCCTTCAATAGGAACAATGCATATGCGATCACAAATACACTCCGTTAGAAAGGGTACGCATGGTAGAACATCAATATCTAATGAATCAAAATAGTTCACTAGGGTAGTCTTAATAATTCTACCGTTCCACACCTTTGCAAAAAGATCATAGGTGAACACACCAATACTAGGGATTTAGTTCCCCTTTTTACCCAGAAACCTGCATCATAGCCCTTTTCATAGGTGGAAACCTTCAAATACCAACCTTAATTCACCTATTTCCAGTTTTCACGATCTTCCTTCTATTGTCGTCTTAGACTTGCGGTGACTATAGGCCTTCTTTTTATGGTTTTTTTATGGCTTTCCCTACGTAAGGGCGGAGGCCCGTTGCGCGGCGGGGAGGAAAAGGGGAGGTCCTCCCGTCCTGCCTCTGTTGGCTGCCGGGCTGGGGCTCTCGCTGGGGTATGCACTCGCCCTGCATCACGGCCGCGGCGGATCGCGGTGCGCGGCGGAGCGTAGCAGCCTGCGGAGCAGGTTGCGGCTCCTGGCTGTGGTTTGGCTCCAGCACGGGGCGGCGACTTCGTGTGCTCTCCTGCCGTCGTCCAGTCGTCCTCTGCACTGCCGGTCAGCGGGGGTGTATCTGCTGGACAAATGGGGGGCAGACTCGCGTCCACCACGACGCCTGAGCTGAGTGGGGTTAGTTCTGCTCCACACAAGCTGGTGCTCCACGGGCCTCGGGTAACTGGTGTCAAGGGAAGCCTCCGTTCGTCGTTGCTTGCTCGGGCTGTGAACCATCGAAAAAAGAAGCGGGACGGGAGAAGCGGAGGTAAACGAGGGGGGGGGGGGAGGGGCGCGCCGTTCCGATAGGATCTATTTTACGCAGCACTGTGTTGAAGTCTCTGATAAGATAAGTGCGTAGCGACCACCGCTGCGGCGTGCGCTGGTGCCTCGTACTTGTAAGTTGACCGGGGGGGCCCGATCGGCGGTCGATACGTCCACTCTTGGGAAGCATGTGTGTACAGTTCTCGGATACAACCTTGGTCAGGGTCGCCTCTGGAGGAGAGGGGATAAACCAATATTTTTCGACTCAATCTAGGGGAAGAAACAAGTTATACACACACACCAACCATAGTCCCAAGATATCAAATCAAACCTTATCAGTTCAAAACAACCCATGTAAATCTAATTGGAAATAAAAATATGGACAACTCTTAATGCTTTTCTAGGATATACAGACTCACGGTTTTGTTAACAATTACATAAATTCATCCAAAAATTATCGGGTAAACATATATAAACGTGTAAGCTCTAGGACGTATGTCAAAACATGAAATAGAATTGAATCCTAGTAAGCATACATCAATGAGATACTGGAAATCCGTGGATCTAGGGGAAAAAAAAAAACATAAAACAAAACCCCGCAATGAGGGAAGAAGGATCGGCACACCTCTTAGAGGAGATTTAGAATTAATTTGGTTCCTCTTTTGCAGCCCACTCCAGAACATCCCATCGATTAACCGTGATTATCACCATCCGTCGGATCACCCCATAGAAGTACCCCCATACCCTCGTCTAGCCCTCCATCATTCTATTTCAGAGTTAAATTAGCGGAAAGTTAAAATTGTAACTATTTCTACACATTGAGTCGTTTACTTGGACCTGTCGCTTACACCCAATTCATCATACATATTAATGTAGCTCAACTCCATCATGTAGAAGATGACATAGTATTCTCAGACTTTTTGATTTAGTCATCTCAACTATTACTATCAACTTTAGACGCATTTTCATAAGATAGCTTTGCTAGTCGCACACCGTCTTCATATTAAACCATCTTAACCTGGATTAGAACATGGCCGGGTACCCAACATCTCATTTACAGACAAATGCGTCATACAGGCTTTATCTAAGCGTCTTCACAGTGAAAGGGAACAAGACAACTTCAGTTACACGTCGCGTAATCCATATCTTAAACAACATGTAATAGCCGGAACCTACACTGGCATCGTTCCTCCTAAACGGAAAAGTGAAACATACCTTAACCCTTTGGGAAATATCCAAGAGTCATCAAGGTCACCTTCTGATAGCTACATTCCCAAAAAGTCGCGGAAACCCAACTAGTTTTTTAATAACATAAAGAACTGCGTCTTAGTACGATGGCGGGACTTCCCAGTCACAATCCAATACACTTGGTACTAAAGTATGAGGTATATGCCGATAAAACAAGTGAAATCATGCTAGATAGAGACAAGATGTTAAAACCATGCTACCATGGGTCATTTTTGACTAAAATATTTTCTGCAGCACTACTTCAACCTTCACAATCTGACAGCAACGGTTACAAATCTTCACATACTGCCCACCTTGTACATACCACAGTCCAACTTACTAACCTACGTTAATATCAATTTCCACCACTTATATAGTTAATATCACTGTACTATCACACCCTAGGGCACGACCCTTAAACTCACTCTGAAACTTCAGTTATTCACCTTTGTCTGGTCTAACACGTGGTCAATTCCCCCCCCAAGCCCCACTACAGCTTACACTACGAAATCAAGTAAACCAAGAAAGATCATACTAATTCAACTTCCGACATAATATTAGCATGCAATAGTAGTCTCACAACATAATAAACAGATGATAACCAGTTCATGGTCTTCGCTACAACTTTCAAACCTCTAGCTATCCACATAGGACCATAAACTATAGGCAAAGCTACAATATTTACTTATAAGTCAATCTCTATCTATCCGCATCATAATACAATAAGAACCCCCCTCCTAACAAAATGGCTGTCGCGCACGGAAAATAGCGTGAGTGTCCCGAACAGTGCAAATTTGTGTAACGAGGCCATACCACTACTACCTAGCCCTCTCCAGTTAGAACCTATTACAACCATTCACGCCTACGTATAGGCTGTCATTAATTCGAAACGTTAAGCTTCTAGGCTCTTCTTCATTTTACTGTAGTTTCTGGTTGTCAATGCACTTTTGAAATTTACGACTACAACATAGACCACAAAATGCCTACTCTGTTTTGGCCGCATCCCAATCGTGGTAAAGAAACCTCCGATACAACCGACTGAAGATCACAACCTGAACCTGCAAACTCCTAGCTGTGGGATCCGATCACACAACGGCTAATTATTTCTAAGTGTTAATCGCTCAGTTAGTGTAATACGGAGCGAAGGGGACTGCTGAGCATTAGATAGGCAATCACTCTATCAAACCACTTTTTAGTGACTAGAGGCTAGCCCTCCCCGGAGGAATTTGGGTGATATGGGCCCGTACCTTCCCCTCCTTGTTGACAAGGGCCATGCCTCATATTCAAGTTCACTTGCGAGCTATCTTGTGATTCCTTTCGAAGATGTGGTTTCGATAATAATCATACCTTACTGAAACTTTAGGATCATAGCGGTCTAAAAAATAATTTATTATAGTCCATATTCATATATCTCAATAAAAATTACATGAGAAAAGCTTTCATGCAAAACCTCATATGTAAGATATAGCACATGACCTCTAACTATCAAGTAAGATGGCATAGGTATTTTAACATTGACAAACCACGTTTTATCTCAGCGTATACTAAATTGTCATAAATCTCAAGAACTCACGTATACTAAATGCACAATTTTACAATTACCTCCATCATACCACTACCTACTCTTAATTCAATTCACACGTCCAAGGTTTAAGCGCACAACCGGACACATCAGCATTCAATCAAGTATCATAAATTGACAAAAGTTTAGACGTCACGTAAATAGAGGGTAAAAAAAGATTTCCACCCACTCTCTGCACTTCACAAGGCCATAAGTCGACTTCTCTTAACAGCATCGCCCTACCCCAATTATTTAAGTCCAATACGAAAGGTTGTTATGTAGCCTTAACCATAAATTCTTCTCAGCTTAGCACCCGCACGACGTACAATACTGGATCATTGAATATAATCACTAACACACAAATCTCTCACTCTTTTCTAATTTTAAGTCCTACAATCTGAGCACCGTAGGGGTTTTGCGGGGGTAAACTGTGTATATTTGCTTTTCAAGCCTACAGTATTAATCGGTACATTCTGTCTCACGCACTAAGAATCCAAGTACCAACAAGACATTACGCATCCTGACAGCGCTCCCCGCAAGCATGTTCACATTATGACACACTTAGACTCCTGCTACTTGTTAACATTTGGCTATACTAACCAGCTCCCGTGGGGGGTGCTACCGAGACCATCTATGATCACACAGGCTTACATCTTCATCCGCGCATGAGCTTCCCGTCTCCACCCGATCCTGTAGATCGCGAGTCAAGCTTTCTCTCAAGATATTGTCGTGGTGCGCATATTTCTTGGTCTGTGCGTATCAAACGCGTGACATGAGCTGACATCTCTGCACTCAACTACTTGGTAGGCTTTCCATGTACACATCCCTCCCCAACAACAGTCCGTCTATCACCTATTTGTATCATTCTAGGTAGATCTTAATCTGCCACCTCGCAGACCTCTCACACTTCACCTCCATATTTTTTGTAACACTATTCTCTGACTTACGTACACTAATCACGACGGTAGAATGCCAAGATGACTACATACACCCGGCTCTGGTAAGCCTCTCTTTGTGTGGGGTCTGTAGCTATGTTCCTACGAATGAATTCAACTCTCTGATAAAGGCTACCTTCTGGGGGACAGTAACGCATATCGCCTATCTCACTGCTGATGATGCATACACAGCTATATAAATAAGGGAAAGATAAGCGTCCCCTAATAGGATAAATTTAGTGAAACCTGGATCCCCTCCACACTTTAAGACCTATACGGACGTGTCACGTCCGACTATCCTTGCTTGAACTTCGTCACACCTGTCCTTCTAAATTTTTTCCCTAATTTTGGTTCGTGTACTTCGCCATTCCACACTTGTGGGCGCTACGTGTCCGACACACTCGCTTCAATTCGTCATGGATCCACGGAGGAGAAGGAGAGGAGAAAGATGCGCAGTTACCTGTCGCTACCGCTTTCATCGTGCGGTAGTGCGTCGTCTGTGTTATTTTTGCCTGCCTTACAGCGTTTCAGCTTCCGGGTGTGCACGACGCTGCACCGTCTGAGTCACAATGTGCCATCGCTATCCACAGGGGCTACTCTCCTTCGACCGCTCTTCGCTAGCTACAGACTCTAATCACTGTTCTTGCACCTTTATGCTACCTCGGCGAACCACCCACCAATTCGGGCCCTAAGTACTGTACTGAAAGGACCCCGCCCTCGCGGCTCACGGCCGGACCCCTGTTACATTGCGGGTTTTCCTTATGTTGATCATGGGGGATTGTTGGTCCCTACACCCCATTCGCCGTGGCGTGAGAAATGGTGTGCTTACACTCGTCACCCATGACAATTTCTTATTACTAATCAGTCGGTTGGTGTCCAGGCTCTAGTCTCGGTCGCGGATCCCTCCGCTTGTCCTCTTCTTCGCCTCGCCGGTCCTGCGGTCTGACGTTGGTCCCGCGTCGGACGTGTCACTCCATGCTCTTTTTAGAAACTGCAAGCGTCGTCTGTAACACTCGGCCTTGACACTTGGCTCCTGTCCCGGCCTGAGAAACACGTTTACCTCGTCAGAACCCCCCGCTGCCCCGCGGGTGGTCTCGGGCTACTGATGCCGGGCCCCGCCTGGCGTTGGTGCCGTGGTGCCAGCGCCACGTAGCCCCCCCGGCTGGGCGACCGACAAGGGTGGCCCATGCGCACTTTCCTTAGTGGCCGCGGGCGAGTCGCTGGCACCGCCGCCGGGCGGGGGACTCTGGGGCACGATTTGGCAACCTGAAATGCGAAGGCCGAGGAGGATTGAAGGGAGGGTCTGCCCGCGCTACAAGGCAGGACACCTGACCACCAGTGCGGGGGGTCGGGCCTTATGGACGCCCCCCGCTCGCATCGACCTCTCAGGCGCGAAAGTGTGACCGCTTGGGTGTTTGATAGTGCCGCCTGAGTTTTGGTTTTGTTTCTCGTGGGAATCCCCGGACGGTTCTCCGCCCCTTAGGACTGGGATATCGATCGACTGCATCGTCGGGCGGGGTCACATCGCTTGTTGCCACACACTGTCCTCTCAACCCGCCTTTTTACCCCCACAGTCGCATCAGCGCTTTTGGTCCCTATTTGAAGGCGAGGAGACCTCTCGTTTCTCACCACACAGCGTCGCAGCACGGCGGGTGCATACATAGCCAGCGCTGAACTGCGTAACACTCTGGGCCTAATCGGGGACCGTCTCGTGTACACGAGAGAGAAAGCTCAACTGACCGCCAACGCTATACGATGGTTACACTGCAGGGGGTGCAGGGCGGGTCGTCCTGGGTACATCAGGGCGGTGTCTGTGAGGGAAGCCGAAACCGATGACGTGGCTGGTCGGCAGGCTATATATCGTGAGACCAACAGTGGGGTGTGTGGGCTGAGTCTGCGCCGCATACACGCCGCGCCGAGGGGAAGGTTGCTACAAGGGCATGTACGCTCTCAGAGGGGTACAACACTAGTGTCGTCCTGGTAGGTGAGGAACGGGCTCAGGGAGCTGAGAGGCAGGGTGACAGGGCTGAGCCGGGGTAGACTTGGTGTAATCGCTGAAAGGGAAAGCAAATGCTCTGGGAGGTCGCTGAGTCGTCCACGCAGCTGCGCGATCCATGAACAAGGTACATTATGCCTATCTTAGCTGGTGCCGCGGAGTCGCCGAGCTATGCTGACGATGCGGCAGAACACGCCGACCACGTCGAGGCAGCCGTGGATGGAAGGCTGCGAACATCCGAACGCTGGTGCAACTCAAACAACGCCGGTAGAGCAGGCCTGGATGCAGCGGAGGCCCGTGGAACAACGCGCCTCAATAACGCGAGAAAGAGCGAACTGGCGCGCACACGGCGGGGCACCGTTCAACTCAGGGCCCCGCGCGTTCAAGAACAATTCACACCGTTTACCCGTGAGGCGCGGAAGTGAATGCAGTCAAGCCGTGCGGGGACAAACCCAGCAATAAATGATTACTCAAAACTCGCGGTACACCCTAAAGAGTGACCTAGGTGCCTCGACAGGGCATGCAGGCCCAGGTGCACAAAAGCATCACACAGGGGCGACGTCAACCAGAAATCGACCAAAGAAGTCTGCTTAGATCGCAGGTCAGAGACGTGCACATGATGGGTCTGTCATCCTGCCCAAGTCAGTCGGGGATACGCGGTGTCCGAACACCACGTCATGCGGCGGTGGGGTGCCGATATGAAAAAGCTCGTGGGCCAGGATGAAAAGACGACACTCGCACAGCGCGGGCTCAAAAAGAGCTAAAACGATGCGGCGTAACAGGCGCTCACTCCTCCTACGCTTGCCGTGCGCGCGTAGTGACACAGAGCACTAAGCACTTCCAATGGGTGCGGTGCGTGGCGTAAGTGAATGGCTTCGGGACACTACCTCCGGAGGAATCCAGGACTAGGAACCGGGATCCACCGAAAGGAGCGAACTAGAAGGCACGGCGGAAGACCCATGGGGAAGCGTTGGGCTGGGGGCTGGGGTGAAGGCTACCCATGACCCGCCGTCTCCTTGAACTCGTCTGTCTCCTGCAACATACGCAGACTGGGGTGGAGTTTGCAGGTGCACCTGATCAGGCTACCGCCTGGTGCATACAGAACAGGACACCCGCGGCGTCCGTCGCGGAGACGGCGAGTCCCGGGGTCCCGCAGGCTGGCCGGCAACATTAGGCCTGCCCACAGCGGGGTAGTGTGCGAGCGTGAATGGCCAGGCGAGCCGGACACCGCGGGCGCGCACGCGCGCGCCTCTGTCACAAGACTACGCCATCCGGTCCGAAGAGTGGCGATCTGTAGAGGAAGAGGAGTGCTCGCGACTAAATAGCAGACCCACGGGGTGCCGGTTCAGGACAGAAGGCGCGATGCAACTGTGAGGTGATCACGCGGTGACATAAGTCGGTCAGCATCTGTTGGGGAAGGGGGTTAAGTCGCGAGAGTAGATAGGAGGGCAGCTCTCTAGACAGTAGACAGTGGTGCGGATGAAATCCGTTCACTGAGCTGGACGGGGCTGACAGAACGCAGACGCGATCGAAACGTGTGGGATCTCCATAAGGTCACATCGAAATGCATCGACCACTGAACCGGCGGTCTTGAGGAACAGCTAGCGGTACGAGCACCGCGTCCTCAAGGGGGACGGCAGAAGGAGCATCACAAGTGAATCCGGCACATCAAGCCTACAGGGGAACGATAGCACGTGTGGGGTGCATTCGTCTGCGAAATGTAAACAAGAAAAAGCTCGCAGCTGGGGTGAGAAGGACGCAATGAAAGAGTGTGTCAGTGACAGCCACTGCTGAGAAGGTGAGCAGCAGCTCCAGCCGACATGGAAGATGGAAAGACTTAGAAGGTCATAAGTCGGACGCGAGCAAGTGAAGGGGAAACGTGTAGATGGGAAGATGTGGAGAAGACAGTTAGAAAGCGCCGCAGGAGAACGCGAGACAACAGAACGGGCGGCTGCGAAACAGGCGTCCGTAGGCGATGACACGCGCTCGGGACGGTATCATACAAGGCAGATGGATCCATGCATGAAGGAGCGCGCAAACAAGGAAACTGTACGTGAGGAACAGAAGAAGGGATGGCGGTCGGTGCATGGTCAAACATGCGTGGGCAGGGCGGCTGGTCTATGCACTTACACAGGTGCTGTCAGTCCCATGAGAAGAGAGAGAGGTCACTGAGGCGCAAGCCCTGTACCGCTAGGAGGAAGCGAAGGGGGAAGAACGAAGGAGCGGTGGTTCGGTCCTTGGCACAGGTCCAATGCGGTGATCAGTGAGCTGGTGATATCTGCAGATGGAGGAGTCAGTAAATCACGGTGTCGGCTATTGACATGGCAGAGTGGTCTAGGAGATCAAAAAAAAAAAAATAATGAAGGGGGCGAAAAACTGGTGTAAATGGCGAGAACAAGAAGAGGACAAGTGGGTAGGGGGGGGGGGAGGGAGGGCAAGCGAATCGACACGTACAGTGATAGAAAACGTGTAACACTAAAGTGTGAAAGATAACGTAAGCAAGTATTCATAGAGAACTAAAACTGCGGTCATCGACTATGCAATGGTTGTGTAAACCTGCGGGGTCGAACGCCCGCATGGGGGCGTCAACCAAACCAAATAGAGACAAAAACTGGTCTTTGAAAAGAAAGAAGCAAGAGATAAGAGAACCGAAAGTGTTTGAATTGAATGAGAGACGAGTGACCAACTGTTTGGGGATGAAAGTGGGTGGCTTAGACAAGAAGAAAAAATTCACCATAGTACCTAACCGTTTTTTAAACGACCTAAAAAACATTAATGTGATTTGTGCACACCTATATTATATGATGGATAATGGAATACCATGGCCAACATAATTTCATATATAAAGATCCTTGCATAATACTCAGCCTAGTATGTGGAATATACAAGAATAAAATTAGAAGATTTGGTTATCCTATCCAGAACCACCCATATAGAGTATTGTTGCTTTTGTGTCCGAGGTAAACCTACCACGAAATCCATATAAATTTCTTCCCACTTCTAAGTGTTAACTTGCATTTCTTGAAGTAAATCACTTGGGTTTTGGTGCTCGGCTTTCACTTGTTTTCAATTTGGACATCTTGTGAGAAATTCTGTTATGTCCCCTTTTAATCCTTCTCATTAAACACTTATATAATGTCATGATAAATCTTTGTAGAACCCATATGAACGGAATAACTGGAACAATGACCTTTTTTGATAATATGGTTTCTCAAGTCATAAACGTTGGGCACACATAACGTTCCTTGATACCTCAAGATACCATCCCCCCTAAGGATAATGACTCATTAAGCTTACCACGAACCGATTACTTCAACTCCATCAATAATCGATCAAGTTTTTTTCTTAGACTTCACCTCAACCACAAAAGAATATTTGGAGTTATGATGGACCATAAAACCCCCATTTGGAGAATCTTCCAATCTTAAACCCAAACGAGCCAACCTATGAATATCATTGACTAGGTCTTTCTTGGATTATTTTACATGAGACATAATACTAATATTCATACAACATAGAGCATCCTTAACAATATTTGCCTTTCTGAGGTGGAAGAGAACACTCATGTTATTAACCTTCAATAATTTTTATCACCTTTTTTGTCGGAGATTAACTCTTTTTGAGTAAAAACTTATTCAAGACCCATGTGGTGGTATACACATCAACATGAACACCATACAAATAATGCCTCCAAATTTTCAAATCAAACACCATTGACGCTAACACTAGATAATGAGTTGGGTAGTTCTTCTCATGAACCTTAAGTGTAGCACCCTGTAACAAAAATAGACCAAAAATCATTTTTCAGAAAACTTTGCAGGTACAACCAATGGTTGAATCGACGGTGCTTAGGATATACGACGATCCGTCCTGTACAAGCGTCAACGGGATCAGAAACTCCCAAAACATTACAACTAAGAAATATTGGCTAAATATTGATCGACAGATGGACCGATGGACCGTAGGTCAGATTACGGTCTGTAGTCCATGAACATCGATCGAGACCCCCATTCACCCACTCCCTGACAAGAGATACAGATAACCAGCACGGTCCGTAGATGGACCGTAGTTGGAAAATTTGAAGACAGTTAAAGGGAATTGCAGTTAGGTCAATTTAAAATAGTCATAACTCTTAGCACAAAAATGAATTCAGTGTCCCGTGACCTACCTACATATATATAATTTAATTATCTTTCAATAACCACCAACCTTGCTAAAATCACACTTCCGAGTAAAATGTTATGCCCATTTTAGTAAAGGCTTGTCGAACAGGCCCAATCAACGGACCCAACAATGAGGCGTCGGTCAGACGACGGACTGTCAGTCCTAGCTTTCATTTGGTCTGACAACAACTTATCCAAAGGTCTTTTGGTCTTTTTACACTTTGTTTAAACCTTAAGTTTTGTCTTTTTCACACAAAATAATCAGATTTTAGTTAGTTTAATCCAATAAACATAATTAAAACATATCTAAGTCAAATCATTAAATCAAAAGATAGAAAATTAGAAGCAAGAAAGGAAAAAAAGCTCAAGAACACCTAGTCCAAGACCGCAACAAGCTGTAGCAGTTCCAGCCACGAAACCTAAGTATTTTTCCATGGATTTCATCACCAGGTATGTGTGATTTTAGTAGTGGGTACTTTTCACTTATTGGGTCCCTAGTTTTCTGTCAGATTCTTGATTCTCTTATGATGATTAAATCTAGGGTTTCTAGAACTTTGTTAGAACTTCATGAATTTATTAAATATATTTTCCAAATAAGATTATCATGTTAGTACTCAGATTATTGCATTAATTTCAGAACCCTAGCTTTGTATTTCTATAGTTATTGAATTACACATACTAGGTCAGATATTTCACACACTTCAGATATACATGCCTTAGTTATAAATGCAAAATTACCATATTAATTGTTGTATTCTATGTTTTCCTGTTAAATTTTGAGCTATCCAATTTTTATGGAAACTCAGAGATAATAAATAAATTTAAAGAATTCATTGGGAGTAGCATAAGAACGAGTTTGACTAGGGTATAGCGTAACCAATTAGTCCCAAAACTACTATACAAGCAGGTAGTAAGTCCCCTCTGTGGGAAATCAGTTTAGTGATCATGCTAGCATGCCTTTATACCTTTGGCAGGGTATATGGGTCCTTTCGATGGGGCAAATAAATCACACTCAACATTAAGATCATGTGGTTTTAGTATCGGTTATTAGTATCCCTCACAGATCAGTCAGACTCTCTACATTGACCATTTATCAGTATATTCAGTATTCAGTATTCAGTTTTTAGCATGTTATAAATTTGTTATTGCATCGAGTTAGCTTAGAATTACGTTTATCATGGCAGATTATTATACTTGCTTTTATGCTTGTTCAATTATGTTTTATTTCACCTTTATTCTATCCTACATGCTCAGTACCTTTCAAGTACTGACTCATACATGCGCTACATCTTCTCGTGAGGTAGTTTCATGTTCTCAGAATCCAGATCATGCATATATTGATTTCCGATCTCCAGTTCACCAGATTCAGGGGTAAGTCCTCATTCTCCAAGAATAATAGTAATGAGTTCATTTCACTTTTATTATAGTCATTTAGTTCCGGTTTTTTAATAATTTAGTTGAGGGCTTGTTCCATTATTTTTAGTCCAATTTAGAGAGTAATTTATGAAATGGTTAGTTTCAGCTTAGTGTTGAGTTAATAACTTCATTGTATTAAATGCATCAGTTTTCATATATATCAGCTTTAGCATATGGGTATTCCCCATCTTTTCCTTGTATGTTATGATTTAGCTTACACATCAATTATTATCTTTAGTATGGTCATGATTATGCAAGCATTTTTAGCATTGGATCGCTTGTGGTCCTACGTTCTGGGTCCGCACCTCATGGGTAGCTCTAGGCATGACAAACCTTTGTATCTGAGCATTTTGTTTAAGTGTCTTAGGATGTCTGAAAATTTGCTCTAAGTAGAGTCCATTTCATCGGTGTGAAGTTCACCACATCTAATGAAAGGTAGGCTATGAAGTATTTTAGGAAAAAATTTACTTTCTTGGTATTCTTACCATGCGTGAGGTCTGATCTTTTTCCATTCTAACTTGACATCTATGTTTCAGATCATTCCTCCTCGTAGAGCTAATGGTAGGAATGCAAACACAGCTCCTCCAGTCCTAGATTAGGAAGTCTCTAATGCTGAGTTAAGAAATGCAAGACAGATGTTGTCTTAGAGTATGACCAACCACAACAATCGGGTTCATGCTTCATTGAATGAAATGGTCGATCAGCAGCAGCAAGGATCATTGACTTTGTTAGGATTAATCCGCCTGAGTTCTTAGGATCGCAGAATAATGAGGATCCTCAGAATTTCATGCATGAGATAAAGAATATTTTTGAGGTAATGCAAGTCACTGGGAATGATCATGTTAAGTTAGCATCATACCAATTGAAGGATATTGCTCATATCTGGTAAACTTAGTGGAAGGAGAATAGGGGTGCAAATACGGCTACTATCAATATAGATTGCTTTAGTTAGACTTTTCTCGACACATTTTGCCAATAGAGTTGAGGGAAGCAAAAGCCCAAGAATCATGAACTTAAGGAAGGGAAACATGAGAGTCCAAGAGAATGGACTCATGTTTAACCAATTCTTCAGGTATGTGATACGCTCAAACATACTTCTCAAATAAGAAGTAAAGCGGTAGTATCAAGTAAAGAAACCAACTAATGAGCTTGAGATCGTTCCTACGAGTAAAATAGTTCAGACCTAACTTTAATATATTATTACTATTATTTAGTCAATTATTTCCTTAGAAAAGAAATACCTATAAAAAGGGGTTGTAATTTCTACTAATTTAATGAAACTAACTAACTTACTTAAATTACCAACTAACTAAATCAAATCTTGTAATTAAAAATCATTTATAAAAGTAACTAGGTTTAAGTGTTCCCCACATGTTCCGAACTCCAAAGATTCTAACTATAAAACTTCTTCCTAATATCTTGCAATGCAGGATAATTATGTATTTGCTAAATCCTTGTCCGCGCATCTAAAACTTTCACTCTTCACCTTGGTGCTCGCTTGCGTGGATGCATATAACCCTTAATATTTTACCTTATATACGCATTGTATTCGATATTTGAACTACGTTATTATCTAGTACTCAATCGGATTCTAGCCTATTATAATAGTATACACGTAAATTATGTTTATAAAAGTTTTTTCCATATCTACATCCTTTGTCCGGCAAATAGCATTAAGGAAGTTCTACTAACTAAAGCCATCCGTTAAAAAGACTTCAAAATGAAAGAATTATCAATACCTGCAGACACTATTCTGGATTTGTTATTTAGTTGATTTTAACATACCTCATTATTCACCCATGTTTCCACAACCGCTATTTATGAGTTAGTAACCCATCTCATAAAAAAAATATTCTATATTTAATATAAAAACGTCATGCACTTAACTTTGTGAGAAAGAACAAAATCCGAAATGCAATAGACTTAATCACAAAAATCACCACAGATCAATTCCGAGAAAAGTGAAACAGTCAAAAATCTTTATCCAAAGAGTCTAAGATCAAAGATTCTACTATCAAGAGTTGACCCAGCAAAGATTCTAAACCAGACAGACGAGTCTATAACCCCAAAAAATGATGTTTTTCTAACTATTATAAAAAACCAAAACAAACAAAAAGAAATACTATATTACCAAGTCGACGGACCCATGATGGACCGTCGTGTTATCGACGTCGCAATGCCTCCGTCGTCCCATACTTTACAAATTCTTTCTGCTGCTCTCTTCATTCACCGTCGACGTCAGGTATGACAAACCGTTCCAAGCTTGACGTTCGTGCAAAGGGTCTCCGTTCCCCATACACTTAAAGTTACTTGGAAATTTTGTAGTACGTGGGACTACTCTCTGATCATTGCAGCGAACTAGAGACGGACCGTCTGGCTATGAGAGGTCCGTCAGAACTCCGTAACCCCACTGGTAATACTTCCCAATCTTCTTCAGCACTCACTGGTTTTCCACCTATGGACCCGTGGCATGCTCACGGCCGCATAAGCTCTGTAGGTGGTGAACTGTTTTTTTTGGCATTTCGTGTTCATAAACTTTCCGCTCATCTTTAGACACGAATTTCCTGCAAATAAAGAAACCTTACTAAAATCAATACAAAAAGGCATTTTACAGACATTACTAAGGAAAAAGCTTACAATACGTGAACCCACGGTGTATCACACCCTCACTTAAATTCGTTGTTTGTTCCTCAAGCGACGGCACTATGACTCACTATAAAATCTTTGTCAATAGTATCCATATTTTATATTTTGCCATCATTGGATTTCAATTCATCATCTCATCATATTTATGCATGTTTCAGCTATTTAGGGCCTTGAATTGTGGAATAAGACAATGCAAAAGACTCATCCACACACTAACAACCTTTTACTCTTCATTTCTCACCGATTGCTTATATTTCCACCTATGCAACTATGTCCGCACTTTCAAAAAAATCTCATTTTTCACACATTTTTTTTATGTTTGAGTATAAGGATTACTATTCACAACACTCACTCTCAAAAAATTCACACTTCATTCTACTATTGCTAAATCTTACCCTTATTTCACTACTTAAGTTCACCCTGCACTCTTATGATCACTATAAAAATTTCCTTAGCTTGTTAAATATGCTCGGGTCAATGTAGGGTATTTTTTAGAGTGTACTATTCAGTGACTTTTTTCCCACCCCTTGACCTATCGGCCAAACATCCACTTTTTATCAATTTATTTCACCAATTTCTCATAATTTCTTTCACCTGCATTTCCCCATTCTTTCTTCATTAATGGTTACGTGACTTCTTTCTTTTCTTACTTATACTTAATTATATATTTTAATTTTTTTTTATTAAATTTTTCTTTCAATTGTTTCTGAGTCACTTTCTTTTGTTCTTTTTCTCTCCTTTGTTTTTTAAACCCACACCTTCCAGAATAGTCTTATAATAGCCACCCTCACTCATGGCTTGCCATGAGTAAAACGTACACAATACCCAAACTTGGGTAAGGGCCATGTAAAAAGGGGTTTTTTACTCTATTATCCACCCTCGAACTTAGGCTTTTTAGCATACAAAGTGCACATGTTCCAATAGAGGGATCATGGCGATAACACATTATCCCCCTAGAAAGAATCAGTTGGGGGTAACACAAGGTCTACTTGAAGCTCAAATTATTTGGATCAAAGAGGGACTTAATCTCATTCGTTTTTTTTATTATTAAGCTAAAATTGGCTTTTACTGAAAAAGGCCCTATATTCCTTTCTAATTTTTCTATACTTTTACTACTGCTTACTTTTAGAAAATACTAACAGGCGAAGTTTCTAGATCAGTACAAATAGTGGACTTCCAAATTTTGCCTCACATACTGAACTGACATCGCTTACTCTTACTGAATTATGAGACACCTAGTTTCATTTAGACGTAGGGTCATTGCAGTTGGTGTATCTCTATATCATGCTAGAGCCAAACATTTAATCAATTTACTATGCCTAGTCATGCATGCATTTCAATTACATCAAAGATGCTTTTTTTTAGCACTCATGCGTTAGAGTTATACTATGTACCCGCAATCTAGACATGTCCGGTTCAATCAACTAAATACTGCATTCCTCTGGGGGAAAAGAACCAGGCAAGAAAAACGACAAAAGAGATCGTGAATTGGGGCTACTCATACTTCACCCTAGGCAATATGACGTTCCATTTACTCCACCCCAAAAAAAGATATATTTGTAAAATTTTTCTAAAATTAATGTTTTCATTTAAATTATTTGTCTCCAATGCAAAAAAAGAAACAGTACGGAGTGTTAGGTGAAGCAACCTTGTCGCCAATAGTTGAGCGATTGCATAACAGCCCTAGATGGGTGGTCCGGTTCCCCTTAACCCACTACATAGAAGTCTGGACACCCGATCGTGTCCTCAATCGGCAACAACCTATTATGTAGTCCTCCCACTGTCTCCACATCTCTGGATCTATATGCCCAACAGATGGATCCTATAGCCTTGTCTGTCTGACGCTCTCCTCATACCAGTTCGATGGCTCTCCTTCAGCCTTCATCTCATGGTGCTCCTTCTTCCATGCTGCTAACATCTCCTTCCTATTGTGCACAGCGCTCTGATCCTCGTTTTTTACATAGTCAATCGTGGTAGTGCCACCTTGATGTGTGTTGGAATCTCTGTCACAATGTGTTGGGCATACCTAAGAAGCCAGTCACATATCCCCTCGTATATCAGGCTACTCTTTGCAGTTAAAGCTGTCCTTGCAGACTCAGCGGTGCACCTCTATCCGATTAGTTATAGGTATCATATCAATTATCCACATTCGAATGTTTGGTGGATATGGTTGGTGTCTACGCAGTACTCTCACCCTACCCCTTTAGACTCATATCATACCCGCTGTTCCTCCCAGACATCTCACACTGCATCCTTGACAGGTTTACACAACTCACCTGAAGGCTGGCCCGGGTAGCACCCGCAACTCAAAAATGGTCCAACGCTGATGACCTCATCGATCTCCACTCTTTGTGTTGGAACCATTGTACGCGCCAAGCTCTCCTCCCCTCCGCCCAAATAGACCTCTGCATCCAGGCCTTGATGTGATGCAGAAGTGAAGCCAATCGAGCCTCTAGTTTTTCCGTTGCGCCATAATCGCAGTTGCAAGATGACCATAGCGGGGAACAGGATTGACAGCGAGTGGTTTGCTGGAGTTTCGCATAGCGTGTCTACTACCTCGGTGATAGACTCGACCGGGGTAGTTTCAGTTTGTTTCAGAAGTAAGACTATGTAGCCATTCGAGCATGTGCTAACCATATCAGCCATATTTAACCAATGTAGCAAACTACTCTAGATCAGGGCCTTGCTGCATTGCGCCACTCGTGTCCTCATCCTCACTAGTCCGATATCAACAGTGGACACGGAGTCTTGATCTATCACTTTTTGCCAGATGGGTACACCTACGCTTGGACCTGCATAAGGAAAATATAAGTCTAGACGGAATGTGTATAGTTAGTTTGTGACCTTGAAAGTTTTCTGCATGAGCCTGTAGAAACCAGTGAAGTCCCCTCAAACAAGGCATAAATCGCCGCCATCGGAGAACTGTGCGATCCTATTTTGACTATATTATCAGAAATCTAGTGGAAATGGTCATGGCGAACAATCACCAATTAAGAAAAAACCCCCCCCCCCCCCCCCTTTTAGACCGTGAAGGTCAAGTAGTCCTTCTTGAATGGCTCCTTTTCAGCTCCGGTTACCCAGTAAGGCACCCGCTCAATAATAGACAGTGTTGGGCGATACACCACTAGTGTTTATTCTCTGCCAGCGCATGGGCTGCACGCAAGATATTGGTCCATCTTTTTAAAATCTGCCACTAAGTAGTCGAACTCGGTGTGATAGGGGGTCCTGTTGGCATCAACATATCCGCGCCGTAAAGTTTATCGGCGGGATGGAAGGCTGGAGTCATGTCGACCTTTATGTGCCGCCGTATTTGTGCCATTGCTTAAGACAGGGGATAGTTTGGCGGGGGCATCCCACCTATCTATATGTGTTCAGATAGTAGCCACGTAAGAGACATAGAACTGTCAGACCAACTCCTCACTATAGCAGCTTAAAGAACGAGTTGTCCACTCTAGACGGTGTCTGGTGAAGAGATTTTGGATCTCTGGCATGATTGAGAGACTTCTAGTAAGGACTTCCCTCTAAAGAGTAAGGGTCCGTGCCATGACGCGTTTATTATTTAGAAACTTTGCATCTAAATACACTTGGTATTGCCCGTCGCATTCATTTCTGACAGTCCGAGCGACCTCGTTCTAATATGTACACTTGCACGCCCTTACACGCCCCAACTCTGGTTGGGTTGGATATTCATCGCCACCGGGTGATTGATGCTACCTTGATTCGTCTCCTAGAGCCTATAGTCCCTTGTGTTCGTAAGTACGAAATTGCCATGGATATTTCGTGTCCGCCTGCACCTCAGACCGAGGCAAGTAATAATGCATAGCTTTGGTGGTGGTACACCTCAGTGGACTTTTTGCTCGGACCCTGATGCTATCTGTTTCCGACTTACAGAAACCTACCTAACGCGCGAGCCAGATCGCTCTTTCTACGTGTGTAGTACCCAGAAGTCTTTGTTCCGCTCACTTGTTGCTTGTTTCCATTCGTTGTCCGTCCTCTTTTTTTTTGGTAGGCAGTTGACCGACTCCGGACGCCATCCCTTTTTTTGGGCGTAGCTTTGGTTGCACGTGCAGGTGCGGGATGTGAGTGTTCCAAGTTCCTAAGGGAACGTACTCGGGACCATCGCTGCCACATCACGTCCCCCCACAGCCTATACCCAGTCGCCCCTTACGGCGGACATAGACTTTTAAGGCCCCGTACACCTAAGTCAGTTTCAATCCGTATCCTTGTTTTGGGTTTGGCCCCATAGTCTATGCTGAGCAGCTAATAGTGTAACTGTAAATAATCAATATTAGTACTTAGATGTCATGCTCGTTCATTTAAACCACCGAAGGCTTTTGCTCTTTTTCTTCGCATGTTCTAATTTACTAAAGGCAAACAAGAATTCGAACATCAAAAGAAATATATATATATTGAGCATAGCAGTGTCCTTAATACATTTCGAAAGTAACACCCATGAAACACGACGGCATCTCCTCGTGTGACGGGGCATCGTGCTTTGGATCTATTACGACGACGTCATGTTTGGGTGCGGCTCGTCATTGATACATGTCGTGTGGTAACGCTGCCTATGTGTTGTGATCTTTCATATGTCTTACTGGGTAAGAACTGAGGGGTTTACGATGTGGTATACTCATGAAGAAAGTCTCTGAACCTTTGTATAATAGGCGTAAAGAAGCAGGTATGGAGATCACTCGTCGTTGCACACTAATGACGGTCCATCGTTCGATGTTCCGTCCCGCCCGTGGGTGTCCGTTATAAAAAGTAGCTTTTGCGACCCTGTATGAGTGGGGTAATCTGGACTATTCGGGTTGGACCGCGTTTTTGTTTGCGCAAGGGATGGAACCATCTTGCCGCGGCTCTCATGATGGTCCATCTCGATAATTGGTTCCTGTGAGACATGTGACTCCTCTGTGAAACTAATGGAGCCCCTTAGGACAAGTTCGTCTTTGTAATGTCAATGAAGTGTTTGTGCTGGATTTTGAGTTTTTGGTGGGATGTGTTGATCATGTCCGACATTGTGTGTCAATGTTATCTGGCGTGCTTTCGTGTTTTCATATTTTCGTCCCGACAGGACATGTCTTAAGATACCTACACGTTTGATTAATCTCTTAGGAATAGGTGTTCTACCTTACAAGCGCTGGCATACAATTGGGTGGTTTTTGTGTCGGGTATGGTAGCCGTTGCCGAGGTATGAAGGTCCGGCTTAGATGGCGTTTGGGTGGAACGAGCGTGAAACAGTTAACCGGTATCGAGATCATTCAAAGTGTGTGGCACATTTGTACGTTAGGTGAATAGGTGGTCTCTCTGACACACTCAGACACGATTGTGTCACGCAAGACGAATACGCGTGTGTGGCTCTGCAAACCATTGACGTCCGTCGCATTTGTTCCTTGGTGAGGAACTTAGTAAAAATTGAGACCCTTAGGACAGAGGGTATCGGGACAACCAAAATGGTTTTGGCAGAACGAACCCGTCGTGTTCCCATGACGGTCCGACGTCATGTGTCCGTATTGTGTACACTTAGAAAAAAAACACAGCTGAAGCAGTGTGGGGGTATTAGGGTGTTGGATACAAGACCCTATGACGTCCGTCATGGGTAAACGGTCCCTCATCGGGTCTCTTTTCTATTGTTTTTAGGACAAAATGAGGTACTTTCCCGACATTTAATTCCGCTGTTACTGACATGGACTACTTGAGTGTTACCCTATATTTATAACAAAAATACTAGAAATTTAGGCATGCTAATCACTATTTTCGAGTTTAACAAGGCGATTCGAGTTTCTAACTAGGTTAGAAAAAATTAGAGCAAGATGACGATACCACCAAAAAGGAAATAGGCTATACTAATTCAACCAAAATGTAATGTAGATGGGTAGAGATCAGACACACGATACCTGAGAGACGAGAAAACAAGCAAGGGAGACATTGGGTATCACAAGCCCATAACTACAGCAGAAGACTCCCCATAGAAAGAGATATCGGGAATTGGTTATTCGGGGAAGTGATCATTGAAAGAGAGGTAGGAAATTTGAAGGTTGAAAGGGGGGGGGGGGGAAATGGGGAGGGGGGGGGGAATGGGACAAATAGGGAAAGAAATTGTTTCACATCAGGAGTGGGGGTTTTATAAGTTAAAAATTATAAAAAATCCCTAGCCGTTTCGGGTCGGGTATGTTGGTTAATGACACAACAGAATTCTCGATGATGGTCCATCGCAATGCCGATGGTCTATCATGGTTCCGTCACGGTGTCCCTAATTTTTGAATGTACTTAACGACTTCCTGCATGCTGATTCATGCGACGTCCTCGCCCGCGTGACGGTTCCAAGTCATTATCTTTCATGACCATTGTAAGTGTGATTTTTTTTGTAGAATTTCTTGGTGATGTGCTGCAAATTTAAAACCCATTATTAGAAAATGCTACCATTACTAGAAAAAAAACTCTACGGTGGGTTGTGCCTCCCAAGCACTGCGCAGATTGTAATGGCCGGCATAACGGAACACATGATTACTCAACTTCAGACACATGGTATGCACTAGATCACTTTTTCACTTTCAGCATGCCCAAATAGAGTTTTATCCGTTCCATTCGTTCACCTTAAACGACACACCCTCCTTGTTTTTCCAACTTCACTGCTCCATGAGGGAATATTGGGTAACCATTAAGGGGCATCCATTTGGACTTGAGGCTTTCCCCGAAAAAAAAAAAAAAAAAACAAAACCCAACATAAGGGAATTGAAATAAAAGCACTAAATCCCAAATCGATAAACTCTTGTTTTACAAATTTATGTGATGGTACTTCGTCATCTTTCCTTTGAAGAGGCTCAGCTAATCATAATCTTTCAGGAGACATTCATCTAGTTCATTCACCGTACGTTAACTCGTTGTTTCTGCAACGTCGTTTCCCATCCATTTCAACTTCTTCATAGCCCACATGATTTATGCCTCTAATTCAAAAACCGGAAAATGACAAGCTTTCGCAATATTCACATTGATATGGGGACAAACCTATGGGAGTCCTTGTACGCTGTCCTGTATTGCCCAAAAGAGATAATTAAGCCTCCTTGACAATCCGTTCTACTAGCTTCACTATTTTTAACATAATTTGTTTGAATCTCCCTATTTTATACTTCAACGTTCCCTCTATTTTGAGGATGGTAAGGATGGCACCATGATGGCGACACCTCTTCTCCACAATCCCTTGACAATTTTTTTTTGAAAAAGTGGGATCCACCATCACTATTATTTCTCGTGGGGTACCAAAGTGGAGAGAATATATTCTTTTCAAGAACGTAGTGCTCCCTCTTCCTTCATTGTTTGCGAGGGAGATAGATTCCACAAATTCGATCATAATCACCCGCTACTAAAATATACGTTATCCATGAGAACTCACAAAGGACGCCATAAGTCAATACCCCATACCAAACATCAAATACTCAATCACATAATGGGGTTTAATAGGAGGATCTTGCGTTCTTGCTCCGCTCTCCTCTTGGCATCTATCACATGCTTTATCAAACTCATGAGCATCTTGATGAAGAGTTGGCCAATAGTAAACACATTTTAATATCTTATGAGCGGTTCAGATACCGCTGTGATGTCCACCAACAGGTGAGGAATGGTATTCCTCTAAAACACTTAACATCTCACATTCTCGAACATAATGCCGAATAAGCCAATCGGCACAACTCCTATATTTGTATGGTTCATCCCAAAAGAACTTGTTGATATCGTACATAAATTTTTTTCTTTGATGAAAGGAAAATTCTGATGGAACAATATCACTAGCTAGACAGTTCGCGAAATCTACGACCCATGGAATTAAGTCTTGTGAGGCAGCCGTTACATGCTCATCGGGGAAAATATCATCATTTTCAGTGTTATCCCCTAAATCACTCATAGCTTCATCTTCTAGATAAGACAAGTGATCAGCAAGTTGATTTTTAGTCCCTTTTCTATCCTTAACTTCAAAGTCAAATTCTTGTAGTCAGTAATACCAGCGAAGCAACCTTGGTTTGCATCCTTCTTTTCCCTCAATATCCTCCATTTGAATGGTTAGTATGGCACTATAACTCTGAGTACCTTGAAAAAGGATAAATTTTTTCAATAGAAAGACCTAGTGCAAGGAGTTCTGGCCAGTCATTATGTAGCTCTTTGGGCTTCATTTAGGGGCTTTACTAGCATGGTAAGTGGGGTGACGGAATTTTGTTCTTTTCCTCGTACCAATACTACACAAGAATAACCCCACTAGCATCAACACATCATCGCAAATCGAACGTTCCCAATCGCAGTGAAATAATTATAGGTGGTCACAACCTGTAAGTTTTTATTTTAGTTTCGCCGAATACTTTTATAGACATATTCATCAAAATAACTTTTAAACAATCTTTGCTAGAAGTTTGCACACTATGTCAATTTTAAAACCTATTGAAGAACGCCGTTAGAACGTGCATGCAGAAAGCTTCTGAGACCTTTTTACATAGATAGTTAGAGAAAAGTCTCTATATACCTTGACTTTAGCTCGGATCCACCTCTATGCCCTTTTCTGAAATGCGATGAACCCAACATACCTTCTTTCATATCTTCTTTCACACCATGAAGTGGCATTATCTCCCAATTAAGTATTAAAACGCAAATCTTCACATCTCTATGTACTCAAATAGATAGTTCCAAACACCGCTCAAATAATTCACCACACATGCAAACAAAAATCTCCATCAAAACTCATATAACTTCAAGAACTGCCCATGTCGGAGAATATCGACATCATCCTCTCTGAAATGTGGCGGGTGCCATTGCGAACAACGCAAACTCATTCCCTTGAACGCAAAGTCCCATATGGAAAGTAAAGTTGGTTTTCTATTGACTTCTCTCCAAAAAACTTTCACATTATACTACGAATATCCATCAAGAAAACTTACCTCCTTTTCTGGCAAGTCTATAATCCAACATCTGATTAATGAAGGGCATAGAAAAAATGGGTCCTTTTGCGATCATGCTTTAATTTTGGTAATCCATACACACCCTTCATCCAGTAACCTGTCTCATTGGAACAAGTTAATTTTTCTCATTGGGGACCACAATCATTCCCCCCTTTCTTAGGTCACCGGAAAAGGGCATAGCCCAATACATCCGTCGATCGATAGATTTTCTCACAAGTCATCAAACCTTTTAATGATTCCTTCTCACAACCTCTTGATATTGAATTTACGCGTCTCTTATCCCCCCCCCAAAAAAGAGACCCCCCCCCCCCTCAATTACTTGGCTTATGATCGGGAATGAGTTGGATTTTAGGAGAAGATAACCATGAGGGATCCCAATAATGTTTGCAATAGCCCCCAATACTCGTTTTGAACCTGTTTAAGCACTTTTACCAAACTCCTCTAACTTGTTGTTCATTTAGATATGATGCAATATTTGCCAAAAAAGTGTTCCTCGTTCTCTAAGATTCATACCTGAGATGAGGTGGGAGAGCTTTCATCAGTTACTACTTTGGAGACGCTTTATAGATGGTTTCGCGATGGAGACTCGCGATTCTTCAGTTGTGGTGTTTTAATACGAACATCAACATCGACCAGAGCCGACGACACCTGACTCATACTCCCATCAATGCATTATTATCAAATTCATTTTTCAATGCTTATTCTTCTACAACCTAGACGTTCTCTGTTAAGTGTCTCAGAGACTCACAATCTTTTGTAGCATATAGCAGACCAATTGGAGCTCACCACTCTGCCTCATGGACTATAAACGTTTTGAGGTCATTTCGTCATTGTTCAACTAATTTTCATCTGCCCCCCGCCTTTTCCTATCAACAATGGTCTCCCGTACCAAGGAATGGCTGCCCAGAATAATAAGCACTTCAAATTGACTTCACAATTAAAAATAACAAATCTACGCGAAATATGAACGACTCATGACTAACACATTGTGGCGTATCCCTATAATGCCTTTTACTGTTCGGATCGCCATCTCAGTAGCCGCATCGTATTTAGTACTTTGGATCACCCAAACCCAACTTCTTGTAATTCGAGAGTAGGAATGAGATGTTATGCCTTTCCCTCCAGATCACATAATCTCTTGCAAATATATACCCCTATTGTACGAAGGAATAGTGACGCACATCCGGATCCTTCTTTCTTTTGTACCAGAGATCTGTAGGGCAATATCACTTAACAGATGTGCATTCTATTTTCATCGATCCTCAAAAGTTCGCGATTCTTTTCTTTGTCACCAGATCTTTAATAACTTTGGCATAACCGCGCATTCGTTCTAAAGATTCTACCAAAGGTACATTGATAGAAAGTTGCTTCAACATTGTTATAAAACGCCTATATTTACATCCTGGTATTTTTTTCACTATCTTTGAGAAAGGGGGGGGGTCAGTCTGGAAGTTCCTTTTATGGCCATTAAAACATCTTTTCCAGTGTTTTCTTTCTTCTACTTCTTCACCACAACCTCTACAACTTTATCATATTCGTTTGTCACTTTTCCTCATTAGACGCATAGGTGGTAAATGTTTTTGCTTACCAACCACCAGCGCTTGGATTGCTATACAGTGTCCATCATTTTTTATATTTGTGGACAATGTTTGCTAGGAAGAGTGCTCGGTTGCCGTTGGTGTTCACGTCGCAATAATTAGGCCATTTAATCGATATTGCATGTGTATCGACTTTATTGACCATACCCGCTAAATCACTTCTTAAATCTTTAGCGTGCTCATCACTAGTATCGAACCTCATCATTTTGTGCAACATATCTTTAATTCGCGCCATACCACCTCCACCATCCCTAGGAGTAACTTCACGATTTTGAGGAGGAACATAGGGAAAATTCCTATCATTGATGTTATCATAGTTACCCCTGTTGAAGTTTTTGTCGCGGTTGTAATTTCCATATCGGACATAATCACCCTCACGGTTATGTTACCATAGACCGCCTTGGGTTTTCTTGACCTTGGCGCCGATTCGCATAGCCGCTTGAGTATTCTTGAGGACTGGAGAAGGATTTGTACCCGCTTTGGTTGATTACCTGGATCCATCGGGTAATAATCAGCCATGAAATCAACTGGACTGGGATGTTCCTGGTTTAATCATCATTGTTAAGACATAGATTCGGTTTTCATATTCAATAGTGTACGCTCTAATTCGTGCTCGTAGGGAAACAAGGGTTACTTTTCCTCTCGTGTATTTGCAATACAAGGAAGATGTTTCTGTAGAATACAAACCCTAAAAAAGCAATTTGAATATATGAGTAACTTTAAGTTATAAGTTTAGTAATCAAAAGCTATTTTCCCCGTTTTCCCCGGCGCGGCCTAAAATTTGGATACGCGCAAACTTACTTCTCAAATAAGAAGTAAAGCGGTTTACAAGTTTAAAAACCCAACCAATGAGGTTGGGATGTTTCCCACGAGGAAAATATTTTTAGACTTTAATTTTAATCTATTATTACTATTATTAAGTCAATTATTCCTTAAAAACAAAAGACAATAAAAGGAGGGTTTTATTATTTCTAAATTAATGAAAAATAACTAACTAAATTAAAAGTAACCAACTAACAGAAGCAAATCTTGGATTTAATCAATTAATAAACGTAACTAGAATTAAGTGTTTCCCCACAGGATCCTAACTTGATAATTCTACTTACACAATTCTGTTCCTAGTATCTTGCATGCAAAGTGATAAGTTATGTATTTCATCCTGGTCCGGCATCTAGATAATTTCACGATGCATTTTTTGTCCGGCTACTTGTGTTTGCTATACTTACCCTACTTTACCCTTATATTAAGCATTTGTATTGGAATATTTGACTAGTTATTACCTTTTTACCAATCGAACTAGCCTATTAGATAGTAGAACAACTAAATCTATTTGAATTCTTTTCCTATTATCTACCTCGTGGTCCGACAGTAGCATTAGGAGAGTTTTTATTAAAAAACGGTTGTCCATATGGTTAAAATACTTCTACTTAAACAAAAGATTATCACAGTACATGCAAGACACTATTCTGGAATTTTTATTTTACTTAGATTGTACCTTGTTTTCACCCATTGGTTCCCACATCCTAGTTGTGTAGTTTAGTATACCCATATCATAATCAACAATATTCATATATTTTAATATAAGAAGTCATGCCCTTACTTTGATGCAAATAATAAAATCCTTAAATCACTTGATTAATCAACAAAATCACCACAAGCAATTCACTCCAAAAAAGTGTAACAATCAAAAAATCTATTATCCAAGAGTCTAAGATCAAGAAGTCCACTATCAAAGAGTTTAACAAACTAAGAGTCTAACCAACAAAGAGTCTAACCAACAAAGAGTCAATTTTTTCAAACTATTATAAAAAAAAAAACTAATAAATGAAGGACTCTAATTACATAAAATCTGTCTAAACGCGACAGGGTCGAAGGACCTCGTGAAGGACCGTCATGGTTATGACGGGCCGTCATGTCCTCCTTCGTCCCGTACATTACAAATTCTTTTGCTGCTTTCTTCATTACCCTCGATGGTAGGTATGATGGACCATTTCAAGAACGACGGTTCATCGAGGGTCTCCATTCTATAACACTTAAAGTTCTTGGAAATTGGGTACTGGGACTACTCTCTTATAATTGAGACCAACCAGCCAGACGGACCGTCGTGGCTATGACGGTCCGTTATGAACTTCTGTAATCCCACACTTGGTCACATTTCCCCATCTTCCTTTAGCAGCTTCACTAAGTTTCCACCTATGGACCATGGCAATCTCGATGGACCGTCATAAGCTCCGTATGTTGTAAATTTTCTGCATTTCTTGATAAAAAACTTCCACGTTCATCTTTGGACAGACTTCCTTCAAAATAAAGAGAAACTTACATAAAAATCAAAACAAAAAGTCTTTTGGACACACACTAAACTTAAGGAAAAAACATTAAAAATACCGTGACACACAGTATAATATGCAGTATGCGCCTTACATTTTGTTGATTCAAGGCTCAATAAATAAGTTTTTGTATAGATGTATGATTTGTGAAAACATAGTGCAGAAATGCGATTTCTTGGAGTATGAACATCTCTACCAAGTATGACCTCATACTCAACAAGTTTGCGGGTGATAGCTTAGTGAAAAGGCAAGGGAAATAAGAAACCCTTGGACTAGGGAACTATGACTATTCTACTATTCTATTCAGACACACGTCCGGTTATTGGAATAACTCGTATTGTTCATCAGAAGATTTTGGCTTCAGACCCATCATCAGCCAGTGTTCCATCCTCAAAGAATAGATATGACTAGAAGGGTAACTCATATGGTACATTTCAAGGAGGTGGTAATGGTAGAGCTCAGTCTAAAATATAAGCAGCACCAAGAAGTCGCCCAACTCAGCAGGGTAACTCATTTGGTACAGGTGGAGGTCAGCGCCAAAACAGGTTGAATTCTCTTCAGGATATTAAGGATCATGAAGGTTCTCATGATGTCGTGACTGGTACAGTGACTGGTACAGCTTATGTGGTCTTTGACCTTGAATGTTTATTCATTTTAGAATCCAGGGGCACTCCTCTTTGTAACTCCTCATAGTAGTCCATTTCTCCATTTTCAATGTGCATTCTCGATACTCCTCTCAGAACCTTTCTAAGTCTCTACTCTAGTCGATGATCAAGTTATAGCTAGACGAACATACAGAAATTGTCCTTTCATAGTATCTTATAAAGTCATCTCTACAGATATAGTATAGTTAGAAATGGTAGACTTCCATGTGCTTCTAGGCATAGATTGACTACATTTCGGTTATGCCTCTGTCAATTGTAGAACTAGGATTGTTAGTTTTCAATTTCCAGATGAACCAATCTTAGAATGGAAGGGTAGTAGATTAGCGCCTATGGGTCTATTTATTTCTTACCTTAAGGCTAGAAATATGATCCAGGGGTTATCTCTATCATTAAGTTTGGGGTAAGGATTCTGGCCTTTAAAACCAAACTCTTTAGTCAATTTTAGTAGTCTGTGAATTTCCAAAAGTATTTCTAGAAGATCTTTCTGGAATCCCTCTCGAAACACGGAAATCCGACATTACTTGATCTCCTCCTATACAACCTATTTTATCCTCCTTATAACTTGCCTCCAGTTAGATGCTAAGGAATTTAAAGAGCCGTTGAAGGACCTCTAGATAAGGGTTTCATCATACCTAGTTATTTACCAAGGGGTGCACCAAAGTTGTTTGTAAGGAAGAAATATGGTTCTTTGAGAATTTGCATTGACTTAGACAGTTGGAACCAAGGTCATAATCACAGAATAAGTATCGACATCCCAAACGCTTGATGACTTATTTTACCAACCTTTCAGGGTGCTAGCGCATTTCTCAAGATAGACCTCCTCAAGCGGTTACTCATCAATTTAGAGTCAAAGATAGGACATTCAAAAACAACAAATCCTTTAAAACTCGATATAGATCATTATATTTGTATTATTCATTTGGACTACTAATGATCCTGCACTTTCCGATATTTCATCACAAGCGTATTCAAATAGTACTTGGACTTGTTAGTTATCGTCCTTATTGATGATATCCTCATTTACTATACAAAGTGAGGAAGAACTTGAAAGTCCTTTTAGAGTTGTTCTGCAAACTCTCAAGGATCACCAGTTATTCTCTAAGTTTAGTAAATATGAGTTTTGGTTTCAATCTGTTGCTTTCCTTTGTCACATTATATCTAGCAAAGGGATCTGAGAAGATTCATAGAAGATAGAAGCAGTGAAACAATGGCCTAGACCTACCTATGCCACGGATATCATCTGTTATTAAGGTCTAGCAGTTTATTAGAAAAGGTTTGTGGAATTATTTTCATCCATAGCTTCACCATTGACTAGGTTGACTCAGAAGATGGTCAAATTCTAATTGTCACATGATTGTGGGAAAAATTTTGTAGAACTGAAAGCGAATTGAACTACTACTTCTGTCTACTCACCATATTTTTATATGGTATGTGATTATGTATTCATCCAAAGTTTGGTCTAGGTTTGTGTGAATCGAGGTAAGGTGATACCTTATGCCTTTAGACAACGTAAGGTTAATGAGAAGAACATAATAACTGCTGACCTTGATCATGCGGTATGGTATTTTCCCTAATGATTTTGAGACCCTTACTTTTATGGGTTCACGTAGATGTTGTTCCTAACCATAAGATCCTTCATTAATGTGTTCACCCAAAAGAGTGCATCTGTTCACAAAAGAAGATGGCTTGAATTCCTTAAGGATTATGATATGAATGTGCATTACCATCTTTGTAAGGAGAATGAAGTAGAAGATTATCTTAGTAGATTCATCATAGGTAGTGTAGCCCATGTTGATGAAAAAAGGAAAGAGCTAGTTAAGGATGTTCACAATCTTGCTCGCTTGGAATTCACTTTGTGAGCAAATCATCCAGTGCGGTAACAATTAAGAATGGGGATGAATCATCTTTGGTAGTGAAGGTCAAGAAAAATCAAGACAGTGACCCAATCTTGCTTGAACTTAAGTGTGCATTCCATAATCAAAGGATGGAGATTTTCTACTAAGGGGGAGATGGTGTACTTTGCTACCAGGGTAGATTGTGTGTTCCTGATGTGGGCAAATTGAGACAACATATTGATGCAAAATCCCATAACTCAATGTTTTTTTTTCATTCAGCTTCCACTAAGACGTACCGCGATCTACGAGAAGTCTATTGGTGGAATGCCATGAAGAGGGATGTATCATATTTTGTGAGTAAGTTCCCCAATTGCAAGCAAGTCAAATTAGAACATCAGAAACCAGGAGGTATGACTCAAGAGATAGATATTCCTACTTGGAAGTGGGATCTTATCAATATGGGCTTCATCACAGTATTACCGTATACTCGCACACAACATGAACCCGATTGGGTGCTATTGATAGATGAATTAGTTGTTTCTCCTCCCTCTTCTCCCTTTTAGCTGTCAGACTATTGATTGTCGGTGGAGGATAATGCCAAGATTTACATCAATGAATTGTGAGGTGTTCATGGGGTTCCTTTGTCCCTATCATCCCAAATATAGGTCCTCATTTACCTCTCAATTTTGGAAGTCATTTAAAAAAAAAGTTCTTGTACTCAGTTAACCTTAGTATCACACATGTCATCCACAGACGATGGCTAGGCAGAGTTGTATTATCATACCCTATATAGGATATGTTAAGAACTTGTGTGATCAATTTCATAGGTAGTTGGGATGATCACCTATCTCTTATTAAGATTGCCTAGAATAATACACACCATTCCAGCATTCAGATGGTCCCTTATAAGGCTTTATATGGGCGTATATTTAGATCTCTTATTAGTTAGCTTGAAGTAGGTGAAACAACTTTTATAGGGCGGAATTCAGTCCTTTATGCTATAAAGAAAGTGCACCTCATTAGATATAGACTTAAGACAACTCAAAGTAATTATAAATCTTATGCAGATGTAAGGAGAAGGGAACTAGAGTTCCAAATTGATGATTGTTTTTTTTTTTTAAGTATCACCTACGGAAGGGGTAATGAGATTTGGAAAGAAAGTGAAGTTCTGTCCTAGATATGTAGGGCCTTACAAGATCTTTAAAAGGGTTGGCAATGTGGCATATGAGTTAGAGTTGCCAGCAGAATTAGAAGCAGTGTGTTCTGTCTTCCACATCTCACTCTTGAAAAAGTTTGTGGGTGATCCAGCCTCTATAGTGCCATTTGAGAGTGTGGCGGTGAAAGATAGTCTTTCTTATGAGGATGTACCAGTTGAGATTCCTGCTCGTCTTTTCAGAAGGTTAAGAAACAAATAAATCGCTTCATTGAAGGTTTTGTGGAGAAGTAAGTCAATAGAGGGAGCTAATTTTGAAGGAGAAGCAAACAGGAAAGACAAGTATCCTCACCTCTTTCCTTCCGATTCCACTTCAGCTTGAGGTTATAGTTCATCTTCAGTTTTCCAGTCATTCATGCGTTAATTTAGTTTCGAATATTGTTCCTTCAATTTTTACTTTCATTTTTCAGTGTATTTGCATGTACTCGTAACTCAATTAAGTTAGAAATTCAGTTCTCACTACTTAGTGGTGGGGTTCGCAGCTCTTTCCCTCTATTTCAGCTAATTTAGTCTTCATTCGAGGAAGAATGTTTCTGAGGGGGAGATAAAGTAACACCGTGTAGATAAAACAAACCACAAGTCTATTTTTCAGATTAATCTCTAGGTGCAACCAATGGGTGCATCGACGGTCTGTAGGACAGATGACGGTCCGTCCTGCACAATCATCGATGGGATCAGAAACACCCAAAAAAAATTCATCCAGGAAGAATGAGCTAAATCATGATCGATGAACGGACCCATATTACGTAGGTCAGACAACGATCTGTAGTCCGTGACCGTCTTTCGATACCCCCATTCAAAAACTCATTGACAAGAGCTACGGATTACCAGTATGGTCCGTAGGTGGACGTATGGTCCCTAGGTGGAAAATTTAAGAGAATTAAAGGGAAATGCAGTTGGGTCAACTTCAAATGGTCATTCATCTTAGCTCAAAATAAATTAGGTGTCCCATGACCTACCAATAGATAGTAATTGAATTATCTTTCAATAGACACTGACCTTTCTAAAAGAAGCCAAACCTCCCGCATACAAATTATTCATTTATTATGGCCAAGTCGAACATGTCCAGTCGAACAGCAAATGTGGGTCGACAACCCAATGATGAGGCATCGTTCAAAAGACGGACCGTAAGTGCAGGCCATCATTTGGTCCGACAGAAACTTATCCAGCGGTCTTTTGATCTTTTTTCACTTCTTTTAAACCTTAAGTTACGTAGTTTTGATCCCAAATAATCATATTTAGTCAGTTTAAGCCTACAAACATAATTAGAACATATCTAAGTCAAATCATTATATCAAAAGTTCGAAAATTAGAAGCAAAAAAGGAGAAAAATCTCAAAACTCTTATTTAAAGAATGCAACAAGCTCCAGCGGTTCCAGCCCCAAAGCCTATGTATTTTTCCGTGGATTTCATCACTTGGTATGTGGAATTTCACTATTGGGTTTCTTTTACGCATTGGGTCCCTTGTTTTCAGTCAGATTGTTGATTCTCTTATCATGATTAAACCTAGGGTTTCAAGAAATTTGTTAGAATTTCATGAATTTATTAAATGTATGTTCCAAATCATATTATCATGTTATAACTTAGTTTATTTTATTAAATTCAGAACCCTAGCTTTGGATTTTTTTAGTTCTTGAATTAATCATCCTAGGTCAAATATTGAAGATACTTCAGATATACATGCCTCAGTTATAAATGCGTAATTACAAGAGTATTTGTTGTATTCTCAGTTTACATGTTAAGTTTTGATCTATCCAGTATTTATAGAAACTCAAACATAATTAGTAAAATTTATAGAATTTATTGGGAGTAGCATAATACTGAGTTTTACTAGGGTTTAGCATACCCAATTAGTCCCAGAACTACTAGCCAGGTAGGTTGTAATTCCCCTCCGTGGGCAATAAATTTAGTGAACTGCGCCTTACTATATGATGCTTAGGAAATTCTCATTTTCTTGGAAATCCAATGTCGTGCCTCTAGAGTCTATTTATGTGTGCTTTAACTTAAACCATGTATCGTGGTGATAGGTATGAATACTCTAAGGGCTGCAGCATGAAAACTATATGAAGAGATTACTAATGCGGAATTCCTCCCTATGGCAATCAAGATCCCCTTCTTAAAGAAGTTGATATGATGATCAAGCTCCGGCCAATCCTCTAGCCCTGTCGGATGGGGACATAAAGGGCAACTTTTCTCAAAATGGCCCAAGCCATGACCACTAAAGCACAAAATGTCAGTACCCCGAGGAAACCAACATGTTAGCAATATGTCCTCGTGTTTGAGGGAATGCATAAAGATGAATCCCCCTAGTTTCTACGAGTCCAAATTGGAAGAAGACCCCATGAGTTAATTGATAAATTCTACAAGATCCTCTATGTTATGGGGTTGACAATTTCTGAAAAGGCTGAGTTATCCACTTACCAACTCAAGGACATGGCTAAAACGTGGTACATCTAATGGAGAGACGATTGGTCTTTGAGGGGTTGTCCGGTTGCATGGAAGATTTTCAAGAAGTCTTTTCTTTATAGTTTCTTTCCTAAGGAAAATAGGGAGGCTAAATTGAAGAATTCATCAACCTTCGTCAAGGAGGTATGAGTGTACTTGAATACTCCTAGTTCTTTTGTTTCTCACCCAAGGGATGAGATGAGCCAATTTGTGACCGGAGTGTCCGATGACTTGAAATAAGAATTTCGTTCGTCTATGCTACATGATAATATAAACATTTCTTGTCTAATGGTTCGTGCTCAACAAGTGGAGGAGACGGGTTAAAAGGAGGAGAAGATATGCCAATAGGCCAAAGTCTTTTGGTGGTGGTTCCTCAAGGGGTAGGCTTGATTTATAAGACATGCCTAGGTTCAAAAAGAGGTTTTGTAACTAAGCTCCTTACAAGTTCTCTAAGGATGGTGATGCTAGTGTGTGTAACCATAAACCTCAAAAGGGAACGGGTACTAGTTCACCAAGTAAGAAGCCAACTTGTTGAAAGTGTGGCAACAAGCATTATGTTGATTGCCTCATTGGGATGGACAATTGTTTCAGTTGTGGCAGGAGTGGTTACAAGGTGAAGGATTGCCCAAATTTAAATGGTCAATACAAGGGTAGTGGTAAAGCTAAAACAAGTGGTTCTAGTGTTGATGCTCCGAAGAAGAATCACTTTTGTGCTTTCCGCTCTAGGGGTGAGCAAGTAACTTCTCCCCATGTGGTGACCGGTTTGCTGAATGTTTTCTCTATTGATATATATGCTTTACTTTATCCTGATGCTACTTTGTCATTTGTTACCACTTTAGTAGCTAAAAAGTTTGACATTTTGCCCGCTATCTTATATGAACCTTTTATGTTATCTACCTCGGTGGGTGAATTCTCTTGTTCTAGGAGAGTGTATACAAGTTGTCTTATAATGTTGTTAGAGTTATTTATGTTGAACTAGTAGAACTTGATATGGTCAATTCTGATGTCATTTTGGGTATGGATTGGTTGCAGTCTTGCTTTGCTTCCATAGATGGTAGAACAAGGGTGGTGAAGTTTAAATTTACTAGTGAACCTGTCTTAGAGTTGAATAGCAGAAATTGTATTCCTAGAGGTCGTATATTTTTGTTTAGAATCTTGTAAGATGATCTCTAAAGGGAGTTTATACCATAATGTAAGAGTCAAAGATTTAGACGACAAAATTCCTCCTATTCAATCGGTCCCCATATTAAGGGAATTTCCAGAGATCTTTCCTAATGATCTTCCCGATATCCCTCCCGAACGGGAAATTTATATTGGTATCAATTTTTTACCGAATACAAACCCCATTTTAACTCCTCTCTTATCGGATGAATCCAGCAAAATTTATAGAGTTGAAGGCTCAACTTAAGGATTTACTAGACAAGGGTTTTATCCGGCCTAACATTTCCCTATAGGGTGCTTCAGTATTATATATGCAGAAAAAGTATAGGTCTCTTAAGATGTTTATAGATTACCATCAACTCAACAAATTCAAAGTCAAGAAAAAGTATCCTCTCCTCTAATTGATGATTTATATGATCAACTCTAAGGTGCAAGTGACTTTTCACTGATCGTCTTGAGATCGGGATATCACCGACATAGGGTGAGTTGAAGATATTCCCTAGATAGATTTTCGAACTAGATATGATCACAATGAGTTCTTAGCAATCTCCTTTGGTCTCACTAATGCCCCGACGACATTTATGGACATCATGAATAGGGTGTCTCGAAGTTACCTAGATTAATTTTCATTGTCTTTATTGAAAATATCTTTGTTTATTCGAAGAATGAGGGTGAACACATGGGCTATTTGAGGGTGGTTTTGCATGTCTAAACAAACATCATTTCATTTTCAAATATAGAAAGTGTGAATTTATATTGAGGTAGGTAGCATTTATTTTTCATACTATATCTAGTGAGGGTGTAAAGGATGATCCAAGGAAGACCGAAACAGTGAAAATTGGCCTAGACCTTTGGCTTCTACAAATATTAGGAGTTTCTTAGGCCTATCAGAATATTATAGACAGTTTGTCGATGGTTTGTATCGATTGCTTCCTCTTTGACAACCTTGACGCAAAAGAATGTCAAATTTGAGTGGCGGAAGCATGTGAGAGAAATTTCCAAGTGTTAAAGGATAGGATGACCTCTGGTCCGATGTTGACTTTATCAGAGGGTACTAAGGGCTTCCTGGTTTATGGTGATACATCAACAGTTGGGTTGAGGTGTGTTCTTATGTAACATTGCAAAGTTATAGCCTATGCTTCTAGGCAACTCAATATTCATGAGAAGAATTATATGAACCATGAAATTGAGTTAGCGGACGTGGTATGTGCAATAAATATGTGGAGGCATTCTATCTGTGGGGTTCATGTTGATGTGTATACAGCCCACAAAAGTCTTCAGTACAAATTCACTCAAAAGGAGTTGAATCTCTTCCAAAAGAGATGGTTAGAGTTATTTAAAGACTACGACATGAGTGTTCTCTATCACCTTGGCATGGCTAATGTGGTAGAGGATGCTCTAAATCATTTGTCCATGTGAAGTGTGTCCCATGTGAAAGAAGCTAAGATAAACCTACTTAGGGATGTTCATATGTTTGATCATTTAGGGATTCTAATTGAAGATTATCTTAATGGTAGTGTTGTGGTACATCATAACTCCGAGTCTTGTTTGTTGGTTGAGGTTAAGTCTAAGCAACACCTTGATCTATTATTGATGGAGTTGAAAGAATCGGTTCTTGAAAGATGAAAAAGTCATTCTCCGAAGGGGGATAGTGTTCTTAGGTACCAAGGGATATTGTGTGTTCCCAATGTCAATTATTTGAGAAATAGGAATCTTGAGGAAGCTAATGGATCCTATTACTCTATTAATCTTAGTTGTACTAAAATATATTATGATCTTAGAGAAAAGTTTTGGTGGTATGGCTTAAAAGGGTACATTGAAGAACTTATTGCAAAGTGTCCAAATTTCCAGCAATTGAAAGCCGAGCATCAAAAGACGGGTGGTTTACTACATGAGATCCAAGTTCCTACTTTGAAGTGGGAAGATGTTAAAATTTATTTCGTAGTTGTGTTTCCTCAGATTATAAGGTAATATGATTCTATATGGCTAGTCTTTTATAGATTGACGAAGTCTGATCATTTTCTTCGCGTTAAGTCCACTTATTTGTTGGAAAATTATGCAAGAATCAATATTGATTAGATAGTTAGTTTTCATGGGGTTCCTTTGTCCATTATATCGGATAGAGGTGATCAATTCACATGTAGGTTTTGGAGGTCATTTCAAAGAGGTTTTGGTAATCAGTGAAGTTAGGCACCGTTTTTCCGCCTCAAATGGATGGTCAAGTGGAACATACCATTCGAACTCATAAAAATATTTTTAGAGCTTGTATCATTGACTTCAGGGGAAATTGGGATGAGCACTTTCCTTTGGTGGATTTCACGTATAATAATAGTTTTCATTCATCGATATATATGACACCTTTTGAAGCCTTGTATGATAGGAGGTGTATATCTCCTGTTGGATGGTTTGAGGTTTGAGAGTCATAGATTCTTTGTCCCGACTTGATCTATAAGACCTTAGAGAAAGCTGATATCATAAGGAACAATTTTCAAACAACCTATTGTTGGCAAAATTACTGATCATAGGAGAAGGGACCTTGAATTTGATGAAGGTGATAAGGTGTATTTGAAAATTTATCCCATGAAAGAGGTTATTAGATTTGGAAAGAAGTGGAATTCAAGTCCTCATTATGTGGGTCCTAATAAAATTTTTCATACGGTTGGAATGGTTGCATATGAGTTGAAACTCCCTAGTTAACTAACTTCGGTTCATTCGGTTTTCCATGTATCCATGCTTAAGAAGTGTATTGGTAACCCCGAGTTCATTCTTCCTATCAAAGGCCTTTTTTTTTAAAGAAAACCCCTCCTATACGGAGGTTTAGGTGAAAATCCATTATCGTCACATGAAGAGGTTGAGGAACAAAGAGATGGCCTCCATAAAAGTGTTATCGAGAAACCACCTAGTTGAGGGAGCAATATGGGAGGCCGAGGCCAACATGAAGTCCCGTTATACTCATCTCTTTTCTAGTTAAGGTTAGTTCTTTTTAA
Organism: Solanum habrochaites; assembly: GCA_027704765.1. Taxonomy (NCBI): domain Eukaryota; kingdom Viridiplantae; phylum Streptophyta; class Magnoliopsida; order Solanales; family Solanaceae; genus Solanum; species Solanum habrochaites. The sequence continues at coordinate 6,405,101 of JAKWJA010002494.1, read as the reverse complement.
TAATTTTAAAAAATGAGTAAAATTGAAGTTGCTTTGATTTTTTGTGATGTTTTGCAAAATGTGCAAGTTACATTGATTACAGTGAATAATATGCCTAAAATGAATTTTTTTTAAAAGGGTGCTATTTTGCTTGATTTGAACTTATGTGGTGTATTTTGGTATGTTATGACCCATGCATTGTATTGATTATGGTGGTATGTGGTGAAGGAATTCTTTACATAAATGACTTTATGTGTTATGTTGAGCTAATGGTGATTTTGAGAAGGTAGTTCATCATTTAATGAATGTTGACACCCTATATGTTGAATATGATGTTTTGAGTTGCATTGTGTAAATATCATTAGTTCTGTTGATTTGAGTATTAAATCATGTGTTTAAATGTTTTTGTTGGTTAGGATGCTACTCTTGAGTCTATCCCTTCCTTCCAAAGGATTTTAGTGTCATTCGAGGAAGAATGTTCCTAATGGGGGATAATGTACCACTCCGAAAGTACAAGATTTTAGTGTCTCACTTCTCTCTACTTTCTCTCTCTATTCAACCTCGATTGAAGGAAGAAAAAAGCTTGTAAAATAAGACAAATTTCTATAGGATTTCACTTGAATTTTGTGGATTAATCTTCATTAAGGTATGTGTTCATCACTCTTTAGATTCGTTTCCCCAAGAGGTCCTCTAAAAGTTGATTTCATAATCACTCAATTGTAAGGGTTTTCTTCTAAAAATGGGTTTCTTTTAAACATCAAATTGATGGTTGTTATGATTAATTGTGATTGCCTATGACTAATTAAGTGTACATTGTTGGGTAATTGATGTTAATTTGTGGAATTTCATGTTGATAATGTCCTTTTTCCAAAAATTTTAATTCTTGGATCTTGTTTATGAATAGATGGGAATTGATGAATGTTTTAAATGTTAGACTTGTTTTATCTATTCTAATTCATTCATGAACTGCCCAGGGTAATATATTATCAGGATTGGTTCTATTTCGTTGAAGAATTCATGACAAACTCTATTCCCCTTAACCCTACATTATGAATTGAAGTTGATTAGGATTGTGATTATGCGACTGACTTCATCATTGTGTTAATTACTATTGTGTGATGATATTACACCCATTATTGTGTTTAATTTGATTGTTGATTGTAAAACATTAGATGATGGCATGTGGAGGAGATTGGGGTAAGTCCTGTGATTTCAATCCTTTAATTCAGTTATGATTATTTGTGTTTAGTGATGAAGTTATGTTGAAGTATACCTTATGATGAGATTCATTAGGGTTGGTCTGATGTTGAATTGAAATGTCTTGATTTATTGCTTGTGAGTTGTTGACTAAGATATAACGATATAAGGACGGTGATGACTTACCTATGTGCTTTATTGTGTTATGATGATTACTATATAAGGCGTAGACCCTATAACCTAAAGTAAGTTATGATCATTAATGAAAGACATTTCAAATTTTACTCAAGCTTAGCACCGAGTGAGCTTGTAGATGAGAGGTGGCACCTTCTCAAGGGGGAAAGGTAGGGTTCACCATAGTCTTCACGGGGTGGATAGCCTCATATCCCAAAAAGGTCATAGAGTGATATTTCCATAACTACCCCCAAGCTCCATAAATTATGTTTCCACCATTGTAATACTAGCCAGTGGATCCACCTAGATGCTATATTCATGTTTGGTTCTACCTTGGCCTGTAGACCACCTTCCATCGGTTTTAGATTTTACAACACCGGATTCCACACTTAGTCTTGTGGTCTCTGGCAATTAAGGCAAGTGTTACCAAAAGTAAAATTAAGTAATAAAGTAAACACTAACTAGGGTGACTTAAGAGGTTCAACTTAGCCTAGGTAGAGGTATGGGACTCTACGTATGCCTTGCACTAGTTTCCCTTGAAGAAGCCTTAACAGGTTGTTCTAATGTTCTTATGATCTTTTAAAGTGACTATTATGTATATGTTGACTTTACATTTTATTGATTCTATATGATGTCAGTTTCACTTATGAATATGTTGTTGGGCTATATTGCTAAAGTATGAGGAGGATTACTCTTGATGTCTCTTTCTTTGCTTTAGTTTATTAAGTAGGGTTATGGGGATTTACTTGGTCATTGCAGTTGTACGTTAAATGATGGGTTATAGGTAAGGGTATTAATTATGTTACGATGTTATGAACTCTTATATATTTGGACTTTACTATACTTGATGATGTTGGTCTTGTGTTGTATATTGATTTGACTTAAGCATTATGTGTTCAGTGGTTTATATAGGTTTTTGGATTTACATGAGGATTTTCAAAGTAAATTAGCATTTTTGAACAAATGTCCTTTTTAGCATGATTTCATTTGTTTTATGTTCATATACTCATACTTAGTACAAGTGTGTACTAACTCATGTTTTATGTATACTACAATATGCAAGGTCCGACCGTTGAGCTTATAAAAGGCCTTTAAAGACTACTTGGATATTCCCCAAGTGTTCGGTAGGTCCTCACCTTACGAGGTATATGCAACTATAAATCTATTGATGTTGTTTTAGTTATAAGATTTCTAGTTCTTTCCTCTATATTTGGAGACGATTGTTATATAAGCCTATATGAGGCTCTTTGTTGTACTGAAGTATGGGTTGAACCCATGATGTTGAATTCGACTTTAATGGTTTAATATGATACGTATCCTAGACATGATTGTGAATCTATACTCCTATACTATGTATGTGGAAAAAAAGTAGAAGCCTATGTAGTACTTTCTATAACGAGGAGTCCATGTAAACTCCCTAAAGATATATTATGTGTAAGCGAGAGGTCTAAGTAAACCTCAAGGTAGAAGTAAATAAAAAGTTCTAAGTTTTTCGTTAGTTTAACCTATGAAATGTAATGAGGAATGCTAAGAGCTTAGTCATAGTCCTCTTCGAGGACGACGAAACTGTTTACTTCTAGGGGGTGCTCCCCAGATGTGACATAAATAACATCCAACATGCTACTATATCATTTTAACTATCAAGGTTGAATAGGATAGAAGAAAAGAGACATCAATTTGCAACCCATACATTCACCATACCCCCTTACATAGAAATACCCCATCACAACACAAGAGAGAGAACAATAACTTACTGGCATCCTCATACGAATTTGTCATAGCTTGGAGAACATAGAAGCGATTTCTCATTGGTGCACCAGCATCCGGTGCATTAGAAGGAAATTCATTGGACTCTCTTCCTTTAGCAACAATAGTAGGCCAATCCCTCACCATATGACCATCCTTACCACAACCAAATACACCAACAGTACAGGCTAGACATTTCCCAAAGTGCTTCTTCCGACTAGTTGGACAAGTAAGCTTGACACCTTGAGAACCACTACAATTCTAAAGCTTGACCTTAGAGGCACTAGAATCATATTGATTTGGATTCCTCTTCTTGAACCTAGGTTGGTTTGGCAAATCGATCGACCCCTCTTCAAATTCCTTGAGATGCTACTATGTTTGGAATCCTCAATGGATTGTGCATACACCATAAGTCTAAAAAGTTCATGTCATTGTGGAGCATGGCCGTAGGAACTCTTCTTTCTAAAGGTCGGCGACACCAGTCACAAACCCACTCATCTCATTCCTAGGATTAGACACCAAGGATGGAACATACTTAGACAAGACCATAAACTTCAAGGAATACTCTTCAACACTCATACTACCTTGCTTAATTTATTGAACTTCTAAACCTTCACCTCCCTCCTTTTTAGGGGAAAATACTTTCTTAATAAGGTCTCCTTAAATTCATCCAACTCTATAGGACCGGACTAAACCGGCCTATTATCTTTCCATCGACAGTTCAAACATGAGCAACTTTCCTCAATTGGTACGAAGCCAACTCTGCCTTCTCCCTAGAAATCACCCCCATAGAACTCAACACCTTGTACACACCATCAAGAAACTCTTTGGGATCTTATCCCGCCTTAGAAGCAAGGAACATAAGAGAATTCATCCTCAAAAATTCCCTCAACCTAGAGTCATTGTACCCTCCAAATATTGACCCTGGGATAAATAACCCTATTCACATAAGTTTTCATAAATCTTTCTAAGGGGAGAAGGTCCTCTTAATCTCCCCATTAGGGATGTCCGGGGGAACCATCGACACCTCATTACCTTCACCCACACTAGGGACTTGATCAACTTGTGGAGGCACTTGGACACCTTGTGGAACTTATCAACCTTGAGAAGGAACTTCCTCGTTCGCCTCTTGCTCTTCCAATCTTGTTGCGGCCATTCATCTTGTAGTCATATCGTATATTCACAAGAGAAGAGATTAGGAAGATACACTTATAACCTAAAATCTATGGCACGACACAAGTGTGATGAACAAAATTAAACTCTATCATCCTATAGCCTCTCACTCATAGATGTGTCGCGACTCACACCGACGAACAATAATCTACTAGACATCGCTTTAAAGAGATTTTGGATTCCTAAATGCTACTTCATAACTATGCTCTGATCCAAACTTGTCAGGAACCAAAGTGCATCTTAGAAGATAAGAATCCTTCAAGTCGCCACATGGTGTACTCAACCTCTCGGAGGTCTTGCACAAGACCTTAAACATCATTCATCACATATATGTATATGAAAAGTAGTGAGGAACTATAAATTTTTGCAACAAATGTACAATTCTTCAACATATATTTTTATAGAAAGTCATAGGAAAGGCTAAATCTCTTGTAGCCATCTTAGCACACAAATATATTGGGTCACAGCCCATACATCAACGAAATAGAAACATTGAGGACATATCACAACTTGCTTTAAATTATGCTAATTCCAAGCTTTCTTTGAATATACTCCTCACATGAAACCTACACCTTCAGAGATAAAATAATATATGGAATTATAACATTAGAATGCACTAAGCATGGTGAAATAATATATGGAATTAATAAATTATAATGCACTATGCATGGTGACATGCAGTAAAATCATGGTAAAAGGACATTTGCTTTATAATATGATTTCATTCTCTTTTTGATAGAAAACCTCAACACAAGAATAAGAAACAAAAGTCATCATACACACATATAAGACATATTCCAAGTAATCCACAATATAACATCAACATCACTTCAAACCACATAAGAATATATTCCTTTTACGAAAGGTTATCTTAAGTCTTACTTAAGTGAGACAAGAAGAGACCGCCCATACACCCTCTCCAATCACATTTAAATAATCCTAAAGACTACCTAAGACAAGATTATTCCCATTTCATCATTATAATCCATACCTAGAACTACTCTAAGACTCACCTATGTAAGCATGAAGAGACAACCCATACACCCTCTTCAAGCCTACATAAGGAATCCTTAAAGCTACTCTAGATAATTCACTGACATGCATTAACTAAGTCAATCAATAGGCATTAAGAAACTTAATAAGTATTAACATTTAGAAGACTTAACATAATGGTCTTGAAGAATACCTCGGGAAACCCCTATCCTAGAATCTACAAAGCCTACTCGTGCAATGTATAGATAGAGTTCCATTCCACTACCTACACTATGTAAAACGTCTCCAATACAATAATGCATCCCACATGGTGGGAATGGGCATTAAATGACATAGACATACTAGCTAGACATGGAAGCCGAAGTAAACCCTACTCTGATGGAGGGTGTACTTTCCAAGGGTAGAACTAGGAAACATCTTATGTAGGCACATGGTTAAAAAATCTCAATGGTTTCTTTGTATTCTAGTCTCAACATAGAGTCACTACCACAATCATATTCTGTAGGTGCTATCCATGTTCTCATAGAGCAAGTTCAATCATAATAACAAGGATGGGTCCCCTAGGGCTTCCACTCAAAGGTCAATAAGGATAGCTCAATGACATTCTTAAATATGGTTTCATGTCGTTCCAACCAACCTATCCCTAATTCCATCATTCATACAAGAATGATGCCATTACGACTTTCTACTTTAAGGATATCATAACCTTCATTCTAGTTTGAAGGTCCCAAGTTAATGACCATCTTAACAATGTTTAAGGTAATATTTCAATCATGCATTCACATAAATGAAAAAGGCACTTAAGCTTAGATGTCAAGATTCCATATTCACATTCTTCATGTATCAATTAAAGGGATATAGTTTTACCTAAACAAGACACACATCTTAATCTTATTACATGTCCAATAACATTCAAGTAGCACATAGAGACAACCAAGTCTTCTACATGTAAACCCATATACTTCTATAGAAACATAAATATAGTTCATCATAATACTTATATAGTCAATTAGAGAGAATCTTACTTTAACATCAAGTATACACATAAAAAGACATCACCATAGTCTATCATCATCACTTATAATATATTAGGAGAAATCATGATCTCACTTCACTAATATGCATAAGCCATATAAGCCTTCACAATAATAATCAGTACAAGTTGTAACATGATAATGACACAATGCATAAACTAATGCCGACAAGGACACATTCTTCACAATTGTACAACATAAACACTGCCACATAAGTTGACCATACTAATCATCACAATGCATTACTTACACTATAGAATATAGAAGAGATTAGGTCATCATACCATCATGTCATTACCAACACCTACAATCCTTACCCTTTCCAACCAATTCAATGCACGAAGGCTCTTACCAATTGCCATGCATACGAAAAAACCAATAACCAAACCATATAATTATTCAAAAAGATAGAATATGAATATAATCAAAATAAAGTAGCCTATATACAATTCTAATATAATCTATACATAAATCAATATCCCAAAGTAATCTACAAAATAATTAAATACAATAGTGCTATGATCACATCACCCATATAATAGGAAAAATTATGAATTCATGATCTTCATGGGTTTATATGGAATTTGATTTAAAATCATTCAATTATACCACAAATCATTGATTCAAATAATTTTATGCAAGAATCTATGGATAGAAGTCAAAAATAGAAGATTTCGTGTTTTAAGAAGTCTTAGCAAAGACAATAAGTTTTTCTCCTTTAAGAAATCTAGTTCAAGGATAAATAACATACGAAGATTCAATAGAGAAATCAAGCTCTTAACCTCAACCTTTCTTCAAGTTTGAATGGGGTGCTAGAGAATTCTATTGGGGTTCTTGGGTTTTGTTTTTTAATAGTGAACTCAACTATAGGTTCTAATACTATAAAGTGACTTAAAATACCCAAAAAAAACTTTAAGTAACCACACATTGTTTTATTTAAAATCTAGGTGAATTTTCGTAAATACCCTTACCTTGGCCTAGATTTTGCAGAAATTGCATACACCAAACTCCGACTACATGATTACAAACCATCAATGGAATGACGGTTGTATCCTGCAGGTTTGTCGTTTATGATAGAGAGCTTGTAATTTGGGGGATTATCTCTCATACCTAAATGTGTAGTGACACCCCCAATGATATAGAGTTCCTTGGACGACGCAGCATCGTTTGCACCGTTATAAATGGAGACTAGCACATGTTGGGTCCTCCTCAAGGACCCTTAGTGTGGTCCTTTCAGAGTTGTGCCAGGACGTTTCCAATGTAAATACACTCGCATAGATTTTAAGATTCTTGGACATAAATTTGGACACAAACCAACATGTAAAACAACCAAAGGCACACTAGAACACATAAAGATGTCTTAAGGATAACTTTCAAACGTATTGGACGTTGGACCTCCAAACCATTCAAAACTCTACACACTGCCTCACAACACTAGGATTAACCATTTTTACGACCTTATAAACCTATTACACACATTTAAGGTTGTACTTCACCTAGTTCATTTTTTTTGGGTGTTACAATACATCATAGCCTCTAGGTGGATATACTAGCAACGACCTATGGGGTATATAGTTATGGAACAAGGAGACTTCTACTAGAAACCCGAACTTTCTAATGTAGAAGGTTTCTATCTCATGAAACAACACATTCATATTGGAACCCTACCTTTTTTAACCTAAATGACACCCATGTGGGATGCTGAACTTGCTAATGTAAAAGCCTCCATCTCATATTCATGTTCACTTGGTGCTAAGCATATATTCCATTTTTAGGTATCCTTTGATCTTTACTTAAGAATTCATTCATAGAAACCCTTTGGGGACAATCCCTTATATAACATATAGCTCATAGGTTTCAAGATGATAATCCTTTCATCAAAGAACAAAAATGTCACGACACACAAGTACACCCTAGATGTTAGAGCATCCTTGTGTCTCCACACGGCAAATGAGACTTCAAGAATTCTCATCTAAGACACTCATACCATTCATTGAATAATAAACATAATATTATGAGTAAGAATTTAAAACATTCTTCACGCACGAAGAACTCTTTTAATAATCATTATAGAAGTGGAAGACTTTTATTTAAAACATTTAACCTTTATTACATCTCCTTTAACCATCTAAATTTTATAGTATACAATACTTGGGACTAAGCCCATACAAGAGGATAAAATAAAGCCTAAGACATAAGGGAACACGTGTGGATATTGTCCTCGAATCAATAAGGACTCACCAATACTTCATATTCAACCTTTAGAAACCTATCCATCCTCCATGGCACATCGAGAATTCCAATTCCCTGCACTTAAGTGAAAAAGGGAAAAGAAGGGAGTAGCACATTAGATGAACTAAGTATGGAAGTCATGCAAAAAAACATGAAAAGAGGACATTTAGTAAATAACGTGCTTTTCATGAATTTCAATTAAAAAGATCATACTATAATCATAATAACAACATTTGAAAACTCAGAAAAACATAAGAAACCATTTAAACAATTACTCACATTTTAAAAAAATATTACAGTGAACTTACTTCATTGTACACTGAACTTACTTTACTATTACATTGAAGTTCCCTTGCTTCACTTTGCACACCCTTTTTACATATATTTCCCACACTAAAACATATCATAACACTCACTTAAGTAAGACAAAGAGAGAACTCCCATACACCCTTTCTAGACACAGCTAAATGATCCTTAAGACAACCCATAATGGGATCAACATACATTTACAAAAAATCAAATATATGAACATGAGATCCTCCTACCAAAGCTGATTCTAAGGTTCACTTCATTGAGTTATGAAGTAACCGCCCATTCAATCCCCTATCCACACACTTAAGAGATCCTATAGACTACCTAAGATAGAATCATTCCCATTTACTACATAAACATAGATTATAGGACATTCTCCTTCCAAAGTCTATCAAAAAACATACTTAAGTAAATTTAGAAGATAACGTTCATGATTGACCTCTTCAAGATTACCTAAGTAATCCTTAAGAATATTAAAGTTTAAATCATGTCCACATAAACAACCATCTTCCCTAACAGGACTCATTGTAAAGACTTATCTATGTAAGATAAGAAGTGATCATTCATATACCCCCTTCACACCTTAACTAGACAACCCTTATCTACTGTAGATAAGTACTTATTTATTTAACTTAGTTACTTAACTTAAGTCATTACATTTAGTAGTTCATTTAAGACTCATTTATCATATAAGGACATTCAAGTAACGGTCTTGGACAAAATCTAGGGACTCCAACTAACATCTTCAGAGCCTACTGTGCAATGTCTAGATAGTGTCCCATACCACCATCTAAACTTTATAGAAGTTCTCTAATTCTATTAAGTATCACATATGATGAGAATAGGCAATAACCGACAAAGACCATGGTATCAAAGCATGGAATTCGGAGTTCTAACCTACTCCGATGATGGTGTTTTTCTTGCCAATGGTAGAACTTGGGCACATCCCATGTAGAAACATAGTTAAGGAATATGAAGGGCGTGCTTTGTATTCTATTTTCATCCTTTAACTTGAACTACTTCCCTTACAATACTACACTCAGCGCTAACCTTTATTCTCATAGAGTAATTTTCATTAAAGGTTCATGTAAAGGGGTTCCATATAAAGTTCATAACCCAATCACATTTACCCTACATAATAAGTCCTCTTTGGGATACCTTCCAATAGCGACGAAAATCTCAACGTGAATTTCCTAAGGTCTGATATGATGTCGTTCCATCCAATCAACCTTAAGTCCATCATTCCTTTACTTGAAAAATACCATTACAACCTTCTACTTCAACATCTATAACCTTACCACTATGTTAAAGGTTTCACATAAAAGACCCTCTTAACATAATTCAAGGTCACATGTCATTCATAAATTAAAGACTAAGAAACTTTAGCATCCCAACTCAACACATCTCATATTCACATCATACATGCATCAAGTAAGATACACAAGTCAACCAAGACAAGGCACAACATACTTCACTTTAACACATATTACATGTCATTATTAAGTCACTTAGGAATAAACATAATCATATTTAAGTCATAATATACACTACCATATAATAATCAATATAACCAATATAGACTCATATGATCAAGTAGGGACAACCATGCATCAACCCTAAGACTATACATAGAACCAAGTAGTCATAGTCTACATGATTTCCTAATATACATACAAAGAACACATACTTTAACATTACTGCACATGTATATATATATATATACTTATGCTTCACATAAAAAAACTAAACAAATTGTCATAATACTTCAAGTAGTGCCCACAAGTCCATGATCATCATATTGCATAAAGTAACGCCGACAAGGTAAAATCAATTCATATAGCACTCCAACCATAAGTGTACCACACAAATAACAACATAATTGAAGTCTAATTAATTATGAAATGAAGGAAATTAGGTCAGCATAACCCCACTCATTCTTACCACTTCGATTCCAAAGTTAAATCATCCAATTCGATACCACAATGCCCTTACCCATGGCCATAGACAATAATGCAACGCAACCATAACAATGATCAATGAAACTACGTCAATTTAATACATATTCATCAATCTACTACAACCTATATATCAATTTACTACAATTATCACATCAATCAGCAACCCATAGAAAACTGCACTAAAATTCATTAGCCTTAAATTAATATCAATTCAATAAGCTTAATATTCAATAGATATAAGAATATCCAATACTCAAATGATAAAAATGACAACAAACTAAAAAATCAATTAATCATTACCTCTTACATGAATTCAAAAGCACATAAAACAATTCTACAATAAATCATTTATATCAAAGCATGCTCACATAACCATATTTAGTCAAATTTGAGAGAGAGATAGAGATTTGGAAGGTCAAGGGTCCATGGAGAATTCATTGGAAAAAATCAATTATATATAAATAATATCATATATTTATTGTTTTACAACCTTTGGCAAGACCCAAGATATAGAGTAGAAATTGGACGTTTCATGTTTTTGAAATGTTTGAAAGTCATCTTTTAAATTGTCTCTAATATGATAGCAAGCCTTATATGAAGAACTCCCATACCTTATTAAAAGAACCTAATGATAATTGAAGAAGATAATCCATTTAAGAACCATCTAAAATATCCATCTTCACCTTGAACTCTCATGGAGGTTTTCGAAGAATCTTTGAGAGGGGATGTGTTTTGATTTAGGTGTTAGGGTTTAAATGAGAGTTTAATGATTATATCATCTTAAAATACCCATAAACACTCAAAAAGATCGTCCTCATATTTTATAAGACTTGGGGTGAATTTACAAAAAAATCCAAGCCTTAAAAAATGATACGAAAGTCACAGCATCATCGACACCTAGAATCGACGGTCCGTGGTCTCACCCACACCCCGTCGATGGGGTATCTTTGGTTGCACCAGAAACTACTCAACCTTCAGGCCATTTGGATCCATTGACACCACCCATTCACGGTCCGTTGGCAGGTGAACTGGTCGTCGTTTGGGTCAGTCGATTGCCACTGCCTGGTAGTGTTGAGCCTAAAGTTAGGGTCCTCCTTTAGAGCCCCATGTCGGTCCTATGTGGAGGCATACTCGGACGTTTTCAACCCAAATATGTTGGTATCCAAATTTAGTAGCGACAACATCAATATCATCCAAAACGAACACGTAAAACTCAACAAAACATACATAGACACGGAAGGTCGTTTCAAGGCAAACCTTTCAAACGTCAAGGATGTTCTTGGACGTTTGACATCAAAACGTCACGAAACTTGGCACACTGACTATATATGCCGTAATACTTCATTTAAGCACTTTATAACCTAATGAATCACACATAAAAACATTAAACCCTATATCCTCGTTCGTGTTTCATGAGTTAAATTTGTTTTAAAATGAGTTACTTTAGTGTTATTAGTCACTGTGTGAAGTTTGGTTATGTTTGGAGGTCAAACGTCCATGACATTTGGACGACATGCCTTAGAAAGTGTTCTTGCGTCTTGATGTGTTTCGATGAGTTTACGTGTTCATTTTTCTTGAAAATGATGTGGGATTTTTATAAAACATAGACGAGTTATTTTAGGGTTATAACGTCCGGGAATAACCCACCTAACACCCACAAGGGGCCCTAGAAAATAGCCCCAAAGTTGGACCAAACTACCAAAGCAGTGACCAAATGATGACCCAAGGGATGGTCTGTTCGTCCACCAACAGTGCGTCGACCATGGGAGTCGATTGAAAATGAAAGTTTAGTTGTTTAGTCTGCAAATGGAGCTAAGTATCAACCAACGAGACCTCAACAACGGTTCGTCCTTTGACAAACGGTCCATTTGTTGGTCCGTTGGTGAGACTGCCCAAAAGTTGTTAAACGAGCTGCCAAGTCTAGGAGTGGTTGGTAAATTCAACCCAAGTATTTTATGACACTAGGAAGTTTATTTTAGGGTTTATGATATATATTAAATTTTTCTAAACCATAAGATCTTATTTTAGATCCCTTTCTAAAAATCTAAAACGCCTCTCTATTAGAAGACTCTCTCAAGTAACCATGAAAGCTAGAAGATAAGAAGTTCCACGAGGGTTGTTGGTGGTCATTTATTCATCAAATATAATTGGTATTTATTAAATTTGAGGTATGTTAGGCATCCTTGAATTCTTTTCAATTCAAGGATCCCCTTTCTAAAAGATTTCGAAATAGTTTTCAACCATAGTTTCTTTGATTTTCAAATTTAAATTAGGTCTTGCATCAAAACGTTTTGAATAACTTAATAATGATGTTTTTATTTTTTTATATGTTTAAGGTAATAACTTTAGTGAAATCATATTTAATCTTTTCATCTATTGTTGGCTTAAGAAATGGGTTAAATGAACTTAGTTTTGTAATCTTTGAACTTTGTTTTACTTATGTTTTAATTTATTTTTAGATACTGACATAAGGTCTAATTTATGATGAATTATTGAATAAAATGATATAGGTGATGGAAGCTTGTATTAAATGGTAAGTTGGTTATGTTGATTAAGCTTTAGTTATTCAATGATCTTGAGTGGTATAGCTCACCTTCTTGCTGGCGGTGTTTACTTGAATAATATGAATGTAAACTTACTAGTTTATTGTGAATGAGACTATTAAGGCTTGTTATAAGAATTAAGATGATAAATATTCCATTCTTTTGTAAATGTACCTTATGAAGTTATTATGTGAAGTAGACTAGAGTGTAATGCTTGAATGAAGTTTTTCGTGTTCGTTGTTTTATGAAGCTTACTATGAGAAGTATGTTAAGGATTATGTATAAAGGAATTCTATGATTATGTGAAGCATGTAAAGTGTGTGATGTGATGAGTGAAGGTCTAAGAATGTATAGAAGTTAAATCTAAATGAAATGACGCTTATGTGCAAGGTGTTCTCACATGTACACACACACTAACACTTGAATGAATGAATGAAGCTAAGTCCAGTCCTAAAGGGGAGTTTTGGGGTGAAACACTCTTCGTGAGTTCAAATGAAGGGTTTAGTAGAAACCCCACTACATCCCATAAGCTCTCTAAGATAAGTTTGAGGATGAATTTCCTTCGTGAGTTCAGATGTGGTGTTCACTAGTTATCCTTAATCTATAGTTTATAATGTTTAGAATTCTTGGGAAGTTATGCCTAGCACCGAGTGGATATGAAGAAGAGGTGGTTACACTTCATGAGTTGAGATGTTGTATTCCAATGTACCTCTTTAGATGAGTACTCTTCGTTTGTAGAAAATGAGTTAGTATCAATCTCCTTATCCCTTAACTATGCGCCCACATAGGTGTAGCTATTGGGGAATTCATGTAAAAGCTAAGAGAATGACCTCACTCTAGGCAAGTGAATCCCTCATCCGATAGGGGTGAATATCGGGATTCCATGTCTATCTCTCATGGTTTATGTCGGTTAATCTAACTCCCACAAAACCAAAGAATGTGCTAAGTCTTATTAAGGACTGTTAAATAGTGGAGTGGGATGCTATTTATCTATTTCACTAGGTAGGCAATTTGAAAGGGGAATCTTGGTGGGTGTTATTTGAATTGAATGACCTAAGGCTTCTAAAAGAACGTACTACTTAGGGTAGGTTGTGGTATAAGACTCTATCTATCCATTGCACTAAGTAGGACCTTCCATAAGGGAAGACTTTATGCCAATCCTTCTTAAAGAGTGTGCAACTTAGGGTAGGTGGTGGTATGGGACGCCATATACTCATTGAACTAAGTAGGCATTCTAAAAGGGAAGACTTTGGTGGTTTGTTGGGTGTTCTTCTAGTGTCTTGTCATTAAATGGGGGCTTGTTCTCCCGAGGGGAGTCATCGAATAAGGGGTAGTCTTGAGGATCGCTCTGTTGTGTATTGAAGGTTGCATATGGGATACTTCCTTCAAGTGTTACCTTGGTGAGTCGTAGGATAATCCTTACTTAGGGATACTACTACGGAAATTAGTTCACTTCCTCTCTACTTGGCTTTAGAAGTTCACTCCTTAGAATAGGATGAATTCATTGTAATATTGTAAATGGTTCACTGTAATGTCAAGATGAGCTTATAGTAATATTCTGTATGTTATTGTAAATTGTTCTTTTGAGTGTAAAATTATGTAAATTCTTCTCTAAGTGTTAAGGGAAGATTCTAATAATGTTTTTCTTTTATATTCTTAAATGTTTTACTTAATTTGCTTGAAATGTTATTTAACTAAAATGTCCCTTTTTTCCTGTTTTTGCATATACCATGCATAGTACATTATTTGTACTAACCCATACTTTTTCGTATTATATGTATAGGTTGAAGCTTTTGAATATTGAATCCTAGAAGAAAAGGCTTAGAAAAGTTCCTCTAAAGACAAAGTCTGTCCTCATAATGTCACATCCGGGTTTACCCTCTTGACATAACCGGCGTCGTCGTCCTCCTTGAGGACTAAGACAAGCGTCTTAGTATTACATCATTGCATTCATCGATTAAAAACATTGCATAATTTAAAAAATTTCAACTACTTCAAATAGGAGGTTTTACATAGACCTCCACATACACAAAATTAAAATAATATTGAGTATACATAGAATCGTTCGTATAAAAAGATTATATAGGCTTCTACTTTTATCTCACACATTTGTATAGTAAAGAAATAGAATCATAAATCCGTGTCATCTCGTAAACCATCTAAACGAGAACAATAACATTGGTCACAACCCTACATCAATAAAAGTAAGCCGCATATAGTCTTTATAAAAGTTTGTCTCAAATAGGAAATAAAGTCAATACAAAAGTTGTAGTAATTAAGTAACTTCACAATGAGAATATTTGCATTGTCCTCAGGGAAAATGAGGACCTACCAATTGGATGATAGAATATCCATGTCTTCCTTCAAAATTACCTCAAATCAACTTCAACGACCAGAACCTAAAATAATTGGGAAAAAGTGAGAAAATGGGGTTAGTACGCCACATGCACTAAGTATGAGACCATATGAACAAATACCAACAAATTATGCTAGAAAGGGAAATTTAACGAAATAATCTTATTTAAGAAAATCCTTTAAACATACTAAAACAAATTGATTATTTTACCATATGCACGTATCATACTAAAACCCATAATCTCTTGTAACTCTATCATCACGTAATAATATCCCAAACATGAATAAGACTAAACTACATAAATAGTAAAGCAACCCAACAAACTATAATCCTTGAGAAGCCACAAGTGCAATGACCAAGAAAAGCCCCATAACCCTACTTGATCAAGTAACCCACCAAAGATCATAATTAGAAATTTACCTCACATGTTATAGTCTTCCATCTCATAGATTATTCTTCGTTTAACAATGATAACGAATTTAAAGTTCATAGGCATCTTATTCAAAACATAAAGTCATTTAATTTATATTGTCATTTATATACAAAATATTAACTTCTCAAAGATTCTATCAAGGAAAACTAGTGCAAGGCATAGGTAGAATCCCATACCACTATCTAAGATAAAGTTAAACCACTTAAGTCACATTAATTAGTCAATACTTCATTCATTCATTTTTAGTTTCGCGAACTCTTTCCTTAATCAACATAGAAAACATGAGCTAATATTGAATCCGGAGTCATGAAACCTTACACTGATAAGTAGTCTACCGGCCAAGGTAGAACCTAACATAAACGTAGCTGTCTAGGTGGATCCACTAGCTAGTATCCTATGGTGGAAAGATATTTTATAGAGCTTGGGGGATGAACCATGGACATATAAACTCTACAGCCTACCTTGGGTCATGAGTCTATCCACCCCGTGAGGACCGTAGGGAACCCTACCTTCCTTATATAACAAGATGTCACCCCCTCACATACTAGCTAACTCAGGGCTAAGCTAGGCCCCTTTATTGAACTTCCTTTAGTCTTGTTGAAATTATAACTTAGTGTAGGTCATAGCGTCTAACCCTTGTACAACCATCATCATTAATATATTAATAAGAATTGTATGAGTGTAAGTCTTTTCATCACAATTCATATAAGTGAGGTTAACACCTTAGCATTTCATAACATATTAAGGCACAATGATAGTTTTCACCATTCTTACAGCACATACACCTTAATAAACTCACAAAACAGAGGTCTCAAGACATTTGAATTCAAAATCATACCACCCTATAATCTTAACATAGGGCATATCCAATGTAATATACGCGCTTAAAAACAATTTAATCATAATTGGAAGTAAAGGTAGAGATTCTAAGACTTACCAAGTCTTCCTCATAGTCTATCATCACGGTTCTTACATCAAATCCATAATTCAACCTACTTGGGGGTAAACTCATACCAGATGAAATCAATAGAATAAACAAGGGCAATTGATATTAAAAAACAATTCATCTTAGATCACAACTTTAGACCCCACCACAATTATACATAGGCTAATTTCACATAAAGTTCATAACCTAAATTACATCTCAAGAACTAGAATGATAGGCCTATAGGTCTCTTAATAAACCATAATAGACATAGGATAGTAATCTACATAACAACCCCAACCAAATGCAATTAAGGATCAACAACACCATAGGTCATAATCACTACCTAGGGTTAGGGAATAGGGATCATGTTCTTCAATATAATAAAACCATCACTAATATCATAAACAAGTTGAATTACATGGAAATATATTCAATATACCCTAGAATTCACTAACAACTCATCAATTAAATTCAATTCGTAATGAAAAACCCAATGAAAAAAACTCAATTTCTGAAATCCATTTGAAGGAACCTTTGATTTGAAAGGATCTCAAAGGTCAATAGGACCCATACCTTAATGTTTCTCAAAAATTGGATGAACAATAAACCTTGTTTCAGTCCCCAAACCCTAGTTCTTTTTAGCCTTCAATGGTGGGTTCTTGTAGTGAGAAAAATAAGAGAGTAGGAAGAGAGTTTATTTTGATAGTTGGCTTTTGGTTAATGAGAGTTAAGGCTATTTATAGAGGGGTTTAATTAACTTAATTAGTTACCTTTAAGTCACTAACTAACCTCTAAACCATTTAATTAATTTAAAAGTAATCATTCAAAAATACATCAGTGAAATTTTACCCCTCACCGACGAGACCCCATCGACGATCCGTCGGTGGCTCGATGGAAACCCCGCCTCTGTCCTGCACTTCCATTGTCTCTATCAGTGACTTTGATGGCGAGGCTTCCTCTAATTTTTTTCTAAGTATAGGATGACAGGTGCCTTGACGCCTTGTCGTCCCCTTCCATGGAGTGAAGCAGTAGCTAGATAAACAAGGTCTTTCACAATCTTTATAAGTGAGGAACAACGATGGCCTTTGACTCCCCATCGGGCCACTTACAGAACGTCGTCTGAACCGTCCATGCACAATGCAGTCATAGTGCGGAAATCACACTGCAGGCTATTCTCCTTGAACCCCTTCCGGTGTGTTTTTAGTTGTAGGTTGTGGACGACGGGAGGCGCTGTGGTTAACCGTTACCAACTTACACCTCTTCGAACAAACTTCCCGGACGTCTTTGGATATTTGGTTATTAAAACTTCTAAATGACCTATATTCATTAAAAATGGACTTAGAAACAGTGTTTAGACTTTATGACACCTTGGTAATGATTTTCCATGAGTCTAGGATTTTCAAGGGGTTACATTATCCCCCCCCACCAGTAACATTCGTCCCTGAATGACTCAAAAACTCTTTTAAAGGAAGAAATAGACCCAAGACTAGCAGCTGGACTAGTCAACAATATAAATTTACCATAAATCATATCACCTAATCAAAAAAATATCAAAACTCATATTACCACAGGTAAGGCTCAAAATATTTTATCACGAGGCATTTCCTTCTCACTACATTTATGAGCTCAACACACATCATACATCATATGAGTCAATTAGCACAAAGTCCAACTTAACAACATGCTACCTATCATTCGTTAAGACTCACCATATGAAAATGCACAACATAACTCAAAGTAAGAAAAAAACAAAATTTCAAGTTTCTAATAGCAATATTACAGTGATTTCACTGTAAGACTTACTGTGAGGTCCTAAAAATGTCATTTTTGGAACATTTTACCCAAAACATAAGAAACACAAATCTTAGTCATAATTGTATAATGGCTAACCTTAATTTTCAAAAAGATGAGGATAGAAGGTTTTCATATCGTCCTCGGTCTCCAATGTATCACCCTCAACTAATTGATTTTTCCATAACAGGTTTACAGGAAACGACCTCATTATTCCTCAACTTCTTGACTTTCCTATCAAGAATTTGAACCGGCACTTCCTCATAAGAGAGGTTATCCTTGACACCAAGATCCTCAATATGAAGAATGTACTAGGGATTACTTATACAAACATGGGAAATCGGATGAACCGAAGAAAATTCATTAGAAAGTTTCAATTCGTAGTCAACCTTACCAACCCTTTAAAAGATTTCATATGGACCCACATAACGAGGAATCAATTTCCATTTCTTGCAAAACCTAACCACCCCTTTTATTGGTGAAATTTTTAAATACACCTTATCTCCTTCTTTAAATTCCAAATACCTTCTCCTATTATCGACATAAGACTTTCGCCGACTATAGGCCGTTTGCAACCTGTTCCTTATGATATGAACTTTTTCCAAAGTCTTATAAATCAAGTTGGGACCAAGAATCGATCACCAACTTCAAACCATCCTATAGGAGACCTACACCTCCTACAATACAGGTTGATCGGGATCCATGGATATGGATGTATGAAAGCTATTATTATAAGAAAACTCCACTAACGGCAAGTGCTTATCCCGACTTCCATTAGATGTTGATGCAGGATTGTTCCAACTTGAATATATGAGTTGTGATGGTTATAATGATGATGATATAATAATGTATAGGATGACATAAAGATGATAAGGGTCATTCCTAAGTGATTCAAAGAATGATATGTTATATCTGATAAAGTAAAGTACGTTGTGTCTTGTTTTGGAAGACTTGTGGCCCTTACATGATACATGTATGGATGATATACGAATAAGAGATGTATTGACTAGGTAGGCTTAGTGAACCCTTGTTATGTATGAAAGAATGATATGTTAGACCTTAGATGATGTTAAGAATGTCATGTACGTGGAACCTTAAACATAGTGGTAAGGTTATGAACTTTGAAGTTGAGAGCCAAAATGGTATCCTTCATGCAAAGGATGATGGATTTTGGGTTGATTGTATGGAACGACATCATATCATCCCTACGAAAGTCATGACAAGCTATCTATGTTGCCATTGTAAGGTGGCTTTAGTGGATCCCTTTGGTAGGGTAAATGTGATTAGGTTATCAACTATTTATGGAACCCCTTTGTATGAACCTTTAATATCAATTACTTTATGAGAAAAAAGGCTAGAACCGAGTGATTATATCATGGGAAGTATCTCTTCTTTAGAAGGAGACTAGACTACAATGTAGCTGTACTTGAGAATGAAACTAGAGTGCAGAAAATCCCTTTACATTACTTAATAATGTGCCTACATGGGATGTGTCCTAGTTCTACCCTTGGCAAGTAAAACTCCCTCATCGGAGTAAGTTAGAACTCTTGATTCCATTTCTATCCATCATGGTCTATGTCGGTTATTTCCTATTCTCATCATATGGGATACCTACTAGCATTATAGAAGTTATATGAGGTTTAGGTTGTGGTATGTTTTTTTTTTTTTTTTTTTTTTCGGACGCTATTTAGACATTTGCACCAATAGGCTTTGAGGTGTTAGTTAGTCTTTATTATGTCCCGAGGTCTTGTCCAAAAGACCAATTCTTGAATGTCCTTATGTGATGAATGACTCTTAAATGAACTAATGATTGTAACGACTTAAGTTAAAAAAACATGTTAAATGAATAACTACTTACCTAGACAAGTTAAGGATATGTAGTTAAGGTGTGAAGGGGGCATAGGAATAGTCACTTAGTATCTTACCTAGATAAGTCTTAAGAATGACTCTTGTTATGGAAGATGGTTGATTATGTGGACATGATCTAAACCTTAGGTAGTCATAAGGATTATTGAGGTAATCTTTAAGAGGTCAATCATGGACATTATATTCTTGATTTACTTAAGTATGTATTTTGATAGTGTTCAGAAGGAGAATGTCATATTGTCTGCATGATATTGTATTAAGTGAGAATGATTCTATCTTAGGTAGTCTATAGGATCTCTTCAGTGTATGTGTAAGGGATTGTATGGGTGGTCGCTTCACAACTCACTCAATTGAGACTTACACTCACCTTTTGTATAAGAACCTCATGTTCATGTGATTAATGTATTTGTAAGTGTGTTTGTCTTATTATAGGTGATCATAAGGATCATTTAGGTGTGCCTAGAGATGGTGTATGGGCTGTCTATATTTGTCTTTCTTAAGTAGCTAAGGATAGCTTTTAGTGAGGATATTATATGATACAAAGTGTCTAAGGTTAAGTTAAGGCACTTCACTGTACAGTGAAGGAACTTCATTGTAACAGTGAAACGGTTCACTGAAAAGTGACCTTAAAAATGTACTAAATTTATTAAATGTTATCTTATGTGTTTATAAGGTGTTAAACGTTATTCTTATGATTATGATATGATATTTAAATGAAAAAGACGCATATTTCTAATAAATGTATGTTTTCATGATTTTATGCATTATGCCATATTTAGTACATGTGGTTGTACTAATTCCATGCTTTTATATATAAGTATAGTGGTTGGTAGGTTAGGAGCATTTGGGAATCAAGACTTGGATCGTGGTACCGTTCAAGTGAAGTTGAAGTATATCCTCATTTGAAAAAAGGCCATAGATGTCTTTTATTTCTTTCATAGTATTGTATTAGACTAAGTATTTACATATTCATATTGTATATGCACCGTGTCCCAAACTATTCTCGTGTCTAATATTTGATTAAATGAGACTTAGCATTTACTATTATTTTTATATGTAAGATATTTTTAAAGACTTATAGAATGTTTATGAAAAGTTTTAATTCCGCACTACTTTTCATATGTTTATATGCGACGAACGTAACGAAAGGGTTTGTATAATACCTTCGAGAGGTCAATTGAGCCGGTTGCACTATGAGAGTTCCATATTTCTAGGGTCTGCTCTCGGCATGTGACAAGCATGGTATTAGAGCATAGGCTATGAGAGTGGTCTTAGAAATTAAAAAGTCTCATCAAGTCACGTCTAGTAGAGTCTTGACCATTGGTGTGAGTCGCGACACATCTATGGGCGAGACTCTATATGATGATATAGTTCCCCTTATTTTAAACTCCTATGACGTACCGTCGAGTTAAAGTTATAATTTCTCTTTTTTATTATTTTCCATGTATTTCTACGAAGATGAATACGAGGAGAACACTGTCTAGGAGAGTTAAGGAGAACGATGTTAATGAGGAGATTCCTCCTTAAGTTGAGCAAGTTCCTTAAGGTGCTAAAAGTAATCAAGTCCATTTTTTGGGAGGAGGTAATGATGTTCCAGTAGTTCCCCCCGAATGGACTAATAGAGAGATTAGAGAGGCTTAGCTTGCCTTATCCCAATCCATGACTAGTTAGGTGAATTTGATTATGGATCCTAGAGTTAATGTTGTGGAGAGCACTATGATGTCTAGATTGGGAGACTTTTTGAGGATGGATCCTCATATCTTTCTTGTCTCTAATGTGGGAGAGAATCCCCTAGAGTTTCTAGATGGTGTGTACAAGGTGTTGATCCATGGGGGTGACTTCTACGGAGAAAAAGGAGTTGGCTTCATACAAATTGAGGGAGGTTGCTCAAGTCTGGTACCCAATCTAAAGACAATAGGATGATAAAATCGAGTCAAATGGAATGGAAAGAGTTCAAGAGGGATTTCTTAGGGAGTACTTTCTCAATGTGACGAGGAAGGTGATGATTGGGATGTTCACTGATCTTAGTCAAGGTAAGGGCAATGTTCAAGAACCCAAATGTAGTAGAAAAGCAAGGATTATTAAGAGGATCGTGGGGTTTTTAAAAAGGGTAAAGTCAATAAGCAAGGTCAACCTAAGTTTAAGAAGAGCCGCAATTCATGATGAAGCTAGTGTTTCAAAAGAGAAGTTATGGATAGGTAGTATTTCTCAAATTATTAAGCCTGCTTGTTCTACTCGTAGAAAGAGGCACTATGGGGAATGTCTAGTTGGTACAGGGAATTGCTTTGGTAGTGGTAAGGATGGACATGAGGTGAGAGATTGTCCTACCTTTACGGCTAGAGGAAACAAGGCTAACCATGTTTCTCCTAAAACATTGGGTGATGATGATGGTATGTTCTTTCATATCTTTAGTTGTATGACTTCCTTCTAAGTAGGGGAGTATGGTGAGTAAACGAGTTTTGATTGATTGTCTCATATTATGTATTCAACTCAAGATTGAGAGTAGAAAGTCATAGAAGTATGTCACATGTTGCATTGTGTTTAGGTGTCTTGTTGGAATTGAATCTCATTTACTCCTTGCATTGTGCATTCCATGAAGTTATGATTATATTATAACATGTGTTTATATGGTTTTATATGTATATTACCATGTTTTAATCATGAATTGCCTAAATGTTGCATTTTGGGATTTTGAAGTATGCTCAATATAATGCATTGGCAGCTCACTGTGATAATTCTAGAAATTTGACTAATTAATTGTTTGGTTGAAAATTGTTTTAATTTGGTTAGAACTTATATATATGATCATGATATTGAATATAAAATGAGTTTTTGCTATTTGGAACTAAGGATGTGAGTTTTATAGCATGGTGAGTTTTAGAATTTATTCTAGTTTCTTTTTTGTTGTGATTCTCTTGTTTATGTGAAATTTATATTTTCCTAGATGTTTTACTGTATAAAGTGTTATATAGTATGGTCATGAGTTTCTAATTGAACCTATATTCTTGGAAATGTTTGGAGAGTTGCAAAGTATTATTCGAGGACGAATGTTGTCCAAGTGGGGGAGATTATAACACCCCTCAAATGACCTATATAAAGATATATTAACATGTTTTTAATGGTGTTATAAGTTCCTAAAATAGTACAAGTGTGGTATTGATGCAGTGTATAGAGTTTTAGGTTATTTGGAAGTTAAATGTCATGGAACGACTAAGACTTTCGATGACTAAGTCACATATGTGCCTCATATGTGGTTATGTTCCTAATTGTGTGTTTCATGAGTTAATAAGGTCCTTATATTAGGCAGTGTGTCAAGTTTCATGAAGTTTGGAGGTCAAACATCCAAGAACGTCCATGACGTTCGAAAAGTTTGCCTTGAAACTACCTTGTGTGTCTTGGCATGTTTAGTCAAGTTTTACGTGTTATATTTTTATGATATTCATGTGTGTTGTCCTAAACTTGTATACAAACATATACAGATTGGAAACTTCCCGGAAAACATCCCCAACCACCAACCAAGGGCCCTTGCAAGGACCCATGTTGGTGGCCAAAACTGATCAAGGAAATCCCACCTACGGATAGAAAACGACAGCTAGAGGCCTGGTCGACGCCCTGTAGGTGGTGGAGTCGATGTGTACTTAGATTAGGGAGCATAAGATCTCATTTTCAAAACTCAGTCCTAAACGACGACAATGAATAGCATGGGCCGTCGATTTAACGACACCACTAGGTGTTGTCCGTCCATTAGGTCGCGATTCCTGCATGCAGTTCACTGTTAAGTTTGGGGTGAAGTTGTAAATTTACCCCACGTCAAAATAAAATAAAGGGAGGTTAATTAGGGGTCTTCTGGGTATTTTAAACATGTTTATCAGCCTTTAACACTTAGAAGATTTCATTCTCCAAAATCAAAACCCAAATTCCCTTAGAAATTATCTAGAACTCCAATGATCAAAACTCAAGAAAGCCCACCCAGACGGATTGAATTGGAGAAATTTAGTGGAATATTATTCCTCCAAATTGGAGCAACGTCGAGTATAGATTATTAATGGTATTTTTTTACTTCAGACTCTATTCATAAAGGAGCCCAACTTTCAAAGAACTTTTCTAATGTTTTCAAAGATGAATTGTCCGATTTCATGATTTATCCATGGGTTCTTTGCATTAAAGGTTTTAAAGCACTGTATATTGATTGAATTGTCGTTAATTAGATGGTTTTAACTAAATTAACCTAAGAACCCATGTAACTGATAAACCTTAGTTTTTTACTACTTTATGGGTTAATTGATTGGGACTTAATGCTTATAAATTCTAATGTAGTTTTCTATGGGCTATTGATTGATGTTATTTTTGTATTGAATTGATATATAGGTTGTGTTAGATTGATTAATATATATATTGAATTGACCTAGTTTAATTGAATATCATAATTTATGTATTGAATTTCTGTTTATTGTCATGGATAAGGGTCTTATGGTATTGAATTGGATGATTTAGACATGGATTGACATGGAGACAATGGATTGGTGGTACGGTGCCCTAATTATCTTTATTTTATGTTAATTAGACTTCAATTATGTTGTGATTGGTATGGTCCATTTATGGTGGTTGTGTTATGTGCTTTACACTACAAGAAAAATAGTCTCTAAAGAAGGGAAATCTAGTCCCTGAAAGTTAAACTCTGGTCTCAAATGAGATATTGAGAGTAGAAAAAACTGGTCGTAACTCGTCCTAGAAACTTTAGTCCCTACTGGTAAATAAGGATGAGTTCAAAATTCTCATCCGTAAATGTTGTTTAGACAGGCCAAAACAAAGTTCGTGAGAACGTTTTACCGACTATATATCTGGTCTCAAGTAGACCATTTATATAATGTAATTCATGTCGTTAAACCTATTTTGTGATGGTAAGCTATGAAGTACTAAAAGTCTTTCAGAGATGAGTGTGACCTCGTCGTAAGATAGCATTTGAGACGACCAGAAATCTATTCCTAGAACAACTATAACGACCTTTAAAACTGGTCCTAGAGAAGTTTTAAGGATGAAAAACAATTTGGTCCTAGATTAAAGACGAGAATCATTCTCATCCTAGCTATACATTAGGTATGAGAAACAAGTTTGGTCTTATATTGACCAAAAGTGACAATTAATAATTTGGTCTCTAACCGAGCAACTTTGATCCTTGAACCATTAATATCAGATGAACCTAAATTCATCAACAATTTACTATCTATTACTGTCCTCACACCACCGACGGCGACACCCCTACACACACACTCCCACAACAACCGACTCTGTAGCTGGTAAAACGGGGAAGGAAGATATAGATAATAAGAGTGTTATCGATTAAATATCACATGATGTTTTCGATATTTATTTAACAATAAGTCTTGGATAACATCAAAAGTTTTGCAAAACATTCATAGAAAACTAATAAGGAGTTGATGCATTTAGAAAATCATGAAAACAAAGTCCCACACACTTATAGAATGAACACAATTTTTTGTTTTTTTGGGTTTATTGTAAAACTTTAAAAACTGAATAATGAGAGACAACACCCCCCCGCTGATATCAAAAACATCAATTAAACTTGCCAAGAGACCAAGAAAAAAGAAAATCTATTAGAAACTTGAGATAATTAATCAGCTTAAGAATCCAAAATCTATTTTGATGAACCGTACCTCAATACATTCGGAAATAAGAATAAGAGAAAAAATTAAAAGCATTAGCATAAAGCTAGCTAGATTAACATCACGGCAGTAGTAAGTTTAAAACAGAAGTACGCTCCGGCCAGCGCACTATTGTTCCCTGCAGCACAGCAGACAGAAAATTTCCACAAAAAAATTTATGTTGGTAGAAACTTGTAAAATAGCCCAAAGTAGTGTGCGAACTTTATTGTTGAAGCATTAAAAAGGAAATTTCAAAAAAAATTGTGGCGGCAGAAAACTTATAAAAACAGAGTAGTATCTGCCAACCATATTGTCACGGTATTTGTGTTTTTTTTGTTTGACCTCGTCCCTCCTCTTACTGAACCTTTTTATAAATAAATAAGAGTTCAAATTCAAAAATCAACTAATGTGTCTACACTCTACATTGGAACTACTAGCTTCTATCATATGATGAAAATGGCAGCTCGATGAATATCTTCAATCTACAGGTGGGGACTAAACTAAATACAATAAAAGACCAAGCACTGAAGTCTAAAATAGGGCAGTTGGAAGTAATCTTGCAGCAAGAAAAACCATAACTCGGATGTAAGATGATCTAACTCCCTACTTACACATAAACATCAAGGCTAAAAGAACATAGAACCTTGAGGACGATTTCATTTCAGAAATTTCCAAAAGAAATTGGACTATGTTCTCACGTTTCACACCTCTACTCCGTCCACGTTTGATTTGGATCCAATCAACAGTTTGATTATGCTCACCTGTGTACAATATCCTCAACATGTGTAACCAATATCCTCAACTTCATAGTTTCTAGACAAGAATGTGCCAAAAGAGCATTTACTTGAGAGTGAGACTTAGCAGGCCTAGTAGAGTTGGAAATCATAAGGAAATAAACATACCACTAAAAGCCGCATTCCCAAGTTATTCTTCTACGCAATTGGAAACATAATTACTCGTTTAGAAAGGTCAGGTTATTTATTTTACACTAATTCACACTCAAAGCTAAAGCAACTAGCTAAAATGTTACTTATGCCACAACAACAAACTCATATAAAGTCAACATCACACAAACAGGCAACCATCTCACACCAAATATTTCATCATCCAGATCAGAGAAGATTCATTTTTAATATTGTATCTTATTGTATTTCACAATTAACACAACAGAAAACAAGTTGAGATATTGTTACTAACATGGTTGGCTGAAGAAAAGGTAATGTTCATTAAGTGAAAAGGATTGATGTTTCAGCCACCCCCCCCCCCCCCCCCCCCCGAAACACGTGACATTGATGAAAGTAAAGAGTTCTTTCCATTTCACGCTTATTCATTTCATTGCATCTTCTAAGAGAGACAGCACGATTTTAAAAGTCAAGGATTTTTTTTTCCTCAATCAAGGGATTTGTTATCTCAATTGAAAGGATTTATATCTCGCGAGGCGACCTAATGCGTCTTTTTCACACAAACACACACATACCCACCCCCCCAGATAAAAATAGGCTTTTGAGTAAGTTCGATCTTTCAAGTCTTTTTACTTTAGTCCACCCCTAAATCTAAATGCGTGGCTACGGATTTTGAGTCAACAAACATTTTCACAAGTGACTCTCAATGGTTGGTAACGAAGTAGGGTTGGTCTGCTTGAACCAGTCTTTGATTGAGACTCACAAATATATCGTAGAAACTTGCTATTATAACTCATTACAATTAGTAATTAACATATTTAATTTACAAAACGCACATATTTTCAATTGCTTAGGTTCAAAAGCTTGTTATCACATCTTCTTAACATGTGAGTTTTTCAAAGAAACAATAAGGATTATCCAATCTGGTGGATTTCACCAGTGACCTTTCTCACCCTTTCATATCAAAGTCAAACAAACATTCCACACCCCCAGTACCACACCACCTCATTTATAATACATTCATTACAAAAAGTAATTTTATCGATCAACCCCACCCCTACCTCCCTTTGATAATACACTTTTGATTGTATCAAAACTGGTATTCACTCGTAAATTACAGGCTTTCTATGAATACGATGAAGCATCTTTTTCTAGCTGTTCTCGATTTGTGCATTCCTAGTACTTCTAGCCTATATTCCAGTTTTGTTTTTGGTCACCAAAAAGACCCGGCTTCATATGTGTGTAATCTCCTAGAACACAACTCCACAAGACCCACAAATTGTTGTCTGTTGTTAGATGAAGCCTCTTCAGCGGACATTTAACCTGTTTCCAGAATAGTTTTAGATGTGAGTGCATTGTAAGTGTTATAGGTTTGTGTGTTGAAGGTCTATTGTGAGGTTTCATACACCGGATGGAACATTTAACTGTATAAAAGAGTAGAAAGAAAAACTATTAAACTCAATAGGTGTAGTGAAACATACGAAAACAAAGTGGTTCCTTTACTAACCATTCCCATTTTTTGATCTATCCTTTGGGACATTTTTAAGATATTGTCTTGAGAGCCCTCTTGGTCCTTCAATTAGTTGTATGCAAAGTGTCATACTAATTCCGATATAAAAGCTTTCAACAATTACCAAATATATGATCAGATGAACACCCATACATTCATATACAACAACACCAAATTTTTCTAAAACCAACGTGAAACCAATGCACTTGAGTAAGGTTTTTCATGAACAATAGTTTCTAAGGATGGATATTAAACTGTATAAAAGAGTAGAAAGAAAACTATTAACTCAATAGGTGTACGTGAAAACCATACGAAACAAAGTG
Source organism: Solanum habrochaites (assembly GCA_027704765.1). Classification (NCBI taxonomy): domain Eukaryota; kingdom Viridiplantae; phylum Streptophyta; class Magnoliopsida; order Solanales; family Solanaceae; genus Solanum; species Solanum habrochaites. Next base: position 6,375,988 of record JAKWJA010002494.1, on the reverse strand, counting down.
TTCCTTTACTAACCATTCCCATTTTTTTTATCTACTCCTCTTGGGACATTTTTAAGATATTGTTTGATAGTCTTGTCCTTCACATATTTTTCATGCAAGTGTCATCTTATTCCATAACTCTTTCAACCATTACAATATATGATCACGATGCTCATTCATATCAACACCCTTAAATTTTTTCTAAAACAAGTGAAACATGACTTGCGTAATTATTTTCTGAAAAAAAGAAGTATCATACATCAAGTGTATATTTTTTACCTCAACTGCTTCCCACATGTGATTCAATTTTTTTTTCTTAATATCATGCCACGATGATACCCCAATAGACAAATATTATGATAAGGCATAATTTTTCCCAAATTCCTCAAAAAATGATTGCTATTTGTTCCAACTGTTCGATTATTGTAAAAGATGACTATCCGCTTGTGTCCAATTTCAAGTAAAGCAACTTGTTTGCACATGTTGCTTCCTTGAACTCTTCTTACCTTTGTAGGATTAGATGACCCCACAACAACATATTTTATAAAAATTATAGCAAGCAAACTAATTAATACTTACTAACATATGAATTCAAAATATCATACCTTTTTCTGTTATTTGAGAGTGGTTCATAACTTGATCAACAGATGCAGGTAATGAAACATTGGTTTGCATATTCTCTTTCTCATGAATCTGTTTTTTGATTTTTTTTAATTTCATAATTAGTAGATATATTAGAATTCAATTTTTTGCATTTTGAAGGATTTTGCATATGTCGATTATCACAAACATCACTCTTATTGAAAGATTCCACCTTATGTTCATTACTTCCCAAAGAGGCGCTTAAAGATCTTGTTCTCTTCTCAAGTCCGTTTCGTGAAGCACATAGACGCATTTAACATGATATAAAAGTTAATGAAATAAATTGAAACCACAGTATATTTCTAAAAATATATATAACATTTTAAAGAAAATCTGACTTGTTTCAACTTCTTGTGTGTATTTCTTAATTTGATTAGTCATGGGAGATGCAATATTAATTAGCATAGTATCTTTCTCAAGAGCATGGAGTTCTTATGCATCGTTTGTATTCCTTGACTAGTGGACATGGTAGAGTTTTTACGTCCTCGTCCATTTCATGTAGAACCTGAAAAAGATAAATCACACAACTAATAGTTTGGCACAGTTTGCGCCATATTAAGGTAAAAGGTCAGATAAGATTGTATGCATGATGGAATTATAGATATTAATATCTTATTCTATATTCTACATCAAACAAAGAACTTAACAATTAACAAATCACCAGTAACCTTAGGAGATTTTGCTATCCCTTAAAGTGAAAAAATACAAAATATCTTACTTGTTTCAATTTCATTGATGTACTTCTTAACTACATCACTTTATTGAGGTAATAAATTACTCTCACATGGAAGGCCTCCCTTCTCACCCAAAGATTTAAGACCTCGTCCTCGACCCCTTCCAATAACACTAGGCGCAACAAACGTATGTGCGATAGTACTCTTCATATTAGAACGAATCTCTTTTTCAATATTGAATGGTTTCATCTTGAACCTGCAAAAAGAGACAACCATTAAACATTAAACTTCAAAATGTCTAATTATTATGTAGTAATAAAAGAAATTGTGTCATCATAACATTGAATAATAAAATACTAATTCACAAAATATACTTCACCTCATTATTTCTTTTTCTTTTCGTTTGGGAAGGACTTCCTAACTCTACAATATCATCATCCAACTGTTCCACAATATCAAAGGAATCACGAGGTTGAGTCTTTCTCACTACTTGCCAACCTTTGTTTGAGTTATCATTAGCATAAAACACTTTAGATGATGCAGACTATTAGTTTTGTTTTCAAGCTCAAACATTGAGAAATATTAAATGAAAATCTATTAGTAACCTTTAGATTTTTTAAGAAAAGGCACAATTTGTGCTTATCTTTAGGAGACAATGTGTAGCATGCTTTTATGACATCAATTTTCTCCCACTTTTAGATTGGGTGCAATTCTGGCCTAATGTTTATCTCTTGTAAGTCTAATCAAGTATTAATTGTGTCCTTTGTCTTCCCTTTGACATTCATAATTGTCTCCATGATATTACCACATATATTTTTTTCAATGTGCATAACATCGAAATTATATCATATCAAAGACACTTCCAATATGGCAAGTTCAAAAAATATACTTTTCTTGTTCCAATTATCCATTCGGTTTTCATGTGATATCTTCTTTCTTAAATTAGGATCCTTTCATAACTGCAACCCTTCAAGATGTTGCACTTGATTAAGTATCTCAACACTAGAACACATTTTTGGTGGAGGACTTTTCTCCACTGTACCATCAAATGACCCCTTCTCACTTTGCCATTTGTGATTTTTAGAAAGATAACGCTGATGACCCATAAAACACTCCTTCTTACACTTAGTTAATAGAATTGAGTAAAAGTCTTTATTACAACATGGGCATGCCAATTTTCCTTTCGTGCTCCATCCCGATAAATTTCCATATGCTTGAAAGTCATTGATGGTCCCCAATAAAGAAGAATGCAACCTAAAATTTTGTTTAGTTGATGCATCATAGGTCTCTATACCAACTTCCCACAACTCCTTCAATTCCTCTATTAAGGGCTGAAGATATGTATCAATTGCATCTCCTGTACTATTTGTGTAACAACCCTAGAAATGGATATGCTAAGTAATGCTTAATGTGTCTAGAGTGCCTATGACAAGACCGGGTTCACACAGATTGATGCGTGCATAAAAAGTTCTCTGAACCCTTTCTACAGCCAAGCCAACTAACTTGGGGATTTAGTTGAGCTAGGAAAGGTTGGGTACACCCATGTAGGGCACCCGAATACGAAAATTTACCCAGATAAGTCTTTACTGGACATAAAGAGGGGAAATCTTAAGTTTGGAGGCTCTACGGGTAAAATGGTCTTTTTCTAGGGGAAGGGTAGTACTATAATAACACTAAATACGTAATTAATTATTTAATTAATAATGTGGAGAGGTATTTTGGGGAGAAAGGGACGAAATTACTCTTTTAGCAATATCATGATCCATCCGGGTTCGAACCTAGGTGGGAACACTAATTTAAATTGTTTTATTTAAATTGGTAAATTAATGTAAATAATTAATATTTATTAGCTGATTTAAGAAAAAATAAATTGGATTTTTTTAAAGGGTTGAAAGAGTCCTAGTTTGACTAAGTCTTTACCTTAGCCTAAACCACCTTTCACATTTAACTCTCTCTCACGTCAATATCTCTCTTTATTTTCACGTTCTCTCTTCCTAGACACAAGAACTGATTAGCAACTAACAGCTCTTCACACTTGAAGAACATTCACATTAAAAACTTATTCAAAACATAAACAAAAAGTTAGGCAAATGGGAGGGATTTTTCCGTCGAAGTTTTGTGTTGAAGCTTTAGGATTTGGACGTGAGTTTGGAGGAGGAAGAAAGTTCAAGGTTTGAACTTCAAAATAAGTTATGGGATTTCATGCTATTGGTCCCTTTCCCAAGAGATCTTTAGGACTAAGATGAATCTATTCGGAAAACTAGGGTTATTCCCCATTGTATGTCCCTGTCACTAGCTCCCATTGATTCGTAGGTTCGATATGTTTGCTGGTACAAATTAGTGGTGTGATGTGTTTTCGTGATTATCATGTTCATGTATGTGTGTTTGGATTTAAGTGATTATTAAAGTATGATTTTCCGAGACCATGTGATAAGTATGTTTGCAAAGTGTGTGTTGTTGTGGCTCTTGAACACCAATTGGAGCATGGAATGACATGTTTTATGGTTGTATTTCCCATGCACAAACTTGTACAATTATTGATGTTCATATGAAATATAATGTGGCTGATTTGAGTGAAAAACTATTTTTAAATAATTCACGAAATGCCCTAAGATTTAACTCAAAATGTTGATGAAAAGAAGCTGAAAAATGTAACTCAAATTTCCAGTACCTTGTTGGTTAATTTCAGCGAAGTAAAGTTGTTTAATAAGCTTTGTAAAATGAAGAAAAATAAATAAGGTCACCGAGGATCGAACCCGTGACCACACCAAGTTAAAAATCATTGAAATAATGTGTTAAAAAGAATGTGGCTTGTGGATTCGAACCCGTGTGACTTCACCGAAGATAAAAAGAAAAAAAATAAGAATGAGGTGTGTAGGGTTTGAACCCACAACCTCTCTATCAAATATTAGAGAGAATTAAAAGAAAAATAAAAGTTCAGGCATGTGGAAATCGAACCCACAACCACACGGTAGAATAAAGGAAAATAACGAGAAAACAAAATAAGGCAATGGGTGTTCGACCCCACACCCTCTTGGTCAAAACAAAAATTGATTTAAGGAAAAAGGAAAATAAAAGATAATGAGGTTTTGGGGATTCGATCCTACATCCTCTCAGTCCCAAACAAATGAAAACTAAAGAAAGAAAAAAGGGGGAAAATAAAATGAAGGCATTGGGGCTCGATCTTGGGTCCCCAAGTCGTGTGGATCAAACAAAAATAAATCAAAATGTAGGTGTTGTCCAAGGGAATTGAAATTCGGTTCCCTTTCCCAAATTACATATTGATACATAACTCATACATGAATAAATGTTTAAAAATGTTGTTGCCTATATAGACCAAAATAAAGATCTTTGCATACTTACAAGATGCATAAGTATTGTACCAAATAATCATAGGAAGATATGAATCACTTAAACGAACTATGATTGAAGCCTCATGGCATGTATGTATAGACCCATATGTCTAGCAAACATGTAAAGTAAGTGAACCCAAGATGTATGTAATGAAATGATGAAACCCTAGAAAGGTCAAGTAAGAGAGTGAAACCAACTAAATGACCAAGTGCATTGGTATATGATAAAATGAACCTTCACATAAGAGGGGGTGAGTAATTATTAAGTGAAAATATGCTACTAATAAATGTTTTGACAACATGCTAAGAGGCTAATGTGTAAGATGAGAGCAATCTCAAATGAGCCAAAGTAAATGTTACCAAAACATACTTACCTAGGATATTGTAAAGCTAAAAAAGAGACAAGTCTCTACGAACACTCTAACGAAAGTATTGAGATTAATGTATACTTAATACTAATGATGAGAAAATAAATCATCTATTGATCTATGATGTCCTCATACTAGAAGCCAGCTTCCATGACATATGAGTTTAATGTAATGAAACTTTATAATGAGAACCGAGAGACTAGTTATGAGCGGTGATGCCTTATTTCGCGAAGGGAGGAGATTCACGTAATTCTCATGAGATGAGAATTTTCGGCATTCCGGGTATGGGTCTCATTATATCTCCTTGTCTTATAACCTATATTTCCAATAGGGATATAACAGAGTTCAATTCCCTATGTACGCTAGCATATTTTAGGTCATTTTTGACGGTGATTCCACCTCTTTACGGTGTGGGGAAAACTTTGGATTTCATGATGCTCAAATGATCTATCTCGGTTAAAGTTAACGTTCCCAAATGAATGTATGAGGCCAGCCTCAGATGATGCACATAATGAAATGAACGATACCAAAGATGTTAGGATAGGATAATCAAGAGGAGATCTAGACTCAAGTAATGACACTAGGTTATTCTTGAGCATTGCATAGCAAATCTGATGAAAGTCTTAAACTACATCCTTTGTATGACTAGTGGTTACACTAGTAAATTAATGAACCAAATGAAATATTTATGAATGAATGAAGCAGACTCTGTATTTTCTAAAGAAGGCTCCCTAGTTGAGCTCCCATATGTTGAGCCCTCATTTTGGGAAGTCCAAATGTCAAGTCCATGTTCCCAAGATCTAATGGCATATGAAAGAATGATATGAACTATATGATATGATATGTGCAGTATGTTTTGTACTGTTTGCAAAATGATAAGTATGATGATGCATGTTTCTCTCATGGCATGACTTTCCTAAACAAAATTTTGCAAGTCCCCTGACTTCCCTAATTCAAATTTGGCAAGTCCTATGACTTTCCTTATGCAAATTTGGCAAGACCCATGACTTTCCTAATCCCCATTTGGCAAGTCCACTGACTTAACTTTCCGTAAATCATGTTTTTCGGAAACATCTATTCTTATTCATGAATGTCCTTGGTGTGTGTTTGCAAATACCCATTCTTAGTACAAGTGTAGACTAATCCCATACAACTGTACATTTTTAGGTGCAGGCATAGGTGGACGTTAGAGCTTACAGATCGACGCTGAAGCTATCCGGACGTGGAGCATTCATCCGGACTTAGTAGGCACTCATGAATTTGAGTACGCTTGCCCATTATATTCTATATTGTTATAGGATTGAGTATGTTCCACTATCATTTCTTTCCTATTTTATTTCAGCCATTGTATTGGTGCCAATTTGGCAAGTATACACTTAATGCAATATTGAACTATTTCTTTCATATGATGTTCTTAATGTTAGATGGTTGATGGTGAACGTGTATGAATTTAAGTAGAATGACATACATATATGTTACAAAACAAAATTTTCAAAAATTTCGTTAGAATTAACCTAGATGATGTAAGAATGACGTATGTAGGCTTGTCTATGACCTATGAGAGGTCAACGATTCCGGTCTCATCTGGGGTCTAGAATCTGGTCGTGACAAGGTTGGTATCAGAGCAGTAGGTTAAATTCTGAAGATAAAATTCACATCAACCACATTGAGTAGTTTCAATGTCATTGTAGTGAAGTGCACTACTATCCTTAATTAGAGATTGCATGATGCGTAGGAAAATATCCCTTCTTCTAATCTTATCATGACTATTTCTAATGTTTAATTTCTTTGTGTTTTGAGTGTGTCTAACACCAATCCTTGTTGTTTTTAGTGAATGAATACTAGGAGAACCATTGGTCAGATAAGAGGAGGAGTAGCTGCTTGGGATAATCAGGTTCCACCCCATGCTCCAGTTGAAGAAGTTGCTATGCCGGTAAACCCTACTGGGTTTACTAATGCGGATGTTTAGGCATCTCTAGACCAGATCGCCTAGGCCATTACTATGAAGGCCTAGGCGTTGACTGACCAGGTCAACCGGCAGAATGTTTAGAGGGAGAACCGACCAGTTTGTAGCATGGCTGACAGGCTGTGAGACATCACGAGGATGAAACCTCCTATTTTTGACAAGATCTAAGACTTCAGAGGATCCCTGGGAGTGTGTGGATGAGGTGCAGAAGAAGATTTGGATTCCTATTATGTTAAGGATGTAAGAACGACTTGGTGCAAGATGTGGCAACATAGTCGAGCTTTGGGCAGAGTTCCGGTCACTTGCGAGCTTTTTATGATAGCCTTCCTTGAGATATCCCCCCAGGGAGATGAGGGAGGCCATGGTTGGGGAGTTGATAAACCTTAAGCAGGGATCAATGACAGTCAGGAAGTATTCCATGAAGTTTATTAAATTATCAAGGTATGCTACATCACTTGTATCAAACAGAAGGGATGAGATGAGTAGGTTCCTCACAGGAATCACTGGAGATCGTAAGAGAGTTTCTGTGTGATGCTAACCATGGAGAGTAAGACAGTGGAGAGCTCTAAAGGTTGAGATTGCTGAACAGCAGTTAGAGGACATCAGAAAAAGGGGGCGAGTCTGGGTGGAGTGAGTAGGGAGGGGCCTAAGCTCGAGCATAGTCTCGAGGAAAAGAAGATAAGGGTCATAGAATGGGGGCAACATGAACATCTTTGGTGTCTTTGAGCAGCCTAGATTTAAAAAGGGGGCAACAAAATTCAGGGAACTCTAACTTTCAAAGGAGTACAACACCTAGAGGAGGCAGAACCGAGCCCAAGAAAGGAAATGGCAGTGAGATGAAGCATCCTAGAAAGGATTGTGCTAAGTATGGATGTGCTCAAAGTGGAGAGTGCAGACAGGGCACAAATGCCTGCTTCAATTGCGGTAAGAGCGGGCACATGGTTAAGGACTTCCCACAGAACAGGGGTCAGGATGGAGGTAATGCTCAACCTAGAACTAATTCACATGGTGCGCAGCAAGTCGCGACTCTAAGAGGGAATAGGTCTGTACGTCCTAGTCAAGTGGCAGGTAGGAGTAGGAGAAGTCCGTGAGTAGTTAACAAGTATGCGACAAAGTTTCTCACTTAGTTATCTGTACTTTACCAAGGTCTACGCTCTTTGTAACTTCTTTACTTGCTCTCACTAGAGATCGTGCCTGAGTTTTGCATGACCTACAGGGGTTAAGACACCTTGTAGAAAATAAGAACATATGAGTATACAAGGAAGGATTACCAATGTTGAGTTTTGTACGGAGATGGGTACTACCTGAGGAGTTAGCAATTGCATGATGTTGATCAGCCAATTACTTCTTAGGACACTGGAGCTGTCTTCATAGTTGGTGTGCTTGTATGGAATGTGTGCAGTAGGGTCGTGAAATTTTGTGTCATGTAGAAGAATGAGTGGTCTGGGAGGGGTACAATCGAGTCACCTTTATCCCGTGATTTCACCTCTAAGACAAATAAAATGATTTCAAGGGGTTATGATGTCTCTGTGAGTGGTTTAAATGATGGCCAAGATGTATTGCCTATGAGTGATGGATTTCTCCCCCCAATGGTACGATTTTTAGAACCCGATAAGAAACATTTCAATCCTCCTTACAGAAGGCTCGGCTATCAAAGAGGTGAATTACAGTTAAAAGATCTATTGATTTAAGGGTATGATTCAGTCGTAGCATATCCCCTTGGGGCGCTCCGGGTTGTGTGTTAAAAAAACGATGGAAACCCGTAGAATGTTGCATCGATTACGGGAAACTCAAAAAAATCAACTATCAAGAAAAGTATTCCATCCCAATAGATGACTTTTAACCCACTCCAAGGGTTAGGTTATCTCCGAAGATGATCTTCTTCAGGGTACCATGTCAACGTAAGGTAGATCAGAGGATGGAGATATTCCCCAAAGACATCCTTTGTACCGTATGTCACAGGAGGTCATAGTTAGTCCTTTGGTCCTACGAATGCACTGCTCCATTTTGGCTTCATGGAAGAAGGTCTTCCATGTAATATCTTGACTCATCGTATAGCATCGTGAGGACATTCTCATCTACTCTAATACCAAGAAGAGTATGAACAACATTTGAGAAAACATTGCAGGGTACTTCGACAACATGAGTGATGCCCAAAAATTCAGCAAAGATATGACTTCTTGGCTACGATCAGTGACCTTCCTGGGTCATGTTGTGACGGATCAGGGTGTAGAGGTGGACCCTAGGAAGACTGAGGTTGTAAGAACTTCAAACCTCTTCTCGCCCATCCGACATCCGTAGCTTCTAGGGATTGGCTGGTCTACGCAGGTTCATGGAGGTTTTCTTCCATGCTCCCACTAACAACTTTGACTAAGAAGAAGGCCAAGTTTTTAATGAACGGATACGGGTGAAGAGGAGTTCCAGGAGTCAAGGAGAGTTACGGACTCATTCCCCTTGCGGTATTTTCCTAGTGTGGTGAGAATACACATTAATTGGGATGCATCTAGGTTGTGTTGGGTTTGTTTTTATGCAGGGTGGTAAGGTGATAGCCTTATGGTCTAGGATATCAAGGTTCATGAAAGAATATGCCTCTCATGACCTGGAGTGGTAGTTGTGGTATTTGACACTGATAAGTGTGGAGGCCACTACTTGTACGGAGTCAGGGGATGTGTTCACAGACCACAAAGTCTGGCAATTACGTGTTAACACAGCCAGAGGAGTTGATCTACGTCAGCGGAGGTGCTGGAGCTCTTGAAGACTATGACATTGAAGTCCACTACCATCAGGTAGCCTAATGTTGTAGTTGATGCTTTAGTAGGATGAGCATGCGGAATTTAACCCCATGAGGCTGAGAAGAAGGAGTTGGTGATGAAAGAAATACATAGACTCTCAAGGAATAGGTATGACGGTAGTAGACTCAATAGTGGGGGTATTAGTTCATCCTACTTCGACTCCTTGTCCCGACCAAAACCGAGCGTGATGGCACCCACAATCCCCTCCTATGTGAAGCGGAACCAACCCAATCTAAACCTTAACCATTTCGATTTAATTCAACATAAACAAGCGAAGGACTTAAACTAATAATAAACGACAATTCAATAACTCTAAAATTCAACGTCATTATTCCCCAAAATCTGGAAGTGATCACCACAAGAATTATGATCAATTTAACAAAACTAAGAGGTATTCTAAGAAGCTAATAACAAAAATAAATAAGCTAGTCTATGCCGAAATCAAGGCATCAGACCATGAGGAAGGAGATCCGAAGTCAAGCTAGACGCATTAGCTCCGCTGAAAGATCGGCTGTGTGTTTTTCTGTGACGAAGGACTGGTTATGAACTACTGTGTGGTCAGAAAGATGACGGCGAAGTGTTGCTCGCGCACATCCACCAAATAAACAGAAAAGGAAACACCTTTAAGATCTGAAGTCAGGAGGGACTCAGTTGACACCCACAAGTACTGAGTATAGTATCATCGTCAACAACTCAAGCAAGAATAAGAAAACAACAGAATTTACATAAGGTAACATAATAAAATCAACTATAATATCCTTAGCAGCAGATTTACAATTACCATAATCCTTGCTTAAACACCAGCCACATATGAGGACTCACGCCTCCTCATCTACTCGTTGGAATACATGTGCTTATTAGATTGAGATATCTTAGTTATTTCAACTTTCATTATATGATTACTTCGTGTGGCACGGACACTCCGTCCTCAGGGGCTATCCTCAGGTACCGGAACGTAGGCACCCGATCAATATACTATCCTGGTGTCGGAACGGACACTCGATCCTCATATCATCTTGGGATACCGGAACGTGGCCCCACCCCGATCCATATATATATGGTTCGGAACGTGGACACATCCGATCCTCATATTCTATCTGAGTACCGGAAGTGGCACCCGATCCATATACATCCTGGTGTCGGAAACAGTGACACTCCGCTCCTCATAGTCATCCTTGGTACCGGAACGTGGCACCCGCATGCCCCTAATCTTAACTACTTACGTTCCATTAGCCTGCTTTTATACCAAGCGATCATCATTAACAAAGAAGTAGATAGGGTATTCAAGATGTAAGATTCAATAGCTTCATATTGCGTATTTTATCACCAATCATATATATAATAAGATCACATCATGCATACACGCAAATTAAGCAATAGAAGACTTAATATCCTACTCAACAAATCATTCGCTATAAGAGTTACTCCGCATAGTGAAAAAAACCATAACCGACCTCCCGAAGAACGAGAATTGCTCGAGCAACAAGTATCTTCTCAAAACCTGCTGATCATCTTCTTTTCTCTCTCTCTATCCCCGTTCTCTCCTTTTCTGTCTCTCTTGTTCTTTATTTCCTATTCAAAACCCTCTTCTTTTACCCTAAGTATTATGTAAGTAAGAATGAAAAGATGGAAATAATAACCCACTACTTAACTTAGGTACCTTTTAAACACCCAAGTAATCTAGACTTATAACATGAACCCTAGTAACTATAATTTAAAGCAGGAATAGTCAAAAAACGCCCTAAAGTGTAAGAAATCCGACCCGAACTGGGATGCTTATGTAGCCCGTGACGGGCGTCGCGCCTGCGGACGGTCCGTCCTCGCTTGTCCGCACAAGGTAAGAGACGTGTTTTTAAGTGGATGAGGAGGCCTGTGACGGCCGTTGAGCCTGCGACGGCGTCCGGCCATTCCGTATGACGTCAGCGAGTGATTTTCGTACCCAATTTCAGATTTCTAAGGTTTTGAAACGGACACTCTCAAGAGGGTCCGTCGTGCCCTTGAGGTCCGTCGACGTGGCCTCCGCACCTCCACTGCAGTTTTCCAGAATTAAAATCTGTTGCTCAAAACACTATAAGCAGGTGCCATTACAATAGATACAATAACCCACGTCGTCCGCGAACGATTCACAAGAAGGAAAAACAAGCGAAAAAGAATACCCTAAATAGTAAACAGATGGGGGTATCTTCTCGCAATGCTCCTTCGCCCACGGGGATTATACAACGTGTCGAGTCTCCATTGCACCTTGATGGATGCATTCTCTTGACCTCAATTGCGAAACTTCTCTATCTAAAATAGCAACAGGTTCTCCTCATAAGACAAAGATTCTCATCACGCAAAATGAATCCCAACGGATAATGTAATTTCCATCCACATGGTATCTTTTCAACATAGACACAGAAAACACCGGATGTACTCAGGACAAACCTCTGGAGGCAAGGCTAACTCAATAAGCCCACTTCCCTACTGTTTAAGTACTTCAAAGGGACCCACTGTACCTTGGGCTTAGTGCCCTTTACCAAACCGCATCACCCCTTTCATTGGTGATGAAACTTTTTCAAAGACTGGTCACCCTCATGACACTTCGAAGTCTCAACCTTTCGATCTTATGCAATTCTTTTTGTTACGTGCGCCGCTAGAAGCTTTTATGAATGACTCACTTTCTCCATCGAAAATCTCTAAAAAGATCAGTACCCAAAGGGGCGGAGCGATGCCTATATAACTATCACGAAGCATCAAACCAAACCAATGGGAGAACTACATCTCCTACCATACAATGCTAAAGGGGCCATATTAATTGCTTGATGTGAAGGCTATTATTGTATGAAAACTAGCGCTATAAGGGTAAGAATTTACCCAATGTCCACCGAAGATTCGAGGGTATATCAAACATGCACGAAGGCAATCCTCCACACACAGGAAATCGTTCATGATCGCTAGACTGGACCATCGGTGTTCTAGTGATGGAAAGAGACAGGAGAAGTGAACGGTAAGAGATTAACGCCAAGTGCATAATATCCAAAAAAGGAGGCCGGGAATGAAAATGTTTACGCCGGGAAAATTACACCGCAAGATGCAATTGGTATTCCAAAAAGTAGACGTAAACTGCGACCTTCTGAGTTCTGAGTATGCATGAAGAATGAAAGAAGTGGAACCCGCAAAAGTGATTAGGACAAAACGAAAGAAGATGCGAAAGACGGAAGACATCTCTGGCAGGCTAGGTAGGGGCGGAAAGTGGAGAGTGGAACATTTGCTAAACTTCTCTGCAGTAGAGAAGCAGGAGCTGTTAAGTGCACGTAAAAGGATAAACCAGGAATGGAAAATGAGCCAGACTTAGTTAATCTGTCAACAATCACCAAATGGATGTCGAATTGCCCAAGGTCTTTGAAGGACAATCACCGGAAAGTCCATTGCAATTCTCTCCCATTCCATTCCGGAGTTTGATGGGCATTCTCTGAAGTGTTCCCGGCCTTTGGTGTTCATCCTTACTGTTGGACATTTTGGACATTTGGCAATAAAATCTCAAACCTCCACGCTGAAGTCTTGCCCACCAGAAGGTTGCTTTAGTCCGGGTTACAGTCTGGTGCACCGAATGTACGAATAACCGTGAACATATGAGCTCTGTCAGAAAGGTTGATCAAAAATCAATTGACCAGGGTACAATACCCTCCCCTATCTTTCAAAAACACTTCTTCATCGACTCGTCGCTTCTTTAGCCTCTACTTGCAAACACTTTACTGGATCCGGATCAATTTTTTCATCAAATAAAATGCTTCCCTTAATCTTATAAAGGAAGGAAAGAGATCTTGCCTCCACACAAGCTAAAAATACTCCCTTCTCATGACTTCAATTATCAAAAGGTCGTAACAAGAATCTGAACCTCCCTAGGTAATGGCGCGTAAGAAGCTGCAAGTGAGATACCCCCCCCTTACCCTTACCTACTAGAACTAGCTTTACCTAGAAACCCCCCCCTACTCCCCATAGACCTTAATACACTAGGGAACTAGATTTAGACCCCCACCTAGCTCCTACCTACCCTATACGTTACTACTAGCCTTCACACACTAGAATATAGGTGACCTAGCTACTAGACTCGTGCTAGACCCATATCAGACTAGATATCCCTAAACCTAGTTTATAGCTAGACTCTAAACACTACATTATATAGCCTAGGCAGTAGCGGGCAATGCTTTTCGTTTGCGGGAGCTAGGGACCTAAGGCTACGATAATTACTACGTTAGCTCTGTTCTTAGACCTTACCTTGAGGATAGGCTAGATACACTAGCGGTACCCTAGATTCCCAGCTTCCCGCCTTCTACTTAAAGCATCCGCTACAACAGTCGCCTTCGCCCGGATGTTGATACAAAATAGTGAGCGTATTACTTCAAGAGTCTCACCATCTCCTCTGTATCCAATTCAAAAATTCTCTATAGAGTGAAGACATACTGTAACTATGATGATCGTTATAGACCTCACACTTAAACCCCATATAAGTAGTGTCTCCATTGCTTTAATGCAAAAACACCATTGACGCACAACTCTAAATCTGGTCGGAATTAAACGTTCATGCACTTTAATTGTCTTGAAGATAAGCAATCACATACTCTTGCATAGCACGCCACCCAAACCGAATAGGATGAATACAATACACAAGAAATTTTGCCGTCCACTGGCAAGTGAGAATGGGTGACAGTAGTCAACAGAGTATTGAGCTTTGAAAGCTTCCTCACACTCATTACCGACCATACCAAATGGAACATTTGCTTAGTCAAGTTCGTCAGTGGGAAGCAATTAGAAGAGAATCCTTGACAAAGCGGCGTAGTTAGAGCTAGTAAACCCAACAAAGCTCCTTATTTCTGCCACATGAGGTAGGTATTACCACTTCATCACTTACTTCGACTTAGACGGTGCCACCACACTCATCCTTAGAAACCACGTGCCCCAAGAGAGGACACGCATCTAGCCAAAACACACACTTAGAGAACTGGCATAAAGCTTTTTTCTCCTCAACATTTCAAGCATCTCAAATGCTCCTCATGTCTATTACTCTTGAGTTTATCAGATATCATAACTAAAAACGCTAACAAGAGATCTAAATATGGCTTAAAAATCCCGTTCATAAACTCATGAACGCAAGAAAGCCAGCAGGGAGCAGGTGGCATTCGTTAAGACCAAAAAAGACATCACACAACATCGTAATGGCCCATACCGGGTTCTTAACAGCAGTCGTGGCACATTCCGTTTTCTCGAATTTTTCAGGATGATAACCGGATTCAAGGCAATCTAGAGAGACACAAGCACCTTGAACTGATCGAACAAGTCATCAATGCGAGGAAGAGGATACTTGTTCTATAGTCACCTTGTTCATACTACCCTGTAGTTCTATGCACATCCGAAAAACTCCCATCTTTTCTCTTACAAAGCAAAAAACCGGAGCACCCCAAGGAGAGCGACTTGGTCTAATAAAGCCTTGCTAACAATTTTTAGTGGCCTGGTAATCTCTTAACTCCGAGGGGGGCCATTTGTATGGCGGATAGCAATGGGGCGGGGTACCGGTTTCAAGATCAATACAGCAGTTCAATATCCCTATCTGGGGGTCCACCGGAAGAGCTGCATGGGAATTACATCAAGAAACTCACGGACCACCGAAACCGACTCATCGCAGGTACTGGGGTAGTGTCATCCGTGAGATGATGGCCAGAAAGCTAAAACACCCCTTTACAACCATTTCTTTAGCACGAGAAAGGAGATTAACGTCACCAGATGGGAAGTGTAGTCACCCTCCCACACTAAGGATCATGTCCCAGCTGGGGCTACTAACGTCACCGGTTTAGCAATCAAATCAAGATCGCAATGGCAGAGACGCCAATCATACCAGATCACATCAAACAACCATCTCAGAAACCAAATCTACTTAAGTGTTACTCCCACAAAGGCACCAAACAAGACCTAATACCTTTTAAATACCACAGACTCAACACGTGAGTGCAACACGAATAGGCGTACAAGTAATCCAATGTTAAATTAACCATTAGCAAATGAGAAGATACATTAAGAAGAATTTGCGATCCAGGATCAAACAAACAGAAGCCATGCAATTCACAAACCGAAATTACCTGTATGGACAGCATACAATGTTTCCGCCTCTTATTTCCAGGGAAAGCATAACAATGGCCCTTTCGTTTGTTGGTCCGTTTGACCCTACCAGTTGTGATGTATGGCTCCAGTTTGCCCATCACCCCGGCCATTTGGGGACACCATTACCTCGAACCGACCTCGTCCCTGAAATAAGGCCTGCCGGAACCACCCTCCTTAACTGTTGGTGGTCGACGCTCTGTTTTGGACAATACTCCTGATATGCCCAGTCTCCCCACACCATAACACTCTCTAGATCACGCATAGGTCTAGCAGAGAAATGTGACCGGTTGAGGTGGACCCCCAACTACAGTCTGAGTGATAGACTGATGGGTCGAATGAGTAACCTCCGGAACCCTGTCTCTAGAGTGTAAGACCATTAAAATCACCCCCTTGTTCGGAAACTCTTTGATGTTGATGCCCGTGGTGGGCGGTGAGATTCATCTGGCGTCACTCCTTCCACATCTACCTCAAATCTACCACTCTTGGAAGGATTGCGTTCCTAACCCTAACGTGTAGGCTGAAAATTCGCAATTCTGCTCTCAACCTTACAAAACGGCGAATCCGCTCTTTGGACTGAAAACATTAGTGAGGTTGGCAATCTGGATTAGGCACGAAAACCTTAGCCTATATGCATTTGACCGACATCCTACCTTTATCTAGGCCAAGAAATCGTCCACTTTCCTTTAATGTCAAGGTCCGGGAATAATTCTCCATAAACAAGCTAGGAATGAGGCCCAAGTTTCAGAGGTGCGTGCCTCTGTTGGTTGACAATCAGACATGTGACCGGCCACTCACATTTGGCGTTCCCTTGAAAATGGTAACTAACGAACTCAAACACCACGTTCTACTATACCAATCTGGGTAGGAGCTCATGAACAGTCAACCAGAAAATGTAAGCATCCTAGTCTGCATCCTGAAGACATGGAGGTTCAATGTCAAAAACTTACTAAAAGTCATGTGATCATTGTCATTTATAGGCCAATAGTTCAGTCGTTGGAAACGTGCAGTCCAAGGAGGATCATACGAGGGGCCATAGTGGCTGCATGTCGTACCTCTGATAAACGGAGTGTTGGTTCAGAAAACGTTGGGGGGAATGACCGATCAGACAACCCACTAAGATGACGCGAGCACCTGATGATCATCTGGGTAGGTGGGGTGGTGGGGGGCATTCCTCGTTTTGTACTGTCATTCTCCCATCCTCCCCTTCTCTTAATACCTCACTCAGTCGGTGGAGGAGTCACCGCCTAGGCACCAGATGGGCTAGGTGCTCGTCCTCTCCCCGAGCGGACGTCTCCCACGAAACTACCGCGGGTGCCTCTTGACACTGTTGCCCATACGAGCCCAGCCACAGTGGATGCGTCAGAGCATCTTGTCTGCTGATGTTGCTGTTGGCGTCAGTCGTGCTCAGTTCTACACCACTGCGAATAGAGTGAAATGGTGCAGATACCAAGTTGTACACCTAGATACCAATGGATCCTTACAAGTAATAGCACGAGAGAAGAAAAAGAGATGGAATTTCCTAAGTCATTAGCTCGCAAAGGAAAAAGAAAGGCGTCCCCTACCGTTCTTTAAGACCCTACTAGACCATGGCTGTGTGATGAGACAACGAACCTAATGGCTTGATAACAGTTGTACGACCAAAACGAGCCGACGACTGGCAGCCCAACTTGCCCTCATATGTGAGCGAACAACCCCCAATCTAAACCTAACATTCGATTTAATATCACATAAAGCAATGCCGAGACTAACTAAAATCATAATAAAAGACAATTCAATTAACTTCTAACATTCAATGCGTCGATTAATTCCCCCAAAATCTGGATAGTCATCACGCACAGGAAGAACATCTATGATCAATTTACTAAATAAGAGTATATCTAAGAGCTAAAACAAAGTAAAGGCTCGTCTATGCCGAAACTTCAGGCATCAATGACATGAGGAATGGAATGGGTGATCCAGTACCAAGCTTTACGAAGCATAAGCTCACCCTTGAAGATCAGGCGTTTTATGGACGAAGCCTGGTTGAACTACTGTTTGAGTCGAAGATGACGGCACGTTTGCTGACCCACAAATAAACAAACGGAAAACATAAAAGTGGGGGTCAGAGTACAACCACAAGTACTCGAGTAGGTATCAGCGGCCAACTCAAAATAGAAAACAGTATATATCAATAAATCATAAAATCAACTAATATCCTTAGCAGCAGCTTTACACTACCAAATCCTGGTTACAACACCAAGAATCCATGAGGACTCAAGCCTCCTCATCAACTCGTGGGGAAACCTGTTCTTAGAATTGAGTTATTAGTATCTTTCAGATTCATGATATTATGTTGACTCTCGTGTCGGCACGGACATCCGCTCGTAATATATCCTGGGTACCAGAAACGTGGCACCCGATCATATAATCCTGGTGTCGGAAAGTACACTCCGATCCTCATATTCTATCCGGTACAGGAACGTGGCACCCGATCATAGACTATCCTGGTGTCGAACGTGACACTCCGACCTCATATTCTATCCTGGACCGGACGTGGCACCGATCAATACGATCCTGGGGTGTCGGAAGTGACACTCCATCCTCATATTCATATGTGGTAACGGAACGTGGGTGGCACCCGATCCCCTAATCTCATATTCGTCATTAAGCCTCTTTTTACAAAGGCATCATCAAACAAAGTTAGAGTGGGTTTTCTTCAAGATTTAAGATTCCCAATCGCTTCATTCATGCTATTTATCACAATCATATAATATATTATAAGATAAATCATGAATACACGCAATTATAGCATATTAGAAGACTAGTAATATACTCACACACATACATTCGCTATTAGAGTTTAACTACGGAATTAGTGTTTGAAAAAACCATAACCTACTCCACGTAAGAATTGAGAGATCACAAGCTATCTTCTCCAAAAATCCTTGTGCACCGCTTCGTTTCTCTCTCTCCGACTCGTTCTCTTCCTTTTTCGGTCTCTCTGTGTGCTTTCTTTTTCCTATTCAAACCCTTTTCTTACCCTAATTATAGTAATTAAGTAATGAACGATGGAAATAATAACCCCCTAATAAACTTAGGTACCTCTTTTAACCCCCAAGTATGAGACTTATAAATTGACCCTCTAACTGAATTTAAAGAGGAATAGTCAACAAATGTCCCTTAAACATGTAAAGAAATTACAACCCGAAATGGGGGGAATGCGTAGCCTGACGGGGCCGGTCGCGCATGCGACGTGTCCGTCCTGCGTCCGTACAAGTCCAAGAGACTTGTTTGTAATGTGGTGGATGGCATGTGACGGGCCGTCGAGCCTGCGACGGTCGTCCCGCCATTCCGCATGACGTTCGAAGGTCGATTTTCAGTACCCCAATTCAGATGTTCTAAGTGTTTTGAAAGACACCCGCCACGACGGTCCGTCTTGCCCTTGACGGTCCGTGTGGCCTCCGTCACCCTGCCAGTTTTTCCAGAATAAAATCTGTTGCTCAAAACGACTAAACAGGTCGTTACAATCATCCTTAGAAGTTGAAGTTAACGAGGGTCAGAATCTTGATCATGTGTTGATGGAGCTGAAGGAATCACTCTTTGTTAAGATAAATGAGTTTTGTGCTTTGGGAGATTACGACATACTTAGGTACTAGGACAGGCTGTGTGTACCAGATGTGGATGATTTGTGGACCAGGATCGTTGTAGAGGCCCATGGTTCAAGATATTCCATAAAACCAGGGTCCACCAAGATGTATCATGATCTTAAGAAAATCTATTCGGGGATGGTAATAGGACATTGCGAAGAGTGGGCAAAGAGTTCCTAATATCAACAGGTTGAGGCAGAACATCTTAAGCCTGGTTTGGTTTACAGAATATTGCGGTTCCGCGTGGAAAGGGAGTTCATTAATATGGACTAGTGGGTGTTCTCAAAAATTATGAGACAACATGACTCCAAGGGGTATTATGGACAGTGTGCTAATTTCTCTCACTTATCCCTAGGAAGTTATCGACAGAGCCGGAAGATATGTGCGACTACATAATGAGATTGTGAGAGGATTGTATTCCTTTGTTATCATTGATGATAGAGAGAGCTCAGTTCAACTTCACATTTTTGGGAGATCCTTCCAGAAAATAGGCACAAGGTAAGTTAGTAATGCCTTCAGCCTCATAATGATGGGCAGCAGGAGTGAACCATTCATACATGGAAGAACAGCGTGCGGGACTGTGTGTGATTGACTTCAGGGGTTAGTTGCCCTTGAATGAGTTCTCGTATAATAACAAACATAACTCTAGCATAAGATGTGCACCGTTTGAGGCATTGTATGGTAGGAGGTGTAGGATCAGTGGGGGGTTCGAGTTTGGAGAGTCATTCATTTGCACCATAGACAGTGCACGAGGCCTTAGAGAAGGTCAATGTGATTAGGGACGGTTGGCTACTGCTACGGTCGACAGAAAAGTTTAGGGCAGATAATAGAAAAAATCCCTTAGAGTTTTGATGTGGTGGACTCAGGTTTATTTGGAAAATCACCCTATATGAGGGTGTGATGACGTCACAGGAAGGGGAAGTTTGAGTCCGAGGTATTTTGGCCATATGATTATCCCGACAGCTGGGGTGAGGTGAAACTAGAGTGGCATTGCTGCGGAGCAAGCTTATGTTTCATCCAGTTTCATGTCTATGTAAAGAAGGCCTAGGTGATCAAACACCAATTTTTAGTTGAAGGTGGGGCTCGATGAAGACTGGTCCTATGAGGACAGGTGACCGTTGATGTGATTTGACAGACAGATCAAGTCGACTCAGGAACAAGGAGATTGACACAATGAAGGTGTTGTGGAGGAATAATCTGTTGCGGGTGCTATGGGGAAGGACGCGGCAGATATGAGAACTGCTACCTCTCGTCTTTCGGCTCTTCTTTGAGGTAGACTTATCTTAAGCCTAAGTTTCCTTATCTCTCCATTCTTGTTCTATGATTTTTTTGGATAGTTGGTAGTTAATATATGTTAATGAATTGACTGACATTACGCTAGAGAGTTAGTGAGGTGTCATTCAGGGACGAATGTTCCTAAGGAGGAGATAATGTTGTTAACTAACCCTAAAATAGTATCTAAGTAATGCTTAATGTGTCTATAAGTGGCTTACGAAGATCGTTCACACGGAGTTGATGCATGACGAACCAGACTTCTGAACACCGCTACACGAAGACAAGAAATTGGGGAGTTAGGGAGCTAGGAAAGGGTTAGCATTAGGAAGCCCAAATACGAGATTTACTCGGATGAGTCTTTACCGAAGATAAGAGGTGGAGAAAAAAAAAAAATTAGTGTTTGGGAGGGTTAGGGATAAAAAGTATTTTCCATTATAAAGGGTAGTATCGTTATTAACCTCTAAAATGAACTAAATATTAATGAATAAGTGGCGGGGTTATTTTATGGGAGAGAGGGGCCGAAGTTAGTTACCTTTTAGCAAAAATCTTGACTCCACCGGGTCGAAGCAAGGTCGGGAGCAATGTGCATTAAATTGTTTATGGGTGGATAATGTAAATTATGTAATAATGAATATGTGTAGTGTTTAATAAAAGAAATCAGATTTTTAAAAAGTTTTGAAGGAGTCCATTACTAAGTTTTCACTAGCCCTAAATAACCTTCCACGTTAATCTTCTCTCACGTCAATATCTCTCTTTCTTTAAGTTCTCCCTGCCTAAACAAAATAACTTCATCAGAAACTAAAAGTTCTTCAACGGAATACATCACGTTTAAAAACTTATTCAAAAATTCATTAAAAAAATTAGGAAAAAGGGAGGGCTTTTTGTCGGTGTTGGTGTTGATCTTTCCAATTAGACGTGAGTTGGAGGCGGCTTTGGGCAGAAGTTCAAGGTGTTGAAGTAAAAAAATAGGTATGGGTTTCTTACTCTTGGTCCCTTCATAAGAGACCTTAAGACCAGATGAATCTATTCAGAAAACTGGGTTCCCCTTGCATGTCCGTCAAATCTCCAATTGATTCGTCAGACTGGATATGTTTGCTGTATAATTAGGTTGTAATGATTTTCGTGATGAAGTTTCATGTTAATAGGCGATGTATAGCGTGGTTCTGATTAGGTTATTCCTTAAAGTATACTTTTTCCAAGACTATATGATCAGTATGTGTGCAAAGGTGGCTGGTTGTCTATCGGCTGTTTGGACCAAGGATTGGAGCATGGAATGACATTTTTTATGGTTGGTGTATTCAGTGCACAAACTTGTATACATGTATGTCTTAAAGTATAATGCGGCTGAGTGATTTGAATGAAAAGTATTAGCTTAAATGATCACAACTGGCCCTCAGAATTAACTCAAAAAATGTGATGATGAAAAGAGCTTGAAAAACATGTAATCAAATTTCCAGAAATTTGGTGATGTCGCCAAGTAGTAATGTTTTTAATAGGGTATGTAAAATGAAGAAAAATAAGTGAGGTCACTGAGGATCGGACGTGCCACCTCACCATACTTAAAATCATTGAAGTAATAAGAGTTAAAAAGAATTTGGCATGTGGAATTCAAACATGTGTGACTTGACCGATGATGAAAAGAAAAATGATATAAAAAAAAAAGAATAAGGTGTGTGAGGTCGAACCCACAACCTCTCTGTCAAAAATTAGAGAGAATTAAATAAAAATAAAAATTGAGGTATGTGGGAATCGAACAAGCAACCACACAGCAGTCTAAAGAAATAAGAAATAGGGTTGAAAAGAATGAGGTTGGGTGGGGTTCGTCCACCCTCTTGGTCCAAAACAAAAATTGTTTAGGAAAAAGGAAAATAAAAGATAATGGGTTATGGGGGTTCATCCCAATCCTGTCAGTCCCAAACAAACTAAAACTAAAGAAAGAATCAAGGGGAAAATAAAATGAAGGAGTTAGGGCTCGATCTTGGGTCCCCAAATGTGTGGATCAAACAAAAAATAAAGAAAAAAATGTAAGTGTGTCCCAAGGATTTTAAATCGGGTCACCGTTCAAAATTAGTATAGATACCTAAGTCATCCGTGAATACATGTTCAAAAAACAATGGGCCTTCATAGAGCGAAACGATATCTTGAAATACTTACAAGATGCTAAGTCTGTACCACCAAAAATGTAGGAAATAGAATAACATAAACGAACTATGCGTGAAGCCTCATGGATTGTACGTATAGAAGCCATAAGTCTATCATGTGGTGTAATTCAATTTAACCTACGATGGATGTTGTAAATGAATGACTTTTACACAGTAGAAGGTCAATTAAAGGGTGAAAACACACTAATGGCCCAAGTTGCATGGCATATTGATGAAGAACATTCACGTATGAAGCGCTTGCAGTAATTATGAAGATCAAATATTCTCAGCTAATGAATGTGAGGACACATGAGAAGGGTGAATGAGAAAGAAAGATGAGTGAGAGCAATCTCAAATGAGCTATGTAAATGTGTACCAAACGTAGTCATCGTGTGGAGAGTGTAAAAGCTAAAGAAGAGACCTTCTCTATGAACACTCTAATGAAAGGTGAGATCAAGTGTGTACTTAATAAAATGATGAGATATACATTATATTGATCTTGATATTCGTCATTACTATAACCCAGCTTCATGAGTATGAGTTAAGTAATGGAACTTGATACTGAGCCCCGATAGGCAGCATGAGCGGTTATTGCCCTTTCGAAGAGGGCGGAAGTTCAAGTAACTTCGATGAGATGAGGACTGTCCCGCAAGCCTTGTTTGGGGCCTCCTATATCTCCTTCTTGAAGCTATATTGCAAATATAGGAATCTAGCAGGGTTCAATTCCTAGTGTACGCTAGCATGTTTTGCGTCCATTGTCGGTGATCCACCGCTTTCGGTGGGGGGGAAGACAATGGATTTCATGATGCTCACATATCTATGTCGGTAAAGTAAAGTTTCCAAATGCATGAATGAGGAAGCCTTAAATGATGCACATAATCCAAACATGAGAATTACCAATGGTGTTAGGATAGGATAATCAAGAGGAAAGCGGATCAAGTAATGACAAGGTATATTAAGCAGTTGCACAACAAAACCGAGGAGAGTCTAAACTAATCCTAGGGGTACGGACTAGTGGTACACTAGTGCATGAAATGTATGAAATAAAGTACTTAGTGAATGAACGAAGCAGCTATGGTTTTGCTAAAAGAAGGATCCCTAGTTGAGGTCACAATGTTGAGCCCTAATTTGGAAGCATAATGTCAGAGGCATGAGTCCCAGGTCTCTGGCATATGAAAAGATGATAGAACTATTGTGACGATTGATATGTGCACTATGTTTGGTTGGTAGCCAATTGTTGAGCAAAAAATGAGAAGGCTGATGGATTTCATGTTACTGTCAATGCATGGCATTCCTAAAAAATAAAGGCAAGTCCCGGACTCCTTACATTCAAATTTGCAAGGCCCGGACTTTCCTAATTCAAATGGCAAGTTCCTGACTTTCCTAATCCCAATTTTGCAAGACTTTGCCTAATATATGTTGTTAGGAAGAGCTGATTCGACTCATGCATGTAATTGGGGTGTGCTGCATATGCTGAGACTAGTACAAGTGTATATACTAATCCCATACAATTGTACTTTTTAGCTTGTAGCACAGGGAAGTTAGAGCTAAGATCGAAATTGAAGCTATCTGGACGTGAGCATTCATCCGTATTTTGAGGCCCTCATGCATTCAGGACTCTGACCATATATTCAGCTTAGTTATAGGATGAGATAGGGAGTATGTTCACTAGCGTTTCTTTCGTTTATTTCAGACAACTGTATTGGTTCCATTTGCGCCAAGTACAAACTAATGCAGGTATGAACTATTCTTTCATGCTTGTTCGATGGTTGATGGTGGAACGTATGTCATTTAAGTGAATACCGACATGCATGTACGAAAAAAATTCAAATTTTTCTTTTAAATGTGACCAGATGACGTACGAATGACGATATCGGCTTTTCTGCGACCTTTGAAGGGTCGACGACGGCCAGGCGGTCTCATCTGGGGTCTAGGACTCTAGTCGTGGAAAATTTGACCCAATAGACGCATTGCAAAAATAAAGTTTCTGCTTCTACAAACAAAGGTGGTAAATATACGGGATAAGAACTACAGCCATAATGTGAGGGTTTTTTGAATTCCAGAATTGTTGAAATCCGATCCCTAGCAAGACAATCGAAAATTTCGAGGATCACCAAAAATGAAGGATGAAGTCATCAATGATTTCCATCCATGGAATAAGCCGCAGCCTCATTATTCCGTTAGCCAATCTTTTATTCCTTCTATCATGTCCTCAGAGTCGATGTCTGGGTAGAATAAAAAGTCTTAATCTAGGCTAAGGGAAAATAGCGTAAGACTCTTTATTTATGCTTTATTATTTATCCTTGTTCCCCACGTGCATATGAGTTGCCATCTTTGCACACCACAAAATTGCCAATCAAGTAAGTTATCCTCATTCAGTAGTATTTTAACATGCAATCATTAGGCAAGCATCAACTTTGTCGTCTGAAGACGAGATCTGTAATATCTTCTTGCCCATAAGATGGATTTGCATAATTGCTATATCAGTCAATAACTCATCTTTCACATTTCAATAGCATAGTAAATGATGCCGTAATCCAATGACCCATACTTTTGATATGAAGAAATTTTATTCAAAATGGGAAAGCTTGAAGCTTTGAAATTTTATCTGGACACGGGAACCTTTAATAGGCGTTATAGAACTTGTTTGCTTTCATCAGTTGGTTCCCGCTTCAAGAAAGTCTTCCAAACAGTTTGTGTAGTTCTTCCATCAAGATTAGGATTTATAAATCTCCAATAGTTTCTTATCAATCAGTCACTTAATTTTTCTAAAACAGCAAGGTGCACCATCATCACGTCGATTAGGATTCTGAGTAATGTGTTAGCCAAAACGTTCTCCATGGAGATACCAAAAAGTATAATTGCAAATTATTCCATGTACTAGAAAATGTGTCTCAACTCTTTTACGAGTTCCTAAAGTTGTATTTTTACATTTGACACTAGATATTCATATTGATATCTTGTCACTTATGCACAGCGTAATTAAAAAACTTTTGCACACCGCTCAAGTATATTTCATCTAGTCGATTCTCAGCAAGTTCCAACCACTGCTTACTAGGTGTCATAACATTTAACAGGGAATAAAAAAAATTTCAAAGATAAAGAAAAACAATCTAGAGGAACAACAATATGACCACTCTAGAGTTATCGTTAATGATAAATACGAGAACAACATATAAACAAAAGTAGCTCCTGCTATTCAGAAAGTTTTGGAATAGATTAAACTTTGGTCCTACAGTACATAAGCTAATGTGAACAATAATTTGAGTATTAATATGATATTGATCAAATTTTTGGTAGGAACACAATTAGTGAGGGAATTATATCAGAATACTAGCGGAGTTCAAAAGAAATGGCCATGATTTCAAATTATATTACTCTGAACAACATCAAATAGATGATCAAAGAAGTCGAGTCATATTTGGAAGGAAAGATAAACTAATGTGGAGAGAATTGGGAATGAGGCTTCCGTACACTGCTCGTGTGAGAAAACCCTACTGGTAAGAGGCAATAAAGTACATAGTTGTTATCGAAATTAGGTAGTTTATTGGGTAAAAAATTCTATCGTCGAGTATAAATCATAGTAATCATATCTTAATACGTGGTCAAACACTCAAACAAGATGAATTCAGCTTAGTTAATAAATTATCGAGTCACCACCCGTATCACACATAAAAAGAAGAGACAATTACTTTGGTTGTAGTATTATAAGAAAGAGTCAGTTGTACTACATTGATAACACTTAAATCCTATGATTTATTTTATAATTATCAACTAATCACAAGACATCAGATTCATCATGCCATAGCAACTGGTCCATTGGATACGGAAAATTTCAAGAAGTTAGAGAATAACCGACCAAGATTTACCTTAGTATTTTGCAGAAAAATTGCTTTACCTTATGGTTATGTGATTTGGCGAACACACAAGGTACTACACACTGAATGACACTTAACAAATTAAATCATCAAAAAACTAAGAAAAGTTGAACGAACCTAATAGAGAACGAGAGAAAAAGAAAGAACCTTTACATAATTTCAAGGTGAGAGAAGCAAAAGAGAGGTCTGATGGATAAAAAAGGCTTTGAGGAAGATCTTGAAAAGCCCAGGTGAAACCTGTCTGATCGAGATGAACAAATGAGAGGAGTGTTTCTTGAGGAATAACATAACGTTTAGGGACAAGTGGGTATTGAGAGAAAATGTTTTTTTTTTTTGATATTTACGAAATAAGGTTTCTTTTAGAGCCTAACTTTTCAGCAAAAAAAAGTTGATTTTAGTAACAATTTTAGGGTTGTTTGGTCTCCCGCTAACTCACCTAATTACAATCGGGACTAGTAATTAAAAATTTTAGGGATGAGCTTTCGCACCTTCTAAAAAAAATATAGATTTTAGGACCAAATTATAATCTCTTCCCAATATGTACACTTTAATGGACGAGATTATTAACTCATCACTAAATGGTTGTCGTATTTAAGACTTTTCCTTGTAGTGTTACTTGCATTTGACGTGGCGTTGCTTTATGTATTATGATGTTCATGGACTTGTCGGCACTACTTGAAGAATTATGATGAAGTTGTATAGTTGAGTTATGATCATTGCCTCCCCAAGGGACCCGCAAGAAGACATTAAGAATGACCCAAAGTATGTCAATCAATAATCAATGCTTAAAAACATTTAATGCAAGAACCCATGAATAGATCATGAAATTGGTCAATTTGTCTTTGGAAACATTAGAAAACATTTTTGAAAGTTGGGTTCCTTGATGAATAGAGTTTTAAGGATGAAAAGACATACCTCAATGAAGCTAATTCTTCAATTTGATGAAGAATCTTCATTCAATTCTCCAATCCAAGCCCTTCCTTGAGTTTAGGCTCCAATGGAGTTTAAGGGAATTTGTAATAGATTTTGGGTTTTGATTTTGAAGAATGAAATCTTCTAAGTAATATAGGATTATAAACATATTTAAAATACCCAAAATAACCTTTATGAGCCTACCTTTATCTTATTTGGGCGTGGGGTGAATTTAAAACTTCACCCCTTAACTTAAAAGTGACAGCACTCAGAGACAGTTCTCATAGACGAAATACGATCGACGGACCGTCCTTTCACAAACGGACCGTCCTGCTGGTCCATGGTCTAAGACTGAGGCTTGTCTTTGGTCTCTCCTCTCCCAAGAATAAGTTTCAGTCGATGAGACAACACCAACAGGGCGTCTACTGACCTACTGGCCGTCGATTGCCATCCGTTGGTGGGTTTTCTTGGGATGTCCTGGACACCATCTTGGATCCTTCCTCAAGGACCCTTGGATAGTACTTGGGGATGTCTACCTCGACGTTTCCAACCCAAACATGCTCATATACGAGTTTAGGACCTCTCACATGAATTTCATCCAAAAGAAACTCATAAAACTCAACGAAACATGCCTAGACACACAAGGTCATTTCACGGCAAACCTTTAGAATGTCATGGATGTTCTTGGACGTCTGACCTCCAAACTTCACGAAACTTAACACACTTCCTATAAACACTGTAATAACATATTTTAGAATCTTATACACTCATGAATTAAACATAAACACATAAAACCACATATGAGGCACATAGATGACATAGTCGTCTCTTGACGTTTGACTTCCAAATTAACCTAAACTCTTAGACACTGCCTCAATTAAACATCATATATCAATAAAGTACCTTAGACCACCATGAAAAACCTGTGAGGCTCTAGCCTCACTTAAGTCATTTTCGGTATGTTGCATTCTCCCGCACTTGGACAACATTCGTCCTTGAATGGCATTTGCCACCCTCCGAACACTTTCAAGAATACATATTCAATTGAAACTCATGACCACACAAGTTAACACCTTATTCAATGCAAACATAAAACGAACATTAATTTCACATAAACTAGAGGATCAGAACACAACAAGAAACTAGAAGAAATCTATAACTCATTATGTTAAATAAAACTCATATGCTTCATTCCAAATAGTAAAACATTATTTTTGTATTCAATATCATAATCATATACATCATTTCTAACCCTATTACAACAATTATATACCATTGAATGAATTAGTTAAATTTTGAAAATTTTCACAGTGAGCAGGAAGTAACATACACAGAACTAGGCAATTTTTTTAAAATGTAACATTTAGGCAATTCATGATGGAAACATGCTAATATACAATGTAGAACCACATAAATACATCTTACAACATAATCATAACTTCATAAAATGCAAAATGCAAGATATCAATGAAATTCAGTTTCAACAAGACCCAAAAACATAACGCAACATGCAACATACTTCCATGACTTACTACCCTCAAGCTTGAGTTGAATAGAAAAGATGAAACAATCAATCAAAACTCCTTTATTCACCATACTCCCCAACTTAGAAGGAACCCATTACACTAAAGAAACACAAGAACTTACCATCATTCCTCATCCTTACCCGGCTTTGATCCTTTAGTCTAGAGTGCATAGAAACGCCTCCTACTTGGAGCATCATCCTTTGGAACATTACGAGCAACTTGCTTACCCTCTCTTCCTCTAGAAGCAATTGTAGGACAATCTGTCACATTGTGTCCTTCTTTACAAGACTCAAATCAACTCCCTGTACCATTTAGGCATTCACCATAATGTCTCTTTCAACAAGTGACACATGTAGGTTTTCCATTTTGAGAACCACCTCCTTCCTTCAATTTCACCTTAGCACTCCTTGGTTCTTCTTGAATTTGATCCCTCCTTTTGAACCTAGTTTGATATTGGTCAATAGAACCACTCCTTTTCAAGTTTTTAGACATCCTCTTAAGTTTGGAGTGTTCAAATGACTGGGAATACACCATGAGACTATCTAGGGTGATATCATTCTATAAAATTGCCAAACGACATTTCTCCCTCATTAGATCGGCGACACCCGTCATGAATCTACTTATCTCATCCTTTGGATTGGACACAAGGGATGAGTCACATCTAGATAACATAGATAACTTCAAAGAGTATTCCTCAACGCTTATATTGCCTTGCTTGAGATTGATAAACTCCTCTACCTTAAATTCCTTCTCTCAAAGGGAAAGTATTTTCCAAGAAAAGCTTTCTTAAATTCTTTCCACTTAATAGGACCCTACTCCACTGACCTATTATCCTTCCATTGAGTGTACCACACTTGATCAACCTCTCTCAATTTATACGAAGGTTACTCCGTATTCTCCCTGCATGAAACGCCTATAGCTTTTAACACTTTGTAGACTCCATCTATGAACTCTTGTGTATCCTCTCTCACCTTAGAGCCAAGAAATATAGGAGGATTCATCCTCACAAAGTCTCTTAATCTAGACGTCATACATCTCTCCACAACATTCACCCTACGCACCATACTTAAATTCACTTGAGTAGTCACGGCTCTGGCTATATCAAGAAAATTCTCTCTAATATCGCTATTAGTCAACTCCGGGAGAACCACCGAAACATCATTACCTTGACCCCGAATATGGACTTGATCACCTTGAGCACCTTAACGAACTTGCTCAACATCCTTAACTTGAGGAATAATCTCATCTTGCACATCATTCTCCTAAAATGTCCAAGCCGATGTCCTTATATTCGTCTTCCTACAAACACAAGGAAAACCATAAGAAAAGAGTACTCATAACTTTTACTCTACAGCACGACATAGGAAGAGAAAAGAAGGGAAACTCTATCGTCCTATAGCCTCTCGCCCATAGATATTTCGCGACTCACATCGATGGTCAAGACTCTACTAGACGTGGCTTGATGAGACTTTATGATTCATAATAATTCTTTCACAAACTATGCTCTGATACCAAGCTTGTCACATCCCGAAACCACACCCTAGAAGATATGGCATTCTCAGAATGCAACCGGCGTACTTGACCCTACAAAGGTCTTATACAAGCCCTTACATATCGTCCATCGCATATAAATAGTGAAAAGTAGTGAAGAATTAAAACTTTTCACAAACATACTAAAAGTATTTAATAACTTTTTCATATAAAATCATTAGAAATACTAAGTCTAAATCTCATCAAATCTTACACACGAGAATACTTTGGGACATGGAACATACTTCAACATATAGAAATTACTTAGTCTATTACAATACTTCAAAAGAAAATAAAATACATATAAGAGATCCATGTATGCCCTCGAGTCAATTGAGGACATACTTCAACTTCACATGAATGTTGCTATGATCCAAGTCTTGCTTCCCAAATGCTCCCCACCTACCAACCACTAAAGATATAGATAAAAGCATGGAATTAATACAATCAGATGTACAAAGTATGAAATTATGCATAAAATCATGAAAACGAACAATTATTAGAAAATACATCTTTTCATTTAAAAATCATATCATAATCATAAGAATAACATTTATCAACTTAGAAACACATAAGGAAACACTTTAAACAATATATCATATTTTTGGAAGCACTTTATAGTAACTTCACTTCACTTTACAATGAAGCTCTTCACTATTACAGTGAAGTTACTTAGCTTCACCTAAGACATCTTATAGTATGTACTTACCTCACTACAATCTATCCTAAGACTCACATAAGTCATACAAAGAGAGACCACCCATACACCCTCTCTAATCATGGCTTAATTATCCCCAAGACTACTCATAATGAGACACATACGCACTTATAAGACACTAAAACACATAACATGTCTAATATGACAACTTCCTTACCAAGGCTATCAAACGACTTAATTAAGTAAATTGAGAAGATAATGTCCATGATTGACATCTTGAAGGCTACCTAAATAATCGTTAAGACTACCTAAGGCTTAGATTATGTCAACATAATCAACATCTTCCCTAACTAGAGTCATTATTAAGACTTATATAGGTAAGATACAAAGTGACCATTCCTATGCCCCCTTCACACCTTAACTAGACAACCGTTAACTACGCTATATAAGTACTTATGCATTTAGCATACTTTCTTTATTAAATTAAGTCCTACATTAATTATTTTATTTAAGACTCATTCATAACATAAGGACATTAAAATAATGGTCTTGGACAAGAACTAGGGACTCTAGCAAACACCTTCAAAGCCTATTGTACAATGTGTAGATAGCATTACATACCACCACCTAAAGCTTATAGGACTTATATAATGCTAGTAGGTATGATAAGAATAGGCAATAACCGAAATAGACCATGATAGAAAAGCGTGGAATCCGGAGTTCTATCCTACTTCATTGAGGGTGTTCAACTTGCTAATGGTAGAACATGGACACATCCCATGTAGGGTCATGGTTAAGGAATATGAAGGGTGTGCTTTGTAATCTAGTCTCATTATTTAACTAGAACTACTTCCCTTACCATACTCACTCGGTTCTAGCCTTCATTCTCATAGAGTAAATTACATTGAAGGTTCATATACTTGATTTCCATATAAAGTTCATAACACAATCACATTTACCCTTCCAAGGAAAGGTCAACTAGGTCTACCTTACAATGGCGACTAGAATATCATCATGACTTTCCTAAGGATTGATATGATGTCTTTCATGACAATCAACCATAAGTCTATCATTCCTTTTCTTGAAGGATACCATTACGACTTTCAATTTCAACATGCATAACCTTACAACTAGGTTAAAGGTTTCACATAAAGGACCCTCTTAACATAATTTAAGGTATCATGTCATTCATGCATACAAGACTAAGAGGCTTTAGAATGCTAAGTCAAGACGTCTCATATTCACATTCATACATGCATCAAGTAAGGGACACAAGTAAACCAAGACAAGACAAAACATACTTCACTTTAACACATATCACATGTCATTCTAGAAGCATATAGAAATAACATCATCATCTTTAAGTCATCCTATAAAGTACCATACCATAATCAATATAACCATTATAGACTCATATAGTCAAGTAGGAACAACCATGCATCAATCCTAAAACTACACATATAAGCACATAGTCATAGTTTACATAATATCCTAACATACATAGAAATAGCACAGACTTTCGCATTACATCCCATAGAGATAAATATGGCCATAATTCACATAATCAACTACACAAATCGTTATAATACTTCAATTAGTGTCGACAAGGCCATGATCATCATATTACATAAAATAACACCAACGAGGCCACCTAAATTGCAAGTAAAGCTCATAACACCGCCACCATAAGTGTACCGTACCAATCACAACATAATTGGTGTTCAATTAAAATAAAATAAAGATAATAAGGCAGCATACCACCACTCCACCCTTAACATTTCAATCCAATTCTAAACCATCAAATTCAATACCATAAGGGCCTTATATGTGACCATGAACATCAATTCAATATAAAAACTATCATACTCAATGAAACTAAGTCAATTAAATACAGATTCATCAATATAAGACAACCTAGATATCAATTCAATACAATTATTACATACATCAATAGTCCATAGAAAACTACACTAGCATTCATAAGTATTAAGTCTAAATCACTTAACCCATAAAGTAGTCAAAAACTAGGGTTCATCAATTACATGGATTCAAAGGTTAATAGAGTTAAAACCATCAAATTAATAACAATTTAAACATAAATCAATTCTTAGAAAACTTTAATACAAGAACCCATTCATAGATCATGAAATTGGACTATTCATCTTTGAAAACTTTAGAGAACATCTTTGAAAGTTGGGCTCCATGATGAACATAGTTTCAAGGATCAAAAAACATAACTAAGTGAAGCTAATTATTCAATTTGATGAATCATATTCACTCAATCTCCAATCCAATCCCTTCCTTGAGTTTTGGCTCCAATGGAGTTCTAGGGCATTTCTACAAAATTTGGGTTTTGATTTTGAAGAATGAAATCTTCAAAGTGTTTTAGGCTTATAAAATTATTTAAAATACACAAAAGAAGGCATTTAGGAAATTCCCTTTATCTTATTTAGGCGTAGGGTGAATTTACAACTTCACCACTCAACTTAAAAGTGACTACACGCAGGGACTATCCTCATAGATGGAGGACAATTGACGGCTCTTCTATTGACCAACGGACCGTCCTGCTGGTCCGTGGTTTAGGACTGAGGCTTGTATTTTCTCTTTCCTCTCCCAATACTAATTGTGAATCTATGAGACACCACCAACGGCGCGTCGATTGACCCACTGGGCGTCCATGACCATCCGTTTGTGGCCTGTCTTGAGATGTCTTGGACACCAACTTGGATCTTTCCTCAAGGACCCTTGAAAGGTCCATGGAGATAATTTTCCGCACGTTTCCAACCCAAACATGTATCTATATGAGTTTAGGACCGATCACATGAATTTCATATAAAACGAACACGTTAAACTGGACGAAACATTCCTAGACACATAAGGTCGTTTCAAGGCAAACCTTTCGAACATCATGGACGTTCTTGGAAGTTTGACCTCCAAACATTACGAAACTTGACACACGACTATAAACACTATAATAATTCATTTTAGGATCTTATAACCTCATTAATAACATATAAACATATAAAACCACATATGAGGCACATAGGTGACATAGTCGTCCTTTGACGTTTGACTTCCAGTACACCTAAACTCTTAGACATTGCCTCAATACCACATGATATTCCAATTTAGGACCTTATATCACCATGAAAAACATGTTAAGATTGAGATTCATCTTAGTCATTTTTGGGATCTTACACTCTTCAAAGTTTACAAAGATGTTATATGATCAAATCTCTTGTTCTTAAATCTAGTCGTGGGTTCTTTGTCAAATTGATTTCAAAAGAATAATATTAATTTAATTCTTACTATATAATGATTTGTACGTGATTTTCAATCCAATTTCAATATGAACCCATGCTCTCTCACAAACTCGATTTTAACCTATGTATGGCTTTATGATCTTGATCTCATGAATATGGAATTGTGATTCAATTATGTTAATATGATTATACATACGGTATATTATGTTTATTGATGATGAATTTTTGAAGAATTATCCATGAGGGTCAAGTTTGAAGGTTTGAATAAGGCTAGTCTATCATTTACTAACTTGTGATATTGACGTTAGTATGGTTGTTATGTGACTCAATCATGGGGAATTGTCTTATCTACTGCCTATATTTGTAATGTGATGATAATTAGGTATAGTTTATCCAATATGAATAGATATCAGTTTAATTGGTAAAGATTATTTACGTTCTTCTACCCTACAGACTTGATAGAGTAATATATATGTTGTGATCTATATTCTAGGGTAGATGCAGCATGATTCAGCTATAATGTTCTATCTCTTTATCTACTTCCCTAAATTTATATTATTGATAAAATATTATTGATGAAAAATACTAAGCAAATTGGTTGATGATCTATGGCTCTCACTATTCTAGTATATTGGTGATGTATTGTATTAGGTTGTAGTATTATCCTGCAGCGACTTGTACATGGTTTCTTCCATGAATAAATTACATTTAGCTACTGAACTATATATGCATTGCTAATTAAAAAGGTGTATTCATCAATGATGATCAAAGGTTGATGAATTGGTATGAATGGCTCCTTCTCTATACTTTTCTTATAGTATTGATAGTTTATGAAGTGTTGTATCCAATTGTGTGATATGATCCACTTATGGTGGCAGTGTTTAGTTTATTGTCATATATATGTGCTTGTTATTGCCTTGAAGGGAACTTGATGATTTTATGACTATGTAGTTATGATGATCACACTATGTGAAGCTTATGTCGACTTTTCCATTCTAGTTGTGATCTAGGTATTATGGCTATTGTATAAGAATGTGTATATCTATGTTAGCGTAAAGTGTATGTCCTGAGATTGATGGGTTATAATGTTTAATAATACCTTACCTATGTACCCCTATTTAAATGTATGAATCGCTAAGGTTAGGAGTCTTGAATGTAATGTGAAGTTAGCTTGTCTCATATGCTAAATTGAGTTTTTTGGTCTATGCTTGTTTCTGCATTGTGGTATTAAAAGGGTGGCTTCCTCAATGTGTTGTTGATAGCAATTATATTCTCATGTTTACCGATGTACACACACTCACACATTATGCATGCTTACAATGTAGTAAATGTTCATAGTGTCAAATGAAAGGTTGATCTCATATTCACTAAATGTCTACTACTATTCATGTATGGTAGATGTATGTGAAGCATGTTATGTATTCCATTAACTAGGATGACTTGATAGGTGTACTAGTATTGTCAAGGGTATGAGACCTTATCTATACATTGCACATGTGTTCCTTGATAGGATAGTTCTTAGGCTTGGTTTCCTATGTACATGATTATGAATTCATGAATATGTTATGAACATGTGTGGTCTAAAAATGTTATGTTAAAGGGTTAATCACATGTATAGACATACATGTATGAATATCTAGTCATTATAGGGGCCTTGAAAGGTGTGCGCAAGAGTACCCTAAAACTAGATAGGTGCTTACATATGCTATGTCCATATGAAAGGGTTTCTCACATGATTTAGGTTGATGAACTCTCACCTATGACCTATGCGCTAAGCATATGAGGAGATGAATCTTCTAAATACTATATTTTATATGTAATGTTAATAAAGGCTATTTAATAAAGGGAACTTAGCTTAGCACAGAGTGAATTTGACATTGATAGGTTTTGTATACCTTTGGAGGAAGATTCACCATTGGGTTCTCATAAGATGATGACGTCCCTTGAAGGAACATTCACCTATGGTTCCACATGAAGTGTTGACTTTCCTTGAAGAAGATTCACCCATGGTTTCACATGAGATGAGGCTCCCACACTAATAAGCATGAAGAGGGTTATGCATATCTCTTAGTTCCATAAATTATGATTTCCACATAGGATCTAGAAAGTGATTTCATTCGTATGCTAGAATGTGTTAATGATCTACCTTGGCTAGGAAAGAACACCT
The DNA here is from genome assembly GCA_027704765.1 of Solanum habrochaites. Taxonomy (NCBI): domain Eukaryota; kingdom Viridiplantae; phylum Streptophyta; class Magnoliopsida; order Solanales; family Solanaceae; genus Solanum; species Solanum habrochaites. The sequence goes on along the minus strand of JAKWJA010002494.1, from coordinate 6,339,103 downwards.
TCACTTGGTGTAAGTATCTACAACATAAAATTCAATATAGCACCCATGGTCTTAGTATCGGTTAAGGCTATAGTTTCCCTAAAGTAAAATGGATAATGGAAGTGAATTATGGACCCTTACTAGGATAACCGAAGGGTAGTTGCTTAGTGTATGTGGGGGTATGAGACTTCACCTATGCATTCTAAAGTTTTTCTTGAGGGAAGTCCTAGGAAGGTGTTCTAATGCATGTGGCTATGTACATGTTCCTTATGCATCACTTTGTAGTATTTGTCTATTTGTTGTGACGAAATGCATGGTATGATCCTATATGAAATGGTCTTGTTGTATACTCATAATGTTTGTATTAATGACCACACAATTAAGGCTTTGTTGACATGAATGAAGTTGTCTTCACTTACTATGTTGATGTATAAATTTGATGTTAAGGCTTGTGGTCTCATGATAGGTTTACTAAGTATGTTTGAGGTTATGGGGCTTCACATGTACATTGCACTAGTAGACTTAGATTGGGATTGTGAGTAAGGTCTCTTAAGGTTCTATTTGAAATGACATTAGTGGATGTGCAAAGTAAATAGAGTTCACTGTAATATCATTATGGTCTTGACGTGAAAGTGTCTTGAGGTGTATTGTACTTCTATGATTGTATGTGTTGACATATGTAGGATATATGTATTACTTTATTGTGGCCTTAAGGTGACGCATTGCACAAAGTATCACTAGAGGGTTACTTGGTTTAATTAGAAAGTGAGAAGAAAATGATTCACTGAAAAATAAAATAGTTCACGATAAAGAAGAAATAGCTTAATGTAACGTGACACTAAAATGCTCTATATACAATGTGTGATTGTATATGATTGATGACCATTGAATATTATTATATGAAGTATTTCAATGATATAATACTTATTGTATAAAGGTTTTATGAAGTTTTCACAAAAAGGCATGAAAGATGATTTTAAGAAAAATGTCCCTTTTAATGCATGTTTTTGCATGGTTGTCATGCTCAGTGAATTCTTGTACTAACTCCATTCTTCACTAATTTTTACACAAAGTGTAGGTTGTGGATGCTTAAAGGATGTGTTTAATGGTGAGGAGCTTGATATTTGATTACCAAGCTCAAGGAAAGGAATCCTTAAGTCCAACGATGTCCTAAGTCTTACTTACTGTAAAGTCATGTAATAGTTTACTACGTTTTAAGTTGTAAGGACCATGTCCCTATGTATTCTAATAATGTAAAGTCTAAGTTGTCAAAAGAGACTAAATTCTAAATATGTATTTATGATATTTTTATATCACATAAAGTGCTATGAAAAGTTTTAAAGCTTCCGCTAATTTACCTATGACAATGCGATGAATTTTGACTATGGGCTTGTAAAAGACCTCTGATAAGTCAAGTACTCCATGTTACCTGTAGGGGGTGTTCCCCGGTCGTTATACAAACTATGACTAGATGTAGTAGAAGATATTATGGGAAATTTTATTAATGATCTTTCCAGACTTACTAAATTATATTTGCTCATAAATAAAGATGATGCATTTGATACTTTATTGCTTATAAGTCCTAAATTAAAAATCAACTTGGCATGAAAATCAATAGAATTCAGTCTTATAAAGGTGGAAAATTTGTATCTTTAAATGTTTTATGTGAAAAATAAGAAATTATTCATGAAATAACCTTACATTATTGACCAGAGTCTAATGGAGTAGATGAAACGAAAACTTGGAAATAAATGATTAATTTCAGGTTAATTTATTCAAAAGCTCATATGAAAATTTGTGGGGTAACGCTATATTATATGCATGTCACTTAGAGAATAAAATTCCTTGTAAAAGAATTGAAAAACCTTCTTATAAATTGTGAAAAGGTCATACTTCTAATTTGAAATATTTAAAAGTGTGTGGGTGTCTTGCTAAATTTCTTTTGTCTACCCTAAAAGAGAAAAACTAGTTTTAATTTCTTGATTGCATGCTTATTAGATATGTTGAACATAATGATGTATATATTTTTCATTTTTTAAAAAGTGATGTGCTTGATTGCAATACCATTATTCAGACCGAGAATGTTGTTCAACTATTTGATAAAATTTATCATGCACCTTTTGTAAGAATAATGGGAATATTGCTAATATTGATATACTGTTAAGGAGCAAAAGGCTAAGAAAAAATATTTTCTTATGGAAATGATTTTCAAACTTCTCTTGTTGAGAATGAACCATTATATTATTTTGAAGTTATATCTTCTTTTGATGCTAAATTTTTGAAAGATACAATAAAATTGAAATTGATTCTATCATAAAAATAAAATATGAATTGACTAACTTACCTCATAGTGAAGAAACCTATTTGTTGTAAAAAAAATTAAAAAATAAAATTAATTTTTATGGATCTGTAGATAAATGTAAAGCTTGGTTAGTAGCAAAATGATTTTTTCAAAATAAAATATTGATTATGTTAATACATTTGCACCAATGACTAGAATTTCTTCTATTCGAATTTTAATTGTCTTGACATCAATTCACAAGCTTTTTATTCAACAAATGGATCTAAAAACCATTTTCTTAAATGGTGGTTTAGAAGAAGAAATTTTATATGGTTCAATATGAAGGATGTATTTTTTCCTCGACAAGAAAATAAAGTTTGTAAGTTAATTAAATCTCGTTATGGCCTAAAACAAGCTCCTAAACAGTGACATGAAAAATTAGATCAAGTATTACTGACACAATTATGTATCTGTTGAATTGGATAAATTTGTTTATATTAAAATGGTAGATAATTATAATTTGATAATATGATTATATGTTGATGACATGCTTATGTTTTGTAAAATATTGTGGAAAGTCAAATAGTTTTTGTCTGTGACATTTTCATCTGCACCTATATGGGTAAGTATCTACTCATTTTGGGACGTTTTACGTTATAAGAGTGAAGTTGATATAATGTTTTCATAAGAACATTATGTGGAAAGACTTCTCAATTTTTTTTGAATATTTTGAGCTGACACCTATAGATACTCCTTATAATGATAACTCTAAATTAAAAAAGAATTATGGTGACCTAGTTGATTAGTATAAATATGCTCAAATTATTTGTTGTCTATTGCATTTGATGAGTTTTACTAGGCCTACTATTCCATATATTTTTTGTTTGTAGATTGAGCAGATATACTTAGTATTTGTTTTCTTTGAATAAAGTGATGAAATATTTGAGAGGAACTATGGTATCATGTAAAGTAGATTTCCTTTTACTTTAGAAGAGTATTGTGATGCAACCTTAATCTCTGATTCAGATGAGACAAAATTCAATAGCAAATATGTTTCACCTTAGGGAGTGATGCAATATCCTGAAAAGAAACTAAACGGACGATTATTGCTAGATCCACTATAGAGTTAGATTTTATAACTCTGGAGCTGGCTAATTCTAATGTTGAATGGTTAAGAGTTTTATTTAGTGAATATCCCTTGAATAAAAAATGAACTGCCAGCTGATCTCTTAAATAAAGGATGAATTATTTATTCCTTTGATGAAGGATGAATTGTTGATCCCTTCGATGAAGGATGAATTGTTGGATCCTTTAAACGATGACTTGTTAGATCCCTTTAAAGGATGAATTACCAAATGATCCCTTTGATGAAAATCAATAGTCTCATGTGTTTATACACTGGGATTGTGAAGCGACAATTGTTATTACTAAGAATATGAGCCTTTTTTGCGTCACTTAAGGTTGGTCAAACTGAACTTAAAAGCTATTTTTGGCTTATTAGCTATTTGGCAGATACTCAAAATACTTATTTAAGTTTAAAAAAAATTATTTTTACAGCCAAAATTAAAAAGATGCGGGTCTAGGAGGTGCTTTTTTTTAGCTTATAAGTTGTTTTAAGTTGACCACATTTTTATCTTTTTGCCCTTAATATTTTTATACAATCGTCAAATTACAACATAAGCCTAACATCTCTTCTTCCATTTTTCCCTTTTCACGTTTTGCATAGCAATTCAAGCACTTTTATCCAAACACATAACTGCTTATTTTAAAAATAAGTTTCAGCACTTTCAAAAGTACTTTTTTAAAGCTTCTTTTATTAAGCCCATCCAAACGGGCCCTATATCTTACAATTATAAAGTCAAACACATGAAATTGAAGCATGATGTAACTAAGGAACTGCTAAATAGAGTAATTGCAATTGATTATGTGAAGTCAGAATTAAATTCGATCGATTAACTGAAAAAACCCGTGGAAAGGAAATAAATTCTTCATACCTAAGTAGAAACGGTTTAAGGCCAATTGATAATCAATAGAGATGATTGTTTCTCCCCAATATACACTAAATTGAACGTAGTCGTAGAAGTAATATAGATTTTTAAAGAAACGATTTATCATGTCCAAGGAACTTATGATCAATCTATATTAGGAACTCAATTCTACAAATAAAAGTAGTACTAACCTTTTCAAGAGTTAGTGATTAATTGCTAACTACTAATACATTGCATTAAATAAAAGTGACCAAGAATGAACAACTTAAATATGAGGTTTCAAACAAGTAAAAAACAATTATAGAGTTGTAGCATGTGTTAAATCTCATGTATCATATTATTGGTTTTAAAACTAATTTCAATTATCAAATTACTGGGTTATAGGTTTAATTGTATGCGTCGGGCTACACATCTTTTTTTATTTGCTCCAATTAGCTATCTAACTACATCGTTTAGCAGGGGTAAATAGACTAACAAGAGAATATTAAATTTCATTCTATTTTGTAACCAAGCAAACTGTTCATCTGGGCGTGACTCCTAAAAACAAATCACCTCAATCAAATGGGTCGATCGAACTCTCTATATTCTCTGGTCTATGTAACCTCTCCTCTATCGATTTTATGATTAGACAATATATTTATATCTAGATGGTCAGTCAAGAAATACAAAAATAAGAATATATAAGTAACTTATAGAGACCAATAATACTTAATTCAAAATGCTTTTAATAATCAGCATTCAATTCGTAGCCATATCCCCAAAACAAGGGTGTTTATCCACTTATACTATTTGCAAAACTACACAATACAATTTTTCATGTAATTTCCAGAAAATAGTGGACTTTAGAAGATTAAAACCTTTTACAAATGATGATACTAGCTCTTGCACACCAAATAAAACTTTAACCTTGACAATGGAACAATAAGGGTCTATGCATAGAAGTTGGGGACAATTGGGTCAAAATCTGTTATAATTAGGAATCCTATTTAATTATGTTTCTCTTGGAGAAGAAGAGTGGAGCAGCGTGCCCAATTTGCACCTGGAAGGCTGGTGCATTGCAGTGCTACTTCACTAGAATTGGGTCTCAAATAACATTGTCTAGTGAGTCGAGCTACGAGTGCGCCAAAATGCTGCCTTAGTCACAACTGGTCTGGAGCGTCACGCTCTTATTGCGCCATGGGTGTTAGGGCGCCGCTACAACTTGTTTCCTCACGTCACTTGTCGCCTTCAACTCCTTTTACTTCTTAAAATCGATCACTTCCCTTTGTAACCCGCAAAATTACTAATCATTTATATTAGTATGTTACCATTGCAATCTTAAGACAAAACATGCTAGTTAGATTAATGAATGTCCTAAAACTTACGTTAAAATGGGCAATTTGTAGTAATTGTGTATATAAATATGCCCAAGATCACTAACCCACACATAAAAATTTGTTAGTTCTTAAACAAACTCTATCATATTAAATCATACTCTTAAACTTCTTTGCTCTCACGTTGCTTTACGTTTTCCACTATATAACAATCATATCTTTTGTCCACAATTCTACAGTCAATCATTAACTTTTTCTTATCGTTTGCCCAATCAACCTTCACACAACCTTAATGAATGACTATTCTCAAACAACTTCGGTCTAATGCAATATCATAGATACAAGCTATACAAGATTAAGCATCAAACATGTTTCATGAATGCCCTCACCAATTTAAGTATATCCTCTATTTCACACTAACACATTGTATTTCAATCATACGACTCTTTTTATATATGAAATTCACTCTCACACTCACATATGAAATTATTTCTTCTCTCAACATGCCATAAGCTTGCCCATAGTGTATTCTTGTTTTCGAATTATATTACTCAAGGAATCAAGAGGACATTCATTTGGTTGTAATGTTGGATTAAGGTAAGGGAAGGGATATTTTAGGTATCAATTTAGTGAATACACCTCCCTAGTACTTATGTCACTGTTTTGACAACAACCTCCTACTTAGCTTATCTTTCCTCCCAATACATCCTTCATGACTTTTTACCCATTTTTGTTGCTCCATCTTTTCCCTTTATTTTTTTACATGCCTTTACACTAGCAACCCTTACTCAATATTTATAGGTCCAAGTGAGGTACACAACGTCCTAAGGAAGGACCAGGGCCAATGGTTTGAGCATATTTCTGAATTAGCCACTCTCACTTGTGTTGAGGTACATAATGTCTCTAAGGACCAGGGCCAAAACAGACTTTTTACTTTCTTATTTTCTTTTTCACAGAATCTAGAAATTCACCCTTTATTATATCAACCAACTTTTTATAACCTTCTTATTAACATAGTACATTAGGATTTTATTAGGATCAAAAGACTTTAGAATAAAACGAAAGGGCATTTGGCTTATGATGTGGCTTATGAATAACAAGGTTTAATGGGCTTCACTAGGGATAATATCAATGGTAGGAATCCAGATAAAGCCATGAATTGATTTTTTGTAAAGAAAGGCCTCAATCATATTCCCTAAGTTATACAAGCTACTAACTCAAACATAGACAAGGCAAGTTTTAGATATCAATCGAACCAAGAACAATACTCATCACACATGAGATCATGAAATACTTAAAGACCCAATATTTGAAGCATGCTCATACAAAATTCATTACGGTGTTTCCACACACTTAATCCCATACCTTTTTCACCTAGAGTCAAGAAAAAGAGATTATGGTTGTTTTCAAGTTACCGTCATACTATTGCAAACAAAGTGTTACCACCCATGTCGTCTAGCCAGCTACCAAGATAAGATTTCCAAGTGACAAAGAGTTAGTTTTCATACTTCTACTCTTAATGACTAATTTTCCCTTAAGACTGTCATCATACATCCATCATCGTGAAACGTCACTCCTAGAGGATGGTAAGACTAAGTAAAGCAATAAAACTAGTCGTAATAGGTTCAATAAGACTATCCTAGATAAAAGAACTAAAAACAAAATGCGAGGAACCCTTCTAAAAGTAAAAATAACTCGATAAAGAAGTAAACTATGTACAATGTAGTTCAACTTCCACCCCACACTTAAGAAAAACACTATCCTCAGTGTGCAATGCAAAGGTAAAAGAGAACTGCCTTTTGGCCTCTATGCCACATGCTTCAACTCAATGAGTTGCCACATTAGTGGAAAAAATCCATTGCCATCGGGGTTGTATTACAATCTCCGTCACCCGCATCAGTATCATCATCTCCAAGGCCAATTGTATTTGACTTATCCTCATCCGATCCATCCTCATCATCATCATTGACATCATCATCATCAATGGGTTCTTGGAACGCCGGTCCCATGCGACACACGTATAGAGAGCTATCAATTAAAGGGTAACACTCCGCTATTGTCGCCATTTCATCCTCATACACCGGACGAAAACCTATACAAAATTGTAACTCAGCCATTCTCAACATACGCCCCATCCAACTATCATCATGATCTTTCTAATCAATAGTATAAGATGCTTGTATAACGGATCGTTATCTTACCATGTGATGGACATCCACATGTTGGCACACTACATAGTGTCACTGGGGGGGGGATACACATCATGAACCTTTTTCTCAATTAGTAACACCTATAGATACCTAGTAATGATGCTCCCGTGACAGAAAGACCATCTCTTATTGGTCCGAACTTAAGCATTTTATGCTTTAAAATAGACCTAACAGTCACCAGTAAGCCTTTCATAAAACGGTTTATGAGCACCACTCTTTCCCTAATAATATTCATTGCATTCTTGCATAGCAGTAAGGTGCAACACATAATTTTCAACCAATTGCGTAACTCCAAATTTAAATGCATATGTGGAGATTCAAGTGAAGTCCCATGTCTCTAACCCTATCCCACCTCACAACAGAATTCACCCCACACAAACTATACCTAATATCATGATAAGGGTGTCACTCGACCAATTCAAAAAAAATAGCATTATCACAATTTGGTGTTCCCAAAAAGTAATTTAACGCTTCCATACTAAATCTCAACCAACTGTCCCGAATGAAAATTTTGGTTATCTCAATATGATGTGCATTCCAGTTTGCATAAAATTCATGAACTAAACTTAAATTGCACTCACCTTGATTCAAGAACACATATTGGAGTCCTAAAGAATTGATTAGGGTGTGAATGTTGTGAAATTCATGTTATAATCTCTCCTCATTTACATACTCATCACCGAGGTAGTTCGATTCCTATTTACATCCCTACCAATCCTTTCCATAGTGCATAAAATCTTGTTTGCCAAATTTTTTGGGCGGCAAATTTTTTTTTCCCGAATAGAACTTCATGCGGCCGCTCCTTTCCTACTCGTTTTTATACCTAGACCACTAGTAACATTCTTGCGTTTAGGAGAAATATAAACATCCAACAATGGACGAAATTGATAAAAATAAAAAGAAGAAAAATAATTTGGGGAAAATAAAGGTGGGAGTCAGGTAGGCAGTGGGGTGAGTGATTTTGTGTGTTTTGAAAAATTGTAGGGTTTAGATGGGTTTAGGAATGTTAGAGTTACGGGAAAGGGAAGGGGAGATAGATTTTTGGGAGGAATTAATGGATGAATTGGGAATTTTTGGGAAGATAGGAGATGGACAAAATAAAGGAGAAGTTGGGATTTTTGTGAGAATATAGAGAGAGGTACGATTAGAGTGAGATAGAAAAGAATATTTCAAGTGGGTTTTTGGGTAGGTATAGAATTAAAAGGTGAAGGAAAGTGGGTAAGTGAAATATTAAAAGTTGGGTATTTTAAGTGGGTCCCACAAATTCTGATGACTTTTCTAAGTATTTCACTTACCATATACGGGAGTGGCGCACCCAAATCACGCCTGCAAGCTAGTGTGACGCACTAGTTCACCAAGATTGGGTCGTAGTGGCTTGCCCCCTAGCGCAGCGTACTCGATTTGTGCCCATCCTAGTGGTGTAATGCGCCTTTTCTATGCCTGCCATTAGCTTTCCGTGGAGGTCCTGGCATGATAGAGGTGACTTGTGCTTCTAGTTTACCCAAAATGGGTCGGAGTAACTTAACCTTGGTGGGCGCGCACGATTTGCACCCAACCTTCATTTTTCAACATATTTCCTCTATTTTTTGGGTGCTCCCTTCTCCTATGACTTGCACATAATCACACACGTGACACCATAATGGTGGGTTTCCTCCCATCAAGCGCCTTAGTTTTATTCGTGGTACGACTGATCTTTTTGTATTTTTCTTTATAATTTCCTAAGTCCTATCTAAATAGGAAACTAAGAAAATAAAAAATATTCACCTAGAAATTTTGAACTAAGCTAAATTTTAAAAATCAAGCAAACTACTACCTATTATATATCATCCACGGGTTGCATCCCCTGTAGCGCTTGATTTAATGTCACAGCGTGACACAACTTGGATGATTCATCATTTAGCTCTAGAGCCTCCCGATTATGATTCGAGTCCACACCATGGTTATTTGTTTCACTCTTTGACCATTCAATAAGAACGCCATGCCAATCTCACCTTTAAGTTCAACTACCCCATATTGTGTCATTTTACCACTTTGAAAGGAACACACCACTTATACCCTATTTTTCGGGAGAACAAGCTCAATCTAAAGTTAAAAAGTAGTACCTTTTCTCCCTGAGTGAAAGTTTGAGTAACTATGTGCTTGTGATGCCACTTCTTCATTTTTTCTTTGTAAAGCTTGGCATTCTCATACGTGTGGAGCTTAGACTCTTCCAGTTCATATAACTGATTCACTCTCTTTTTATCGGTTTGCGTAGGATCCAAGTTCAGCCTCTTAATTTCCCAATAAGTTTGATGTTCCAATTCTGCCGGAAGAATACATGCCTTACCAAATAATATATGATAGGGAGAAGTTCTTATGGATGTATTTTATGAAATCCTATATTCCCACAACGGATAATTTTACTTCATAGACCAATATTTCCTCTACGCACTTACCGTTTTCTACATAATCTGCTTAAACCCTTTATTTGACACCTCCATTTGGACACTTTTTTGAGAATGGGAATTTGTAGCCACGTTATGACGAACACCATACTTAGCAAGAAGATTTTTAACTAGATGGTTAATTAAATTCTTACCTCTAGCACTTATGATTACCCTTGTAGTTCCAAAGCGTGTGAAGATGTGCGTCTTGATAAACTTTATCACAAGCTTTGAATAATTCGACGGAAGAGCGACAACCTTAACCCATTTACTCAGATAATCCACAACCACAAGAATGTATTTGGTATCCACTAGATGGTGGGAAAGGGCCCATGAAGTCAATACACTACATATCAATGATTTTCACCTCCAAGATCATACTTAGTGGCATGTCATGTCTTCTTGAAATAGTACCCAACCTCAGAAATTATCACAACCTTTCACAAAAGTAATAGAATCTTTAAATAATTAGGGTCAAAAGAAGCCATATTTTAGTACATTATGAGCAGTGCACTCTCATCTGTGGTGACCTCCAAGTGGGATGGCATGACTACATTCAAGCAGTTGAGAACCTCATACTCCAAAATTCATATTATCATTACCCTGTCTACCCCTTGCTGAAAAAAGAAAGCTTGATCCCAAATATAGAACTTAAAATCATGATTGAGTGTTATTTTTTTGGGTGGTTGCACCCGGAGCATACTCTCAACTTACTATAAAATTCACAACATCTTCATACCATGACACTTGAGAGATATGTCTAATGTCATAAATTTCTCATTCAGAAACTTTTCCCTCATTTGCTCACCTTCATTCATATGGAAAAATCCTCTAACCTAGAAAAGTGATCTGTCACATCCAGGAATAGCTTACATTATTACATTCGTAGACCAAATTTTGCAGAAAATTTAAAACTTTTCATTACTTCTACACGGAGGTTTACATAGACCTCTAAATACACATAGTAGATATATATAGAGTATATATAGACCCTTCGTATAGGAAGATTAATTAGTCTTCTACTTTTTTTGCACATAAGTATATAAGATATAACATAGTCATAAGACTGGTCTCAGCTCATAACTATTTAATAAGAGTATATCAAATTGGACCTAGCCCATACATCAATTCAGTAAGACCACATATAGGTCAAACAAATGGTTAGTGATCAGTACAAAGAAAGAACATAAGAGTCTTAAACTCATCACAACCCATTAGCTAGATAGTGGAATCATCCTCGAAAAGTGAGGACCTACTCTACTTTGATGATCAAGAGATCCAATTTTTCTTCAAGTCGTCTTTAAAAGCACTTCAATGACTATAACCTAAAATGTTGGGGAAAGAAACAAATGGGCTTAGTACGCCACTGGTACTAAGTATGAGACCATATGCGCATATACATTGAAATCATGTTAACAAAAAGGGGCATCTTATAAATTATGAAATTTTCATTAAAAATATTTATGCACATTCAACAAGACCATACCAACCAATAGGACATGTTCATTAAGTCATAGGCATGTACGTCACAAGAACAACAACATCAAGTCTAGTTAAGTCAACATGCATAGCATATAGTTGAATACATAACCAAGTAACTCTACCATCAAGTCATAATAGTAACAAGCATGAATAAGAGTACATTTTAATATAACTAAAGAAAGATAATTACGCATGAACCCCTATAAAATCAACAAGTGCAATGACTAAGCAAAGCCCCATAACCTTTCTTAATCAAGTAACCCAACAAGAATCATGAGTAACATCCTACTCTCATAACATAGCATTAAAGAGTACCTAACATCATACTTTAACAATATAGACCAACACATGCTCATAAGAGACACCAATAACATATAGTATCAAACAATGTGCAAGTTCTCATATACATTCATATATCGCAAATATAAGCATATTATATATGAGAACATTCTCCTAAGGACTTTCCCGTCAAGCTAACTAGTCAATGTGTTTGGGTAATAGAGTCCCATACCCCTACCTAGACTAAGCTAAACCCCTTAGGTTATCTTAATTATAGTTTAATGCTATAGTTCATTTTACCTTTTAGGAACATCTTGCCCTAACCAACATAGTCCACATGAGCTAATGTGGGACCTGGTGTCATGGAACGCTCCACCAAAGAAGGAGGACTACTTGCCAAGGTAATACCAAAACATGAACATAGCAACTACGTGGATCCACTAGCTACTATTCCTACGAGGGCAACATAGTTCAAGAACTAGGAGATATAGTTGCGACCCTCTTTATGCTATCTTCATTGTAATCTCAAATATCAAGAGTACATTATTAATCCTACCTTACCTATGTGGGAAGGGACACTCCTCACTCTAGTTCACTCGGTGCTAATCTAAAGTCCCTTTTTGAAATGTCTTCAATATCTTTATTAATCATCATAGCTTATTGTAGGTTATAGAGTCTAACCTTTGTATAACATCATTGTCATCATAGCTTAATGATAATTTCATGAGTATTTTCCTTTCATTACAATTCATATAGGTGAAGTTAGCATATTAACATCTTCATATCATGATAAGGCACATTGGTAAATCATTCATCATCCTTATAACCTTTACATCTTAAGCCAACATCTCACAAATCATAGTCAAGACATTTCAATTAAATATTATAGCATCCTATCAATACTAATACAAGTCATACTCTTGTACAACATCATGACTTAAGCACAATTAACCTCAATTTGAAGTGAAGGATAGGTATCATAAGACTTACCAAGTCTTATTCATAGTTTAAAATCAAGGTCATACCACAAACCCTCAATTCAACCCAATTTCGGTATACATCATCATAATTCAATAACCAATATGATCACAAAGCTAAAAGAATCACATCACAATTCAATACTAGATCTTAGCTTAAGACAAGATACTTAGGTCAGAACACAACATACTTCATAACCTATATCATCTTCTTAAGAACTAGCTTGAAAGTTACAATTTACCCTAATTCATTTATGATTAGCATAACAACTTCATCTAGTAGTACTTCAACAAATTAACAAGTCAATTGTACCAATATAACCTAAATCATATCAAGATCATACCTAGGGTTAAGGGATTAAGGTCATCTTCTAAAAAATAGACCAAACCATCAAGATATATCATAATTAGGTTATAATAAATGTTAATATATTAATAATATCCAAAAAAATAATAAATAAAAGAATTCATAACATCAATTTCGTATGGGACGAAAACCCACTTTAAAACTTAACTTTGGAAATCAATTTGATGGAACCCTTTGAGGAAAGAGGTCTCAAAGGTGAATTAGATCCCATACTTCACTAATTGATGAAGTTTTTTTGTAGGAAATTGACCATTTTCATACCTTAAAACCTCCCCTAGCTTTCTATTCAATGGAGTCTTAACTAGGGAGACAAAGAAGAGAGAAGGAAGAGAGTTTGGGTTTTGTTAGTTATGAACTTAGGTTAGTCTACTTTAGGTTAGGGTATTTATATAGGTCATTACTTAAAACCTAAAACCTTAATTAAATAATTGAAACTAATTAAAACGTGCAAGAAATTAAAGGCCTCATCGACGAGACCACGATCGATGGATCATTAGTCCATCGACGGCCAGTCCTTCCCTCCGTGATGCAGATCCGTAATCTTTGTCAGAGACTATGCCGATGAGTCCCTCTAATTATTTGTATAAGTTTTGGTCAATGGATGGCATTGATGCCTCGTCGACCAACGCACTCTCCATTGTTTTCCTTAGAAGGTGAACAATGCCCAGACAGCCTTGACCCCAAAATGCAAGGGTCTTCCCTAAGGGACCTTGGTTGGTCCATGGGGACTCGTACCCAAACTTTTTGAGCAATAATCAACTTAAGCACATGTTAGACACCCTTCCACCATTTTGCATCATTTTACGACTTCAAAAAGCTTGTCAAATAGGCTAAGGCATGCGAGTACCTCATTGAACTAGTTTCCAAACGTCACATGCGTTCTTGGGCATTTGGTTTCTAGACTTCCTAAATGAATTATAACAATTATAATGGACCTTAAAATAGTTTCTAGGCCTTAGGACACTTATTTTAGTCTCTAGAACATGTCTTGGATATTTGAAGTGTTACATAATCCCCCCCTTAGGAACATTCGTCCCCGAATAACACTAAAAATCGTTAGAAGGAAGGAATAGGCTCAAGACTAGCATACCAACAAATCAATAATAGATAACAACATCGACAATATCAATTAAACAAGGAAATTCAAAACTATAAAGACCACACATAAGGATAAACATTAAATAATCAGGAAATATCCTTCTCACAACAACAAGAGCTCAACATAGCATTTATGAGTCAATTATGCAAAAGTTCAACTTATCAACATGTTACATATCTTTTCATAGAGACTCACCATATGAAAATGTACAACATAACTCAAAACAAATTAAAGAACAAATTGACAATTTTAAACTTAATTAGGCATTTTTCACTGTAACAATATCAAAAATGCACATTTTTGCATAACTTTACCAAAAATCAATAAATTTCCATTTTAGTCATTAGTTTTCATTATTAGTAGGAATAAATAACCTTGGTTTTCAAATAGATGAGGGTAATGGGACTTCATGTCAGCCTCGGCTTCCCATATTTCACCCTCAACTATGTGATTCTTCCATAATTCCTTTACAAAATCAACTTCTTTATTCCTCAATTTCTTTACTTGCCTATCAAGGTTTTTGAACCGGAACTTCCTCATAAGAGAGTTTATCTTTCACACCAAGACCCTCAATAGGAAGAATGGACTCAGGATCACTGATACAATTCTTAAGCATAGAAACATGGAAAACCGAATGAACCGCAGCCAATTCACTAGAAAGTTTAAATTCATAGGCAACCTTACAAACTCTTAGCAAGATTTCATAGGGACCCACATAACGAGGATTCAACATACCTTTCTTGACCAATCTAACCACCCCTTTCATAGGTTAAATTTAGAAATACACCTTATAACCTTCTTCAAACTCTAAATCATTTGTCCAATGATCGACATAAGACTTTTTCCGACTATAGGCCATTTGCAAGCGATTCGTCATAGTATGAACTCTCTCAAATGTCTTATAAATCACATCAGGACCAAGAAGAGAAGTCTCACCAACATCAAACCATCTATTAGGATACCTACACCTCCTACAGTATGAGGCATCATAAGGAGCCATGGATATGGATGAATGGAAACTATTATTGTAAGAAAACTCCACCAAAGGAAAATTCATGTCCGAATTTCCCTTGAAATAAATAATACAACGCCCAATCATAGCTATAAGTGTTTGAATTTTAAACTCCGCTTGACCATCCATTTGGGAATGAAAAGTGGTACTTAACTTTACCTTAGTACCCAATCCTTCTTGGAATGACCTCAAAAACCTAGATATAAATTGTGCACCACTATCCGATATGATGCATAACGGAATACCATGGCGATACACAATCTCATCTATGAAGATCCTTGCATAATCTTTCATCGAATAAGTAGACTTGACGAGAAATAAAATGAGCAGACTTAGTCAACCTATCCATAACAACCCATATAGAGTCATATTATTTTTTTGAGTCCGAGGCAAACCCACTTCGAAATCCATATTGATGTGTTCCCACTTCAAAGTAGGAACTTTGATTTCTTGTAGCAAGACACCCGACTTTTGATGCTCGACTTTCACTTGTTGACAATTTGTACACTTAGAAACTAACTGTGCTATGTTTTTTTTCAAACCTTCCCACCAAAATACTTCCCTAAGTTCATGGTACACTTTTGTCGAACACGGATGAACGGAGTAACGGGATAAATGGGCTTCTTCAAGGATCTAGTTCCTCAACATATCTACATTGGGAACACACAATCTTCCTTTATACCTCAAGACACCATTCCCCCCTAAGTATAATGTCTCATTAAGCTTTACAAGAACCGATTCCTTCAACTACATTAATGAATGATCAAGGTGTTGTTTGGACTTCACATCGCCTAACAAAGATGACATGGAGTTATGATGTACCATAAAACATCCATTTGGAGAATCTTCCAATCTCACACCCAATCTAGCAAACCTATGAGCATATTTTGGTAGTACTTTCTTGGCTTCATATACATGAGACACACTACCCATGGATAAACCACATTTGCCTTGCCGCGGTGATAGAGAACACTCATGTCATAATTGTTCAACAATTCTAACAACCTTCTTTGTGGGAGATTCAACTTCTTTTGAGTAAACATGTATTGGAGAATCTTATGGTTGGTCTATACATCAGCATTGACACCATAAAAGTAATGGCTCAATATTTTCAAGGAAAATACAACGGCCTCTAATCCAAGGCCGTGAGTTGTATAGTTCTCTCATCCACCTTAAGTTGCCCAGAAGCGTAGGCTATTACCTTCTCATGTTTCATAAGCACATATCCTAATCCCACTAGGGATGTGTCACAATACACAGTGAAACGCTTTATTCCCTCCGGTTAAGTCAAAGCCAGAGTCGAAGTAAGCCTATCCTTCAAGATTTGAAAACTTCTCTCACATGCCTCCGACCACTCGAATTTCATACTCTTTTGGGTCAAAGTAGTCAAGGGAGATGCAATGGACATAAAACTATCCACAAACCTCCGATAATAACCCGCTAGACCTAAGAAACTCCTAATGTCGGTTGGAGTCAATGGTCTAGATCATTTTTTCAATGCTCCCTATTTTATTAGATCAACCTTAAATCCCTCACTAGAGATGATATGACCAAGAAATGCTACCGACCTTAACCAAAACTCACATTTGTTGTACTTGGAAAATAATTTTTTCTCCTTAAGCACTTGTAACACCACTCTCAAATGTCTTTCATGTGATCACCCTTATTTTTGGAATATATCAAGTTGTTGTCAATGAATAAAAAATGACAAATGAATCTAGGTAATTTTGAAACACCCTATTCATGAGATCCATAAATGTCGTTGGGGCATTCGTGAGACCAAAGGACATTTCTAAGAACTCGTACTAACCATATCTAGTCCGAAATGTCGTCTTTGTATATCCTCACCTCTCACCCTAAGTTGGTGATACCCCGATCTAAAGTCAATCTTAGAAAAGTAGCTTATCCATTGGAGTTGATCAAACAAGTCGTCAATCCGAGGGAGAGGATACTTGTTCTTGATTATGACTTTACTGAGTTTGCAGTAATCAATGCACATTCTAAGGGACTCATCCTTATTCTTCACAAAAGAAATTGGAGCACCCCATGGAGATATATTAGGTCTAACAAAGCCCTTATTTAGTAAATCTTTTAGTAGAGCCTTCAACCCTTTCAAATCAGCTGGAGCCATCCGATAAGGAGGAACTGAAATGGGATTTATACCAAGAACAAAGTAGATAGCAAAATCAATTTCCCCTTTGTGAGGAATACCTAGAAGATCATTAGGAAAGACCATTGGAAATTCCCTCACTACGGGGACCGACTCAATGGAAGGAATTTTGGAGTCTAGATATTGGACTCTTACTATGTCGTATAAACACCCTTTTGAGGTCATTTTTAATGCTTTCAAACATGATATGATACGACCTTTAGGGATAGAATTTCCCCCTTCCACTCTAAAACGTGCTCATTTGGAAAGTTAAACTTCACCACCCTTGTTTTACAATCTATAGAGGCAAAGCAAGCATGCAACCAATCCAAACCCAAAATGACATAAAATGAAGCAATCAAGTTTCACTATATAACAAAGAAACTTCTATTGGGCACATTGATAGAACATTTTTAATCAACCCTTTTTCCATTCATTTCAACAACTGACTCACCCACCGAGGTAGACACTATAAAAGGTTCATGCAATAAATCGGGTTAAATATCATACTTTTTAGCTTTTAGAGGAATAAAAAATTATAAAGTAGCACCGAGATCATGTACGACATATACATCAATAAAGAAGACTTTCAACATACTAGTCACCACGCCGGGAAAATTCTCTTGCTCAACCCTAAGCGGAGATCATAAAGGTTGTTCTTCTTTGGAGCCTCATTTGAACCACTTGTTTGAGCTTGAAAACTAACCTTGTCCTCACATTAGGGCAACCCCTAACCTTGTGCCTACTTTTAGCACATCCAAAATAATTATCCGTTACCTTAAGACAATCCCCATAGTGCTTCGTGCCACACATTCCACAAGTTAGATTTTTGGTTTGTGAACTAATACCATTTCCCTTTTTAGGCTTAGGGTTAGACACCCTATCATCTCTAGACTTAGGAAACTTAGAGGGAACTTGATTAGAAACCTGCTTCTTAAACCTAGGCTTGTGTTGTATCTCAACCCTATTCTTTGAAGAAACACCATCAAAATATCATGCCCTCTTGGCATATTTAATCTTCCTCTTAGACCTTGCATATTCTACATGTTGGGAATGAACCATAAGATTAGAAATGTTCATGTTGTCATGTAGCATAGCCGAATGACACTCCTCTTGCAAATCATTTGACAACTGATGTACGGTGGTTTCAAAGTACTTTCAATGCTTTTTCCTTATGTTTAGTGTGTTTCTAAGGCCTTTTTTTAGTAGTTTTAGTGTATTTTTATCTTTTTTTGCAGGAATACTTTCTAGAATGAAAACACGGAACAACTGAGCTGAAAATGCAGAAGTGATGACCTACATAGCAATTGACGATCCTTCGACCCCTCGACGGTTTGTATGTGGCAATCGTCGTCTAAAGAAAATGCTTCTTAAGGAAGATTGGGGAATTCTGACATAGTTTGGGGCTACATAAGCTATCAACAGACCGGTATATCCACGACGGACCGTACTACACATCCGTTATTGCTAACAGAAAGTAGCTATGTACCCGTCTTGAGTAGATTCTAAGTGTGGAGAAATGGAAGACATCTACGAACCGTCATGCACTCAACGTACCGTCATCATGGTCCGTCGATGGTAACAGTGAGTTGGATAAGAAATCAATAAAAAAATATTCTAAGTGTTGAACGATCGGAGGCTTCGACGGTCTATCTTGGCCTCGTTGGCCCGTCGTGGCCTCAATGGTCCGTCGTTCCGGTAATCGAGTCAGACGTGTTTTTGGGTATATTTTCCTTAAATAGATTTCCTTTTTATGTTAGGACTTCTTTATTATAAATACTTGTAAAAACCATGTTTTAGGGGTTTGACTTTTTGGTATTTTTCAGTTTTCTTATCCTAGTTATTTATCTTGAGATTTTGGGAAATATTCTACTTTCCGGATTGTTTGTTGCAAGACTTTTATTTATTCAAGTAATTTTCTTGATTTTCTTCAATCTCGTAAAAGTATGTTTTTGAATTCTTGTCGAATCAATATGAATTGTGTGATTGTTACATGGTAACTAAATCAATACTAGGGTTGTGGGAACCATGGGTAAATAACATGGTAAAAACTAGTTAAAATAACAATTCTAGCATTGTGTCTTGCATGTAATGATAATTCTTTTGTTTAGAAGTCTTTTCAACAAGTGCACGCATTAGAACTCGCCTTGTTGCGACTTGACGGACCAAAGTGGTAAATAATAAGAAAAGAATTATCAACATTGTTTTAGTATACACTATCAAATACGTTAGTGCCGATTGGTGCGAAGTAACAACTAATTCATACAACGATTATGAAACTGAATATGAGGTACAAGTAAGGTTTAGTACAGCATACACATGTAGCCAGACCAAGGTGTGGAGTGAAATTCCTTACTTTTCGGACCAAGGAATTAGGGATACATAACTTACCACAATGCATGCAAGATACTTGAAAAGGATTGTTATAGCTACAATTACCGCGTTATGAACCTTTGTGGAATACTTGTGCCCTAGTTACTCTCATCACTTGATAAATATTAAATATTCATACTTGCTACTTGTTTATTTTGAAAAATTTAGTTACTCTTGTTATTTGAAACCCCCCTTTTATTACCTGTTTTCGGATAGGACTTCATTTAATATAAGTAATTGTAGGTTAAAGTTAAGTCTATATGATTTTCCTCGTGGGATCGACCCCAACCACATAGTTGGGTTGTTTACTTGATACGACATCTTATACTGCCTTTTGAGAATTAAAAGTGTTTCAAATTTTAGCACCGCTGCCGGGGAAATTGGCTTTTAGATTAACTTTAAGCACAATACCGAAGTTTAGTCAACAATTTCCAAATTTTATTTTTTTATATTTGTTTTTATATCTTGCGGATTTAACTTCAGTGTACGCCAAGTACACGGAGTAGCGAGAACACATACTCTCACTCGACCCCGAACGGAACCGTACGCTGGACAGAATGATCCAAAATCTGGGTAATCTTGAAGATGAGTTCACCGGAACAATTCACCACAGGATAAAGCTCATGATATATTATTAGCTGAAAATCCTGGGGAAAGTGAAATAATGAGGCAACCTCACGCTTCACGCCCTCAAGGGTACTATAGGGGAAATGTAAACATCAATGACTCTGACGTTCCACTTGTCCAACCTCCTCTACCACAGGGTCATACTTTTGGGGTTACTAGCAGTCTGATGCAAATGCTAACAGCAAGAGGTTTATTTGCGGGACTATTTTCTGAGGACCCACATGCTCACATCACCAAAGTGAGGTCAGTGTGTAAGATTTGTGTGGGGAGGCCTGATTTGAATATGGACGTCATTGGGTTAAGAGTGTTCACTCTCTTACTTTCAAGAGTGGTTGCTATATGGTTTACCGAGCTCCCCTATAACTCAATCTATACTTGGAATCAATTGAGGGATGTGCTCTTAGCACGTTACTAACCAGTGTCTAAGAAGCTAAACCATAAAGATAAGATGAACAACTTTGTGGCACTACTGGGAGAATTAGTCACTAGTTCTTGAGATAGATTCACCTAGTTCTTGAGAAGTGTCCCCAATCACCGCATCAATGATATAACATTGAAAGAGTATAACTATCGGGGACAAGATGATAATAATAAAGCAGTTTTGGATACGATATGGGGTGGTTCTTATGGGGAGTGTCCTTATGTTGAGATCCCTGAGAAGTTAGAGAAAATATCCTGAAATAATAAAGCTTTGAGCACTACGAAGTCAGATACTAGGAGAAACACTTTTGCAGTGCAATCCGCACATAACCCAACCACAGATGAGATTCGTGAAGAAATGGATCAAACAAAAACTGAGCTTGGATTTATGTTGAAACATGTAACTGAGGTGAAAAAAAGTAAATGTGGTGAACTACATGTCTAAACCACCACCACCGACTGATGAGTATTACTACGAGGAGGACTCTTATGCGGTAAATGAGCAGACGGGGGGTTTCCGACCAAATTCCCAAGGTCCAATAGGGAGAATTGGCACCAAGGTCAAGAAAATCAAGGTTGGAACTATGGTAATTATAACTGAAAGGGTCATTATGTTAGAGATGGGAATTACAACTGCGACATCAACTTCAATTAGGGTAACTATGGTAACAAAAATGATAGGACTGGGCCCTATATTCCACCTCAAAAACGTGAAGTTGCTCCTAGGGATGGTGGAGGAAGTATGGCACGAATTGCGGATATGTTGGAAAAAATGATGAGGAGGTTTGATGCTAGTGATGAGCACACTAAAGAGTTGAGGAGTTACTTAGCGAGTATTGGGGAAAAAGTTGATGCACATGTAATCATGATCAAGCATCTTGAGTTTCAAATGGCCCAATTGTCTTCAACTGGACCCACGCCACCGGTGCCCACTCTTCCTACAATGTTGTCCGTTTTGATAATCTAAAAAATATGGACATTGTTATGGCCATTCACGACTCTAGGTGGGTAAAGGCTAAACTTGATCCGCCGATGTCGTGGTGTAGCACATTTGAAAAGAGGGTATGATGAGGTAGTGGAGTTTAAGTGGGTGAAATAAGAGACACACACGAGGGATACAAATGAGGTAACCCCAAAAGGTAAACCCTATCCTAACACAAACCTCCTTCCAACAAAGGTTAGTGGAAAAGACCGAGGATGGTAAATACCGGCGTTTAATCACTACGCTCAAACAACATTCCATCAATGTCCCTTTGATAGAAGATCTTGAAAAAATTCTCGGTTATGCAAAGTTCATTAAAGATATGGTCACTAAGAAAAGATCAGTCAATTTTGAGGATGATGTTAGAATGTAGCATTGTAGTGCTATTGTTACAAGGTCTTTAGTGCAAAAGAAAAAAAATCTGGGTGCCTTCACTATTTCATGTACAATCGAGTTATTACACTTTTCGAAAGCATTATGTGATCTTGGGGCAGGCATAAAACTCATGCCTCTCTCTATTTACAAGAAATTGGGTTTGGGTGACCCAAAGCCCACTGCAATGCAACTACTGATGTCCAATCGAACGGTGAAGAGGCCTATCGGGATACTCCATGATGTGTTAGTAAAGGTGGAGTCATTCATTTTTCCTGCCAACTTTGTGATTCTTGATTGTCAGGTCGCTTTTGAAGTGCCTATTATTCTTGGGAGGTCATTCCTTGATATGTGTAGAACCTTCGTTGATATGGATAAAAGGGAAAATGAAATTTTGTTTGAACAATGAAGAAGTGACTTTCAACATTTGTAGGTCCATGAGGCAGAGTGATGAGCTCCAATCAGTATCTGCCATATCTTACAGGGTTGAAAAGTCATCTAAGGTACAAATAGAAGAGCGTATGGGTGTAGAAGCACTAGAGGCATTGATCATGAATTTTGATAGTGATTGCATTGAAGTGTGTGGGTCATTGGTCGTGGTCTTAATCGAGGTGATGTTCGGTTTAAACCAAAGAAGTTGGAGTTAGATATGAAGCATCACGAGTCTCCACCTGCAAAACCATCTATACATGAGGCTCCAAAAGTAGAACTTAAGGCTCTACCACCTCATCTCAGGTATGTATTTTGGGAAAAGGTGACACTTCGCCGGTAATTATAGCATTAGATTTCAATATGCATCAACTTGAGAGTATGGTGAAGGTGTTAAAAAGGTTCAAAACAGCACTTGGGTGGACTATTGTGGATATTATTTGGATCCCTCCCGAGATTTGTTCACATAAAATCCAATTCATGCCCGATCATAAGTTAAGTATTGAGAACCAGAGACGTTTTAATCCACCTATTCAAGAGGTGGTGAAAAAGGAAATTATTAAGTTTTTGGATGTTGAAGTGATATAACCAATCGCCGACAGTAGTTGGGTATGCCCTGTTCAGTGTGTACCTAAGAAAGGGGAAATGAATGTGGTCCCCAATGTGAAAAATGAGCTTGTCCCGATGAGATCGGTGACAGGAGTGAGGGTGTGTATAGATTACCGGGAAAGAACAAAAAAGAAGAGTTCACCTTGATGAACAGAGGTTAAACAGATTGAATGAGCTTGATGAATTTCTGTTGAAGGAATATGAAAGTGCAACCCTCTACAAAGAAAAGGTGAAGAAGTAACATGACCAAAAGATTGAGCAGCGCAACTTTTTGGTTGTGCATTTAGTACTTTTGTTCAATTCTAGGTTGCGCTTGTTTCCGGGCAAACTTAAGTCCTAATGGAATGGTCCCTATTTGATCACCCAATTATTCCCTTAATTTGAGGTTGATTTGGAGAACAAGGAGGGTGTAAGTTTCAAGGTGAACGGGCAGTGAATCAAGATCTATCTAGGGCATGCTGAAACGGCGAATGAAGTGATTGAGGAGGTCCAGCCATCTTTGATTGAATTTGAGTAATCAATAGGCCGGTCGTCTGTGCCACGGCTTAAATAGTGGTTGATTGAGATTCAACCCAATATGTATCCTCTATCCAACTCTAGGTTTTTCATAATTTTCTAGGAATAGTTGCATAATTTTTTCTTATATTACTTATGTCTCGTCTGAATGTTCTTTTATTTTTCTTTAGAAGTGTTGGCTAGTTCCTAGACTAGGCTCCGTGTTCAAAATGAAAAGAGTCCAAAAAACACGAAAAGATTAGCTTAATGGGTGTTAAATGTGCAGGGACCAAATTACCAGAAATCTGCAGAAAATTGGTCTGGTGCACCCATCGACGGACCCATCGATAGACCGTCGTCCCTTCGACGGACCTTTGGTAGGATCTGTTGTGCCCAGGTATGTTCTTTAAATTTTTATAAGTTAGGGCACTATCGATGGAGGAGTCATCAAGTTGATCATCGGCGCTTTGCACCTCAGGTTTGCTTCACCTACCACCCTATTCTATATACTTTTATGCATTGGGGACAATTGCATGCCTTTTTTTTGGGGGAGGGATAAATGGAAAGTGAGTGCTAGGGTGAATTCTGAGTATCCCAACTCACGATCCTCTCTTGGGGTTTTCTTTCCTGTGTTTTTTCCAAAGAGACGTGTTATTTTATTGTTGACCCGCAGGTTTGTATCCTGTTGAAAATACTAAATAGAAATGGAAATCTGAAGCATGAATGGCTAAAACAAAATAAATATCCTATTTTTAAAAGAAAATTCTTGCAATGACTTAGGCAATAGTAACTGATAAATGTGGCCTCTAAGCATGACATAGAGATAATCACCTGCATTACCCGAAAATAAAAACGCGGAACTAGGGTGTCTCACTATCTAGTAAAGTAATGATATGCAAAGTGAGTGTTGGAAAATTTTGGATGTCCCACCTTGGTAGTGAGCTAGAACTTGCCTAGTTATCCCTGCTAAAAGCAAGTTGTGATAGACAATTTAGTAAAGGATCCTAGGTCCTTGTGTTTCAAGATAGAAAATCATTAGCCTAGATAACCAGAAAACCGTATGAAATTAAATCCATTCTTGGATCCAATGTTTGATCCTTAAAAATAGACCTTTCTTTTTCACCAACTATTCTTTTCTGAAACAATGTGTTTGCGCTGGTCCTCTCCTTGGACATGGTTCCAAAACCCACTTATGCCAAAAGCATAGTTGAGTTGCTTATGGCCTTAAAACAACTTGTGTGACTCTAACCCCACCTTCCAGTATTGTGTACCTTGGACTCATTGAGTGAGGGTGGCCTAGTTTGAGTAATGCTCCGTAAAGTGGGGTTTTGAATGCATAAGAAAGATCGATAACAAAACGACAGTGTCTCACAAAGTTGAAAAAAAATAATGTTTTTAAAAAAAAAAGCACTTACCAAAAGGATAAAGAAAGGACAAAATTAAGCGAAATCCATATTAAAAAATATAAGAAGGCAGAATAAACAATGAAAAGGTAGGAACCTTAGCGTAATGTCAAGGAGGGCAATAAGTCAACTAAAATACATCCAAATGTACCCTCCTGACCCGAGCCAAGTTTTACAAGCTAAGAAAGGTCCTATTCGTGATCCTAAGAGTTTGAAAAGTGTAACATAAATTAGTGAAAATAAGGGTAAGCTTATGGCAACAAGTATAAATAAGGTGTGGAAAGTGTTTGTTCCTGAGAGAGAAGGTTGAAGAACAATAATCCGTATGCTCAATTGGGGGGGGGGGGGGGGAAATCCTTTGTGTGAAAAATGAGATGTTTTTGTGTCGAATGTGAGGACACTATTTACAATACCAGAAAATATGTACTTTGGCCGATAGATCAAAGAGGATAGGTTGTCATCGGTGTGTGGTGAGTCCTATGTCATGGTCTGATCCAAATGTTAGAGCCTACGTGAGTGATAGCATTCATAAGATTAATGAAAATAATCAGGATTGATGCAGATGATTGGTGAAGGAAATAGGAATACTCTTGTACAAAGGTTTTGTGGTGAGCAATATGCGACACTTAGAAGAAACAACGAATTTAAGTTGAGGGTGTTGATTTAACCGTGGTTTCATGTACTTTCAAATGCTTTTTTCCTTATGTTTAGTGGGTGTATAAGTCCTTTTTTTGTGTAGTTTCTAGTATTTTTCTCTTGTTTGCAGGAAAATAGATTGAAGGAAATGCGTGAAGAACTGGTGCGAATTGTAGAAGTGATGACCAACAGAGCCATCAGACATCCCTCTCGACCCTTTCGAACGATCCGTATGTGGCAACTATCGTTCTTAAAATAGTTGCTAAGAAAGATCGGGGAAGTCTGACCAAGTGTGGGGCTTCATACGATATCAAAGGACCGTCATCTCCACGGATGACACTCCACACATACGTATTGCTCAAGTTAAAGTAGCCAGCCCAATACAGTTTTTGGAAAATATTCAGTGGGAGAATAGAAGGTCCTTTGGTGGACCTTCGGGGCACGCATCAAACAGACCATCATCCTGGTCCATCGATGGTAACAGTGAGTTGGAAAAGAAAACAGCTGAAAAAGATTCTAAGTGTGGAACGACTGGAGGCCTCGATGGTCCGTTGTGGCCTCGACGGTCCGTTGGTTAGGTCATCGACTCAGACGCATTTTTTAGTAGATTTTCCTTAAATATATTTCCTGTTAATGTTAGGACTTCTTTCATCTCTAGGATCAGAATACTCATTTCATCTCTAGGATCAGAAACCAAAGAAGGAGAATATTTAGTCTATCTAGTGAAGTTCTATGAGTATTCATGAACACTCATACCTCCTTGGAGAAGGTTTATGAACTCCACCACTTTAGCTTCCCTCTTCTTCCTAGGAAAGAACTGATCAAGAAAATTCTTCTTGAACACTTCCTAAGTTATGGGTCCATCTCTTGAAGGCCTATTGTCCCTCCATTGGACGTACCATCCTTGAGCCACATCCTTGAGTTGATAGTTGGCTAACTCGTCCTTCTAACTAGTAGATAACCCCATAGGATAGAGGATCTTGTAGATTTCATCAATGAACTCCTGGGGATGTTTTTTAACCTTAGACCCATAGAAAGTAGGAGGATTCTTCCTATTGAAATCCCTTAGACGGGAAACCATTGTAGCAACTTGTTGATGAGCTCGAGGTACACCCTCCCTATTAGCTTGGGCCATCATGGCTTGTGCTTGAGTAGTGGCGGCTTGTGCTTGGGTAGTAATTGTTTGGGCCATTTGGAAGAGAGCAACCCTTATATCCTTATCCGTCAAATGAGGAGGATTAATCGGGGCTTGGTCATCATTCACATCTTCCTCAAGAGCAGGAACTTGACACCACGAGGAGAAACTCCCGCATTGGAAATCTCTTCTTCAAGTCTTCTTGTCGCGTTCCATTGAGTATTGATATAGATTCCTTAGCATCATATATATTCCTATTCATTAGCATGGCGTACCTAACAAGTATGAATAAGAACCTACATAGACCTGGTCGAGTGAGAGAGACGTCGACATTAAAGGATATGTTCAACCTCAAGCCTGTACCAATTTCCATATCCGTGAACAGCCCCAGACTAACCTAGCTTCTCACCTCTTGAGGACTAGACTATCCTCTTAGCGTCCATGATTGCATTCATAGGTTCACAATTTACGCAAAATATTTCATTAATTCTACGTGGAGGTTTACATAGACCTATACATACACATAGTATAATTATATTATATATATATATATATATATATACTATATCGTCTATCTACTCTAGATCATATCGTATATATCAAGTAATCTATAGGACCTTCTCGTATGTGAATATTACTTAATCTTCTACTTTATTGTACATATTTTATAAAAAATAACATAAGTCCCCATTATAGTTGTCTCATCTCATAAAAATCTAATAACAGTATATCAATTAGCCCAGCCCCATATATCAATTCACTGACCGACCTATAGCTCCATCAAATGTTTTAGTACTCAACTGCAAGGAAATAAACATAAGAGTCTTAAAAACTCTTAACAACTAACTCCCATTAGCTAAGATAGTGCTCCTCCTCCGAAGGTGGACCCTAACCCTACCATACTTGGATGATCAAAAGATCCAAGTCTTCTTCAAGTCATATTCCAAAGCACTTCAAAGAACGGAACCTAAATTGTTGGGGAAAAGGAAGAAATGGGGTTAGTACACCACTTGTACTAAGTATGAGACCATATGCACACATACTTTGAAATCATGTTAAGAAAAAGGGAAATTTCATAAAGTATGCACTTTTCAATAAAAACCTTTATGCACATTCAACAAGATCATACCAACCAATAGGACATGTTCATTAAGTCATAGGCATGTACATCACAAAAACAACGACATAATGTCTAGTCAAGTCAACATGCATAGCATATAGTTGAATACATAACCAAGTAATTCTATCATAAAGTCATAATAGAAACAATCATAAATAAGAGTACATTTAAACATCACTAGTGCAAGACAATTACCCATGAACACCTATCAAGTCAACAAGTGCAATGAGTAAGCAAAACCCCATAACCTTATTCAATTAAGTAACCCAACAAGAATCATGACTGAACTCCTGCTCTCATAGCATAGAATTTAACAGTACCTAACATCATACTTTAACAATATAGACCAACACATACTCATAAGTGACACCAATCAATATATAGAATCAACAATGTTCAAGTTCATCATATATATGACATATAGCATTATAAGCATATTCATACTTTAAAAAATCATCCTAGGACTCCCTTCAAGGCTAAATAGAGCAATGTTTAGGTAGAGTGGCATAACCCTACCTAGACTAAGATAAACCCCTTAGGTTATCTTAGTTAGAGTTCAATCCTTTTGTTCATTTTACCTTTTGAGATCATTTTACCCTAACCGACACAAACCACATGAGCTGATGTGGAATACGGTGTCATGGAACCCTACACTGAAAAAAGGCGGACTACTTACCAAGGTTGTACCAGAACAAGAAAATAGTCACGTGGATCCGCTAGATAGTAATCCTATTGGGGCCACTTCGTTCAAGAACTAGGATATATAGTTGGGACCCTCTTTATGCTATATGCATTTTAGTATACAATCTCAACTGTACATTAGTGATACTACCTTCCCTATGTGGGAAGGGACACTCCTCACTCTAGTTCACTCGGTGCTAAGATAGAGTCCCTTTTGAAATATCTTTAATGTCTTTATTAATAATCATATATTATTGTACGTCATAGGGTCTAACTCTTGTATAACATCATTATCATCATAGCTCAATAAGAATTGCATGAGTATTGTCCACTAATTATAATTCATAAAGGTGAGGTTAGCACATTAAAATCTTCATAAAATGATAAGGCACATTGGTAAATCATTCACCATCTTTTTAACATTTACATCTTAAGCCAATATCTCACAAATAATAGTCAAAACATTTTAATTCAACATCATACCATCCTATAAATCCTAATATAAAGCATACTACAATACAACATCATGACTTAATCACAATTAACCATAATTTGATGTAAAGGATAGGTATCATAAGACATACCAAGTCTCCTTCATAGTTCATTATCAAGGTATTATTAGAAATCCTCAATTCAACCCATTTTTGGTTTACATCATCATAAGTCAATAACTAATATCATCACAAGGCTAAACGAATAAGTACATCACAATTCTATACTAGATCATAGCTTAAGATAAGACAATTAGGTAAATTCACAACATATTTCATAACCTAGATCATCTTATCAAGAACTAGCATGAAAGTTTAAAATTTACCATAATTCACTCATGATTAGTATAACAACGTAGTCTTGTAGTAATTAAACCAATAACCAAGTAAATTCAACCAATATAACCTAAATCATATAAAGATCATAACCTAGGGTTAAGGGGTAAAGTTCATCTTCTACAAACTAGAAAAAAACCATAATGATATATCATAATTAGGTTAGAATACGTGTTAATCTACTCATAATATCCAAAAGCAATCATAAAACAATCAATTCATAACATCAATTTCCTATTGGATGCAAATCCACTTAAAAACTCAACTTTGGAAATCAATTTAATGGAACCATTTGAGGAAAGTGGTCTCAAAGGTGAATTATATTCCATTGATTGCTCTTTAATGGAGTCTTCACTAGAGAGAGAGAGAAGAGAGAAGGAAGAGAGTTTAGGTTTTGTGAGTTATGATCTTAGGTTAGGGTATTTATATAGGTCATTAATTAACCTAATTAGAAATCAATTAACCCCTAACTAACCACCTAACCCCTTATATAATTAATTGGAACTAATTAAAAACGTGCAGGAAATTACAGGCCCCATCGATGAGACCACGACCGACGGATCGTTAGTGCATCGACGGTCAGTCCTTCCCTCCGTGCTGCACATCCATAGTCTTTGTTAGACAAAATATGCAAATGCGTCCCTCCAATTATTTGGATATGTTTTGGCCGACGGATGGCATCGACGCCCTGTCGTTCAACACACGCTTCGTTGTTTGCCTCCGTTGGTGAACACTACTCAAGCAGTCATGACCCAAAAATTCAAGGGTCCTCCTCAAGGGACCTTGATTGGTACTTTGGGAGTCGACCTGGACATTTTAATCATGAATCAACTTATACACATGTTATACACCCTTCCACCAATTTTCATCATTTTTCAACTAAAAAAAGCTAGTCAAATAGGCTAAGGCACGCTAGTACCTCCTTGAACAAGTTTTCAGACGTCATGGACATTTTGGTTTCTAGAATTCCTAAATGACTTATAATCATTACAATGGACCTTATAACAGTTTCTAGACCTTATGACACTTATGTTTTCCTCTAAACAAACACTTGGATTTTCGAAGTGTTACATGATCCACTATTTGAATTTCACAACCTTTCTTATCATTGATCTCAAGGATAAATTGTTGGAGAAGAAATATCCACTGATTAAACCTCATTTTAGCATATTTTTTATTTAAAAGGTACGTAATAGCTGCATGGTCAGTAAAAACAATCACTTTAGTACCTACCAAAAATGATCTGAACTTGTTGAAGGCAAACACTAGAGCTAGCATCTCTTCTCAGTCACTCTGTAATTAGCTTGTGTAGAGTCCAGGGTCTTTCTTACATAATATATGGAGTGGAAAACTTTAAAATTTTGTTATCCCAACACTGCACCCATTGCTATGTAGCTTGCATCACACATGAGTTCAAATGCTACTTCTAAATTAGGAGCAATTGAGATGGGAGTCTCAATTATGTTCCTCTTCAGCATCTCAAAACCTTTCAGACACATCTCATAAAAGTCGAACTTCACCTCTTTATCCAAAATATTGTACAGAGGTCTTGCAATCATGGAGAAATCCTTGATGAATCGGCAATACAAACCTGCGTGCCCAAGAAAATGGTGTACCCCTTTTATACAAACGGGAGGGAGAAATTTCTCAATAACTTTTAACTTGGCATATAAACCTATAAAGAAAACATATACACCTTGTGTCCCAACACTATCCCCTCTCTAACAAAACAAATGACACTTTTCTCAATTTAGAACTAAGGGTCCTCACATCTAGCGAGTACTTTATCAAGATTAGGGAGACATACCTCAAAAGACTTCCCAAAGACAGAGAAATCATCTATGAACACCTCAACAAACTATTCCACCATGTAATGAAAAATGTCCATCATACACCTTTGAAAAGTCATCTCTACATTGGAATGTCCGAATTGCATGCGTTTTAAAAGCATATATACCATAAGATTTAGTGAACGTGGTCTTTTCTTGATCCACTGGAACATTCAAGATCTGGTTTTAACTTGAATACCTATCTAAGAAACAATTGTACTCCTACTATCCTAGTTAGTCAAGCATCTGATTAATGAAGGGAATGGGGTAGTGATCTTTTCAGGTGGCATCATTTAGTTGTAGGTAATCAATTGAAATTCT
Source organism: Solanum habrochaites (assembly GCA_027704765.1). NCBI lineage: Eukaryota > Viridiplantae > Streptophyta > Magnoliopsida > Solanales > Solanaceae > Solanum > Solanum habrochaites. The sequence goes on along the minus strand of JAKWJA010002494.1, from coordinate 6,307,285 downwards.
CCAAGTAGTCACTGTTCTACTAAGAATAACCTCATTTTTCTCGTTCCTTACCAGTTTCATACCTCCCTTCTTGGGAACACACTAAATTGAACTCACCCACTTACTATCATATTGGGTACATCATTTTATAATCTAGTCATTTTTTAATTTCATTCCTTACCACTTCTTTCATCAAAGGATTTAGCCGAACTTGATGTTGTGCACTTGGTTTGATATCTTCCATGTAGATTTTGTGCATACATAACTTCGGCATAATCCTATTAATGTCAATCATCTTTTATCCAATTACTTTTTTCCTCCGCTACAAGATACTCAATACTACCTCAACGTGTATTTCAAAAAACTCTACAAAAATTATAATAGGAAAAATATTGTTACTACCCAAATAATCATACTTGAGAAGATAATGTAGTGTTTTCAGTTCCATCTTGGGATCTTTTTCGATGAAGGGATCCAATGGTGGCCCTAACTCACGATCTAATGGCTCCACTCTATTCCTGTGAACCTCTATGAGTGTCGGATTCAAACATATATCTTTCACTTGGGCCAGTATCTACATCTACATCATGACCTATTAACACTTTTTTTAGGCTTATTCAGGCACAGATAATTATGATTCTACTATTTGATATACCACCGCAATAGAAGACAACTCTTCATAGATGGAAGGCAATTATAATGTGCGATAAACATCAAATACCTCAACCTTATCATATGCCCTCATAGTTAATTACCCAACTACTACATCAATTAATTTTCTAATCGTGACCAAGAACGGATGTTCCAAAATGAATGGAACTTCACAATCAGGTCCAAAATCTAAGATCACAAAATCTACATGAAGAATCAATGATCCTACTTGGACTAACACATCTTTTACCACCCTCTCGTGCCTAGCTATGGATATATATTTGAGTTAGAGAATAATAATGGTTCAATTTGGACTAACAAACCCAAGATTTTGCACAATGATAGAGGCATCAGATTTATATTTGCCCCTAAATTGCACAACCCGTGGGCATGAACATTTTGCTCTATTGTAATCTACAAGTAAACTACCCAGATCTTTTAACTTTTGGGGTAGTCTATTCTGGATTTTAGAGTTGCACTCCTCACTAAGTTCTACAGTTTCATCTGTAAGCCTCCTCTTACTGGACACAATATCCTTCATGTATTAAACATACTCTGGGATACCTTGCAAAATATCAACCAAAGGCAGATTAATGTGAACTTGTTTAAGAAGAGACAGAAACTTATCGAAGCATTCATTCTCATTTTTCTTTTTGAGCCTTTGTACAAATGGAGGTGATAGTTTCTTTTAACGAACAGGTACCTCAACATTGGAGCATTTTACTACCCCTTCCACTTTCATTTTTTTGGTACTTTCCTTGGCATCTCCCTTCTATGGCGCTAGTTCCTTTAATTGCAACCCACTTCTAGTAATTACTGCATGCAATTATTTTGGGTTGGTTTCAATATCACTGAGCAGCCCTCTCTGGGGACGCAAGTTCAAAGAAATATCTACTTGCACAACTTATTTATCAAAAATCATTTGGCACATTCGGATGCTTCTGATGTTCTCTTACTTCTTTTCTATTCTAGCATTAATTTTGGTCCCTAATTAAGTCATGAGATTTTTGAGTAGCCATATTCCTTTTTGGTGCATTAGGATTTTCGTCTTATTTAGGATTTTGGTATTGTTGCTCAGCCCCTTGAGAACAGTATTGGTTAACCCCTTGCACCTGATTTTGGCTTTGATTTCCACCCCATAACAATTTAGCATAATTCCTCCACCTAGGGTTGTAAGTGTTACAACAATTTTGTTGCACTCCACCCTTTTACCCATTACGCACATAGTTTATGGAATCTGGGTTTGCCTTAAATTGTTCAGTTTCATGAGCTCCAGTACTACATACCTCACACCAATGAGCTTCATGTTGTACAACGTTTACCAATTCATGGTTTAAAGCATGTTATTGAAAATGTAAGGTCATATTTTGTTGCATTGCATCTAATTTGGCATTTACGGCAGTAGCTTCATTTACTTCTAAGAATTGGGTTGTAGATCTAAGAATTTTCCCCTAATATCCTGGGTTCCTTCGGAGAGTCTATCGAGTAATTCCAACAAATCTTCACATATTTTACGTAGGGCATGTCCATCTGCTGCAATATAAAGCAGCACACGATCACTATAATCTAAATCTTCAAAGAGAGTGTGAGCAAGTACATCATTAGTTTGAATGTGGTGCGGGAAAGCATTGAACATTTTTTTGAAATGAGAGCATGCTTGTTACATGTCCTCCTCTTGGTGCGGTTTTCTTGGATGGAAAGAATCTACTCAAGAACTTCCTTCCTAGGTAATCCTATGTAATGATGCAATTTTGTGGCTCATTATCCAGCTAATGTTTTGCAGCTCCTTACAATGAGCATGGAAACATGGCAGGCTTAGACTCAAGTTTGGACGTATCAATAATCTCTATAAATTTCCTAACATGTGTTTGGGGATCCTCATGAATGAGACCAGTGATTCGCCCATAGGAATGGAGGAGTTGTACCATGCCATGTTTTAGTTCAAACCTACCTCTAGTGGAGGTTTTCTAATAATTGATGACACATTGTCTATGAGTGGGAATACCAAATAACAAACTAGTCTTCGGGGTAAGACGGGGGTACTTTTTAGTTATTTGGATTCTCTGAGATATTGATGTTGTCTTGGTTATTCTTATCATTTTTCCCCATAAAACCTAACACTGATTTTCCTTAACCTCGATTCATTTTTCTATGTTGTGTAGAATTCAGTTGGGTTCTAAGTAGGGTTCGAGAAGTTCTCTTTTCCGAGTCAAACCTGAAAGTCAAGTGCCTGCAATAAAGAAGCTAAGATCAACTCATTAATACCTGAATATTTCAACTGTATACTTAAGAAGATCAAATATGAATCAATTTCTAAGTCCCCGGCAGCGGCACAAAATTTTTCTTTCTCCCTGAAATGCGGGTATTTTCCTGTGGTAGAATTTTTGGGAGTAATGAGAACGTTGGAATGTGGTTGACTTGTCCCCCTTGAATAATTCTAATATAAAACAAAGGGGATCAAAGGCAATGTGAATACTTGCTTGTGGTGTGATGTGGTTTGATAATAAAGAATGATTTTGAAAAGTTTGTTGAATCATTGTTTGAATGTTGTTGTGAATGTTGCAGTGTTGTGAAATTGTCCATATCCTCATTATTTTGTGTGACAAGTCATTTTGCATTATTCTGTAACAATGGTTGTGAAAGTGGTTATGTGATTGAGAAAGAATAGAACTTTTAAAGAGGATGTACCATTTCGAGGGACGTATCGGCTCCGCGATGGATCTATATTCGAGGGACGTATCGCGCGCCGCATGGTTACTATTAGCGAGGGTAGTGTCGGCGCCGCGACAGATGCATGGACAAATGTCCCCCATGGGGGTTCCCAATTGAGAGACTCTGGTGTGTAACATTAGGTCAGACATGCATTATTAATACTTGAAAGACATTGCAATTCCATTGCAATTGCACATACTTATCATAGTGAACTTGAATCGGTGTTTTGCTGATCTTCTGATTGCCTTTTTGCGAACTTATGATGTGATCCATATTGAGCTTGTTAATTGCGGATATATAATTTGTTGAGTAATTGTTGTGAGGATGTGTAATTTGTTAAGTGTTTTTTTGTTTGAGATATGTAAATGTCCCTAAGTGTTTGTTTTGTGGCTACGTGCTATGTAAACTGTGAGCGTTTAGGGTTGGGTTGAATTTTACTGCAGGAATGTCGGTTGTGGAAGGTTTCGTTGGGGGTGGTAGGAGTACCCTAGTTATCCCCTTACTTTGTGGTTTAGAGGTTTCAACGTTGCTAGTACTGGTTTGGGTTTTGGTACTCCCCGGGGAAAGGGCCGTGCTTCTACGAAAATTTTTGTGGTTATGAGCTGGATTTTTTGTTTGTACTTGTCATTCTCTTCTTTTTCCCGAGGCTTCTTGAGATTTGTGAGGTATTTTTGTTTCTATCTTAGCAACTTTCTTCTCCAGAATTATGATCTTGTTTCGAGTTCTAGAAAAAGTTCATTTGAGACTTGAGTTTTCTTTGATCAATTGCAATACTTTAGAGCTTGTACACGTTACTACCAGGTTTTTTGGGGATTTGTATTAAGTACTTAATTTTTATTTCCGACACTTACTCTGTAATGGGTTGAGTTTTAGGCTGACTGTGGGGGTCGTGGTGGGATAAGACTAGTGCATCACGTCCATTTTTTGGGTCGTGGACAGAACTAAGTACTACTATTGTAATCACAAGTTGTCGATGTTCTGAGATTGTAGATATTTTCTTCAAGAATCTTTCAATTGAAATAAATTACAGGGGGGGAACGATGATCCTGACTTGTTCTTAAAGTCTGCTCACTCACATAATCCCCCACGACTTGGATAGTAGTTTTTGTTACGTCTAGTACGTTTCTCGCCCTACTTAAATGCAATTGAACATCGTTCTTCACATACCCATTAGATATTTTTGAACGTTTGAATTTATAATTTTGACTTATTGATTTGTTATTTGTTTTGTTCCATGGTTCTAATGAAGAGAACATCGTATTTCGTATCGGTTGAAAACTATCTTGGAACAATGGTTTACTAAATAATCATTATAAAAAAATAAGACAATTGACATCCTTATTTTCTTTAGAACAGTATAATAAACACTCTTTCAGTGTTTAGGATATCCAATTAATACACACATTCTGTTCTTAATTTCAATTTTCTTATTCTCCCATTTCGCACATGTGCTGGATAATCTTATATATGAACGTGTCACAGATTAGACTTATGTCAAATCTAACTAGTTTTATAGTTGTTCAAGGTACTGAAAGACAAAATAAAAATAACAAATAATAATTCAATGATTAATCTTATCATTTTCATAAGTGTCTACTATTTTTTCTTCTACACCAATCTATTATAGAGTGTCTCGCGTAGTCAATTGAAAGACAATTAATGTATGAGATAAGTGGTTTATGAGCTCTACAGAGAGGTTTACGTCACAACAATCTGATTGTAGTGACTTTATATATTTTTCATGATGATACTTTCATGTGTCTTACATATTTTGAGCTTATCAAGACATTTAGACATATAACACCTAAAAACATATTCATTTCACGGGTAACCTTCTTGAAAACTCAGAAAACTCAAATTCACCTCTTGTCATATGCTTATTTATATACAAATCAGAAATAGATAATTATAACTTATAACTACCGACCGACCTCTTTTTTCCCCACTTTATTAAAGAGAAAATAAGTTCTATTAATTCAATTTATTCATTGTTTATGTGTTTCCCTCACCTATCTCGTAGGAGAACAAGAAGGAACCCGATGAGTAGAGCATGTGTTTAAGGAAGGCTCTTAAATTACGGACTTGTCGTCTTTTAATGAACCATGATGTCCATTTCATTAAGCAACCCTCAAATTATATTCAGAATAAATTACTTAGAGACCGTAATGTAACAAATAAAGTTTCACTCAATTTAAAATCTTTTTTCCCTTATGAGATCGATTAATCAATTCATTAGAGTAATAGTTAATAAAGAATCCCTGAATCAACATACCCAAGAAAATAAAAATATTTATGAAACCAATGATAGGAGAGTTACCAAATAAATAGATAAATACTCTCATCTCTGTTTAAGTAGAAACTGAAAATAATTTCTTCTAACATAAGGTAAATGTACAATGCATTCTTTGAATTAATATTTTCTCTACCAAAAGCAAAACTTAAGTAGTACTAAGTGAATGCGTAAGAGTCTATAGAAAATATGGACACCATACATTAAATATTTTTCAGAATATTTCGAATAATCCCCAATTAAAAAAATCACACAAGGCTCAATACTTATATTTATGCATCTCGAAATAGCCAATCGTTGGGATTGAAAAACTACCATGCAATATCCACATGTACATGACCAATTATTTCACCCATAAATTTCATATATACCTAACTTAGTTTGGAGAGTTTCTAACTGTTAGCTTAAGTCCATGAAATTCTTCGCTAGCACACAATTGATTCAGTTCTTTGTATTACTCAGTTAGGAGATTTAATGTATAGTTATCTAAACTAGACATTAAATACATAGTGACCTTTATCAATTTCATCCGATGGGGAGGAAGGTCTAGGCCAACATATAAAACTAATACTTTACTACTATCTAATCAAATATGACCAAAAGCTCAAATGCCGGTTCAAAAAGTAATTAATTTCTTACTAGGTCATTCTTATGAATCTACTAAATATCAGATCAATCAGAGTTTCCCTTTTCTTTCCAAAACTATGATCAATTTGGTTGAAAACATTATTTAACCAAAATAGAATTCAATATTTTCGCTCTCACTATTTCTTATCATATATCATCATTTTGTGAAATAGATACACGAATAAAGAATGAAGAACGGAATTCTAAAATTCCAAAAAAATATGATAATGTAACATGAATATTAAATTCAAAAACCGCATCATGATATCAATGATCTTGAACAATAAACTTGGGATGAAAACTGACACTCTGCAACCTACATATATGATTGTCAAATATAAGACTTTAACAAAATTGTAAAGAAAAGTCAAACTCAGATGGAGAGTATATGGTTAATTTAAGAGAGTGAATATCATAATTCCCTATATTCATTGATCCAAGGTCAAATTGTAACTTTTTTTTAGGAGTAATTATATAGATAATCAAAACTAGAGATTAAAGTTTTTAATGACTTGGTATTTAATATTATCCGTTATCGGAGGAAGGTCTATGGCCACACATGAACTTAACTTCACACTATAATAAGGTCCATCAAAAAAAAGGGAAAAAAACCATAGAGAACAAATTGTATCACCACTATATCATAGTTGATTAATTTTTTTGGTAAAATTAAATTTTCAAGATACAAAAATTATCTAAAACATCATCTAAACGATCTCAAATTACCAAATGAATATATAACAGTGAGTGCTTTAAATTTGATCATTTTTTATGAACCTACCGAATTTTAGATCAATCAGAGTTCAAAATTAATATTTATCTCCAAAACTATGACCAAATTCAGATTGAAAACGATTAGAGGAAAAAAATAACCAGATCTACATCCTTATCATATATCCATTCATGTTTACTTGTCACGTGTAATCATGTACCACATATAACATAAATAAAATCAATATAAAGAATATGGTTCATACTAAATCACATTTAATTCCAAAGAACAACTTTAAAATCATTTTAACGACCTCAAAAAAATAACTAGGTCGTTATCAATGAACTTATCAAATTTCACATCAATTGAAGTCTATAAGAAATATTTATTTCTAAATCCATGACAAGTAAAATTCAAGTTCAATGACCTACATTCTTATGTCAATTCATGTTAATTAAAATAAAATTTAATCCCAAAAACTACCTAAATCAATCTAAAAGATTTTCGATGGAACAATCAAATTACAAGTAAATCAAAGAGCTCAAAAAGTTCATAACCTTCCAACTATGACCAAATACGAAAATTAACCATTTTAGGAATAGTTAAAAAATTAAAATAACATGATTCTAAATTTTATTCACTTTCATTAATTAACTCATGAGCATAAGACATAGTGTATGTCTTTACATTGACTAATAAATCACTAACCTTCTTACAACAAATTGTTTTTAATTAATACATTTGAGAATTCAAGATATACATTTTCTCCTTTTTATACCGGCGAAAACTATTGATATCTCTTCTCATGATTAATAGTCATTACTAGCATCATAACTTAACTCTCCATTCATTTAAACAAATATTTACCACTAGTATTCCCTTGGAACAATTTATACATGATACATTGAAAATATTCTAATGACTCAAATAAATAGATCACTTTGATAAATCTTAGTTATTAATTATAATTCTCAATTCATACATTGACATAATTTGATATGTATAAACCTTAAGAATTTTCAGCGATTTGAAATAAATAAACCAATTTAGCAAAATACTATTTGTTTATCACTAAATCTTATTTTATATAATATTTATAAGTATATCAGGTAATTAACAATGTTCAATGTTCATATAATTATATCTTTCTAATGAAAGCACAGTAAAATATGTTCAACAAAATAAAAAACAACTGACCTTGTAGTGGAATAAATCCAATTATTCAATACCACATTTCTATGGATATTTTGAAAAAGAAATAATTCCTAGACACACAATAATGTGCAGCCATCCTTCCTTGGTCTTTTTTTTAATAAAAAAAAATAGAAACAAAAAGATTGTTTCTGTCACCAGTTAACGTGGCAATAACATAATTTGCCATCATACAACAAAGAAAACGATATCACCAGGCAATCCAATTGTCATTCACTGTAGCCCACAAACTAATGTTCCTTAGCTTCATCAATCAGTAAAATCACACACGAGTCGAACATTAAATGTCACTTACATAACATTTCGGAACAGCGGACAACAATTTTACTTTACGTATGATTTAAAACAAAGCTTTTAAATTGTGAAAGATATATGCAATTTGATATACATATATCATCTAGGTTATATATTTAGATATAAGCGTGATTCTTGATGTCAATTGTTGGAAAACTATATATGCTTAGCGGAAGCATATTAGGATCTTTACTGCTTATAACATGAATAATAGATAGTCAATATTGTTTATGCTAGACCACATAATCATTTTAGAACACATAAACTTGCTGAAATTTAATTCGATAAATATCTCTTGAAGTGTGAACAAATACCTTCAAGTGAATCCCCAAATTAGACAGATCTTCAAGAGAATCTACAAGAAAACTATGGTCTTATATAGTGATCGAAAGTCACATCTGAACTCTCTCAATACTTGGGTGGACAAGTATCGAATAGAAAACTAATAATCTATCTAGGGTTAGAAGAATCCCTAATTATAGAGATTTATTCCAATCCAAAGAGGATAATAAAATCCACCTTATTTTTGTTGAACCGAAAAATACATGCAATTTTCGTTTAATAAGAAAACTAATGCCTCCCCCTTTTCCCTTTAGAATTAGAAATCTGAGTCCTAGTTAAATATGGGCACTATACTGACTACAAAATTAATTATTAAGGCTTCATATTATGGAAATAATCCAAATAATTAATTTGAATTATTCATATCATATTAAATTACGAATCATTCCACTAGAAATTCGTAATTAGACTCCTCTATTTCATAATTCCCCATTAAACACTTTTGTTATTCCCTATGTTAAGATTTCAGATGCTAATCACCAAATTAAATAACTGACGAATTTAACCGAATTATTAATTTTCTTTAGAGCACTGCTTAACTTATTTCATGCGTCGGATTCATGAATCAACTTGCAAGATTTGATACGATGAAAACTCATAAGTTTCTCAGAAAGGCATATCAATCAATATCTATAGCGAGACATAGATTCTATCGACTGAATTATTATTTCACCAATATATATCATTATTTTAAACTTATCAGGCATATGGACTCAAATCTGAGAATTCACACCTTTTACTAAAATCAAAACGATAATAGTATAACAGATCATGAATAGTTATATCAAGATTACGTTTAAAAGTGCAATTTAATAGCTTGGAGAATATTTTTTTTGTCAGTCAGTCTTAAACTCAACTATCTTACCTCTGTCCTCCATTTCAATGACTACACTGTACTAGCACAAGAAATTAGAGCTATACTGTTCCCATAACCAATATAAATTACATATAATCTTGTGCTACAATCGTACCCGATGTCATGTCCAATTTCCATCCTAGATTCTGAACAAAATACTTTATACTTAAAAGAATGGATGATTTAATCTTCCGTGCATAAAATAAAACTCTACACACAAAATCATCAACTTTAGAAGTAAATAGATAGCATAAAGAAATATATGATCTATTAAAATTGAACAACTATTTATTCTCTAATAAATATTATTTCTCAACATATGGTTAATAGTATTCATCCCAATAGATATCCTATTAAGAAGCTATTAAATATATCGGGCAAGTTTGTGAATCGGAAACTTTATTGGGTTACTCATGGCCCTAATTTGTTTAATATGTATAAAGACGGAAACATCATTTCTGTTGATTTGGCTGATGAGAAATGGGAAAAGATGGGGCAGCCCTCATATGGATCGGAATAGGACATTTTCTTTGAGTCTTGGAGTGTTTGGAAGTGATTTTTCCATCTTTTGTGATAATATGGTTGGTCATGTAGATGTTTGGGTTATGAAGGTGTATGAGATTAAAGAATCTTGCACAAATATGTTAACTATCGAGCATGCTGATGATCATTTCGTCGATTATGATTATATGTTGTTTCCACCCTCTTTCATATTAAATAAAGGTGAAAGTTTGGTTTGTTTTGGATCTAGTAAAGTCATGACATATTCAACTTCACTTGATCAAGAAAGTAACATCATGACATACAATCCAAAGGATAACTCTTTCAGATATTCCAAGGTTATCAACTTTAACCTTGACAGTTGGCGTCTGGCGGAAATTTATGTTTAAAGTCTAGTTTGTCCTTTATCTGCAGAAGGGAGAAAAAGTTCAACAAAAAGGAAAGCAGGAATAACTCGAGTGAACAACAAATATTAATTAACAAATGACTAGCACTTTGTCCATTTTTGTCACATTCTATTGAATTCTCTTTGTTATCTCAAATATAAATAAGGAAAAATTACTAGAATATACACACTTAGCAAACATATTCTCAATATTTTCCAACTATTTTTAAAAAAATTACAAAATCCTTTTTTTTAAAAAAATCAAACTCGAGATACATTTTTCTTGATGAAATCCCAACCTTAGTTTCCCATCCATATATTTACTCCTCTAATTTCTCCCCAGATTCAGTATTGTTCAGAAATCTACGACTCACGATTCCCACTCTCAAAATTTACTCCCACTTTTCTCCATAAACTCTTTTCAGTTATCACATACTTCCTCTCCATTCAACCAACTAATAGGTAGTCTCTTCCTCTTCAAATTTCTTCGCTATTTTCTTATATTGCCTGATAATTTATGAATCCTCCGTCTTTTAGTATTAGGATTACCCAAATAGTCACAGCTAGGGGAGAACTCACGTTGGGTCTAGGGTGTTCACCCGAACACCCTCGGTAAAAAAAAACACGATATATATAAGGTAAATTTTACCCCATTTCTTTAGATGCATATATTTTGAAATCCTTCAATAACAAATAAATATAGATGACTCAATGGTAAGACCCTTGAATATTAAGCTGCATGCCCCACGTTTAAATCTTTGCAACAATATTTTTTTTTATTGTTTCAGTTTATTTTTGTTTAAAAAAATAAGTTTTGTTTTTCAAGCATTTTTTATTTTAAAAAAGTGCCAAAAGTGTTGTTTTAAACCCAAAAAAATTCAAAGGTCCCATTTCGAAAGACTTATTTACACGTTTATATTTTTATTTTCGAACCCCTGAACGATAATCCTGGGTCACCCACTTACCCCAACACTAAGCGACTCTTTGATTATGAAATTCCCGACAGGGTATAAAACACTAATTGTATCTTTACATAGTCTTTTCTTCAATTTTATTTTATTTCTTCTTTATTTCATGATACATAAGGATCAGGATCCTTATTTTAGACGGTGGAAAAAATGTTCAAAAGGCGGATAAAAGCGATCTACTGGTGGGTGGCTTTGGTAAGGACTTTGGATCGAGATACATGGATGACGTTTATGTTAATAACTAAAAAACAAGAGTAAATGTAGAAATAATGGATGTACATTCGTCTTCTAAATTGAATGTTTAGAAGGAGACGACAAAATAATTAGATTGTTGATTTTTTTTCTCATTTTTCTTGTTCATATTTTTCTGATATATATTAATTTTAATTTATAATGTATTTAGATGTTTTCGTTTCTTAAATTAATGTATAATACCTCATTTAAACATTATGATATATTATAATTTCATTATGTACAATGTATCGTGTTCAAAGTACTAAACTATCTTACGGTTATTGTGACGATCCGAGAGCACCCCCTAGTCATAACCGTTGTATTCACCTCTTAGAAGTCTCATAAAAATCACATGGATCATTCATTGCATATGATACTTAAAATAGATAAGAATTTTAAACTTTCTTCACACACGAAGAATACTTTCATTAATAAGCAAGAGGAACACTTTAAAACAACTAACTTTACAATATGTGTCATTAAACCATCTAACAACTTTTGGAGTACATCATTTGGGACTAAGACCATACATGACTTCAAATAAATACTAACAAGACCATAAAAGGAATATGTGGGTCTTGTTATCGAATATATGTGGACGAACCAAACCTTCATCTTTAAATCTTAGAAACCTATCCATCATCCAAAGCATACCAAACCTCCAATACCTAAATTTAGTCAAAAAGGGAAAATTAAGGGGTTACTACATTTAAGGACTAAATATGTAAGCCATGCAAAAATATGCAAAAAGGAATATTTAGTATAGAAACGTGCTTTCATGACATTTTGATAAAAACCTTCATCATAAGAGTTTAAGAGACATGAAGAGACTGGCTATACACCCTATTCAAGCACACTTAAGTGTTCCTCAATGCCACCCTAGATAAGAACCTTTCTATTCGATATGCTATCACTAAGTAAACATTGTTGATTTAAGCAATTTTGGAGATGACTAATAAAATAGAGGACTTCACGTAATTTTCTTGCAAGACCTTGGAAACTCACTTTTGCATCTTCAAAACCTACTCGTGTCATGTGTAGATAGCATCCCATTCGACTATTTCAACATCATATAACACATTCAATAATTAGAGTACACATACCACATGATGAGAATAGAGATTAAGCAACATGGACCTTACTATCTAGGTATTGAATTTAGTGTCATAAGAGCCCACACCATGGAAGGTGTTCTACTTGACAAACTAGGACACATCCCATGTAGACACATGGTTTAGAGGATACTGAACGACTTACTTGTACTCTTGTCTCACAATGTAAGTAGAGCTACTACCTTAAGCTATCCACTCGGTGCTTTGTCTTGGTTCTCATAGAGTAAGTTCATTCACATAAGTGTATTAGAGAAGGTACAATCACTAAGCCTACCAAATTAAATACCATTTCTAAGAAGGGATCCACAAAGGTCTAGATATCAAGGTTCATTAGGATAGCTCATTCATGAAATGGGTACCATGTTAGGTCTATCTGATTTACTTCAACTTTTCATATTCAAGTCTTGCACATTCATTCAGGATTCTAGACTCATAAAAAAAGAACACCATTCTTAGGTCCACTGGCTCAAGACATACTCTAGAATACCTCATTTATCATTCAAGGAAGGACATCAAATAGGTCTATCGATCCTAGACTTTCATTTATTCATTCTCAAGAAAGGATGTTTACAATTTCAAGTAGTCACATTCAACATAAATTTCACGTATCAAGTAGGTACAACTAGGTCTACCTAAGACACCATATAAACATGTAAAGACTCTTCCTAGTCTACCATCATCACACAGGAACATTTAGAGGATTCATGCCTTTCTTCACAATTAACTCGTATTATAAAAGATCACCTTCACATTAAAATCACATTAGACAAGACCACACATATATTACATCACCCTTCACTTCATACCGTCATATATGCGATAACTTCGTTATAAAAGGTCATATTGACTTCACATTACAAACTTCACATCATACATTCACATATAGCATAACATGATACTACTATAATTCACATAATAATGTCGACAAGGAAATGATCACAATAAGAACAAGAAGTAACACCGCCACCATAAGTGGACCATCCACACAAGAATAATTCTATATCAAAATTCTACATTAGTAAGGGAATTAGGTCAACTTACCATCTTCCAAAATCCAAGGACAACATTCCTTAAAATCTCCAACAATTCACAATATAATTGTATAATTAACAATTAAACTCAATTATACAACTCATTATAATCACAATTCCATCAACATTAGATGATGAGCAATAAACCCAATTCTTTAGCCAAAATTGGAGATTTTGTGAGAATCAATGGTTCACCAATATTTTCATTATAAAACATCATTTAACATCAATAATATCATATATAATGATTTGAAATCATTCCATGCAAGAACCCTTGAGTTAGAGTAGAAATTGGACTTTTTCATAAACTTTAAAATCTTTGAAATCCCTTTCAAATTGGATCTAAGGTGATAGCTAACCTTAAATAAAGAACTACCATACCATGTTATAATAAATCCCAAGAAAATTAAAGAATAAATCCATTGGGATCCAAAACCCGAGCTCCGTCTTTACCTCAAGGTTCGATGGAGTTCTAGAGAGAACTCTTTTAGCAGGGAAGGTTTTGATTTTAGTAAAACTTAATAATGAATTCTAATTAAGGCTTAAATGTTTTAACACTCTTAAAATATATGAATAAACATAAAATGACTGACCCTACCCTTTAAAAGACATTGGCCGAACTACTGCAGAAATTGCAGGTCCATTTGACAATCACCAGACCATGGACCGTGGCCTGGTCCACGCCCCGTCAATGGGGTCTGTTGTTCTGGTTAGAAGCTCAAAAACCTGCAGGCCTTATTGACACCAAATACTGACAGGCCGCCAATGAATTGATGGTCTGTCGATTGGAGCCATCAATCATGTTGCCTGGCAGTTTCTTGGCCAAGAGACGGGGTCCTCCTCAAGGGCCCCTTGTGGTTCCTTGGGAAGTTATAATTGGATGTTTAACTACTAAACTTGATATTCAACTAATATGGGTAATCTCCACATGACATAGACCTCAAACAACACACTAACTTTAACCAAAACACATAAGAACACACTAGCACATAAACGACTAGTCTCCGGACGTCTTAGTCGTTCCTTGACGTTTGACCTCAAATACAACCAAACTAAAAAATAAAATCATTTTAATTTTAAATCAACAAGTTATGAACTCAGAAAAAATATGCGTAGCTCTAGTTCATCCTATTTCATTTTGAGGGTCGTAATATTTACTGTTTGGGATACATTAACTTAGTTTAGTGTATCTAGTTAATTTTGTTTCTTAAATTAATGTATAACATATTATTTTCAAATCTCTGATACATTAAAATATAATCATTCACAATATATTGTGTTTAAATGCTAGTTTGATACATATACTTAATTAGTTTTGATACTTGATATAAAACTTCAATTAAATATATCATGTATCTAGGTGTTGCTATGCGTCTTTTTATCTTGTTCAAATTTAAAAGGATATGTATTTGTATACAATACATGATGCATTAAAATGTCACACAAGTTTTGTATTATAAGCATAAATGGTGATATGTAAATGTTATTATGAGAAGGTTATTTAGTTTGAGGCAAAATGTGAAGATCTTGGTGGTATACATATGATACAATAAATATGAATCACACTAATACATATAGTACATCATGTAGAAGATACACAACATAATGAACAATCATATACACAACATTCTGTCATTTAAACAGTGTTAATATCAAATAAAACTTTTTACCAAACATAATTGTACAAATTGTGTGTTAGATAAATAATTTTATGAAACACAATATTACATCTATTAAACCATATAACTGATACATCATATAATGTATCAGACACAAAACATTCTATTCATGCATAAACCTAAAATTTTTTGAACAACAATTACTTATTTAATGTATCTAGTATAAATACAACACTTATCAATTTAAGCGAGGTACATAAATAGTAATGTATTATTAATCAATTCATATCGGAAATAACTCAAAAAAGGATAACACAATATTATAAAACGTATGAATGATCCATCAAAGCTATGAATCTCTTCAACCTTTTTGTTTGTTATATCAATGCATAACGGTTATATTAAAAATTCAAACTCTTGTTTCATCACCTCAACGATGTATCAGATCTCCAAATTTTCATCAACTCATCTATCTTTCATTCAACTTTAATGGTTGATTTGAGATTCACTAATCAATATTTTGACCAACAACAATTTCATCACTTTTGTATCGTTCATACATCAACTTACTCTCTAAAATTCTCGAATGTCTGAACAAGATCGATATGTTCATGTTGTATTAATATATTTTGTCGACAAGTTATATTGAAAAATTTAGTTTATTTTAGAATGAATCGGAAAAAGAAGTTTGGGATACATTAACTAGATTTTAATGCATTTTAAAATATAAATTGGTCAGTACCATCTTTGGTCATATCCTACTATGGTGTCCACTAGGGATGTTCAAAATCAAATTGAAACCAATAAGCCGAACTGATAAAGATGTTATTCGTTTATAGTATTGGGTTATTGGTTTAGTGGTTTTGATAACAGTTTTGATTTTTTTGTTATCGGGTTATCGGTTCTTAAGGGTTTACTGTTTTTTCTTAACGGGTTAACCGATAACATGATATTAAATTAAATAGATATATTTATACCATTTTGTTTATAAAATCCTCGACTTAGAGTTTAATTTCCTACTTTAATTTTTGGTTGTCTCAAACACTTGATTATTCTACAATGTAAAAGTGTTTTCTTTTGAGCAAAATGTAACTTGTGAACTCAATTTGTCATCTTGTTTCTAAGTGATTTTCAATGTTTTTTTGTGCCAAATCTTAACGGTTAAACCGATAACCAAACCAATGACGATCAAAAACCTATAAACCAATAACTGCAGTCAATATCTTAATGGTTCTATAACGGTTTAGCATCTCTACAAACCTATAACTAATAAACAAACTTGATAAACTTCAAAACCCAACCTAACCAGCCGATACACAACCCTAGTCCCAACGATCTAGATGGGATGAAGTGCAAGCCAAGCAACATAATCAACATTTTCCTATGATTTCCTTCTGTTTTATATTAGATTTTCAAGTTTTTCATCATCTCATCTATATACTGTAATGGTGGATTTGAGATTCACAAAAAATATTATTTGTCCAATAAATATTTATTATGTATATTATCAATTTTTTGTTAAAATTAAATGATTATTTAATGAGCATGAAACGATGAATAGAGAAAAAAATGAATTTTGAATATGTTGATTCCAGAAGAATTTGCATATTTGGAAGAGAACTAAGAGAAGAAAATTTAAATTTTGAATAGATTAAGGTTGTTACCATTTGGGAGAGTTTACATTAAATTGATTAGCATGATTTGTGGAACTCACATTCAAAATGGATTCTCTTTCCCTTATAAGTGTAACTCGATTTGTTTTAATGTATCGAAATTAATGTATCCAGCTCGTTTGCTAAGCATTTGGATATCATTGATTTTGAGGAATTTTTGTAAATTGAAAAAGAGTATGGATAAAATGTAATTTAGCTCCTTACACTATGAGATTTAGGAATGCTATACTATAAACAATGCATGTGTAAAAGGTATCTTTAAACCATATTGCTCGAGGATATTGTTAGTCATTTTCCTTTCATGCTATACTTTTATGGAGCAATAATTTTTGTCTTCTACTTCAAAAGGGTGTAATAGATATTTAAAATATTAGGTCCTGTGGAGTGATGGGCGTGGGGATGAAGATGAAATGTGTTAAAGTACCGTGAGGACACAATCAATGTGGAATGACAATTAGAACTTGTATTCAAGCTTCAACTAGTGAAGTCATTTTCAGAGAACATTTTCTGAAAACGTGGATTGTCATAAGTTGTGCTTGTGGATTATTGTTATCACGTCCCATATGCATTTGGTAGGTAAACAAAGCTTATCTATTCGCTACTGGAGTATACTAATATGCCTAGTCATTTCTTTTTTCTTGTAATATGAGATACTGCATAAGAAATCCCAAAATGCACCATCAAATTCGTGAAATTATGGATTCACAAAACGATATCTTGAGGATGTGCGTGGTGTTTGATCCACATTTCCATGTTTTGAAGTTACTTGATTTTATTGTTTTTGATTTTTCTATAAAGTCGAACGGTTATTAGGTTGTTGATATTTTAAATGAAGAAAGTATCTATTCTTGGTGACCCCTAATTAACTTGCCTCGGCAAAGCCAAGGAGAAAACAGAATGTGCAATAAACGGTGAAATCAAATAAAAGTTCTCTTTGTGACGGAAATCGGTTACATCATGTGAGGCACAACAAATTCCGGGTATAGGAATTGATATTTTGCTTCATTTGCTATACTATTTTTCCTACAGTTACTACACAGTAACTTGAAAGAAGATTGCATCCTTTATAATTGAAGCTTATCATTTGCCAAAATAGGAAAAGAGGAGCTTGATGGAGCTACTCTGCTAAAGGAACACAAACCTTTTATTAAGGCATAATTCACAAATGTGTTATTTAAATTGACCTCATTACATATTTATGTCCTTTAACTTTGGGTGTGCTAAAATTAACACTTCAACTTATATAAAGTTAAACGAGTTGTCACATGAGTCCTTGGTATATTAATACACGCACGACATCATGTAAGAGACATATTTTCATGTAGGATGTCATGTAGGATATGTGTGCTATTTATTCAATTCTATATAAGTTTAAGTGTTTACTTGAGCACACTCAATGTTCGAGGGCATGTATGTGAAATGAGGCCAAGTTAAAGGGCATATTTATGCCTTCTATAAAAAGGTTTAACTTTAAACTTTGAATCAACTTACTACCCATTTTCAACAACAAAATAAGTTTGACGCCTATCGATGAGTACTACCTGTGATTTCATATTTAATCTTGATTTCCTTTTGTTTTAAATGATAGACTACATATATAACTTAAAGTTGCACTATCCTGCCATCAAATTAGTTAACTATCCTTTTATATTTGTTACTATTGTTCACTGCATCGAAGTTGAAATGAAGAACCTTAAACATGCATGCCTCAAGTATATTTTGTAAGTGAATCGGTATGAAACTTATCTTTTTTTACTTTTAAAGGTAGAAAATTTTTGATGAAAATAATTTTTTCTGCGTTATAAATGTAGACCATGCATAGGAATGACACTTCATGTCGTGCCTTCTACATATAAGTTGTTTCAATTATGTCATGTGATGTATCCATGTGAATTTTTTTATTAACGGTTGTGTATTATTGAGATTTCAGGAAGTTAAGGTTGCTCACGCGACTGCTTGAATAATAATAGTGAAGAATGACTTTTCCGAGCTCTGAATGTTCATCAAAGGTACTCTTGCTTTATTGTAGCTTTAGTGGGTCATGAACAACGTCAAACAATCTTCTCCTTCCCCTGTATTACTTTTATATTTTGAGATTCGTCAGAACTACAATATGAATCTACCCTTAAATTGAATTGACCACTAATTTTTAAGGAACTAAAATAACATCTCTTTTCCATTCAAGAATTCTTATGCATTTTCAACTCTTTAAGACCCCGAGAAATGTACAGATTCCTTAATAAATACATACTTAAAAGATTCTTCACTACAAATTGGGAGCTGAAATTGAAATAATCATAAAATCATTCAAATTATATAGAGAAGTAACAAGTCTATCAATGTCTGCATTTTCATTATTTGTGGTTCATATTAACTATTTCATCACCTAGTTGATCTACATCTTCAATCAGTTCATAGGCGCGCCTTGAAATTGACATAATCATAAATTCATTCAATTGAAAAATAGAAGTCACAAAGTCTATCAATGTCTGCATTTTCATCATTTTTTGGTTCATATTATTTATTCCATCACCTAGTTGATCTACATCTTCATTAAATTTGTAGGCGCGCCTGCATCTTCATCATCATTCCGTTCATTAACTCCTCATCTTGAACATCATTTTACTCATTAGCACCTAAATCTTGTTCATTAGTGCTTCTATCTTGATCATTAGCATCTAAATCTTGTTCATTAACACCATATTCTTGATCATCATGATTTTTACGAGAACTAGTTAATTGAACGCCATTTACATGTGTGCACCTTTAATTAATGATAAATATACATAAGAAGAACAAATTATGACTTATTTGGTACTTCTAAAGATATTTATGCTTTTGAAGTAATATTTTGTCACATTTTGGTCTTAAAAATGATTTGAGAAATAAGCAATTAATAATAAGGATAAGGTACAGAAAAAATAATTGGTTTGCTTATGTTGGAATTCTTACGCCCAAATTTGCCTAAGGAACAAATATATATTATATGTTCCTTTGCAGACAACAACAGTTACCTTTAGTAAAGCAAATAAAATAATGTCACAATATTTTATCGCAGAAAACCCCAACTCATAAAGGGTAAAAATCATGACCTACACCTCTATAGGATTTAACTCCACTTCAGTAAATCTGAGCCTCAACAAAAAATACAAACTTATGTAACCTAAGGAATTATAAATTCTAATTATGTTACCAAATTAGAAACTCTATTCCTAGATACCCGTTTAAGACTTCTACTGTCTGTCAAGTTTTTCAAACTTGTTAAATGAATTTTACACATTCTTGAATGTAACCAAAACTCATAATTATAATCATACAACTTTTTACTCACAAACTGGCAATACTCCCCAAGTAAATCTCAAAACTCTCTCACACTCTTGATCGTGTTTTGATCTTCTCTCTATGTAAGTGCACAAACTTCATTGAAGAAGTTATTGCCCTATTTATTGAATAAATCTGCAGCAAGTCCTTGTTCGTCTAAAATTTGTCTTTGTCACTACCACTCCTTGTTGAACTCAACTTGGAATCCGATTTGTCTTTACCGTTAGAAAGTAAACTTCTTTAACTCAGTTGCTACTCGAACTTCTTAATCGACATAGTTTAGGTAATATGTTATTTCCCAAAGCAGCTTGTATTAGCTGGAATGTTGTGTTACTGCTACAACTACTTAACATTGCCATTGTTACTTCAACCTTTCCTTAACCTCGCTATACTTAAAAACAACGAGACTTTAACTGATTAACCCTTTTTAACTATGAAAAATTTAATCTGCCTTCATTGAATAGGTAAGTATATACTTAAGGCATAACTCATATGCACATAACTCATACAGACGCTGTTTCCCCCTTTTGACATCAGGCAAAAACTTACAATATATACATATTCATGCCACAAGTCATTATAGAAAACCTAACTATCAAAAAAAACACCAAACTAAGTCGTTAGTTGCGTCATGAACAAGACATAAGACCATTATCCACACAAAAACAGAAATGTCTACTAAAGATTTATCAAGTAAGAACACAAAACATAAGATCCTGCACAAAGGATTGGTGTTTAGTCAGAGGGTGGCATAAAAGTGGAAGAATATGAGAGGAAACCTTAGTGAGAAAATTAAATACACTTTTTATATGCCCAAAATTAACGTCTTTTTCATGTTGCAAAGCAGTCTCGGTATGGACTAGTTTTGTAATACTTCGAAAGTCTAATGTCTAATATAGAGACTAACATGAGATTCTAAAAGGGTAAAACTATTTCTAAGTTAAATATAATAAATATAAGTAATTTAGGAGGTTTTATAATCAAAACATCAAGGAACGTCCATGACATCTGAAAACTAGTTTAAAGGGGTGCTAGTGTGCCTTAGCCTATTTTACTAAATTATAGGAGTCTGAATTCAATGAAATTTGGTTATAAGGTGTATAACACGTAGTAGAGTTATTTTATAGTAAAAAATTCCAGGTGCGGATCTCCAAGGACTAACAAAGGTTCCTTGAGGAGGACCCTTGAAGAATGACTTAAATTTGTCTAGGACAATAGCCATCGACGAGGGGCAACCCACGAGGCGTGGTCCAATTGACAGGGCGTCGACGGCCATTGTCGATGGACACTTAGCCAATTTCTTGGGAATTCATTTTGTCCAGTCTCAGTCGCAAATGACGACTGCACATGACGGCCATGAACAATGCTCGTCGATTAACAAACGACTCATTGGTCGGGGTTTCGTCCGTCAAGACATTATTTTGCTGCAAGTTCTAAAGATGATTGAGTTAATTTAATTAAGTGGTTAGTTATTTAGTTGGGGGTTAAGAGAGGCCTTATGAAATTAGATAATGACTCCTATAAATACCCCAAACCTAATTAGACTAAACCCAACTATTATAATTCCAAAAATCAAATGACTCTTCTTTCTCTCTTCTTTCTCTCTCTCAAAGAAACTCCATTGAAGACCAAGCAAACGAGGGTTCTAGGTCTGAAAATGATCAAGTTTTATCTATAAAACTTCATGAATTATTAAGGTATGAGATTCGTTTCACCTTTGGGATTCTTTCCCCAAAGGGTTCCTTCAAATTGATTTCAAAAAGAAGAGTTTTCATGTGGGTTTTCTTCTATTATGAAATTGATCGTCAAATTGGATTTGTTTATGATTCCTTTAGATAATTATGACCATGATATGATTTATTGTAATCAAATTATGACAGTTATTGATTAATTAGCCTAGGTTATGAAGTAGATCATGAATTTTACCTAAGTCCATAACCCTAGGCTATGAACTAGTGATGAATTATTGTGTAGTGATTTAATTGACTTCATTATTGTATTGATTACCATTGAGTTATGATATTACACACATTTTTGGGTTGAATTGGATTATTGATGGTAAAATCGTGATGATGTCTCATGAAAGAGATTGGGGTAAGTCTTATGATCTCAAACCTTTACTTCAATTATGATTACTTGTGCATATTGATGATGTTATGTTGAAGTATATATTAAGATAATATTGATTAGGGTTGGTATGATGTTGAATTGTAATGTCTTGATTATGTGATTGTGATATTAGGCTTAAGATCTATTGATATAAGGTTAGTGATAAAGTACCTATGTGCCTTACTATGACATAATGATGTTAATGTGCTAATATTGCATGTGAGGGTTTTAATGAAAGGTGTTCTCATGCAATTTCTATTGAGATATGATTATGACTATATAAGGGGTAGACCCTATGACCTAAACCATGTTATGATTATTAATGAAAGTCATTTCAAAAGGGCCTCTGGATTAGCACCTAGTGAACTAGAGTGAGGTGTAGTATCCCTTCCCACATAGGGAAGGTAGGATCACTAATGTACTCATGAGATCGGAGACTATAATGTATGTAGCATTAAGAGTGTCACAACTATATCTCCTAGTTCTTGAACTATGTTGCCCCCATAGGAATACTAGCTAGTGGATCACATAGATTCTATGTTCATGTTTTAGTTCTACCTTGGCAAGTAGTCCACCATCCTTCAGTGTAGGGTTCCATGAAACCGTATTCCATATTGGATCATGTGTTCTTCGTCGGTTATGGCAAGATGTTCCTGAAAATAAAATGAAGTAATAACGTGCAACCTAACTAGGATAACTTCAGGGGTTTGACTTAGTCTAGGTAGGGGTATGAAACTCTACCTATACATTACACTAGTTAGCCTTGAGGGAAGTCATAGATGGTTGTTCCTATATGATTATACGTTTATAAATGTAAATGATATGTATATGTTTATATAACATGTTAGTGATACTATGTGATGTTGTTGTCACTTCTGAACATGTGGTTGGTCTGTATTGCTAAAGTATGATAATATTTACTCCTAAATGATATAGTGTGTGAAGTTGGGAATTGCTCAATGTTCTTGTTGATTTTACTTGCTTGAGTGAGGTTATGGGTTCTTACTTCACCATTGCACTAGTGGAGTTAATAAGGGTGTAGGAGTGATGGTCTTTCTTTGGTTATGACGCTATGAACTCTTATACATGCTTGTTGATATTATGACTTGATGATAGAGTTATATTGATTATGTGCTTAATTATGATTTAATGCATGTTTGACTTAGTATTGTTGTTCTTTGATTTACATGGTCTTGACTTAACGAATATGTGCTATTAATTTGTATTGGTGTTTCATTGTGCATAAGGTTTTTCCAAAGTAAATTATCATGTTTTAATTAAAAGTCCCTTTTTGGCATGACTTTTATGTTGAATGTGCATATGGTTCTATACTCAGGACAAGTGATGTGTTAACCCTGTTTCTCCCTTATTCCCTAATATTTTAGGTTCCGATCATTGAAGGGTTCGTGATGAAATTTGAAGAAGATTTGCATCCTTATTCTCCAAGTTGGGAAGGTCCTCAACACTTCGAGGACAATGCAACTTCTACCATTGGATGTTTATTACTCTTAAAGACACCATGTTCATTCTCTTTCATTTGAGCACATGATTGTATATCCTATATGTGGATTTATTGGTATTGATGTATGGGCTAGGCCCAATTGTTATACTCTTGTTTAGATGGTTTAATATGAGACATACGTTATAAGACTATATATATATATGTGTGTGTGTATGTGTGTGTGTGTGTGTGTGTGTTTGTGTGTGTGCCATAAAAGTAGAAAACTATGTATTCTTACTATACGAAGGGTCTATGTATACTCTCTATAATATATTATGCATAAGCAATAGGTGTAAGTAAGCCTCAATGTAAAAGTAGTTAAATTTTTTTAAATTTTCCGCTAATTTAACCTATGAATGGAAGTGATGGATGTTAATAGGTTATTCTTAGTCCTCTTCAAGGACGACGAAAACCAGTTACTTTTAAAGGGTGCTCTCCAGATGTGACAAACTTCATATAAGAGCATGAGGTTGAATATCCCTAGAAAAGATGTCTCATTAAACAAAGTCTATGTATATTTTTATTTATATTTGTGAAGTGCGCCACACTTAAGATTGAGAGACTCTGTGATGCTTAAAAACTCTCATCTTTTTGAATTCCTATATCGTGCATCTATAGTATTATTATATGCTTTCACCTAAACCTTGTATCATTGTTAGAGGTATGAATACTCGAAGGGAAGATTATACAAGGACCTAGGAAGAAATGGATAATATGGGGGGGATCAATACAACCAAGTTCATCCACAAGAAAACAAATTGCCTCTACTTGAAGAACTTGCAATGGGTGATCAAGTTCAGAATGCTCCTCCACCGATGACCGATAGAGATATAAAGGCGGCTTTTCTTACTTTAACTCAACCCATAACCTCTCAAGCTAATGCCGTCACTTCTCAAGTCCAAGCCATGAATACCCAAATGAATAAGGAGGTTGGACCTAGAGTTCCTCAACATGCTAATAACATGGCCTCTCGTTTGAGAGACTTTATTAGAATGAACCCACCTATGTTCTTTGGGTTGAAGTTGAATGAGGAACCTCAAGATTTATTCAATGATGTCTATAAGATTCTATATGCTATGGGTGTGACCTAAATTGAGAAGGCCGAGTTGGCGTCCTATCAACTCAAGGATGTTGCCTAAACTTAGTATGTGCAATGGAGGGATAATAGGGCACTAAGAGGTGGCAAGGTGACTTGGGAGATCTTCAAGAAAGATTTCGTCGATAGGTTATTTCCTAGAGAGATGAGGGAAGCTAACGTGGAAGAATTTATCAACCTTGTTCAAGGAAATCTGAGTGTGCTTGACTACTCTTTGAACTTTACTAAGTTGTCTAAGTAAGATCCATCCTTGGTTTCAAACCCAAGGTATGAGATGAGTCATTTTCTTATGGGGTGTCTGATGACTTGGTTGAATAATGTCATTCGGCTTTGCTTCATGATAATATGAATATCTATCGTCTCATAGTTTATTCTCAACAGGTGGAAGGAACTAGGTTAAGGAGAAAGAGTAAGGAGGGAAAGAAGTCAAAGTCTTATGAAGGTTGTTCCTCTAAGGGTAGGCTTGACATTCAAGACAATCCTACATTCAAGAAGAGGTTGAGGTTTTATAGTCTAATTCCTACAAAATTTCCAGAGGATCATGATGATAGGGTGTGTAACCCTAAGTCTCAAAAGGGAAGAGGTAGTTGTTCACAAACTAAGAAGCCAACTTGTGGAAATTGTGGCAAGAAGTATTATGGTGATTACCTTGTTGGGACAGACAATTTCTTTGGGTGTGGCAAGAGTGGCCACAATGTCAAGGATTGCCCAAATTTGAAAGGGCAAGACAAAGGAAGCGGAAAATCTTAAGCTAGTGGTTATAATGTGGATGCTCCAAAGAAGAATCACTTTTATGCACTTAACTTAAGGGGTGAACAAGAGATTTCTCCTGATGTGGTGACCGGTATGTTACAATACTTCTATATTGATGTTTATGGTTTGCTTGATCTGGGTGCTACATTATATTTTGTTACTCCCTTTTATGGCTAGAAAGTTTGATATTTTACCCAATATCCTAAATGAACCATTCATGATAAGTACCCCGGTAGGTGAGTCGTGATTGCAAAGAAGGTATATAGAAATTGTCCAATAATGTTGCCCAATAGAGTTATGTTTAATTTGTAGAACTTGATATGGTCAATTTTGATTTAATCTTGGGGATGGATTTGTTGCATAATCTTTTTTCGTCCATTGATTTTTGAATAATAGTTTTCAAGTTCAATTTTTCACATGAACCCATTTTAGAGTGGAAGGGGGGAAGTTCTATTCCTAGAGGTCGTATAATCTCTTGTCTAAAGGCTTGTTAAATGATCTCAAAAGGTTGTTTATATCATATTGTAAGAGTCAAAGATTTAGACTCGTAAAATCCTCCCATTGAGTTAGTCCCCTTAGTAAGGGAATTTTCAGAGGTCTTTCCTAATGATCTTCCCGGATTCCTCCCAAACGGGAAATTGATTTTTGTACTGATTTTCTACAAGATACCAACCCCATTTCAATTCCTATTTTTCGGATGGCTTCAGCAGAATTGAAAGAGTTGAAGGCTCAATTCAAAGATTTACTAGACATAGGCTTCATTAGACCTAGTTTTCAGATCTTGAGACCAAACCCTATAAGATATGGCCCTCTCAGAGTGCAACTAGCATACTTTACCTCTTGGAGGTTTTGTACAAGCTCTTCCGTATCATTCATCACATATAAACATACGAAAAGTAGTGCATAATCAAAATATTTCACATGAATATATTAAAATATCTTTCATATTAAAATTATAAAAACTTTATGTCTCAACATATGTCATTCTTAGACTCAAGAGTACTTGGGACATGACCCATACAATACGAATCTAAGAATACTTAGTCTATTACAGTAATTTGAAATAAAAGACATACATATGCCATCAAGTTAATTGAGGACATCCTTCACTTTGCTTGAACGATATCTAGACTCCACTCTTTCCTTCATGATCCTTCTCACCTTCCACCTACACCTTTAGATATAACAAAATGTATGAAATTTGTACAAACATTTATTAAAACTTCATATAATACTCATAAGAATAACATATATCACCTTAGAAACACTTAAGAATAGGCAATTATTCACAATTTAAGGAACATTATAGTGAACTCATTTCAAATTATAGTGAACTACCTTAATCCATACAATGAACTATTATAATGTTACACTAAAGTCCTTTAACCTCACTTAGGATGCTTTCTAGCATGTAATACTGTCACTAAGAGCAATCCTAAGACTCACTTAATTAAGACAAAGGGAGACCGCCCATACACCCTCTCAAGGCACATTAAAGTGATCCTTAAGATCACCGATAATGAGATACATACACTTTCAATATACAAAGCACATGAACATGATATCCTCCTGCCAAAGGTGATTCTAAGTCTCACTTGAGTGAGTTGTGAAGCGACCACCCATACAATCCCTTCACTCACATTTAATAGATCCTTTAGAATACCTAGGATAGAATCATTCTCACTTAATACAATAACATACAGATGATATGGCATTCTCTTTCAAAAGTATATCAAAAGACTTACTCAAATAAATCAAGAAGATAACGTCCATGATTGACCTCTTCAAGATTACCTAAATAATACATAAGATTACCTAAGGCTTACATCATGTCTACTTAATCAACCATCTTCCCTAACTAGAGTCATTAAGACTTATCTAGGTAAGATACGAAGTGACCACTCCTATACCCCCTTCACACCTTAACTAAAAAACCCTTAACTACTCTAGATAAGTACTTATTCATTTAACATACTTTCTTAACTTAATTCATTACATTCCTTATTAACTTAAGTAATTATACTGTTTATTTCATTTAAGAGACATTCATCACATAAAGGACATTCAAGTAATGGTCTTGGACAAGACCTAGGGACTCTCACTAACATCTTCAAAGCCTATTGTGCAATATCTAGATAGCGTCCCATACCGCCACCTAAACATCACAGAATTTCTCCAATACTAGTAGCTATCACATATAATGAGAATAGGCAATAACCAACATAGACCATGGTAGCTAAACATGGAATCTGGAGTTGTAACCTTCTCCAATGAGGGTGTTCATGTTGCCAAGGGTAGAACTAGTACACATCCTATGTAGGCACATGGTTAAGGAATATGAAGGGATTTTATGTACTCTAGTTTCATTCTCAAGTAGATATACACTGTACTATAGTCTCCATCTCAAGTAGAACTACTTCCCGTAAAATACTCACTCGGTTATAGACTTTTTTCTCATAGAGTAATTGACATTAAAGGAGCAGATGAAGAGGTTCATTATCTAGTTCATAACCTAATAATAGTCACCCTACCAAAGAGGACCACTGGGATACCTTTCAATGGAAAAGAGGATATCTCATCATGACATTCCTAAAGAGTATATGACTCCATTCAAGCTTATCAAACGTAAGTCCATCATTCATTACATGAAGGATACAATTACGGATTCAATGTTCATAACCTTTCCACTAGGTTCAAAGTTTCACATAAATACCCTCTTAATATCATTCAAGGTCATATGTCATTCATACATCCAAGAATAAGAGGCTTTATCATCCTAATTCAAGACATTGCATATTCACATTCATAAATGTATCAAGTAAGGGACACAATTCTACTAACACAAGACACAACATACTTTACATATAACTTTTAACATATCATTGTAGAAGCACACAGGCACAACCACCATCATCTTTAGGTCATACTATTCACTACTATAACATCATATATATAACCATTATATACTAGAGTCAAGTTGGAACAACCATGCATCAACTCTAAAACTATACACATAAAGACATAGTCATAGTCTAACATGATCACCTAACAACATCCATAGAAGAACACATACTTTCACATAACTAAAATTTAGGTAGATATGATAATACATAACATAATCAACCACACAAATCATTAAAATATTTCAAGTAGTGCCAGCAAGGCCATGATCAACATAATGCATAAAGTAACGCCAACGAGGCCACATCAATTGCAAGTAAAGCACATAGCACCACCACCATAAGTATACCATACCAATGAAAATATAAATGAAGTATAATTAACATAAAATAAATAGAATTAGGACATTGTACCACCAAACCATTTTCGCCACTTCAATCCATAGATAAATCCTCGAATTTAATACCATAAGACCCTTACCCATGACCATGAACCCTATTCCATGACATAACATAATGAAATCATGATCTAATTCAATTACTATAGATTTATCAATCTAATACCAATTATAAATCAATTGAATAAAACTTTTACATCATTCAATAGCCCATAGAAAACTATACTAGAATTCATAAACATTAAGACAATATCACTTAACCCATTTATAGTAAAAAACTAGGGTTCATCAATTACATGAGTTCATAGGTTATTTGAGTTAAAATAATATATTTTATAAAAATTTAAATCAATATTAATGATTTAAAACCTTTAATGCAAGAACCCATGGATAGATTTCAATTTAGAAAACTCATATTTTATGAACTCTTGGAAAATCACTTTGAAGATTTGCTCCTTTATGAATAGAGTTTCAAGGATAAAAAATCATACCTTATTGATTCTAATACACTAATTTTATGAAGAATCACTACTCAGATCTCCAACCCACGCTTTTCCTTGAGTTTTTGCTTCAATGGAGTTCTAGAGAATATTTAGGGATTTTGGGTTTTGATTTTGAAGAATGAATTCTCCTAAGTGTTTAAGTCATACAAACATGCTTAAAATAACCAAATTACCATTAATTAACCACCCAAAGTCTTATTTGGATTTCACCCCTTATATTACAGTGAAGCTGCACAGGTAATGCAAACCCAATCGACGGACAACACCTACTAGGCGCCGTCCAATCAACGGCTCGTGCTGGTCATCGTCATTTCGGACTGAACCTTGAAAATGGGGCTTACTCTCCCTAGGCTAATTTCCCATCGACTCCACCACCTACGGGGCGTCGACCAGGCCACTTGCCATTGTTTGCCATCTGTAGGTGGGACTACCTCGGGCTGTATTGGCTACCAACATAGGTCTTTCATCAAGGACCCTTGGATGATCCTTGGGGATATTCACCCAGACTTTTCCACCCCGAATATGATCCTATATGTGTTTAGGACCTCACACATAAATTTTAACCAAAACGAACACATAAAACTCGACAAAACATGCTAAAACACACAAGGCTTATTTGAGACAAACCTTTTGAGCGTCATGGATGTTCTTGGACATTTGATCTCCAAAATTAATTATACTCAACAAAATTCCTATAAACACTACAATAACTCATATAAAAACTGCATAATCTTATCAAACACACATATGGGAACATAACCACACATGAGGCACATAGGTGACTTAGTCGTCGAACGTCTTAGTAATCTCTTGATGTTTGACTTCAAATGCACCTAAAACTCTAGGCACTACCTCAATACCAAATTATAGACCAATTTAGTTACTTAGACCCTCATTACAAACATGTTAGTCTCTAGCTTTATCTAAGAAATTTTTGAGTTATTACACTAATATTTCTCCATGGGGTGCGCCGGTATTATTTTTGTAGAGGAAGGATGGGTCCCTTAGAATGTGCATTGATTATCGCCAAATTAATAAAGTCACTATAAAAAGAACAAGTATACTCTACCTTGTATTGATGAATTGTTTGATCAACTCCACGGGGCAAGCTATTTTTCTAAGATTGACTTGAGATGGGGTATAACCAACATAGGGTTAGAGGTGAGGATATACCAAAAATGGCATTTCAGACTAGATATGACCACTACGAGTTCTTTGTAATGTCCTCTGATCACACTAATGCCTTGGAGGCGTTTATGGATATCATGAATAGCGTGTTTCGAAGTTACCTAGATTCACTTGATATTGTTTTTATTGACGACATCTTGGTATTATCAAAAAAGAAGGGTGAACAGAAGGATCTTTTAAGGGTAGTGTTTCAAGTAATTAAGGGGAACCAACTATTTACCAAGTATATCAAATGTGAGTTTTGGTTGATGTTGGTAACATTTCTTCGTCATATCATCTCTAGTGAGGGGTTTAAGGTTGTTTTAAGGAAATCCAAGGCGGTCAAAAATTCGCCTACACCATTAACTCCAACTGACATTTGGAGATTTTTGGTTCTAGCTGGATAATGTTGGAGGTTTGTGGATGGTTTTGCATTCATTGCATCTCCTTTGACTATTTTGACTCAAAAGAGTGAAATTTTAGTGGTCAAAGGCATGTGAAACAAGCTTCCAAAATGTTCAAAGAGCGGCTTATCTACGCTTCTGTGTTGACTTTACCAGATGGTACTAATAGATTTGTGGTGTATTGTTATGCATCCCAAGTGGGCTTGGGTATGAAATTATGCAACATGGGATGGTAGTGGCATATGCTTCTAGACAACTTAAGCTGCCCGAGATGAATTATAAAACTCATGATCTTGAGTTAGCATCCGTGGAGTTTTCCTTAAATTTATGGAGGCATTACTTGTATGGTGTCCATATTGATATGTATACTGAACACAAAAGTCTCCAATATGTGTTTACTAAAAAGGAGTTAAGTCTCTCACAAAGGAGTTAGTTGGAATTGTTGAAGGATTATGACATGAGTGTTCTCTACCAAGCCGGAAACACCAGTGTGGTTGTGGATGCTTTAAGTCGGACTACCATGTGTAGTGTGTCTCATGTAAAAAATCTAAGAAAGACCTAGTGAAATACGTTCATAGGCTAGCTAGATTGTGTGTTAGATTGGGAGATTCTCCAAAAGGTGGTTTTATGGTCTATCATAACTCTGATTCTTGAGGTGAAGTCTAAAATACACCTTTATCAACCACTAATGGAGTTGAAGGAATCGATTCTTGGTAAGATTAATTAGTCATTCTCCTTAGCGGGGGATGGTGTCTTGAGGTATCAAGGAAGGTTGTGTGTTCCCAATGTATATTACTTGAGAAAACGGATCCTTGAGAAAGCTCATGGTTTACGTTATTCCATACATACGGTATCTACAAAGGTGTATCATGACCTTACAGAATTGATTTGGTGCAAAGGCTTTAAAGTGGATTTAGAAGAATTTGTTGCAAAATGTCCAAATTTTCCAACAAGTGAAATTCAAACAACAAAAGTCGAGTGGTTTATTTCAAGAAATCCAATTTCCTATTTGGAAGTGGGAAGACATTAATATGGATTTTGTGATAGGTTTACCTCGGACACAAAAGCAATATGATTCCATATGGGTAGTTGTTGATAGTTTGACCTAATCCACTCATTTCATTGCCATCAAGTCCACTTACTCCGCGCAAGATTATGCAAAGATCTTCATAGATGAGATTGTGTGTCGCCATGGTATTTTGTTATCCATCATATCAGATAGGGGTGCATAGTTCACATCTAGGTTTTGGAAGTAGTTCCGAAAAGGGTTGGGTACCAAGGTGAATCTAAGCACCACTTTACATCTCCAAACGGATGGTCAAGTGGATCCTCTATTCAAACCCTTGAGGATATTCTTAGGGCATGTATAATTGACTTCAAGGGGACTTTGGATACACACTTGCTTTCGGTTGATTTTTCCTATAACAATAGTTATCATTCATCTATATCAATGTCTCCTTTTGAGGCCTTGTATGGAAGGAGATGTAGGTCTCCAATAGGATTTTTTTAAGTGGGTGAGTATTCACTTTTGGCTCCCGACTTGATTTATAAGACTCTGGAGAAAGTTCAAATGATTAGGAATCTCTTGGAAACAGCCTATAGTCGGCAAAAGTCTTATGTCGACCATAGGAGAAGGGATTTAGAATTTGAAATAGGGGATAAAGTGTATCTAAAAATTTCACCTATGAAAGGGGTGGTGAGATTTAGCAAGAAAGGAAACTTGAGTCTTCGTTATGTTTGTCCCCATTAAATCTTGCCAAGGGGTTGTCACATCCCACAAGTACACCCTAGAAGTTAAAGTATCCTTGCGTATGTTCTCACGAGTTTATCCTTCTCTTACAAATTGACGCCGCTTTTTCAAAAAGCTCCCCTCTATCTAAGCCCTCCTCTTGTATCAATACAACCACATTGAATAATAATCATACTAAAATGACTAAAAATTTAAAACTTTCTTCACACACGAGAATCTTTCATAAACACTATTCACGCCAAGGTCTTGACAGACTTTCATTTAAAACATTCTAACTATACAACCTCTCATTTGAACCATCCTAGACCCCCTTTAGAGTCCTTATAACCAATCTTGTCTGCTGGAGCTAATCCATAGAAGACATAAAAAAGATTATACCATAAATGGGAACATGCTGTGCTATTGATCTCGAATCGATGAGGACACACAATACTTCATCTTCATTCAAAACCTTAAATATATTTTATCCTTTCGCTGGAACATCAGATGCAATGTCCCTATACTTTAGTCAAAATTAAAAGAAGTGGTTTAGCACCATTAACATGTACCGGATATGTGGTAACGCACTGTTAGTCGTTTTGAGCAACAGATTTATCTGGAAAACTGGGCAACTAGGTGACCGGAGGCCACGACGGACCGTCAGGGCACGACGGACCTCGTGGAGGGTGTCTTTCAAACACTTAGAAACATCTGAATTGGGTGACTGCAAATCGACTCTCTGAACGTCATTAGGAATGGCAGGACGGACCGTCGCAGGCTCGACGGCCCGTCACAGGCCACCACTCAAACAAGTCTCTGGACCCTTGTGACTGCACAGAGGACGGAAACCGCGTCGCAGGGCGCGACGGCCCGTCCGGTCTAATACCAATTCCAGTTCGGTCGAATTTCTGTCCTTTACACGTTTTAGGGACGTTTTTGCTATCCTGCTTTAAATTATAAAGTTAGAGGTTAATGTTTTAATAAGTCTAATTACTGGGGGTAAAAGAGGTAACCTTAAGTTAATTTTGGGTTTCTTAGTGCCATCGTTAAAAAAACTTAATAATTATATAATAATTAGGGTAAAAGAAAGAGGGTTTGAATCAAGAAAAGGAGAGGAGAACGATTCTAGAGAGAGAGTGAACGAGAGGACAACAAGAAATTGAGGAATTTTGCTTGCCTTGATCACGATTCTCGGTGGAGTGGTTATGGGTTTCTTTTTAACAGCTATTCTTAGTAAACTCTTAATAGCGAAAGATCTTTTTGAGTAGTATTATAAGTCTTCTATATGCTTAATTGCGTGTATGCATGATGTATCTTATATATATTACATATTGTGATAAAACTCAGCATGATAAGCTATTGAATCTTAAATCTTGAAGAACACTAATCTACTTTTGTTAAGACGATGTCCTTGGTATAAAGAAGGCTATAAATGAATGGGGGGGGGGGGGGGGAGGACGAAAGTATTAGATTAGGGATCGTGGCGGGTGCCACGTTCCCGGTACGCTAGGATAGAATTGAGGATTCGGCAGTGTACGTTTCCGACACCAGTATAAGAATATGAGTAGCGGAGTGTCACGGTCCGACACCAGGATAGTAATATGGATCGGGTTCCACGTTTCCGGTACCAGGCTAGAATATGAGGATCGGAGTGGTCACGTTCCGACACATGATTAATATGAGGATCGGAGTGTCACGTTCCGCCGAAACACCGAGGATGGTGAGGAGGCGGAGTGTTCGCGTAACCGACACGAAGAATAACATAAGAATCTTTGAAAGATACTAATTACTCAATCTAAAGAACATGGTTTTGTCCCAAACGGTATGATGAGGAGGCGTGAGTCCTCTTGATGTGCTTGTGTTGTAACCAAGGATTCTGGTAATTGTATTAAATGCTGCTGCTAAGGATATTTAGTTGATTTTATGATGTGTTCTTGATCTATACTGTTTTCTATTTTTGAGTTGGCCGATGATACCTACTCAGTCCTTGTGGTTTGTTACTGACCCCCTAACTTTTATGTTCCTTTTTTTTATTTTGTGGATTGCAGCAAACGTGCCGTCAATCTTCGGGACTCACCGTAGTTCAAGCCAGTCTTCGTCACAAACCGGATCTTTCAGGGTGAGCTAATGCTTCTAGCTTGGACTGGATCTCCTTCCTCATTGTCTTGGCTGCCTTGAAATTTCGGCATCCACTATCTTTTATTTTTTTGTAGCTTCTTGAATACTCCTAGTTTAGTAATTTGATCATAGATGTTCGTGTGGTGATGACTCCAGCTTTGGGAATTATGATGTTTGATTTAGAAGTTATGATTGTCTTTTTATTTATGAGTTATAAGTCTTTTTCCGCATTGGTTTCATATGGGTTTGATATTACATTGAAATGATAAGGTTTAGATGGGTTGGTTCGCTCCACATAGGAGGGTAAATGTGGGTGCCAGTCGCGGCGCGGTTTGGGTTGTGACAGGATGTAGCCATGGCAAAAACCATGAAAAAGGAAACATTTAGTAAACGCATGATTTTAATGAATTCCGATTGAAACACCTATATAATCATAAGAACTACATTTAACAACTTAGACACACTTAAGAAATCTTTTAAGGCACAAGTCCATTTTTTGGGAATATTACAGTAAATTCACTTCATTCCTTTAAAAACAAAAAACCCAAAACCCCTTTAGCATGTAATCTTTCACTCAAAGTTTCTAAGATTCGCTTTACAACAGCAATAGAGACTGCCCATAACCCTTTATAGACGTTCCTAAATGACCCCAAGATTAATATCATGATAAGTAACACAATGAGAGACGCCCTACACTCCTTTATAGATTCCTAAATGACCCTCAAGATTAATAATCATGATTCACACACACCACTTAAGAGAACATTAACGATAAGAACGTGAGATTCCTCCTACCAAGGTAATCTAAGGTTCATTGAGTGAATTGTTAAGTACCGCCCATATACTCCCTTACACACACACTGACGAAAGCCTATATACTCCCGCAAAATAGATCATTCTCCTTTTAACACATTCACATATAGTAATATGACATTCTCTTCCAAAGCCATTAAATACTTACTTAGTAATTTGAAAGATCCTGTCCATAGTGACCTCTTTAATTACATAAATAGTCCTGAACCGATAACTAAGGCTTAGATGATGTCACATAATCAACAAACTTCCTAACTATGTCCTTCTTAAATACTTATCTCGTCGATAAAGGAAAATGACCATTCCTATCCCCTTCACCTGTTAACTAGACACCCTTATATTCTAGATAAGTACTACTTTAAGTTTTAACATACTGTTCCCTTTACTTAAGTCGTTATATGCATGAATTCATTAAGAGAATTCATCACATAAAGGACAATTCGATTATGTCTTATAAAGACCTAGGGACTCCAAATAACATCTTCAAGCCAATTGGGGCATGTCGAGTAGCGTCCCATACCACCACCTAAACTTCATAGAACTTCTCAAATGCTAGTAGGTATCCCACATAACGAGAATAGGCATTAACAGACATAAACCATGTTAGAAACTCATGGAATACGGTACTCTAACCTACTTTGATGAGGGTGTCCTACTTTCCAAGGGTAGAACTAGGATACATCTCATATAGGCACATGGTTAAGGGATACGAAGGCGTGCTTTGTATTCTAGTTTTATACTTAAACAGAACTACTTCCCCGTGCCATACTAACCCGGTACTAGCCTTAATTCTCATAGATTTATTCACTTTAAAGGTTCACATAAGAGGGTTCCATAACAAGTTCATAACCCAATCACATTTACCCTAAGAAAGAGGTACTATTAGGGCTACCTACCAATGGCGACAAGAAGCTTATTATGACTTTCCTATGATTTGATATGATGTGGTCCAAGACAATCAACCTTGAGTCCATAATCCTTTACTTTGAAGAATACCATTACGACTTTCGACTTCAACATACCCAACCTTACCACTAGGTTCAAAGTTTCACAAAAAAGACCCTCTTAGCATTATTCCAGGTCACATATATATTATACAATAAAGACTAAAATACTTAAGCATCCTAAGTCAAGACATCACATATTCATAACCATACAAGCATCAAGTAAGGTACATTAGTCAATCAAGACAAGACACCATATACTTCAGCTTAACACATATTACTAATTATTCTATAAGCACATAGGAATAATCATTATCATCTTTAAGTCATCCTAAACACTACAATATAATTATAATATAACAATTATAGACTAATATAGTCAAGTAGGAACAACGATGCAACAACCCTAAGACTACATATAGAAACTAATAGTCATAGTTTACATGATTCCCTTACATACATAACAAAACACATAATTTCAATATTCCTTCCATATAGATGATATCTCTATTTCACATAAAACAACTATCAAACTCATAGTATCAATTTTTGCTGACAAGGCCATGATCATCATATTGCCTAAAGTAATGCGTCCGCAAGGCCATGTCACTAGCAATAAAACACATAACACCGCAACCATAAGTGGTACGCATACCAATCCAAAACATAATTGAAGTCTAATTACATCAAAAAGAAAGGAATTAATACATCATGCCCCACGCATCTACCACTTCGATTTCAAGGCCTAAATCTACAATTAGATATTACAGCCCTTATTCAAAGGACATAACAAACAGCTCAATCACAATTATACCCGATAAAATTGGAACTAGGTCAATTCATTACATACTATCAATCTAATACAACCTAGATATTCGTTGAATAATAATTATTGCAATCATTAGAAAGCCCTAAAATTACACCACTAGATATCATATGCCTTATTAATTCACATCAATTAAATAAACTTTGCATGAAATAGATCTAAGAGTATCCATTAATAAATTAATAAAATTGGAACAACCTATAAACCATGCATACAAAATCTATACATGAATCAATAGCCAATAAGAATCTACAGATGAATTTATGAATATTATAACATAATCAATTCACCCATACATTAGTGAAATTTAGAGATTTGAGAAGATCAAGGGTTCATGGATAATTTAATTGGAAAACATCAAATAAACATTAGTAACATCATATCTTAACGTTTGGAAACCATTTATGCAAGAACCCAAGACTTAGACTAGAAATTGGACTTTTTCATCCTTTTGAAATCTTTGATGATCATCTTTGAAATTTTCTCTAAGGTGATAGAAAACCTTATATGAAGAAATCTCGTACGTTATTTAAAGAATACAAAGATAGTTGAAGAACAAACTCCATTGAAGACCCATCTTCAAGCTCCATCTTTACTTTGAACTCATGTGGAGGTTTTTGGAGAAACTTTAGGAAGGAAGGGGTTTTCATTTAGATATGAACGTTCTAATGAGAGTTTAATGACTTACATACTGTAAAAATACACATAAACACCTAAAATAATCGTCCTCCTATTTTAAAAATACTTGGGGTGAAATCCGAACTTCACCCCTAACCGTACAGAAAGCTGGAAGAAAACTGCCTCATAGACGACTTGCCAATCGACCTGGGCATTCGCTACCACCCCACCACATGGCCGTACTAGCAATCGTCGGTGGTTACCCATGTAGACTGTCCAAGGTTTTACCTCTTTCACATACTTGCCAGTCCCCATTGTAACACACCCTTCGACGGGGCGTTAACAGGACCACGAGCCGTCGACTACTCCGTCGTCTAGGGTGTGCCTGGGACTGGTTTGGCAACAGTTTTGTGTCCTTCCTCAAGGACCCTTGGTTGTTCCTTGAGTATGTTTTCCCGGACGTTTCCAACCCAAATACGATCTTATACAATTTTAGGACCTACCACATGAGTTTCATCAAAAAGGAACACATAAAACTTGACGAAACATACATAGACACACAAGGTCATTTCAAGGCAAACCTTTTGAACATCATGGACGTTCTTGGACGTTTGACCTCCAAAATACACGAAACTTGACACACTGACTTTCAACACCATACAAACTCATTTAAGAAACATATAAGCTCATGAATCTTAAGTAAAAAATAAATCCACATAAAGAGGCACTTAGGTGACTTAGTCATCGTACGTCTTGGTCGTCCCTTGACGTTTGACTTATAATGCACCTAAACTCTTAGCTACTGCCTCTTAACCACATTATAATCAAAATTAGGATCTTATATCACCATTACAACCATGTTAGGCTCTAGATTTACCTAAATAAATTTTGGGGTGTTACATTCTCCCCACTTGGACAACACTCGCCCTCGAATGACACTTGTCACTCTCAGAACACTTCCAGGAGTAACGATTCAATTAGAAACTCATAACCATTCGATATAACACAAAATCAAGAATAAAACATCAATTTCACATAATTAAGAGAATCATAACAGAACAAAAAGCTACGAAATATTCTATAACTCATCATGCTATAAAACTCACATGCTTCATTCCAATTAGCAAAATCTAATTTTATATTCAATATCATACTTATATACATCAATTCTGCCCAAATTAACACAATTTTAGACAAACAAATCAATAGTCAAATTTTAAAAAAATTCATAGTGAACTGGCATAGTTCATTCATTGAGTTGAAAAGTTTTTCAAATTGCAGTTTCTAGCAATTCTGGGATATAGACTGCTACTTGCAAGGTACATCATATAAACATCTTTTACAACATAATCATGCTTCATAAAATACACAATTCAAGATTAATGAAATCAAAAGTGTCAACAAAACTTCAATCAAAATGGTATATCCTAAGGATAAAGTTAGGAACTAAATTTCCACAAGACTCTCACTACTACAACAAAGTTACAAGAACTCATTTTTTAAGCTTGGGAATAACGTATTATGAAGGTAAGGGCAAGGCCGCACTCCCAACAGATTAACCCTTCACCATACTTTTCCGCCACTTCAGATAAACCCATAGTAAGGTCAACATCACATTTACTATAAGGAACGTCCCTCAAGACACCTTAAGCTATAACTAAATACTTTCTCACCCCAAGTCTATCTCATGGAGACTAAGTCTCTCAAAGGTTTTTATTATGCCCACTACATCCCCCTACTAGAGAACTCCCCTTTACTTACTCCTCATATGCCATCACCTCCCTTCTTATGTTTGGTATTAACAACCTAAAACTCTTTTAACAACCACTCTTTCACATCTCCACTATCTCTTACCATTCTTTCTAACTTCACTACCTTCAAAGGTAAAACAAGCAAATCTAGAGGTCAGAAAACCATCATCTTATCACACCTCATCTAATAGTTACCCCTCTCATTGTTCTCTCTCCTTCAACCCAAACAATAAAGTCACAGTCTAGGGACAACATAATAAGGAACAAGGGAAAGCCACCATATACAAAGCTCTTAGAAACGATTAGATGAATGAAGAAGTGAAACTTTCCTACACCCCATAGGCCTCGT
This sequence comes from Solanum habrochaites, assembly GCA_027704765.1. NCBI lineage: Eukaryota > Viridiplantae > Streptophyta > Magnoliopsida > Solanales > Solanaceae > Solanum > Solanum habrochaites. The sequence goes on along the minus strand of JAKWJA010002494.1, from coordinate 6,266,787 downwards.
ATTTAACAAGTGGTGCGCTTCAACATGATAAACAGACTCTACTACATGTAATTAAAATAGCACGAAGACACTACCTCCCAAAACCTTATTCCTCTGATACCAAGTTTGTCACATCCCCCATATAACCTAAGAAGTTAGAGTATCTTGCGATGCCACACACAAAATGCGACTTCAAGAAGTCCTAATCAATCCTCTCGTATCATTCCATTGCATAATCCGCAAAGCGTTACGCTGCTTTAAAAGTCAAAACTTTCTTGCACAAACCAAGAACTCTTTCATAAACAATAACATACGCAGCGAAAGACTTTCATTTAAAATATTAGAACTAACACATCTGCCTTGAACCATCTAGACTTTACAGTTTACACACTTGTGGTACTAATCCCATAAGACATAAAATTAAACATAGACATAAGGACCTGTAACTAATTTCCATCGAATCGATGTGGACTCACCAATACTACATCTTCAACCCTTAGAAACGTATTCATCCTTCATGGCACATCAAGATTCCATTTCCCTACAATTTAGTAAAAAGTAAAAGAAGGGGTTAACATATTAGATGTACAAAGTATAAAAGTCATGCAAAAACCATGAAAAAGGGACATTCAGTAATAAGCATGTTTTTCATCAATTTTTATTGAAACACCATACTATAATTATAAGAACAATATTTAACAACTTATAAACACATAAGAAATCATTTAGGCAAAAAGTCACATTTTTAGCAAACATTACAGTGAAGTCACTCACTTCACTTTAAACCCCTTTAGCATGTAATCTTCTCACTCAAATTTTTCCTAAGATTCACTTAAGTCACACAAAGAGACACCGCACATACACCCCCTCTAGATGTGCTCAAACGACCCTCAAGATTACTTATAATTAGTCACATACACATTTAACAGACATTAACATAAGAACATGAGAATCTCCTACCAAGGTGACTCTAATGTTTACTTGAGTGAATTGTGAAGCGACCGCCCTTACAATGCCTACCATACACCATACTTCAGAATCTCCTATAGACTTCCCTAAACTAGATCATTCTCATTTAACACATTAGCATACAAGGTTATACCAATATTCTTAATTCCACGGCTATCACAAGACATACTTAAGTAATTCAATAAGATAACGTCCATAGTGACCGCATCCAGAGTAACGAAATAATCTGAAGATTACCTAAGGCTTAGATCATATCCCTATCACCAATTTCCTTACCTAGGTCATCTTAAGACTTATATAGGTCAGATAAGAAGTGATCAGCTCCTATTCCCCCTTCCATGTTAACTAGACAACCCTAATTACTTCTAGAAAAGTACACTTCCTTTTAACATATTTCCTTAATTTAATCCTTATATTCATTAGTTCATTAAATCTTTATCACATAAAGGACATTCAGTAATGTTCTTATACAATACCTAGACTCCAAATAACCCATCTTCCAAGCCTAATTGGCAAATGTCATAGATAGCGTCTCATACCCCACCTAAAATATCATATAACTTCTCAAATGCTAGTGATGGTATCCACATTTGAGAATGAGCATTAAGAACCGACACTAAACCATGTTTAGTAACTCATGCAATCCGGGTTCTACCTACTCCGATGAGATGTTCAACTTCCAAGGGTAGAACTAGGACACATCCTATGTAGGCACAGGGTTAATGAAATGAGTTTGTGCTTTGTATTATACTCTCATACTTTTCTAGCACTAATTCTCCTTACCATACTCACATCGGTTCTAAAGCCTTTTTCTAAAAGTATTATTCAATTAAGATGTTCACATAAAGAGTTCCTACCAAGGTCATAACACAATCACATTTACCTACCAAAGAGGTCCTATTGGGATACCTTCCAATGGTGACGAGAAGATAATTAGGACTTTCCTAAGGTTTGATATTATTCCATTCCATCCAATCAACCTTAAGTCCATCATCTTTTACTTTGAAGGATACCATTACGGATTTCGACTTCAACATACACAACCTTACCACTAGGTTCAAAGTTTCACATAAAAGACCCTCTTAGCATTATACAAGGTCACATATATATTATACAGTAAAGACTAAAAGACTTAAGCATCCTAAGTCAAGACATCACATATTCATAACCATACAAGCATCAAGTAAGGGACATAAGTAAATCAAAACAAGACACCACATACTTCAGCTTAACACATATTACTAGTCATTCTATAAGCACATAGGAATAATCATTATCATATTTAAGTCATCCTAAACACTACCATATAATTATGATATAAAAATTATAGACTAATATAGTCATGTAGGAACAACCATGTATCAACCCTAAGACTACACATATAAACTAATAGTCATAGTTTACATGATTCACTAACATACATAACAAAAACATTAAATTCACTTCCCCCCCCCCCCGTTTTCACAATATAGATAGATATACGCATATTTCACATAAACAACATAACAAAACATCATAGTATTTCAATTGTGTCGAGAAAGGCGTGATCATCATATTGCATAAAGTAATGCCGACGCCACGTCACTTGCTCACATAACATCCTCAACCATAAGTTGGATCATTGTCCCACCATACCCATCAAAACAATAAATTGAGTCGAATAACCTCAAAATAAAGGAATTAGGACAGCATCCCCACTCCATCTTATAACCACTTCGATTTCAAGGCTAAATCATCCAATTCGATATTACAAGGCCCTTATCAAAGGACATAACCAATAGCTCAATACAATTATATCAATAATAATTGAAACTAGGTCAATTAATTACATACTTATAAATCTAATACAACCTAGATATCAGTTGAATATAATTATTGCATCATCAGAAACTCATAAAAATTACACTAGAAATCATAGGCCTTAAGTCAACATCAATTCAATAATCTTAGCATGAAATAGATCTAAGAGTATCAATTAATAAATTAATAAAATTGGAACAACCTATAGACCATACATACAAAATCTATACATGAATCAAAAGCCAATAACAATCTACAAATGAATTCATGAATATCAAAGCATAATCAATTCACTCATATTTTAGTGAAATTTTGAGATTTGAGAAGGTCAAGGGTTCATCGAGAATTTCATTGGAAAATATCAATTAAACATCAATAACATCATATCTTAACGTTTGGAAACTATCTATGCAAGAACCCAACACTTAGAGTAGAAATTGGACTTTTTCATCTTTTTGAAATATTTGAAAATCATCTTTGAGATTGGCTCTAAGGTGATAGAAACTATTAGAATAATACCTAATATACTTTAATTTAAGAATAAAAATCTAATTTATGAAGAAACTCCATTTAAAACCCATCTTCAAGCTCCATCTTCACTTTGAACTCACATGGAGGTTTTTGGAGAAACTTTAGGAGGGAAGGTGTTTTTATTTAGATGTGAGGGTTATAATCACAGTTTAAGGACTTATATACTCTTAAAATACCCATAAAACCTAAAATAATTGTCCTCCTATTTTTAAAAGACTTTGGGTGAAATCCCAACCTCATCCCTACCATTATAGAAAGTTGGCAGAAAACTGCCTCACAGATGACTTGCCCATCGACGGGGCATTTCCACAACGAAGGGCTGTCACTAGCAACCGTCGGTGGTTACAGTATCCTTAAAAGGATTTAACTCTCACCCATATCCAATTCCCCCACGACGAAACCCTTCAATGGGGCGTCAACAGGCGCACGAGCCATCGATTGCTCCGTCGTCCATGGGACTATTTTGGCAACAATTTTGGTTCCTTCCTCAACGACCCCTGATTGGTCCTTGGGGATGTTTGACCCAAAGTTTCCAACCCAAATACAATCGTATACAAGTTTAGGACGTACCACATGAGTTTCAAACAAAATGAACACGTAAAACTCGATGAAACATACATAGACACACAAGGTCGTTGCAAACCTTTCGAACATCATGGACGTTCTTGACATTTGACCTCCAAACTTCATGAAACTTTACACACTGACTTTAAACATCATAAAAACTCATTTATGAACCATATAAGCTCATGATAAAAAAATAAATCCATATATGAGGCACTTAGGTGATTTAGTCGTCGAACGTCTTGGTCTTCCCTTGACGGTTCACTTCTAATGCACCTAAACTCTTAACTACTTCATTTTAACCACATTATAAAAAAAAATTAGGACCTTATATAACCATTGAAACCACGTTATACTCTATCTTAACCTAAAGAATTTTTGGGGCTTACAAGGTTTGTAAGATTGCATACGAGTTTAAGTTACCTTGTCAATTGTCTTTGTTTAATCCAGTGTTCCATGTTTCCATGCTTAAGTAGTGTATCGGTGATATCCAGTCCATTCTTACTATTGAAGGTCTAGGTGTTCAAGAGAACCTCTCTTATGAGGAGGTTCGGTTGAAATCCTTGACAGACAAGTAAAGAAGTTAAGAAACACGAAGGTGGCTTCCGTAAAGTTGAGGGTGAAACATGGGAGGCCGAGTCCTACATGAATTCTAGATACCCTCATCTATTTTCTAACTAAGGTTAGTTGTTCCTATTTTATTAAAATAATGAGTTTATTTGAAATTGCCTTGATTTTCGTGAAATAGTGAATTTTATGTTTTGTTACATTGAGTTATTGTGAATTCTATTCCTAAAAATGAAAATGTTAGTTTTTACTTGTTTTTAGTTTATGTTTTGCATTTTGGTATATTGTGCCTTCATGAATTGTATTGAGCATGAAAGAAATGTTAAAAATGATGTTTTGAGTCTCATTGTGGAAAAAGTCATGTGTTATGTTGATTTTTATTGTAAATCATGTTTTGGTATGTTTTTGTTGATTGTGCTGCTAGTCTTGAGTCTATTCCTTCCTTTTAAAGAATTTTACTGTAATTCAGGGATGAATGTTTCTAAGGGGGGATTGTAATACTCCGAAAGTCTAAATTCTAATCTAGAGCCTAGCATAAGAATCTAAAATGGTTTGCATTATTTTTAAGTTAAATATAATGTATATAAGTAATTTAGGAGGTTTTAGAATTAAAACGTTAAGGAACGTCCATGACATTCGGAAACTAGTTGAAAGGGATGCTAGTGTGCCTTAACAAATTTGATTTAGTTTTAGGAGTCAAAATTCATTTAAATTTGGTTATTAGGTGTCTAACACGTATTAGAGTTAGTTCATAGTTAAAACGTCTGGGTACATCTCCCCAAGGACTAACTAAGGGCCCGTGAGGAGGAACCTTGAAGAATGGCTAAAAGTTGTCTAGGACAGTAGCCATCGACGAAGGGTAACCCACGAGGCGTGGTCCAATCCACGGGGTGTTGATGTTCACCATTGATGGAAACTTATCCAATTTCATGGGAAATCATTTTGAATAGTCTCGGTTGTAAATGATGACTTCACAAGACGGCCATGCACAGTGCCCGTCGATTGACAAACGGCCCGTTGGTCGGGGTTTCATCTTTCAAGACACTGTTTTTCAACATGTTATTAAGTTGGTTAAGTTAATTTAATTAAGTGGTTTGTTAATTAGTTAGTGGTTAAGGTAGACCTAATTAAGTTAACAAATGACCCCTATAAAGACCCCAAACCTAATTAGACTAAACCCAACTCTTATAATTCCCAAAACCAAATTGCTCTTCATTCTTTCTTCTTTCTCTCTCCCAAAGAAACTTTATTGAAGACCAATCAAAGGAGTGTTCTAGGGATGAAAATTATAAATTTTTATCCATAAAAATTTATCAATTATTAAGTATGGGATTCCTTTCAGCTTTAGGATTTTTTTCCCAAAGGGTTCCTTCAAGTAGATTTCAAAAAGAAGAGTTTTCATGTGGGTTTTCTTCTATTACGAAATTGATCATATAATTGGATTTTTTATGATTACTTTAGATAATTATGAGTATATTATAATGTATTTTAATACAATTATACTAGTTCTTTATTAATTAACATGGGTTGTGAAGTAGATCATGAGTATGATATAGGTCTCTAACCCTAGGCTATGAACTATTGATGAATTATTGTGTAGTGATTTGATTGACTTCATAATTGTATTTGTTAAAATTAAGTGATGATATTAAACCCATTTTTGGGTTGAATTGGATGATTGATGGTAAAATTATGATGATGGCTTGTAAAGGAGATTGAAGTAAGTCCTCTAATCTCAAACCTTTACTTCAATTCTGATTACTTGTGTATAGTGATGACGTTATATTGAAGTATATATTATGATAATATTTATTAGGTTTGGTATGATTTTTAATTGAAATATCTTGATTATGTGATTGTGATATTATGCTAAAGATGTATTGATAGAAGGTTGGTGATGAAGTACCTATGCGCCTTACTATGACATAATGATGTTAATATGCTAATCTCACATGTGAGGGTTGTAAAAAAAGTTTTGTCATGCAATTCCTATTGATATATTACTATGAATATATAAGGGGTAGACCCTATGACCTAAACTAAGTTATGATTATTAATGGACATATCAAAAGGGACTCTAGCTTAGCACCGAGTGAACTAGAGTGAGGAGTGTCCCTTCCCACATAGGGAAGGTAGGATCACTAATCTACGCATGGCATTGTATACTATAATGAATATAGCATAAAGATGATCCCAACTATATCTCCTATTTTTTAAACTATGTTGCCTCCATAGGAATACTAGCTAGTGGATCCACGTAGATGCTATGTTCATGTTTTGGTACTACCTCACCTTCCTTCGATTTAGGGATCCATGACACAGGATTCCATATTGGCTCATTGGGTCTATGTTTGTTAAGGAAAGATGTTCCCAAATGTAAAATAAAGTAATAAAGTTGACTGTAACTAGGATAACTTGAGGAGTTTGACTTAGTCTAGGTAGGGGTATGGTACTCTACCCATACATCGCACTAGTTATCCTTGAGGGAAGTCTTAGAAGGATGTTCCTATATGATTATATGTTTATAAATGTAAATCATATGTATATGTTGATCTTACATGTGAATGATTCTATGTGATGTTGATGTCACTTATGAATATACGGATGGTGTTTATTGCTAAAGTATGATGATTTTTACTCTTAAATAATATAGTATATGAAGTTGGGCATTGCTTATGGTTCTCGTTGAGTTTACTTGGTTGAGTGAGGTGATGGGGCTTTACTTGACCATTGCACTAGTGGAGTTAATAGGGGTGAATGAGTGATGGTCTTCCTTTGGTTATGAGGCTATGAGCTCTTATACATGCTTGTTGATATTATGAGTTGATGATAGAGTTGTCTTGATTATTTGCTTAATTATGATGAAATACATGTTTGACTTATTATTGTTGGTCTTGTGATGTACCTGGTCTTGAGTTAATGAAGATGTTCTATTAACTTGTATTGGTGCTTGATTGTGCATAAGGCTTTTCAAAGTAAATTAGCATGTTTTAATGAAATGTCCTTTTTTGTCATGATTTTATGTTCAATGTGCATATGGTCCTATACCTAGTACAAATGATGTGTTAACCCTGTTTCTCCCTTTTTCCCAAACATTTTAGGTTCCAATCATTGAAGGGTTCATGACGACATTTGAAGAAGACTTGAATCCCCATTCTCCAAGTTGGGTAGGTTCTCAACACTTCGAGGACAATGCCACTTTCTACCTTGGAATGTTGATTAGTCTTAAAGACACTTTTTTAATTCTCTTTCATATGAGCACTATGATTGTATATACTATATGTGGCTTTATTGGCATTGATGTATGGTCTAGGCCCAATTGTAATACTATGTTATGTGTCTTATATATGTGTGTGTGTGTGTGTGTGTGTGTGTGTGTGTGAGAGAGAGTCTCTGTGTGTGCCATAAAAGTAGTAGACTATGTATTCTTTCTATACGAAGGGTCTATGTCTACTCTCTATAATATTTTATGTGTAAGCGATAGGTCTAAGTAAATCTCAATGTAAAAGTAGTTTTAGAGTTTTAAATTTTCAGATAATTTAACTTATGAATGCAAATACGAATGCTAAGAGGTTAGTCATAGTCCTCTTCGAGATTGAAGAGACCGGTTACTTATAGGGGGTGCTCTCTGGATGTGACAAGTTCATCCTTGATTTTACAGTTCTCAGCAATTAGCTTTTCTCTTTCCATATTGTGAGCAAGAAAAATTATTTCTATATGACCAGAATGAGCCACTTGTAATGCATCCATCTCTCTTTCCTTGAAGTTAGAAAAGCTTTTAGACATTGAATTGGTGCATTTAACCTTTTGTTTTTAACAGGCATGGTTACATGATCCATTGTCCCTATGATGTCACTAATGGTCTAAATCTAGAACTTTTTAATAGGCACCAAAAAAAATCAAACAATAATGATGCAGGGGTAGCATGGCTCCATTATTAATTCTAGATTATTCAGGAGAGTAAGATCATTAAAGAGTCATTGACATATTTCTATCGCAAAGATGTTTCCATCCAAAGGTGGCCAATCTCGTTTAACATAGTAACCTTATCCCTTATTTGGTACCCCAATATATAAGACAAAATATGAGCAGTAACTGTGAATGAAACACTAAAAATAGTGCTCGAAATTGAAGAAGTAGACCATGTTGCATTGATGTAAAACTCTTTCGTTTCTACCCTACCCATTTTACGCCTATGGGTTAATTCCATTCTTGGGCTTGCAAAAGAACAAGTAATACATCCATCCCACCACCCCAAAATCCAGAAATTATCATCCCCCTAATCACATTTCTTTTCCTATAAGCTAGCACTCTAGCATATCAATGTCATCAGATTCTTTGGGACCAGTACTTTTAGGTTTAGATGAGTCTCTTTTTCTTTTCCCACTATTCCTAGATTCTACTACATCGTCATTGATCTCTATAGAAGTTGGAGGGGTAAAAACTTACTTTTTATCGCGAGAGTTTTCTTAGTCAACCAAGCCAAAAGTGTTGCATCACTAGTACGTTGTACAAATGTAGTTACTCGAACCCATGCCTTTGCTAATCAGTGAGATGGATGACATTCTCGAGCCTTAAGAAGAACCATAACACGAGGTTGACGGAAGAGAGAACTGTGTTGGGAACGAGATGGTCCCTTAAAAATCATTTGGACCAAGGGAATGTCGTCATCATCGGAGTAATTACCTAGTTCCTTTGATGATTGTATGGGTTCCCCCTCACATTTGGAGACATCTCCTTTTCCAAGAAAACCCCAAACACTATTTTCTCCATCCCCACCGGACTAATGCTTCTTCCATAAGATATTGTCAGGTTATTCCATATGAGTCAATGTATAGTACAAAAAGTAATGCAAACAATTTCTCTTGATTATCAAAGGGAATAATGGAAAGGTGGAGATTTGAGGGAGAATCCATGACCAAAAATATAAGTTTTGATGTTTTTATGATTCAGACTAATGAAAGATTATTTTCCTTAAAGTATACATGTTCCTTTGAACAAATTTATAAGTTCTTATTGTTTTATTTTATGCAGTAGCTCTGTATTTCGAATTATTTTGCTTAGAGTGGTAACACTTACAACAAATAATACATAATAAAACATTCTCAATCATAGATTGTTCATACCCTATTCTAGTGCTTATGTTCCGAGTATTATTACCTTGTTGTTTTACTATCATCAAAAAAATTTAAATTGATTAGCTCTTCAGATCAATTTTATCCTAGATAAATCAAGATTCATTCTCCTATAATTTTCTTTTCCAGCTTTAAATGAGGACTTTATGGCATCCTCGTAGGAGACATTGGATGTAACCAGCCTTCAAAGGCGGAGGAGTCAAAAGCAACTTTCGATTCAAATTAGAGAAATGATTTTGATTTTATTCGCTTCAAGTTTAAGGTTGGGTCGTTCACATGTCAATTCTTTACCAAGTACTTTCAGTTTTATATTTCCAATTTTAGTGTTAGATTGCATGTTTCAAATTGCTTGGTTTCTCTTTCAGTTGACTGTTGAGTTTATCAAGATCAATATACTCAAACATTAAACTAGTCATGGAAGCAAGGAATTGATTCTTAGCTTTAACTAGTTCATCTATTATATCTGTGGAAGTAAGTAATAAGAAGGAAACTTTTTTCTTAGAGAACTTTACTAGTTTATCTTTTAAATCAAAAAGATTTACTTCCATTCTTTCAAAGTTTGATTCGGGTTCAAGTTTTGATTCTTCTATGGCCATTAAATAAATGTCCTCATCATCTTTGTCAAATATGTCTGAACCTGTTTCCCAAGCTGCATATATTGCTTTTTCCTTTTCTTTCTTTTTATTTTTGTTGAGAAGTTCCTTCTTCTCTTTTTTTGCTCTTTCCCTTTTCCATTATACATCCCACATAGGATAGTCCTTAATATGATTATCTATTTTACCACAGTTGAAGAATCCTCCACCTTGTTCTTTCCCGAATTCAATCCACTTTTGAAGAATTTCTTGAAGTTTCTACTTATCAGTGCAAGATCATCATCATCAATATTTGATTCATCACTTTCAGTTGCCTTAAGTCCAAGATTATTCTCACTTTTTCCTTTACCTCTTTTGTAACCATTCACCTCATTAGTTTTGAGATTTCCTACTAATTCATCTAAAGTCATGTCGGTTAGATCTGTGGCTTCTCTGATTGAAGTAAGTTTTATTTCCCATGATCTAGGCAGAGTCCTTAGTACTTTATATACATGTTCCTCAAAGATGTATATTTTACACAAGCATTTCAACCGGTGAGCACCTCCTAAAATCAATTGATATTGTCATCCTCGAAGAGGATTGAGACTAACCTTTTAGCATTCCTCATTACATTTCATAGGTTAAATTGCGGAAAATTTAAAACTTCTCATTTACTTCTATATTGAGGTTTATATAGACCTGTATCTTAAACATAATAAATACATAGAGAGTTTACATATACTCCTCTCATAGCAAGAATTACATAGTCTTCTACTTTAATTTTACATATATAATATAATAGTATAATCTCTTAAAAAGCTTAGTGTAAGACCCCAAAAATGACTTGGGTGAACTAGAGCCCTAACATGTTGGTCTTCATGTTCTAAGGTCCTAAATAGGTATATTATGTTTTCATGAGGCAGTGTCTAAGAGGTTAGGTGCATTGGAAGTCAAACGTCCAGGTATGACTAAGACGTACGACGACTAAATCATCAATGGGCCTTATATTGGTTTTATTTGTTTATGTGTTATTCATGAGGTTTTAAGGTCTTCAAATTATTTATTATAGCATATATAGGCAGTGTGTTATGTTTCATGGAGTTTCTAGATCAAACGTTCAAGAACGTCCATGACGTTAAAAAGTATTGCCTCAAAGTGACATTGTGTGTCTAAGCATGGGTTGTCGAGTTTTATGTGTTCGTTTTTGAAAAAATTCATATGATAGGTGATAAAATAGTATATGGTTATGTTTGGAATAGAAACTTCTTGGAAAAGATCCCCAATGACCATCCAAGAGTCGTAGAGGAAGGACCCATGTTGATGGCCAAAACATCCCAAGGTAGTCCACCTACGGATGGCAATCGATGGCCAGTAGCATGGTTGAAGCCCGTAGGTGGTGGGTGTAATTTTGTTCTTATAATTGGGAGCTTATATACAGATTCAAAGTCTCTGAACCATCGATGGAGAACAGGATGACCCGTGTAAGGACCTATGCCCCGTCGATAGGCAACCGTCGATGGAGGTTTTTCCTGCACGCAGCTTCACTGTAAGTTAAGGGGTGAAGTTGTAATTTCACCCAACATCCAAATATAATGTCTGGAGGTTGTTAAGGATTATTTTGGTTATTTTAAATATGTATATTAGTTTTTAACACTTAGAAGATTTCATTCTTCCAAATCAAAACCCCAAATCCCTTTGAATTCTCTCTATAACTCCATTTGATTCAAAACTCAAGGGAGGGCTTAGAGTGACGAATTGAGTGGTGATTCTTCATCAAAGTGAATAATTAGCTTCATCAAGGTATTTATTTTGATCATTCAAACTCTCTTCACAAGGATCCTCAATTCTCAAGATGTTTTCTAAAGTTTTCAAGTTGAATTGTCCAATTTCATTGTTCTACCATGGGTTCTTGCATATGAATTATGGTGTAGATTTATATGGTATTTATAATAATGTTTGAATTATGTTCAATTATTATCTAGGTTTTATTATATTGATTAATATTTATTGAATTGACCTAGTTTCATTTATTATCATAGTTTCTATATTGAATTATTGTTCATGGTCACTGGTAAGGGCCTAATGATGTTGAGTTGAATGATTTATCATCGAATTGAGGTGATAAGGATGTTGTGGTGGTAAAATTTCCTATTTACCTTATTTTTAATGTTAATTATAATTAAATTATGTTGTTATTTGTATGGTCCACTTATGGTGGTGGTGTTATCTATTTTACTTGCAATTGACTTCACCTTGTTGGCGTTACTTTATGCAATATGATCACAGCCTTGTCCAGCCTACTTGACGTATGTGTCTATTTTTTGTAGTTTATTATTTGAAGTCTGACTATATCTAATCTACATGTTTAGTCCATTAAAAAGTATAAATGTGTTTCTATGGATTGTTATGTATGGTAGCTCAGTTAGACATGACTTTGACCTTGTGTGTACAAGGCTTAGGGTTAGTCTTGGTTATTCCTACTTGACTAGATTATTCTATGTTGGATAACAATTGTAATGTTATGACAGCATAATTCAGATGCCTTGAAGATGATGTGGTTATATTTATGTGTTTCTAGAATGACATGTATTATGGGTTATAGTGAAGTATGTGGTGGCTTATCTTTGATGACTTGTTTCCCTTACTTGATGTATATATGATTATGGATATGTGATGTGTTGACTTAGTATTTTAAAACTCTTAGTCTTGAATGTAAGGTTATGAATATTGAATTCATAAGCCGTAATGTTATCCTTTAAAGTAAAGGAATGATGGGTTAATTGGCTGGAACGACATCATATTAATCCTTAGGAAAGTAATCATGAGCTTCTTTTCTCCATTGTAAGGTAGACTTGAGAGGACCTCTTTTGTAGGGTAAATGTAATAGGGTTATGATCTTGTTATGGAAATCTTTTATGTGACCCTTAAGAGTGAATTAATGTATGATAAAGAAGGCTAGAACCAAGTGTGTATGGTAAGGGAAATAGTTCTAGTTAATAATGAGAGTAGATTACAAAGCATGCCCTTTATATTCCTTAACCAAGTGCCTACATGGGATGTTTCTAAGTTATTGTAAGACCCCAAAGATGACCTATGTTAACTAGATCATAATGTGTTGATGGTATAAGGTCCTAAATATGTCTAATATATGGTATAGAGGCCGTAGCTACAGTATTAGGTGTGATGGAAGTCAAACGTTAAGGGACTACCAAGAAGTTCGACGACTAAGTCACTTATGTGTCTCCTATTTAGTTCTATGTGCTTATGTGTGTTTTGTGATTTTTTAAGGTCCTCAAATGATTTATTATATCATGTATAACCTGTGTGTTGATTTTCAATAATATTGGAGGTCAAAAGACCAAGAACGTCCACGAGGTTCGAAAGATTTGCCTTGAAGTGACCTTGTACGTCTAGGCATGTTTTGTTAAATTTTCTGTGTTCGTTTTGTATGAAATTCATGTGAGGTGTTTAACTTATAAAAAATTGTAAGTGGGATGGAAATGTCCGGGAAACTATCCCCAAGGACCATCTAAGGGTCTTTGAGGAAGGACCCAAAATTTTTGCCAAAACAGTCCCAATTAGGCCCAGACGACGGAGTAATCGATGGATAGTAGGTCTGTTGACGTTCCCTCGAAGGGCGTCATAAAGGGGTACTTGTCCATGGTTTAAGAGTGAATACTTGGCAGTCTACTGTAACCACTGACAGTGGCCAGTGATGGCCCGTCGTGGTGGTGACGCCCCGTCAAGGGCAGGCTCAAAGCGACCTGTCTTCCTGCCCAGGATGCTGCCAATTCACCCCACTTATAAATTAAGTAATTAGAGGTTTATTAAGGGTCTTTTGGGTATTTTGATTAATTATATAAAGTGTAAACATCTTAAAGACTTCATTCTTCCAAATTGAAAACCCCAAATCCCTTAAGAAATCCCAAAGACTGCATTGAAGTCCAAATTGAAAAAGCGCTTGGTGTGTTAGGCGTCTGTGTGGAATTCTTAATAAAAGTGGAAAATTATCATCCTTGAGGTATGTTTTTTTGATCCTTGAAACTTTTTCATCAAGGAGCCAAACTCTAAGATATTTTTCAATGTTTTTTAAAGGAATTTCCATTTCGGCATTGACCATGGGTTCTTGCCATAAATTATTTCTAAACATGAATTTGATCTAATCAATATTGTTTGATTATTTCAACTATATTACCTATGAACCCATTAATTTGGGATGAACCTGATTTTTTGACTATAATGTGGTTAGGTTGATAGTTAAGCTAATATTGATGATTGCCATGTATGTTCTTATGGGCTTTCTAATGAATAAGAATTGTATTGAATTGATATATAATTAATATTTTTGTTAACCTTATTAGATTGTACTTGATATATATTCATTTAGTTTTATGGTTATTGCTTTGAATCATTGTTCATTGCCATGGGTAAGGGCCTTGTGATGTTGAATTGGTTGATTTGGCATTGAATTGAAGTGTGGATGAGGGGATGAAGGTATGCTGACCCATTTTCTTTAGATTAATGTTATTTATACTTCAGTTATGTTATGATTGGTTTGGTCCACCTTTTGTGGTGGTGCTATGTGAATTCATGTGGCCTTGTCTGTGTTACCTTCTAGAATATTGATGATCATGGCCTTGTCGGCACTACTTTAACTTATATGGCTATTTTTATAGTTTTTTTGATGATGTGTGATAAAATGTACCGATATGAGAAAGTATGTGTTAGACTATTGATACTATTTAGTTAAAAATGTTATGTCATGGCTATGTGTTAAGTCTGTAGGCTTAAAAGTGATACATGGTTGATACTAAATGTGCTAGATGATTCTAAAATATTTAGATTCATAATGTTAAGGCAATGAATAGGATGACTAAATAAGGTTAATGGTCCATTCCCTAAGAGGCTAATTAAAGTGGCTCCTGGCATTGCCATTAGGCTTTGGCTTTCAGTTCGGCCGAGTTCATCTTCCAGAAAACCCTCCCTCCCCCCGGAACTGTTCTCCCCTCCTTTTCACCCTTGTAGGGTGAGACGACGCAAGCGTGCAGAGGGGCCAGCTCTACTAACCCAGTTGTTTGGGATACCTCGTTAATGCGGATCATAGTTATGTTTCTACGGGCGAATAAGAAAACAGGTGTCAGAGTTGGCTAACTGCAGCGGCTGTACTGATGGTTCTGTTGTACATTCCCAAGGCTGGGAGGATCGACGCTTTCCTTTTTTTTTCCCCTATTGCCTTCTTTTGTGTCTTGTTAAGGTAGCCTTGGTGGTTCCTCCTTGCTGTTTTATGTGCCTCTGTGCATCTTAGGACCTACAGGTTCTTCTCCTTGATCCATTGCCTATAGGTGGACCTGCATGATGATACGAAGGTCATTTATGTGGAATCTTGAACCAAGTGGGAAGGTTATAAATCATGAAGTAGTTAGCCGTAATGGTATCCTTCGTGTAATGAGTGATGGACTTAAGGTCGATAGGCTGGAACGGCATCATATCATACCTTAGGTAAGTCACGATGATCTTCTTCTTGCCATAGTGAGGTATGACCTAGTGGACCTTTCTTTGGTTGGTTGAATGTAATTGGGTCATGAAATAAATTACAAAGTATGCCCTTCATATTCCTTAACCATGTGCCTACATGGGATGTGTCCAAGTTCTACCATTGACAAGTAGAACAACCTCATCGGAGTAGGACAAAACTCCGGATTCCATGTATTGCTATCATGGTCTATGTAGGTTATTGACTAATCTATCATATGGAATACCTATTGCATTAGAAGAGTTTATGGAGTTTAGGTGGTGGTATGGGATGCTATGTAGACATTGCAAAATAAACTTTGAAGGTGTTATGTGGAGTTCCTAGGTCTTGTCTAAGACCATTATTTGAATATCCTTTATGTGATGTATGAGTCTTAATAAAAGAATGAACTAATGACTTAGGTTAAGAATTATGTAAATAAATGAGTACCTAATCTAAAGTGACTTAAGGATTCCGTAGCTAAAGTGTGAACAGGGCGTAAAGGATGATCTCTTCATGTCTTATCTTTGGAAGTCTTGAGGATGACTCTAGTTAGGGAAGTTGGTTGATTTTGTGGACATGATCTAAGCCTTAGGTAGTCTGAAGGACTATTTAGGTAATCTTGAAGAGGTCACTATGGATGTTATCTTCTTGATTTACTTAAGTAGGTCTTTTGATATCCTTTGGAAAGAGAATGTAATATCACCTATGCGTTGATGTATTATTTGAGCATGATTATATTTTAGGGAGTCTATAGGACCTCTTAAGTGTGTGTCTAAAGAATTGTATGGGCGGTCGCTTCACAACTAACTCAAGTGAGCCTTAGAGTTCACCTTTGGTAGAAGAATCTTACCTTGATGTTCATGATACTTTTTAGGTGTGTATGACTTATTATAAGTAATCATAAGGGTTGTTTAGGCACATCTAGAGAGGGTGTATGAGCGATATCTCTTTGTGTGACTTAGGTGAATCTTGGGATAGCTTTGTGTGAGAATATTACATGCTTAAGGTGTCTAAAGTGATGTTTAAGCAATTCATTGTAACAGTGAATTTAGTCAGTGTACAGTTGATGCATCTCACTATAAAGTGAGTTAAAAAGTATGATTTTTTTTTAAATGTTTCCTCATACCGTGTTTTCACTTGTTTAAACATTGATCTTTGATTATAATCGATTTAATAACAAGATGCAAATATTTCCAATAGAATTTTTCTGTTTTTTGATGATTTTATGCGATAAAGCCATCCTGAGTAATGGTTTGTAACTAACGTCCAGCTTTTATCTATATATAAGTTCTGGTAGGTAAGGAGAACTTTGAGAAGAGAAGGTCTTGACTCCGAAGTTTCGTTCAAGGAGAAGTTAAAGTATGTCCTCACTTGACTCAAGGGTCATATATTCTGTTATGTTTTCCATTCAAGTATTGTACAGACCTAAGTTATATTCTTTATTCGTATTTTGAAGTATGGGTCGTGTCCCAAGTATTCTTGTGTCTTAAGATGATGAGAGTGAGACTTAGTATTTCCTATTACTTTTATATGAAAGAGGTTTTGAGGACAATAATATGTTATGTGAAAAGCTTTAATTCTGGAATACTTTTCACTATGTTTATGCGATGAATCATATGAAAGGTCTTGTATAAGACATCCAAGAGGTCGAGTACGCTGGTTAAAATCCGACATGGTAACCAAACTTCTAGGGTGTGGTCTTGGGATGTGACAGTTCTACCATTGGCAAGCAGAACACCCTCATCAGAGTAGGTTAGAACTTCGGATTCCATGTATTTCTACTGAGGTATAAGTCGGTTATTGCCTATTCTCATCATGTGTGATACTTACTAGCATTAACGAAGTTCAATTATGTTTAGGTGGTGGTATGGGAACCTATCTAGACATTGCACAATAGGCATTGAAGGTGTTAGTTATAGTCCCTAGGTCTTGTCCAAGATCATTACTTGAATGTCCCTTATTTGTTAGATGGATCCTAAATGAACTAAAGAACTAATGACTTATGTTATGAAGTATGTAAATGGAATAATTACTAATGTAGAGTATTTAAGGGTTACCTAGTTAAGGTGTGAAGGGGCATATGAATGGTCACTTCGTATCTTACCTAGATGAGTCTTAAGAATGACTCGAGTTAGGGAAGATGTTGATTATGTGGACATGATCCAAACTTAACAAGTATTTATATAGGTAGTCTTGAAGGATCAATCATGTACGTTATCTTCTTGATCTACTTAAGTGAGGCTTTTGATAGCCTTTGATAAGGAAATGTCATATTATCTATATGTTGATATAGTTGATGTCTTGAAGTATGTATGTGACATATTATAAGTGTTCTTAAGGGTCTTTTAGTTATTATTAGGGAGGTTGTAAGGGCGGTCTCTCTTTGTGTTTCTTAAGTTGGTCTTTGGAAAGATTTTAGTGAGGAGAATACATGCTAAGAGATGTTAAAATGGAAAAGGAATAATTTCACTGTAACAGTGAAGAACTTCAGTATTACAATGAAATGGGTTCACTGTAAAGTGACCCAAAAATTATGATATTCGCTTAAATGTTATCTTATGTGTTTATAAGTTGTTAAATGTTGTTCTTATGATTATAATATGTTTTTTCAATAAAAAAGAGGCATATTTCTACTTACTGTCCGTTCTCATGATTTTTATGCATTATGTCACACTTAGTACATATGGTTGTTCTAATCAATGCTTTTATTTATCCCTATAGTTCTTAGTAGGTGAGGAGTTTTTGGGAAGGAAGACTTGGACCGTAGAATCGTTCAAGATAAGTCTAAGTATGTCCTCATTTGATTTGAGGGCATAAATGTCTTTATAGTTTCATTTGAAGTATTGTAATAGACTAAGTATTTCTATATTTTTAAGTATGGGCCATGTCCCAATTATTCTTGTGTCTTTAGAATTTGAGATTGAGACTTATTATTTCCTATGACTTTATATGAAAGAGATTTTTAAGCACTATGATATGTTTTGTGAAAAGTTTTAATTCCGCACTACTTTTCACTATGTTTATGCGATGAATGATATGAAAGGGCTTGTATAAGACCTTTGAGTGGTCGAGTACACCGATTACAATCAGAGATTGTACCATAACTTCTAGGATGTAGTCTTGGGATGTGACAATTGTAACATTGCCAAGTAGAACACCCTCATCAGAGTAGGTTAGAACTTTGGATTCCATGTTTTGCTACAAAGATATATGTCGATTATTTCCTTTTCTAATAATATGGGATATTTACTAGCATTACAGAAGTTCTATGAAGGTTAGGTGGTGGTATGGAACGCTATCTAGACATTTCACAATAGGCTTTGAAGGTGTTAGTTAGAGTCCTTAGGTCTTGTCCAAGACCATTACTTGAATGTCGTTTATGTGTTGAATGTCTCCTAAATGAACTAATGAATTATGTTACGATGTATGTAAATGGAATAAGTACTTATATAGAGTAGTTAAGGATTGCCTAGTTAAGGTGGGAAGGGGGCATAGGAATGGTCACTTCGTATCTTACCTAGATGAGGGGTCCAGAAATGAACTCTAGTTAGGAAGAGGTTTGATTATGTGGACATGATCCAAACATAACAAGTCTTAAGGATTACTTAGGTAGTGTTGAAGGGGTCAATCATGTAAATTATCTTCTTGATCTACTTAAGTATCTCTTTTGATATCCTTTGATGAGGAAATGTCATATTATCTATATGTTGATATATTTGATGTCTTGAAGCGTGTATGTGACTTATAATAAGTGTTCTTGAGGGTCATTTAGGTATTGCTTAGAGAGAATTTATGGGCAGCCTCTCTTTGTGTTGCTTAAGTGGGTCTTTGGATATATTTTAGTGAGGAGAATACTTGCTAAGAGGTGTTAAAATAGAAAAGGAAGCATTTCACTGTAACAGTGAAGAACTTAACTATTAAAGTGAAATGGGTTCACTGTAAAGTCACCCAAAAATTATGATAATCGCTTAAATTTTATCTTATGTGTTTTAAGTTGTGAAATGTGTTTCTTATGATTATAATATGATTTTTAAATAAAAAAAGATGCATATTTCTACTAAATGTCCATTTTCATGATTTTTATGCATTATGTCACACTTAGTACATGTGGTTGTACTAATCATGCTTTTATATATCTCTATAGTTCTTGGTAGGTGAGGAGCTTTTGGGAAGGAAGACTTGGACCGTAGAATCGTTCAAGAGAAGTAGAAGTATGTCCTCATTTTATTCGAGGGCATAAATGTCTTTTGTATGTTCATTTGAACTATTGTAAAAGACTAAGTATTTCTATATTTTGAAGTATGGGCCATGTCCAAAGTACTCTTGTGTCTTTAGATAATGATATTAAGACTTAGTATTTCCGTAGACTTTATACGGAAGAGATTTTTAAAGACTATGATATGTTTTATGAAAAGTTTTAATTCTGCACTACTTTTCACTATGTTTATGCGATGAATGATATGTAAGGGCTTGTACAAGATCTCTGAGAGGTCAAGTAAGTCGGTTGCAACCCGAGTTTGCCCCTAACTTCTAGGGTGTAGTTTTGGGATGTGACATCTAGGATAAGTCTCACATATAAACCATCTAAGTCGAGTACAACATTCCGACATAACTTAATTCATTACAATTAAAGACACATATAGGCATATACAATAATTATCTTCAAATGAAAGGGAAAGAACTAAATGTCTTTAGAATAAATACCATCAATATCTAGATAGTGGCATCGTCCTCAAAAGGTGAGGACCTACCAAACTTGGAGAATGAGAATTTGTGTTATCTTCAAATGGCCCTTCTAGAAGCTAAACGGACGGAACCTAACACACTTGTACTAAGTATGGGAATATGCACATAAAACATTTGAAAGAGTTCATGCGAAAGGGAAATTTACTTTTTGAACACATGCTAAGTCATTTAGAAACCTTTAGTGCACATACAAAGAGCATACACCACATAAGGAATGAGCATAGCATAAGTCATGTTCATAATCACTACAACGTAACATAAAAACCATGTATAATACAAGACCAACATAATTAATGCATAATCAAGTCAATATGTATACTAGCATACTTAAGTACATAGACAACAACTCTAACATCATGTTATAACAACAAAGCACATAAAATTACAACATATACAAGACCCTTAATCATAATTCAACATCAACTCAAAAATTGCAATGACTAAGTAAATCCCCATAACCTTACTCAACCAAGTAAACCCAACATAAGACCATAATGAATGTCTAGACTCACATAACATAGCATTAAGAGTAATCGTCATCATATCTAGCAATATATACCAATAGCATGTCATAAATGAAACTAAAATCACATAGGATCATCACATGTAAAGTCAACATATACATAATATTTACTTTATAAAGCATAACAACAACCTTCGAAGACTTCATTCAAATCCAACTAGCAATGTATAAGAAGAGTCTCATGCCCCTACCTAGACTAAGTCAAACCCCTTTGGTCACCCTAGTTAGTGTTCACATTATTATTTCATTTTATTTTCGAGAACACTTGCCTTGACCGACATAGACCACAAGGGATAAATGTGGAATCCGGTATCATGAAACACTATACTGAAAGAAGGTGGATTACTTGCCAAGGCAATACCAAAATATGAACATAACATTCTAGGTGGATCCACTAGCTAGTATTCTTATGAGGGCAACATAGTTCAAGAACTAGAAGATATACTTGGGACCTCTTTATGCACATTGTATTATAGTCTCCAATATCATGAATACAATAGCGAACCTACCTTCCTACATTGGGAAGGGACACACCTCACGCTATTTGACTCGGTGTTAATTAGAGTCTCTTTTTTAATATCTTTAAGCCTTTATTAATCCTCATAACTTAGTATAGGCCATAGTAGACTAACCCCTTGTATATTCATATCATTAGATCATTAGAAATTTCATGTGAATTTCCTATCAATAAAACCCTCATATATGAGATCAACACTTTATCATCATCATATCATAATAAGACACATAAGCAATTCATAATCAACCTTATCTCGTTACATCTTAACATATTCTCACATTTTCACATAATAAAAACATTTTAATTACATCATAATATAACCACCTACTTAATAAAATCACAATATATACCTCAATTGAACTTCATCATCAAGTACAATTCATCACAATTGAAGTACAGGTTTGAGATCACAAAGTCTTACCAATTTTGTTATGACAAGCCATCCTTAATGGTCTTACCCTCAACCAATACAATTTCATCATCAATAAGTATAATAACATCATTCAATAGTAATTAACACAATAACAAAATCAATTGCATCAATACTAATCAATTCAAGATGAATTCATAACACAGGGTTAGGGAATTTTGATCAATTCATGATCGATTCCACAGACTAGGTTAATTCATCAAGAAACAATGTAATTTAACCATAATACAACATAATCTAATCTTAATAACCTAATAAACCATAAACTATACAATTTAGAAGATCAATTTCGTATTAGGAGGAAATTCATATGAAATGATCGTTGTGGAAACCAATTTTGGAAGAACCTTTGGTTAAAGAAAACCCAAAGGCGAAAGAATCACATACCCTTATATTATTTGAAGATTGATGGTGAAAAATTAGTCTTATTTCCGCCCTATAAACCTTAGACATTGGTCTTATATGGAGTCTTCTTTAGGAGAGAGAAAGTAGAGAGAAGGAAGAGCAATTTGGGTTTGGGAATTATGATGTGTTAGGTTAGTTTAATTAGGCTTAAGTCTATATATAGGTCCTTAATTAAGTTAATTAGACATCACTTAAACCTTAATTAATCAATTAACCTACCAACTAATTAAATGACCTCACCTGAAACTTAAAAAGAAAACTCAGGCAGGACCTATGAGACAACGATCGATGGTCTGTAGGTCAAACTACAACCCCTTCCTCCAATCGTCCTACACGTCCGTCGATAAGTTCAGAGAATTTTATTTTGGAAATTTTATAAAAATGAATAAGTGTTGGTTGACAGAGGCAATTGACACCTCATCAATTGGCCAAACTCACCGTCCCCTGCACCTCGTAGCTACACATTATCTACACTGCCACAATAGGCAAGTTTGGGTCAAATGAATCCTTAAGAATTCTTACCCGGAGACCCAAAACATGTTCCAGTACTACTTAAACACATTTCCACCAAATTTTATCATTTTTCGGCTTCTAAATCCCCGTCAAATAGGCCAAGGTAAACTGGTACCTATTACACTAGTCTCCGAACGTCATGGACGTTTCTTTACGTCTTGAATCTAAAACTTCCTTAATGACTCATAAATACTATTTTTGACCTTAAAACAGTGTTGCAAACATTAGACACTCATGTGAGGCTCTAGATTAGGTCTTGTACTTTCGGAGTGTTACATTATCCCCTCTTGGAAAACATTCGTCCCGGAATGATACTAATATCTTTTGAAGGGAAAGGATAGACTCAATACTAGCAGAACAACAACAACAACATACTAAATTATGATTTACAACTCAAATAAATATAATAACATGGCATTTACACATAACAACTCAAAGCACCTTTTAAGGAATTTCCTTCTCAACAACAACATGAGCTAAACAACACATAAAGAGTCAATTATGACAAAAACATCTTTCAAATCACATAAAAATACTCAATAACATTTCATTAACTTAACAACATACCAAATACACAAACAAGTGCAATAAATAAAAAAAAACATCTTTTGATTAAACTTTCATTTTACCAAAACTTTCACCATTTTTATGCACATCATAGCAAAAAAGTCAAATTCAATTTTACTCGTTATTTTTATTATTAATTAGAACAACTAACATCAATTAGAAAATAGAAAATAGGATCTTATATACCTCATCTAGGATATCTTGAGGGTATTAATCCTCTCTTGACCCGTATAACATAGGAGGGTTTATCCTTGTAAAGTCTATCAAATAAGATGCCATACTCCTAGCATGCTGAGGCACTTGGGGTCCAACCTGCCGATTCACTTGGGCCGTCATTGCTTGCACTTGAGAAGTGACAACATTAGCCTGTGAAGTCATGTCTTGGCCCAAATTGAGAAAAGCTTCCCTAATCTCTTAATTATCATCTGTGGAGGAACAACAAGAACTTGATCATCCATAGCAACTTCTTCAAGTGGAGGGACTTGATTGTGTTGTGGAGGAGCTTCGTTGTCTTGATCCCCTACATTTTCAATACCTTCCTCGGCTTTTTGTGTCGCTGCCCCTTCGAGTATTCATACCTATTACCACAATAAAAGTCTTAGGTGAAAATAACACATAGAGTATACTCTAGAGGCACGACCTTGGATTACAAGAAAGATGAGAATTTCCTAAGCATCATACAGTCTCTCATTCATAAGTATTGCGCACATAACTATTATGAATAATAATCTACATGGAAATGATTTAGTGAGACATTTATCCTAAAGATATTCAACCTCATGATATGTTACAAATTTTGTCACATCCGGGGAGCACCCCCTCGAAGCAACCGGTGCCGTCGTCCTCGAAGAGGACTAAGACTAACCTCTTAGCATTATACATTACATTTGATAGGTTAAAAGTTGCGAAAAATTTAAATATTCTCATCTAAATCTACGTTGAGGTTCACATAGAGCTCTCGCTTACACATAATATCTACATAGGGAGTTTACATACACTTCTCGCATAGAAAGCATTACATAGGCTTCTACTTTATTTCACATACATAATATTACAATATAATCTCATATGATGTCTAGGATAAGTCTCACATCTAAACCATCTAAGTCGAGTATAATATTCGGGCATAGCGCTTAATTCATTACAATTAATGCCACATATAGGCATATACAATAATTGTCTTCAAATGAAAGAGAAAGAACTAAATGTATTTGAAATAAATACCATCAATATATAGATAGTGTCATCGTTCTCAGAAGGTGAGGACCTACCAAACATGGAGAATGAGAATCCATATTATCTTCAAATGGCCCTTCTAGAAGCTCAACGGACGGAACCTACATAATTGTAGAAACATAGAAATATGGGTTACTACACACTTGTACTAAGTATGGGAATATGCACATAAAACATTTGAAAGAGTGCATGAGAAAGGGACATTTACTTTTTGAACACATGCTAAGTCATTTAAAAACCTTTAGTGCACATAAAAAGAGCATACACCACATAAGGAATAAGCATAGCATAAGTCATCTAATTTGTAACTTCACCTAAATCGGAATAGTAAGTTGTATTTGCTTATCCTGATGGCTGGTCAAGGTTGACTAGCGATTTCTTGTAAAAACATTGTTTATAATAACTACAACTTAACATAAGAACCATGTATAATACAAGACCAACATAATTAATGCATAATCAAGTCAATATGTATACTAGCTTACTTGAGTACATAGACAACAACTCTAACATCATGTTATAACAACAAAGCACATAACATTACAAAATATACAAGACCCTTATTATAATCCAACATCACGTCCACAAGTGAAATGACCAAGTAAATTCCCATAAACTTTCTCACCAGTTTACAAAAAAAAACCAAACATAAGACAATAGAAGGTTCTAGACTCCAAACATGCATTAAGAGTAAATCGCATCATATCTTAGCAATATAGACCACTAGAATTTCATAAATGAACTATCATCACTAGATCATAACATTAAATGTAAAATAAGCATGTCATTTAATTTATAAATCATAAGAACACCTTCCATCCTGACTTCCCTAAGGACACTAAGTACAATGTATAGGTCGAGTCATATATACCCCTATCGAGTACTAAGTCGACCCCTTAGTTCACCCTAGTTTATGTTCACTTTATTACTTAATTTTACTTTGGGATCACTTTGCCTTAACCACCATGACCCAGATCAAATGTGGAATCCTGGTGTCAATGAAACCCTATCCGAAAGAGGTGGACTACATAGTACGAAAATATAACTAGAATTCTAGGGTGGATGAACTAAGCTGATTCCTATGTGGGCAAATTAGTTCAAGAACTAGGCGATATATTCGGGACCCTCTTTATGTACATTTCATTATAGTATCCAATCTCATGAGTACAATAGTGAACCTACCTTCCCACATTGCAAAGGGACCTCACACCTAGCTCACTCGGTGCTAAGCTAGAGTCTCTTTATGAAATGTTTTTAAGACTTTCTTAATCATCATAACTTATTATAGTCCATAGGACACTAAACCTTTGTATATTAATATCGTTATCTCATTAGTAATTTCATGATAATGTCCTTTCAATACAACCCTCAAATGTGAGATCAAAACTTTATCATCATCATGTCATAAAAAGGAACATATGCAATTCAGAACCAACCTTATATCATTACATCTTAATCTCACATCTTCACATAATCAAGACATTTCAATTACATCATCATACCAATACCTAATTAATACAATCACAATACATACTTCAATTGAACATCATCACCAAGTACAGGTCATCACAGCTGATGTAAAGCTTTGAGATCACAAAGTCTTAATTACCAATGCTCCTTCAAAAATCCATACTTATTGGTCTTACCCTAAACCAATACAATTTCATCATAAATTGGTTTAATAACATCATTTAATAGCAATTAACACAATACTATTGTTCAATTCATGATCTATTCCACATACTAAGTTAATTCATCAAGAACCAATGTAATTGAACAGTAATACAAAATTATGTTATCACAATAACAAAAAAGAACCATGAACAATACAATTTTGAAGATCATATTCGTATTAGGAATAAATCCATATGAAATCAACTTTTTGAAAACCAATTCGGGAAGAACTCTTTGGGGAAACGAATCACAAAGGTGAAAGAATCCCAAAACATAATATTACTTGAAGATTTATGGTGAAAAGTATTCTTATTACCTCTCTATAACCCTTAGACCTTGGTATTCTATGGAGCCTTCTTTTGTATAGAGAAAGTAGAGAGAAGGAAGAACAATTTGGGTTTGGGAATTGTGATGTATTGGGTTAGTTTAATTAGGCTTAAGTCTTTATATAGGTCCTTAATTAAGTTTATTAGAACTCCCTTAACCCCTAATTAATCATCTAACCTACCAACTAATTAAATTAACTCACCTAAAACTTAACAGGAAAACTCACAAAGGACTTACAAGACCCTGTTCAAAACTTTGTAGGTCAACCTACGCCCCCTTCCCCCAACCCTCATGCACGTCCATCGATATGTTTAGAGAGTTGCATTGTGGCCATTTTTAGAAAATGGATAAGTGTTTGTCGATTGAGGCAATCGACGCCCTGTCACCTGCAACTAATACGTAGACAGTTTCTACACTACCTCATTTGGCAGGTTTGGTCAAATATAAGGGTTCTCTCCAAGGACCCTTACGATGGTCCTGGAGGATTCATACCCTGACGTGTCAAATCTGGGAGGCACCCCCTAGAAGTAACATGGCGTACTTTACCTCTTGGAGGTATTATACAATACCATAGTTATAATCCCATTATTATCATTTATCGCATCGTCATAGGTAAATTTAGTGGAAAATTTAAAACTTTCTTAGCACATCATATGCTAAAACATTACTTCATATATATATAAAATGTCATCATACATAGTTAAAGACTCTAGTCTCTTTTTTCCATCCTACAATCAACACCATAAGAGTACTTTAGGGAAACGATCCTTATAAAATTGTACTTAAGTACAATTTTAAATAACTTTACAGTAAACCATAAGTAGGGAATCCTTGGAACTTGGACTCCTTTCCTTGAACTTGGGAGTGACATGTCAAGATCCTCACTATTAAACACATCTTTTAAGCATCCATAACCTACACTTTGTGTAAAAAGTAGAGAAGAATGGAGTTAATACAATATTGCACTAAGTATAGCAACCATGCAAAAACATACATTTAAAAGGACATTTTCTTGAAATCATACTTAAATCTTCATAAAACCATTATACATAGCATTTATATCACTCACATGATTCATGCCGACATATTCAAAAGCCAAACATCATATAAAATCACATATAGAATTTAAGCCACTTTTAGGGTCACTTTATAGTGAGCTATTTGCCTTAATAGTAAACATCTTTTCTTCAACTCCCTAACCTCCCAAGTAACCCTTTATTGATACTTGGTGCAATGCGTCCGTAACCTTAAGGCCACAAATAGTCATTCATACATCCTACACAAGTCATCACATATCATAATAGATATATAGCACTTGATAGATACATTTTAAGCCAAAACCTAAATGACTTTACAGTAAACTCTATCCACTTTGCACATATCCAAATTTCACTTCACATACACATTAAAAACCCTTATTCATAATTTTAATCTAAATCTACTAGAGCAATGTACATGAATCCCCATAACCTCACACATACTTAGTAGACCTATCATGAGACCACAAGCCTTAACGTTCTACTCATACATCAACAAGGACAAATAGACAACTTTGTTCATGCAAACAAGAACTTCATCATATAGTCATTAAGATCAACTTATGCACATAAGGATAAGACCACATCATATAGACTCATACCATGCACATCTTAATAAAATGTAGGCAAATACTACAAAGTTATGCATAAGGAACATATACATAGAGACATGCATTAGAAAACCTTCCTACGACTTCCCTCAAGAGCCACTTGTGCAATACATAGGTGAAGTGTCATACCCCCACCTACACTAAGAAACTACCCTTAGGTTATCCTAGTTAGGGTCCTTACTTTAGTTCCATTTCCCATTTTACTTTAGGGAAACTATAGCCTTAACTGATACTAAGACCATGTGATGCTAAACATTCAATCCGGTGTCATGAAACCCCACACAGAAAGAAGGTTTCCAAAGTAGAAACAAACATGACATAGCTTTCTAGGTGGATCCACTAGCTAGTATTCTATGGTGGCAACATAGTTATGGAACTTGGAGGTACATGTGAAAATCATCTTTATGCCAAATGGGGCATTATGATTATTCACTTTTGGAAACCCTCTTTATGCCTATTTACTCATTGTGGTTATCTACCTCATGAGAATTATGGTGACCTACCTTCCTATATTGGGAAGAGACAACCCTCACTTCAAGTTCACTCGGTGCTAAGATAAGTTCCCTTAATTGAAAATACTTTTATTATTATACTTTATAAAATTAGGCTTAGGAGAATCATCCTCTCATATGCTTAGCTCATAGGTCATAGATGAGAGCTCATCAACCTAAATCATGTGAGAAACCATATCACATGGACATAGCATATGTAAGCACCTATCTAGTTTAGGATACACTTGCGCATACCTTTCAAGGCTCCTCTATTTACTAAATCTTTATACGGGTATGTGTGTATACTTAAATGTGAGCAAACCTTTCACAACACATAAGTGTTACACATGTTCATATATCAATGCATAAGTCTATAGGTATAAATATATGAGCAATCCTTTCATATAAACACACTAAGGCACTACGCACATTCATACTTCATTATATCATATACTTAACATCATAGCATGTAAGTCATATTCATAACATGTTCATTTGTTATTTTTCATGTACTTTGGAGACCCACCTAGGAACTATCCTAGCAAGGAACACACGTGCAATGTATAGACAAGGTCCATACCCTTGCCCATAATAGTACACCTATCAAGTCATCCTAGTTAATGGACTACTTAACATACTTTACATAAATTTACCTTACATGCATAGTAGTAGACACAAGTGCACATGAGAATACCTTTTATTAGACACTATTAACCTTTACTACATTGTAAGTATGCATAATGCGTGAGGGTGTGTGTACATTGGTCAACGTGATCACTTGATGTATATCAACAACACATTGAGGCATCCACCCTCTTAGGACGATATTACACTTTCAATCATAGAGCACACAACATAATTTAGCTTAGGAGACAATACAATTTCACATTACACTTTAAGACTCCTATCATTAGGTATTCACACATTCACATAGGGGTACATGGGTAAGGGATTATTAACCATAATAAATAATCAATGGGAGCACATACACTTTAACCTAACATATATATACACATAACATGCTTATACAATAGCCATATAACCTAGATCACAACTAGATTAGGAAAGTAGGCATAAACTTCACGTAGTATGATCATCATAACCGCACTTATATAGTCATCCATCCGCCTTCACAAGCATGTTCAACACATATATAATGAAAATGAAGTAAACACCACCATCATAAGTGGACCATACCACACAATGTCATACAAGGCTTCATCAACAATGTTGAGAAGTAGAGAAGTAGAAGAGTAGAGCAATTCTTAATAATCCTTTAGCCTTTGGTCATTATTAAACATTACTACTCTTTTATAAATAATTCAAGTATAGGGAAGTAGCTAAATTACAATAATCATACTTGAAGTCATGCATAAGCTACTACAAGACCAAGATACAAACTAGTACAACACATCACCAACATACTAGAATGTAGAAGGACATAGATCTTTAACCAAATTCACTTGCATTGATATCAGTAACAATTTATCAACAATATACATGTAGGGAAGTAGCTAAAGATATCATTACTGAAAAGGAATCATGCTTCACCTAACCTAAAATCGAGATCACATCACATGCATAGCATTATCAATCAATAGACTTGAATAACCTAGATCAATTCATTCCAATACTGATTTACTTTGATCATGCAAGATTTATAATCACAATTCAACCATGATATTAACCTAAGTAGGTATCTACAATAATCATAACATAATTGAATTCAATATTCATACATGATAAAGGCAATGTTACATTCAACACATAGAGATCTAAGCTAGCTTTGTTCAAATCTTCATACCTCCCTATGGATAATTCACAAACAATTCATTCTAAATATACTGAAATTATAGTAGACATAAAAAATTCAACGTAATAGAATCATAATTCAACCAATAGCAAGCCACGATGCACACATTTTGTCCAGGCAAGGGCGGGAGAGGAATCATGTTTGGAAGGACATGGGGTTTCACAATGCAATGGGAATTAAACTCACATTGAAAACCGATAAATATTAAATCAGATTAAAGCAGTGTTATCCTTCTTTAAAACGTTTTGAAAAAGAATCCATGGCTAGATTGAAGAGCAGAAAGACGTTTTGATCTATGATATGTCTCGTTTAAAAACTTGAGATAAATCTCAGATAGATAGGATCAACTAGATGATCAAGGAATACATTCCCTGATCTAGAAATAAAAACCTCTAAAAATTGATGAAGAATCCATGTGAATACAAGCTCCAATATGTTTTTGAGCTTCACCTTCAATGGAAGTTTCTAGAGAGAAATGATTTAGGAGGAAAGTCTATTTTTTGTAGAATAAATTGGGAATGGGTTGATCACAGTTTTGATAACTTAAATACACCTAAAAACAACAAAATAAACCTATTCGGGTCAGGTTTGGACGTGGGGTAAATTTCCCATTCACCCTTTTAATAAAACAGTGTGAAGGCAACCATCGACACCCAGTAGGTCCATCGACGGACCGTCTGTGGCTTCCAACGATTGTCTCTAGGGCTATTCTTTGGATAAGTATTACCCCAGGATAAGTGTTGATCAACGCCCCCTATAGACGGGGCGTCAGTCCACAAATGAGGGGTCGTTTGGTTCAGTCGATTGACACTACCAAGGTCGTGTCTCGAACCATCCTTATGGCGGTCCTTCTGGATGGGCCCCTTTTGAGGGACCTTTGGGAAGTTGTACTCCGGACGTGTCAAGTAAATAGAACACCTAGCCATGTAGACAGACTTTACAAAATAAGTTTTCATCAAAACCAAAGGTAAAAGAAAACACCAAACATGGCAAGGTACACTCAGACACACACCATTAAGTCTCAAGGGCAACTCTCAAAATTCTTGGGACGTTTGGCCTCCATAACTCATGAAACTCAATAAAATGGCTACAAAATTATTTTTAATCAGATAAGAACCTCATAAGCTCATTGCACACACATAATTACATAAAAACACATAAGGCCTCTAGGGTGAATAGTCGTCGAACGTCTTGGTCGTACCTTGACGTTTGACTTCCAAATGACTTCAAATCACCCAAGCATACTTTAAACACTTAACTAACATGTTAAAAATATTA
Organism: Solanum habrochaites; assembly: GCA_027704765.1. NCBI lineage: Eukaryota > Viridiplantae > Streptophyta > Magnoliopsida > Solanales > Solanaceae > Solanum > Solanum habrochaites. The sequence continues at coordinate 6,234,987 of JAKWJA010002494.1, read as the reverse complement.
TACGCACACGTGAGGATCTAGACACCCTACAATATCCCCCACTTGGGAACATTTGTCCTCGAATGACACTTAGGACACTTTAATCACAACTAAGACTTCAATGAATAATAGATTAGCTTGCAACATTCATAAAATCATCACATAGAAGTCAATGCACCAAATATACAGGGAACACAACTTCAAAACATTTAGCACTCAATGAAACACAAGTGAGCAAAACTTCTATTCTCTCACTCTTTAATGCATCAAACACATAGGCTCTTATCATGTTCATAGGAGGAGCATCCTTCTCTCAATAATGCCATGGTTATTATAGTTCATTTTACTAAGTGCAAATATTGTAACCATCTTTAATTCAAACTAAGGAAGTTTTAACAACACTTAAGAACAAGTAGGCACTCATACTTCAATGCACATAGACTTGAATAATATAGGTGGACAATGGATTATTATTAATTAGTCCTAGTTCCATGAGAATCATACTCAATCATACAATGCTTAGTTTTGTCCATAGAGGAATGTCCTTCTCCTTGATACACTTACATGTCTCATGAGTTCACACCCAAGAAAATGCACAAAGGTCAACCTTACTGTAAAATGAGAAATTCTAAACTTCTAAACTAAGGGATGCTCATGTTTTCTTCCTAGTGAAGTCTAAATGGTAAGTTAAACAAAACACATCACAACAAATAGGAAGCCATTTCACAAAATGTCAATTTCTAAACATGCAATTAGCCTTAACAGTAAGCCTTCATTGGGGGTGTATAATAATACACAAATCATAGTGGTACTCCACAAAATATAGCTATATAATCATGCCCTTTACTTTTCAAAAAGTACTAGGAACATCATGCCTTACCTTTTTCAAAAGTGAGCCTACAATCAGTCTTTCAAGATCAGAGAAGTCAACATAGGCTTTCAAGGACTCAAACATATTTCATTTTTAAGAGAGGCATCAATTTGTATGTAATAAGTCTAGCATACACGTTACGAGTTGACTTCAAACATGTTAATCGTACCTTATGCAGAGAAGTTAGTCACAACTAGGATATCAAGATGCACAATAAAAAAGAGAGAACCATGAAATTAATCAAAAATTTCTTTTCAAGTACATTAGAATCTTCAAAATACTCTCAAGATAGTGTTAGTCAAGACATACCAAACATATAGAGGTCATGCTATTAATACATTATGCAAGACTCCTATCATAAACAATTTTAATAAGAATTTATTAGTTTCAAGTTCAAGCAACAATAGAAGGACAAGGAAGAAATATCTACAACCTTACTTGTCACATAACCATCCTCCACTTAGCGTAAACCTAATTAAGAGAAACTTAACCCAACCTCAAGAGAATTTTAACCTAAAAAACCTTCATTTTCATCACTTAAATGTGATTAGCACTTTAGAAGGAATAACAGTAAATCTACATAGGAACACCAAAGGCATTCTAAACCTTATCATCTATGAAAATTATCCCCAATAATCAAGTTAGGTCATAGTAATTAACCACATAAGTTGTTCAACAATAGAACATCAAGGTCATACAACATTAGGGGAAACAACAAGGAGACGTAGCCATAAGGACTCTTTCTTTTCCTTCAACATTAGGGTATGGTAACTTCTAGGTCAATCAAACCCACATCATCACCATACAAGAACAGTCATAATGATTTTAGAAGATAAAACATTTCTTCTTTTACTCGATCTAGAAGAGAGAGCCTTCTCCCTTGACTACATCATCATTGATAACTCTTTCTTTATCTCTAGTAAAATAAAGTATGTAAGGAAAAATTACACACCGTAGGTTTATGGTACTTTCAACTCGTATTTCAACTCGCAACCTTCGGATTGGAAGTGAAGGGTGTTTACCATTCAAGCAACTCCCTCTTGTCGGCTATAATTAGAAATTGTTTTTATGCTAAATCTTCTTTTTATTTAACTGGAAATAATGGACCTCCAATCAAATATATATTTTTGTAATAATGGGCCAAAAAGTAGGGAGACGACATTCAAAAACATATAGTAAGAATACAAAATTTGATGCAACTCCATTCTTTTTTCAAACTTTTTTCTTAGACTAAAAAATGAGACTAGTGTCAAAATAAAAGAACTAAAATCGTGTAGAATTGTAGAAGATAAAAAAAATTTAACTGGGTAATACAGACATGTATAGATATATAATACTAATATATAGATAGATATATATATATTATATATAATATATATATATATATAATAATCTTATATATATATATATCTATATGTAAAATAGTTATATTCCAATCTTGGAAAGCAAAAAATTCTTCAGTGAGAAAGTTGATTTGATCTCCTGTGTTTCAAAGTGGAAAGGGAAAGGAAGACTTTTTAAATAGGAAGGATTTTCAAAAGAATGGGAAAATTGGTGGGACTTAAATTTCAATTCCTTTGTTACCCACCCTGAAAGTATTAAGTTCCTCTATAAAAGGACTAGCAAGCATCACAAGGTTTGTAATATCTTTAACTAGAAAAAATGAAGTAGTATTTGATAGAATTGAGTCTCCTACTGAAGGTTTGTAGGGATGAGCCTTTTTTTAACGCAATTAAGATCAGAACCTCTGTTAAACAGATCAATGATATTGTAATGCCTCTAAAATGACTTCAGTGAAACTAGAGCTTCACACTTATGTCTTGGTGTCTTCAATTCCAAAAATTATTTAAAATGATTTTAAGAGTCAATGTATAAAATTTCGTTAGGTTTGGAGGTCAAAATGTTCATGATGTTCGAAAGGTTTCCCTTGAAATGTTCTTGTGTGCCTTAGTGTATTTCGTTGAGTTTTATGTGTTCGTTTTGAATAAATTGATCTGAGAGGTTCTCAAAATGTTTACGACTATATTCAGATTGGAAACGTCCGTAAAAACTCCTAAAGGACCAATAAAGGATCCATGAGGAGGATCCCACCCAAGAGCCAAAAGCTGTAATAAATCAGCCCCAAATGACGGAGGCTATCAACGCCCAGTAGGCTTGACGACGTCTCGTAGATGGAGGCATACGTTGACACTTGGTGGAAGGAGCATAAAGTCACGTACCGTCAATTCTCAGTAAGATTTTGCATCCAAATAAGGGCAAAATAGTCTAGAGCTTTGGAGAGGTTTATAGCAAATTCAATAAGCCCCTAAAAAGTCCTAAAAGGAAGACTAGATATTTTCTAGCTAAACATTAGAAAGTCCTAGAAAGTGTAGAATTATGTAGTAAGGGGACCAAAGTATAAATAACTTAGCGACTCGTAAGTAATTATAAATTACACTTTAGCCCCTAGTAAGTAGTATAAATAGGAGGGCTCTCATTTGTAAAATTATCAAACAACTTGTAAGCAATCTTCCAAGCAATAAAAAGCCTTCTTCCAAAATTCTCAAGTATTTCTTTACATTCTCTTAGAAATCTCAGTTTCAACAGACTTACTTGAGCTTACAAGATCGTGATAGATTCATGAGTAAATTTTAAAGTTCCACACAGAGTTTTAGTAAATACTCTAAATCCGTGACAACGTGGTATCATAGCAAAGGTTTGCACTAAGGGAATGACCAATGAAGGATATGTAAACGCCGCTAGCACCACAAACGTCCGTTTGGATAGTGGAAAGAAGCATCAAAAGGGAAAGAAGTACCAAAAGGGTCATGAAGAAATGCTACCTGATCCCACACCATGAGAGGCGCTAACTTCTCATCCACACTCAACCACCGAGGCAAGTGGCGACGAATTGGGCGAGGAGGCATTGACATAACTGCTGGAGAACAATGGGTCGCGAGGGTTGAAGTAGCGAGGTAGGTCGTGCAGATTTTAGGCTGGTGCATTAACATGATTGATGATAAGTTCAAAACCCTTGAAGACTTCAAACTCGAGGAGACCAAATACATCCGTAAAGTGTTGGAGCGACGCCAGCGTGCTGAGTTCCAGATGAAGGAGGTTATCACTTCGTTGGAGTGTCGGCTCATGGAGGTGTTGACCATGATTGAGACCATGAAGGCCGAGATAAAAGCACTCAAGGAAGGAATGGAAGTTGGATAATCATCGTCACTTGACCGAGATATGGAGGCCAAAGTCGAGGCTCCAAAGCCATCTATGTTCAAAGGCGTTCGTGATGCGCAAGAGGTAGAGAGTTTATTGTGGCAGTTGGAGTATTAGTTCAAGTGTAATCAAGTGAAGAGTGACGAAAATAAATCAACACCGTTGTGTTATATCTATCAGAGATGGCCATGTTGTGGTGGAGGTGTAGAATGTCATAAATAAGGAAGGGTACGTGCACCATAAACACGTGGGAACAATTCCACCTGGAATTCAAGATAGACCTTTTCCCTAACAACGTGATCTACGTGGTAAATAACAAGTTTAGGGAATTGAAGCAAACGAAAAGCATTCGAGAATACGTTAAGGAGTTCACCACCCTCACGCTTAAGATTCCTAACCTCTCAGATGAAAATATGTTGTTCCACTTCATGGATGGGTTGTAGAATTGGGCTGAGACGGAGTGTGAACGCAGACAGGTCAGAATTATTGATGAATCCACCATGCAGGATGAATATTTTACAAACTTCAGGCACGAGAAGACCGATAGAGCTAGAGGAGAGGAGATGAGAGGTAGTCATGACCATGGTGGGGGAGATCGTGTCCAAGGCGAGGTTCAACGACCACATCCTAAGAAGCATGATACCTAAAAGTCCGATGACAAGAAGTCTAGATGTCATGGCAACACGGAGAGAAATACAGAGGTCGCCAAAAGAGGTGGTTGCTACATATGTGATGGGATGCATGGCTATGCGAGGTGACCTGAGCTGAAGAGACTTGGTGCTATCTTGCGAGAGAGGAAAGAGAAAGAATTAGATGAGGAGGAACAAGGTACGGAGATGACACAGTTACGCTTAATAAGACTATGCGGAGCTATTACCAAGCAACCGTATAAGCCAAGAATATGTGGCGCACAATATGTCGACATTACGATCAGTTGAAGACCCACTCGTGAAATAATTGAGACATGTGCATAGGTGAATATCATGACCAAGACGGAAATGACAATGTTGGCGCTGAGTTACAATCCAAGTAACGCCGAACTCAGGATGGTCAATGCACCAAGTCGTGCATGGACTAAGCATCATGCTAGGCAAATGGCAAGGTAAGACCAAGTTCAACGTCACTCCTTTTGATCTCTTCGACATTATTCTTGGGAAAGAGATCATCCAACAATGCCACACGGTGATTGATCCTTATCTCCAATGACTTCTAGTAATGGAGCAAAGAGGAACGTGCATGGTTCCCATGGCTAAGGCACCGAAGATAAAAGGGCAGGTCCGGCTAGGCCATGCGGCTAACAAAAAATCCTAAGAAGGAGAAGTCAACATTTGTAGCCATAATTAAAAGTTTGAAAGAAGAAAATGGTGCTAAGAAGTCCTTGCCACCGTGCAAGAAAAAAGGTTCCAAGAGGGAACAATGTCTTAATGCCAAAAAATCCACAGAGGCACTTGCCTCCTAGGAAGGAGGTAGATCGTGTGGCTGAGTTAGAAGGGATAAAAAAGCAATTGAAGGAGTTGCGTGAGAGCATTGATTAAGTAAATGGACTATTAGCCGCGCATACAAGAAAAAAGACTCAGTTCCCGATATAGCAATGATGCGATGCAGAGTGGGGGGAGAGTGTCACGTCCCGCCAATTCTCAGTAAGATTTTGCATTCAAATAGGGGAGAAAAAGTCTAGAGTTTTGGAGAGGTTTATAGTAAACTCTAGAAGCCCCTATATCTTTCTAGAAGTATTTGGAGAGTTCTAGAAGGAAGACTAGATATTTTCTACGAAAACTTTAGAAGATCCTAGAAAGTGTAGAATTCTCTTGAAAGGGTACTAAAGTGTAAATAATTAGGTACTTGTAAGTAATTATAAATTACACTTTATCCCCTAGGAAGTAGTATTAATAGGAGAGCTCTCATTTGTAAATTATCAAACAACTCGTAAGAAATCTTCCAAGCAATATAAATCCTTCTTCCAAAATCCTCAAGTCTTTCTTTTTATTCTCTTAGCTATCTTATTTTCAAAAGTCTTACTTCAGCTTACAAGATCGTGAAAGATTCGTGAGTAAGTTGTCAAGTGTCACACAGAGTTTTCGTAAATATTCTAAGTCTGTGACACTAAGGTTCCAAATGTGAGGCTCTGATCCAATCGATGACTTTCAAGTATGGCTCGTCCATAGGTCGATGCCCCCTCGTTGGGGAGCTGTTGATGGGCCTGCAAATTTCTGCAATATTTCAGCCAAGTGAAGGGTACATTGGGGTATTCGCCTAGCATTCCAAAATTTAGTTGGATGACTTCTTAAGTTTATTTTTGGTATTTTAAGTGGATTTATAAGTCAAAAATACTTAGATGAATTCACTTTTTAAAATCAAAACCCAGAACATCTAAAGAACTCTCTAGAACACCATTGAAGCTTGAAGGAGATTGGATCTTGGAAGTCGGATTCTCCATAAATTCTTCTCAACTTTAGTTGTCTAGAATCAATTAAGGTATGTGTTTCATCCTTGAATCTCTTTTCTTCAAGGATCCAATCTTCAAAGTATTTTTAAAATACTTATCAAAAAGATGAACTTCTAAATTGTAATCTATCCATGGTTCTTGCATAAAACGTTTTGAATCATTGTATATTGATTGAATTGATGTTAGTTTGATGATTTTAGTATAAAAACTCTATAAACCAATGTAATTCATGTAATCCTAGTTTTGAATATTTTGTGAGTGACTTGATTATTCTTTTACGCTATTGAATTCTTGTGTAGTTTGATTAAGGCCATTGAATTATGAAGGAATCATGCTAGAATTGTAAGTAGGTTGCTCTAAATTGATGAATTCATATTATATTATCTTTTATTCATAGTATATTACGACCATTGGATTGAATTAATGATCATGATCATTGGTTAGGGTCTTTTGAGTATTGTGTTGGGTGATTTGGCTATGGATTGGAGTTGTGAGATTGCAATGGAGGAATGTTGACCTAACTTTTTCCATATTTTGTAGTATAGTTCTTAGATTATAATGATATTTGGTATGGTCCACTTATGGTGGCGGTGCTTATGTGCTATACTTGTGAATTATGTGGCCTCGTCGGCATTACATTATAAATCATGAAACAATGTGTCCTCGTCGACATTAATTTAATTATTATGGTTTCATTATGTTGTAACTTCAATATGTTAGTATCGTGAGATTCTTGATGAGTGGGGTAAATATATTGAGTCAAATCATGAAAATATATCATGTTTTGCACTATAATTAATATATCATTTTGCTCCTCTGTAGAAAGAATGCTATAAAATATTGGTTCCTTTTCCTTTCAAACACTCTGCTTGACTGAACTCTAGGAGAATAACTTTGTATTGAAGTATATCGATTTTAACCTTAGAATTGCTTTAAGATTCTGTTTGTTGTGATCCTAAGGGAAGTTCATGAATTGTTTTATTCTCCCCCCCCCCTTTTCACCTTAATCTTTGTTTAAAATGCTTATAAATTTGTCATCGAGTCAATAAGGCACATAGCCCTACAGTTTTCCAGATCGTAATTTGCTCTCATTTGTTACTATCCACTCCATCTGGCCTCCTATGAGCTGATGTTCTTTGAAATCTTTAAACATCTTGATTTGTTGTTGATGTCGATAGTGAGGGGTCTAAGTTTAGAATTTTCTTTTGGCTAATAGCAATTCCTTTGGTGTTCGTAGTAGTAGATGGACATGTAATTTTTAGGCCTACCCTTTCAAATTTTTTTGTTTTTTTTCTTTATTTTTGAATATCATCTTAGTTGTATCCTCTGATGCATTGCATTTTAATTGTTGTCTCTAATGGTGTTTATTTATAAAAATTACTTAGAATAAGTCTCCATCGTCTCTGTTTTGCTTGCTTTACTCCAATATGTTTATGAATAGTGCATTTTCTATCTTTGAGATACTTGATTTGGAGTGGTCCGTTCCTTTATTTTTATTGTTTGTTAATTTTTTTTGTTTCTTTATACATAATTTTGGTATTGACTATTTTGATTATTCTGTCCAGTAATATGTCCTTGTACCATATTGTTAAACATAAATTATCGTTAGCATTTAACATAATTACTAGTTGTGGTCAAGTTTAATCTCCTTTTTCTTTAGTTTCATGTGAAATCGAGCTGAGTTCCCTAAGGAGTCATCCTTTCTCTTTGTATCTCGAAGAGAGCCATAAAGGATTGAAACATCCTTTATCGATATGGTCAGCCCCCTCAAAACATGACTTACAGGTCTCGGAACGAAGGTTAGAACTATAGAAGATCTGAAGAAGGCGACCAAGAGTCCCATTTTATTTCGTCCCTTTATATTTATATTTTGTTATATTTGGTCCTAAGCCCTTGTATTCTTTTATTTTCTATAATTATTTAATGTTTAGTCTAGGACATGTACAAAAAAAAGTGGGCCAAAAGGCCCAAAACGAAAATGGGCTGGAACACCGATCTAGGCGGACAAAAACCGGGTTTGGGTCCAACCCAACTCTCTCTCCTTCCCTCTCTCTCCCTCTCTTATTTTTTTGTTTACTTATATTCTTTTATTTGTCGATAGCTTTAAAGTTAAAGAATCCAAATCCCCGCAAACGCCATAAATGTTTTATCGATTTAAAGTTAATTTAAAACGGATTATAAAAGAATGAATTAAATTTGCAAACCAATTTCTAGTTAAAAAGTAAAATTAAATATTTTCTATTTTAAACAACTTCAAATAATTATTGCTAAGACAATAAGCTCATTTCCAAAGGAACTTTAATAATTTTTTATTAAGTTAGATCATTTAGCCAAATAGATTAGTTGTTGGATAATTGCGAGTTAGCAAACGTGTTAGATTCTTTCAAACCTTCCTAAAATGTTAATAAGAATCCCCTAACCCCCTTAAAAGTTTCAAAACGATTTTTTTAAAATCTTTTTAAAACAAAAGTTTTCTTGATTTTTCTTTAAAAATTAAATGGCGACTCGAAAACTATAAAAGTTCGTAATATAATATTTTGCGAAAACTTTAATAGAAAATATTTAAAACAGAAATGGTGACTCTGTTGGGTACTTGGAGGATTCTAACATTAAATCTAATGTTATTTGGCTAAGTGATATATTTGTTTGCTTATTTCTTTATTCTTAATATTAAACTGTTGCATTTCCATTACGTATTTCCGCCAAACGGCAAATAGTTTGCATTAGGAAAATGGAAGTTACGTGTCTTTCCACAGCTTCTTTCAGAAATACCCAAGGATTTAATTTGGAAGTATCAAATGAATAGTTGAAATGCCATCATTCGACCTTGTTTAATAGCTTCACCATGTTGTCTGTCCGGCTCGAGTAATTGTCTCTTTCAAACAAATTATAGTAAGTCTAAGATAGAGCAAAACAAAAACAAAAATTAAACATTAGCCTAAGACAACTTAATAGCCAAGGTGTATTAAGTCCATTTACTAGAAAACCGCCAAAACTGTGTCCAAGGTCTCCCACCTCACGACACATCATTTTATTTTAAATTTGAATGATGTAAGTTAAGTTGGGGTGGGTAAACCTAACTAGTTTCTGTTTTGTAGACATGGATTGTTTTCTAAGGTTTGATATGATCATAATGGCGCCACCCCAACTCAAAATGTTGTATGACAATCTCGACGGGGATCATAGAAGAAACCTCAATAAATGTATGGGTGCTCTGACAGAGTTGATCAACATGAACGGTTGTCTAGAATTGGTTGAGGTCCTCACATGGTATTAGTATAACCAACGAATGGCGTTCTGATTTGGAAACGTAGAGATTACCCTAACTTTGGAAGAGATCAGAGACTACATAGACACAGTAGGTACTGGGATAGAAAGAAAGGCAAGAAAACAAGAAGACATTTTCATCCCTAATAAGCCTTCCGTAGAAGATATTGCGGACTGGCTCGGGTTGGCAAAAAATTTTGCCTACTAGTGTAAAGAGTCCCACATATCATTCAGAGACCTTTATATTAGATTTGGACATGCGATCTTCTAAGCCATTTACAATCGAGAGTTCAAGGTCTCCTACAGATAATGGAACGAAATTCATCCTCTAGCATTTGCTGTAGTGTTGTTGAAGACGATGTTCTTCCCACATGACCCAAGTCTGAGCATCAATACCCAAGTTATAGCACTCGCGTGCACTCTATTCAAAGGGTACGATAAACCAAGGGCAGGTGAAATACTATCATGTTGCTCCTGTCATATTTTACGACATGTATCGAGCTCTGGGAAAGTGAAAAGAAGGGCATCAATACTTCCAAGGGTGCAACCTACTCCTTCAATGGTGGATTGTGAGCCACTTAGTAAAGGGGGCTAGGACTCATAAGTTGCATACTCTCGACAACAAGAAGACACTTAAATATTTGAATGACATGTTGTACTTGACAAATATGGATAATCGGAGAACAAGGGGAAGATGGGCTCAAATTTTCTCCGAATTTGAGAGATGAAGATCTCCGATGGATGTTCAATCGCTTCATCTCTAAAGAAGTCGTCGTGGAGATCCTCATATAGCTTATGCTTCATCTACCAGGTATTCGGGGAATTTTCCCTTATGCACCCTTTCGAGTCTTGCGACAGTTTGGAAGGAGACAAACTGTACCTAAAGAGGCGTACTATGGCTCTTATGTATATGACATTGGAGATGATAGGGTGCACGAAGCGTTTGAAATGTTCAGAGAATGGAAAAGTGCCAAGAGGATGGATAAAGACACCATTGCCCCATACCGGTTCAATGATGGATAGGATGAGGGTTAATTAGAATGGCTAAAGGACAACATACAAAGTATATCCTCCCCAACCAAGCACAACTTTCGCAGTGTAACAGACAAAGAGGCCAAAGCGGTGGCAGAGGTAAGAGAAGCAAAAAGGGAAGCTCAAGAAATGTATGTTAAGTTTGTCGAGAACTAAGTCGTGGTTATGATGATTTTGATATCTTGATCAAGGAGAAAATTGAGAGGATGAGATACGAAATCTTGGAAGACAAAGGATGCCTAGGTGAAGGATTCTTATTGATGCTACGATATATGTTTCAACAATACAAGACTCAGAGAGACGGTGTTGGAGCAGGACCATTAGGGACAGCATAGTGGATTTCGCCCCTGTGTGGGTTTTTATATGTATTTATGTTGTTTTAGCCCCTATGTGGGCCTGCCATTATTGAAATTTCGTACATTTAAATGGCCCCTGCGTGGGTTTGTCTCTTTATTTTGTTCTTTTATTTCCCCTTGTGAACTTTAAATATTATTTTGTGAAATATGTTTTGGGGGGTTGCTTATCTTGTTCAAATTCACATGTACAGCATTCAAATGCGCTAGACCAACCCTTGGCGCAAAAGGGTCCCTTATATGTTCAGGACGCGATGTATGTGTGTTTTAACTGCTTATGTGCTATGTTAGTGTGAATGAGGATATTATAAAGCCACTCCCATCCAAAAATTCCCAGAATATATATACACAAGTTACTACTACATGATGTCCGACCAAATTTTACGAGTCTCGAGTTTATCACCCTAAAAACACCTCTCATATCCCAAATCCTAAAACATTACTCTACTGTCTCAGGAAGCAAATCACTGCGATAAATAAGGTTAATAATATCTAGATGGAACTCACTGGAGAAGAGTTAAAACGAAAGATCGAACAAATCACTCGAGAAATTCAAGAGGCCAGGAAGGAAGGGCTCAGAGTCGACATGGCTACAGCGATCTACAAAGCTGGATGAGGATCTGGCATCTAAGATGATGAAGAAGAATAATGTACATAAGGAGAGAGATGACTTAAGTAAAAAGTTAGATATGCTTCGACTGAGTCAGCAACCGCTATTCTGTTAGCCAAAAAATTTTCGCTCGATGAGGAGCTGACAGCGGAAATGGCGGAATTCACCTCTATAAGAGAGAGGATGGACTCATTGAGGAAGAAGAACAAAGTCTTCCATAGAAACATGATTGACAAACTTCAGAGAATATGCGGGAAATACTCTGTCCGCTAGCAAGAAGCTAACACTGGTTCTGACTATGCCCACCCTGGAGCGACTGAGGAAGACGTCGGAGAGGAAATCATCTACAAACCTCCATTTCTGGGCAGTCTGAGAGGAAGATATAAGTGGATCACTCTCCCGTCCTACAAGTCGACGCATAGTCTGAGGGCGAGGGTTATGTCTTGCGCATTTTTGTACGAGCATCTCGGATGGGCACCTCAGGAAGAAGCATCTTCAATCTTTGGACTAGAAAATCTTCGTAGGTAGCCTTCCACCAAAACCAGCAAGGGCATACCATAGAGGAATGCGTGCAACTTAAGATGAGGATCTGCCACCAAATTCCTTCCTTAAACGTGATTCAGACAAAGGAAAGACAGTTATGGGAGACAGTAATGAAGAAGTAAGTCTTACCGACGTTGTGGTGGCTCAACCCACCATAGCAGACCAGAATGAATTGGTTCTACAATTGATGCAGCAAATTGAAAGAAATAAAAGTTGAAATGCAAAGGAGAAAGGATCTGCCTCTGCCAGGGTTTGCCACTAACAATGCTGATGGGAGACCTCCAATCTACTTCACTTCTTCAAATATGGATCCAGCTCAGAAGCACCCATCGACACCTACTCAGAATCCATCAGTTATAGATCTGACTACCCAAAAAATCGCCATAATGCTTCTGCATCCTGTAAACTCCACCCCCTCGGATACGCTCAAAATTCTTCTCAAATAATAAGAAGTAAAGAGTGTGTAAGTCAATAAACCCAATAGTAGGTTGTGCGGATTGTTCCACGAGGAACGATAGTCTTAGCACTTACTTCAATCTTATATTATCTTTTGTTATTCAATGAATTCATTGGAAAGTAAAAACAAAAAAAGGGGGGTATCTACTTTTATAAATGAATGATATAATATTCTAAATAAAGAGACATTCTTACAGATTTGAATGTTGAGATTTTAATCACATTTAAGCCAAGAGTTAGTAACTAGGTTTACGGTCCCCACACGGTCTAATCTTGAAATTCTAACTATAACCACATTATTCCTAGTATCTGACATGACATGTGATAAGGTATATATTTCAATCCTTGGTTCGGCATCTAGAAAACTAGCAATCCGCACCTTGGTCCGGCTGTCGTGTTGTTGACTATCTCCTAACCCTTTATCATTTACCTAATTTAAGGCATCGTATTCGATCTATTGACTAAGTTATTCCTCATACCAATCCATACTTAGCCTATTCGATTAGTATACACTAAATCTATGTGATAATTCTGTTTCTTATTAGGAACTCCTTGGTCCACAGGCCGGCAGAGTAGTAGCATTAAGGCGGTTATAACGTTGGCCACGTTAAAAAACTTCAAATGCTAAATGACAAAGAATTATTAATACAGACCAAGACACTATTCTAGAATGTTATTTTCAGTTAGGGTTTATCTCATTATTTGCCTATGGTTTCCGACACCCTCCTAGGTTATGGAGTTTAATTACTATAGGCATAACACAAATTCAAATATATTATATAAGACATTCATGTACTTTACTTAATGTGAGAAAGAGTCAAAATCCGAAAAGTTTGCCTGATTAACACCAAAAATCACTTGCAAGATCTCAAAGTAATCAAACAATCTCATAAAAGTATAATGGATATCAAAAGGTGTATAAACAATATGCGTCTAATAACGAATCCAGAGTTAACCTCACAAAACGAGGGGTTTTTTGAAAATATTATAGAAAATCAAAAACCTAATTAATCAAGCGCTCTATTTGCTGGAAGGACAATCAGTCAAACGCGGCCCCTGGGTCGACGGCATGTGCTCGTGTCCACGAGGGACCGTCATGGACTCCTCTCGTGCCCATACTTGTGCCCCCCCAATTTCTTCTGCTGCTCTCTTCATACCCTGCGACAGTCAAGTATGAAGGACGTCACAACCGACGGTCCGTCGAGCTGTCTTCGTCCCAAAATACTTCAACTGTGGAATATGGGGTACTAGGATTACTTCTCTTAACTTCATGACGAAACTGCAGGACGGACCGTCATGCGACTCCGAACCCACACTTGGTAAGGACTTCACCCATCTCCTGCAAGAAGATGCAATACGCTTGCACACCTACGGACCGTCAACAGCCAAGACGGCATCACAAGCTCCGTAGGTGGTACTTTCTGCCATTTCTTCGCTCCAAAAATCTCCCGGATTTCATCTTTCGGACAGATTTCCTGCAAATACTGAGGAAATTATATAAAAATTAGCACAAAAGACTTTTGGACACACTAGACTTAAGGAAAAAGTATTAATAATACCATGAAACCACCGGTAATATCAACACTCTCAACTAAATTCGTTTGTTGTCATAAACGACGCACTATGCTCAAATACAAAGCTTTGTACAATTGTATCTTGTTTTATCCTTTTCAATCATTTGGCTATCCAATCCAGATTATCTCATCATATCTATGCTTGCTATCACTATTGGGCTTGAATTATGTGGGGATCAGAATTCCATCTCCTCCCCCCTCTCTCCCACCCCTTTCCCCCCTCGCCCCCCCCTCCCCCCCACCTTCCCCCCACAACCCTACCCTTCTCTCCTCCACCCCACACCACCCCCCACCCTCCTCCCCGTCCGCCTCTCCCCCCCCCACCCCTCCCTCCCCCACCCCTTCCCCTCACTCCTTTCCCCACCTACCCGACCCGCCCCCCCCATCCACCCCCCACCCCTCGACTTCCAACCATGACCCCAGAATCACAATGCACTAAAACCCCTATCCTCTCAATTTATCACCGACCGGTGCTAACAATTTTGGTTATTGCAACTAGTGTCCTCACTTTAAAACAAAATCTCTCATTTTTCACAACATGATTCAGTATTGAACTATTAGGGGTTATTAATTTTAAACACTCGCTCTCAGAACAAAGTAATCAGTTCAGTAACACCTTTCACTACCTATTCTGACCATTAAGATTGGCCCTTATTTTACGGTCTTAAGTTCGCCTATACAAACATTAGGATCACGATAGGGACTCTTCTGCTCTCTGTAAACATAGTCTCCATAGGTCAAGGCAGGAGGGAGGGTGACAGGGTAGATTTAGGCAACTTTAGTGACTTTTTGCCCTCCTTGACATATCGGCTCCAAAACTACCATTTTCTATCTTTAATATCGCCCAGTTGTCAAATTCATTTCACCTTTATTTTCTCCCTTCTCCATTTGAGTGTAAGTGACTCTCTTTTCTTGATCTGTATTTCCTGGTTATATTTTTCTTTTCTTTTTACTTTTGTTCACTAATTCTTTGACGTCATTTCTTTTGTTCTTTCTCTTTATTTGTCTTCAACCCCCTTTCAAGAGAACATTCCTCATAATACCACCCTCAACTCTGGCTTTGCATGAGTCAAGGTACACAATAAAGAACCAAGTTGGTCAGCGCCATAACGAAGGTTGTTTACTGCCATTAGCCACCCTCAACTTATTTATGATTTTGGCATAAGCTGAGGTGACACCTTGTCCAAGGCATCGGGACCAGCGGCCAAAACATATTCCCGCAAAAAAGATAAGTTGGAGAGTGAAAAGAAAGGCTAAGTTACGCTCACGATCATTTGGTAAATAGGATTCAAATTTCATTAGGTTTTAGTTTATTTAGACTAAAAATGGGGCTATATGAATAGGGTTCTATGATCCTGTCCTAATTGTCATACAACCATTAATTTTCAGAAGGAACATAACACAGGCAGTTCTAGCACCTCAGTACAAATAGTCCGCGACTATTTTCCAAATTTCCTCACCTACTTGACATCCTAATCCTCTACCAGATTATTAGGACACCTAGTTTGAATTTTAGACTTAGGTGATTGCAATGGGTGTACCTCATGTCATTCTTAGAGCACCAATTATCCGTTACTATGACTAGTCATGCATCATTTCCAGTTAGGATATCCATATTCAGCCATCATTGCTCATAATTAAAAACTATGTACAAAAGATATAGAATGCCGGTTCAACAGAAAAGTAATCAGTTTTGGGAAAAAAATAACACAGGCAAGAAAACCCCCCAAAAGAGGATAGTGAATTGCGTACCTCAGACTTCACCCGTAACAGTCACTTTCATTTACCCACCCCAAAAAAAAAAACATGAAATTGTCCCCAATGCATAAAAATTTAAATACTAGCGTAGTAGTGAAGGCAAACCTGTGGGCGCAAGCGACTTTCGATCAACAAGTTGGGTGGGTCCGGTTCCCAGGAACCCACGTCCTCTGACAATCTGGACACCCTTAGTGGGGTCCTCAGCAACAAAGCGGCACATCAGCAGTTGCATCCCGCTATCTCCCACGGTTCGGGAATCTAGGACGCCCCTGGTAAGACGTAACTCTCCTCCTTGTCTCATCTAGTGCGCCACCTCCTCACACGTGAGGCTCTATCGCCCAGCCTCAATCTCACGGGCTCAGTCTTCCAGGCTCGCGCCTCGTCCTCTGCTTGATCTTACGCCTCTGACATGCCTTCGAGGGGGAGGTGGTGCGAATCTCTGAACGTGCGAAATAGGGCCGCCACACTAGTCTTCAGCAGGCGCGACAGAAGGGGCTCAGACTCTGAGCAACCTAGCTTCTAAGATCGCTGTCGATACTGCGTGAAGAATGTCGACGCAGACTGAAGAGCGACACATATAACGGTGAAGGGGGCTGTGGCCAGGGCAGCACCCGCCCCAACTCAAAAGCGTCAAGCCACTGGAGCACTCAGCGACTGTCCCGCTCATTATACTGGACCATTTTACGCTCCAGGGCCCTTGTTCGGTATCATGGGACCTTTGCATCCACGGCTGAATATGATGCAGAAGGGCATCGCCCATTTGCGCCTCTAATTTTTTGGACCCTAGCAAGAAGGGACCAAGCGGGGTAGAGGGGCTGATGCGAGAGGAGCTCGGGGGTGGTAGTGAATACCCGGGATAGACTCGAAACGGGGGTAGTCGTCAATGGACGCCGCTGCGTAGCCTTGAGGCATGGGCTACCGTATCAGCCAGATTGTCAGCAAGTGGAGGGAGCTTCAGGACGGGCCCTCTGCGTGAGCAAACTCATTGGCCATCATCTCATGAGAGGCTGACATCAAAAGTGCCTGCCGGGGTCTTTGTGATCTACGTGCCATAGGGCAACTCAACCAACCTGCGGACATGCCATGAAGAAAGATCATGCAAGGGAAAGGGAGCCATGAGGAAATATTCATGCACGGGAAACAAGGTAAGTAATTGGGACATTGAAAGCCCCTCGTGCAGACTTGCCTGTAGAAGCCCGATGTGAAATCCCCTCGAACCCGGCTATCATCGCCGCAACTCAAAACTCGCTGATCCCATGTTCGTAAACGATATGTATCGCGGGACCTGTGTGGGGAAAAGGCTGTGGCGGGCACATCGCAGCCACAAGAACTTCGTCGTGGAAATGCAAAGCTAGGTGGCCTTCTTGATGGACCCTTTGGCCGTCGTCAACAAAGTCGGACAGCACCACTCTCCATCAACTGACAGGTGCAGGGCCATACCTCATTAGGTGGTCTCTCCCGGAGATGGCCCCCACACTCGACGCAGAAACTTGTCATTCTTTAAACAAGTGCCATCGGTAGTCAAACTCCAAGCAGTGAGAGGGGTCAGAGTATGCAGTAGAATTCCACCACCCTCGCCGTATAGCAGAAATACCGGCGAATGGACAGGCAGGGAAATATGATCGGAGAGTCGATTACACTAGGATGCGCTTAGAAATCTCGCGACCAATTATTACTGTATGTAACATCACCAACAAAACGGGTGTCCACCCAAGGCCGATGCCTGTGTGGAAGAGATTGTGGGATCTCACCGGATCGTCGTGCATCCCGTAAGGACCCGCCGCTCCAAGGTGAAGTTCAAGTCATAACTCTTTGTAAGTCAGGAACTTGGAGTCGGAGTAGACTTGAAAATTGCCCCGTCGACAACACGGTGGGGCTGGTCAAAGGCTGGGGTGGGAGGGGCCTGAGCTTGGTGAATCCCCATAATGGGATTCCGAACTGTAATTCACTCAGACGAGGTCGCCGCTACAGCGGTGCTGGTGGCGGTGGTTGCGGGAACCTCAGCAGACCACGAGGCTTCTCTGACCACGGGGGGGGATACTTCTCAAGGAAAGCCGACGCTCCCCTTCTTCATTTGTGGCTGACCCTAGAAGGGGGGCCCTGTGAGGTCAAGTGTGCGGCCATAATTCTTTATCATTACTGGGACTGGCAGCGGAGTGACTACGTCGGACGCCACCTTTTTGGGTGTGGCTCTGGGAGAACAGGCAGCACAGGAAGGGGTGGAAGTGCCTGGGGGCACATACTCAGGGTCACATCATCATCAAAACAATCACATTGTGGCCCAGGGGCGACAAACTTCGAATCGCCCGAGTGCCTAGATTCGATCTTGCTTGTTTGCCATAGTAGAAGTAACTGTTAAAGGATCAATTATTAGTACGAGTCGTGGCAACGAGCCAAGCAAAACGCACAAAAAATTACAGTCGTAATATGATATTTCTGTAGTCAAGGAAACACGACGGGCAATGTGAAGGCTCGTCATGGCGACGACGAACCGTCATGGGGCCGTCGTGTCTTACTGAGCATATGCATATATGGAAAACCCAAAGGGATTCTCTGGGGGGTGGGGGACTGAGTATGACGGTATGCGAGACGGACCGTCCACAGGGTACGACAATCGTATAGGGTCCGTCAGCTGTACACTTGGAAAAAAATATGGAGACCTGTGGAGAGGGGGTCTATGACCTCATAACAGTTCATGGGCAGGACGGACCATCGTGGGTATGACGGTCCGTCGTACTCTAGTTGAGGACAAAGACAAATGGAGGAGGAGAGAGGCCCTTAGACAACAGGGTCTCTGACACCAGAACGGTTGTGCAGGAGGGACCGTCTAATTAAAGACGACGGGTCTTCAACTGGGATACGGGTGACGGACACTAGAAAAAAGTGAGAGAACTCAGAAATAGGGTCTGACCACCAGAAAATCGGTTGTGGCAGGACGGTCCGTTCGCAAGACGACGGTCAGTCGAAACGACGACGGTCGTCGAAAAAGACGACGGGTCGTCGCATGGGTTCCGTTGGAGGACACTTAAAAAAATTGGACAAGTTAGGGTATGGGAACGGACCCTATGATGGTACATCGTCGGTACGAAGGTCCTCGCATCGGGGTCTCGTATGTAGATCGTGACAGAACTGGGGTACCCAAGCATCCCCGATGGAATGGTTTTGTCCCAAATCGAAACTCCTGTAGTGTTTTGGACCTAATTTGTCTACCCAACTTACCTAGGAAAACTAGCAATGCAAACCGCACTCGATTAGGGTTGAAAACGTCAATTTCGAACATTTACCCTCGGTTTAGACAGAGACTCTTATATAAACGAAAACGAACATATCACGAGAGACAGAGAAATAGCTAAACTAATTAATAAACAAAAAAGCAAGATAAAATGAGTAGGAAATTGAGACAAATACCTTAGAATTGGGAGAAAAACAAAGATGGACCAGTACTTGGTGGACAAGGAAAGACACCACAAGTAGCAACTCTGACTAGTAGTTATGATAGCTTTTAGGGCTTTGGAGAGATGGGGGGGAACACTGATCGAGGAAGAGATTGTACTGGAAGTTGAGTGAAAACGAGAGGGAAGGGGATGAATAATGAAGGAATGGGGTGAAATGAAGGGGTCTGGGATTTTAAATGGTGACTTTTATAAAAAACAAAACCAACAGGGTCGGGTCGCGGTACGCCTCACTAATGACGCAACGATCACCGACGCCGGTCCATAGGTCAGTTGTGACGAACCGTGTATTGGTTCCGTGGATGTGCCCTCGTTTTGAAAAATATCAAAAGACTACTTGGTACGACAAGAGGCATAGACGGGCAGGTGAAGGCGCAACGGTCTGCGCTGTATCCCGTCAGTGACTATACAGAGTAATGGTTCTGCAGAATGTCCTGGTGATTGTGCTCTGCAAAATTATTAAAAAACCCATTAGTATGAAAATTGCTATTATTACTAAAAAGACTATAAGTATTGGGTTGCCCTCCCAAACAATCGATTGATCTTAATGTCGCGGCAACGGCCTGGGGCCACTTGATTACTCAGACTCATCAAGCATGGTATGCCTATATCAGTATTCCCCGATTGCTTTATGCCCAATAGAGTTTTATTCGTTCTCTATCCACCTTACACGCCCACCCCTCTTGGTGGCATTTTAACTCAAGTGCTCAATGAGGGACTACTGGGGTAATCAAGTAAGGCCCGTCCGTTGGATTGAGCTTTCCCGGAACGACTAGGTTGACCCGCGAATGTTCTAAGCACAAAATACCAAACCATATAAACTCTTTTTTTGCACTTTTTGTTCATTCTCCTATTCATCTTTCTTTGTGGGATTATGGCGGAGTACCAATTAGGCTCACCCACTCTGCCATTGCTTCAACCGAAATTTCATCTGCCCCTTTTCCATCATCACTAAGGCTCTACCTGTCTAGCAAGTAATGGCCCTCCCAAGCACATAAATAGCGCACTTCAAAATCGGACTTCACAATTCAAGGATAACAAATATTTTGGAAATATGACAGGACTCACTTTTACTAGCACATCATGGGAGTATTCCTATAGGCCTTTCCTTGTTCCGATCAGCCCCTCAGTAGCCGCATCGCGTGGGTTTGGGTCAACAAACCCAACTTCTTGTAAATCGAGCGGGTCATGAGATTTAGGCTTTGGCCCACAGATCACCTCATGATTTCGCAAAATGTAATGACGATGGACAAGGAATTAGTGAAACGCACCGGATATTATTTTTTGCACGCGAGATTTTCCATAGCACTACAATGCTGCAGTCTTGATTCGATCCCGAAAAAGCGTCAACCCCGTCTTTTCTTTGCAACTAGATCTTCATAAATGGGCATAACCGGGAGGGGGGCATTGTTTAAGAGCTTCTACCAAAGGACATTGATAGAAAGTTGCTTCAACATTGTATAAAACGCCGATATTACCCTCCTACGGTATTTTTCACTAATCTCTGAGGGAAGGTGGTGGTGGTTAGGCATGGGAATACCTTCAGAGGACTTCTTATCTTTTCAGTCTCTATTCGGAGTCACCAATCTACCCTTTACCACTTATAATCATCCTTTCTCACATTTCTCATTAGACGGCATAGGTGGGTCAATGGTTTGCTTACCACCCAGAGTAGTGATTGCCAACAGTGCGTTCATTTTTGGGATTATTGCGTTGTGCAGATTGTGATAGGAAGAGTGCCGGTTACCGTGATGGGTTCACCTGTCGCAGAAATTGGGCATTGCAATTTATCTGTTTAATCGATATTGCTGTGTATCAACTCTTTTGCCATATAGCTAAATCACCCCTAACTCTTCAGTGCTCATACTAGCATCGAACTCCTCATCATTTTGTTCAACATATCCTCACTCGCGACATACTACCTCCACCACCTAGGAGTAACTTCCCGATTTTGAGGAGGAAATAGCCATTCCTGTCGTTTTATTCCATAGAACCCCTGTTGAAGTTGTTGTCGCGGTTGTAGTTTCCATCTCGGACATAATACCCTCACGTTGTAGTACCATAGCTTCGACCTTGATTCCTGACCTGGCGCCAATTCTCCTGATTATAGCCTGGACACTTGGTCTGGAAAAACTCCCCCGTATGTCATTTATACATAGGAATCTCCTCATAATAGCACTCATCATTTTGGGCGGTGCGGTTTCGACAAGTAATTACTGCATTTATCTTCTCTTGCACCCTAGTGACATGTTTTAGTACAACCCAAGCTCGGTTTCTCATATGAGCCATTTCTCTGCGAATTATCATCTGTGGCTTGTGGCTATGAGTGGAATGCACTCCGAAGGTTGTTTTCACGTTATAGGACGTCCTAGTAATCCCAAAAAGTTTATTTATCCGGGAGATTTTCTCTAATTTTTCGACCAAATTGTTCAGGCCTAAGGACATTCCCCATACGATCCACCTGCTAGAGGTCCAACACCGCTTTATATTATCATCCTGTCCCCAAATAGAAGTATTCCTTTGTGATCATCATCATACGGTGATTTGGAACACTTCTCAAGAATGAGGGTGATCTATCCCAAGCATATAACTACTCTCTGGTAGTTGCCACAAGTTATTCCACTCTGTCTTTGTGTGTTTAGGTTCTTGGAGACCGGAGAGGATTAGAGCGTGCTAAGGAAAAACATACCTTAGTTGGTTCCAAGTGAAGATTGAGTGGTATGGAGCTCATGTGAACAAATAGCAGCTCTCCGTCAGTGAGAGAGAGAAACACTTGAGCCCTGTTCATCTAAATCCAGTCAGGCTCTTACACAGCTTTTACCAACTGCACTACCTTAGCTATATGCGCATGGGGTCCTCAGAAGGTTAGCCCTGTGAAACAAACCTCTGTTCTCTTTTTCCTGGCACTGAGCATTTGCATCGGAACTCGGTACCACAAAGGTTGGCCTGTGGGTAGATTAGAGGAAGAGGGTAATACAAGGTTCCCATCGGGGAGGTCTTTAGTTATAATAGCCGCTGTAGTATGATTGCGCGCCGTTGGAAACGGGATTTGTCCCCTCTGTGGGTGTTCACCAGGAGCACGGGGTAAACAATGACATGAACATCAACCGGCGATGGTGTTCTGGTTTGGTCATTATCCATTATTCTCAAGTTTTGCTGATAGTGCGTAATGTAAGATATAATTCGTGCTCGTAGGATAACAAGGGTTTCTTCCTCTCCGTGTAGTGGCACATACAGGGGATGGGATAGTTTTTGAAAGATCAAAAACAATTAAACCAAAGTAAAATCAAAAGAAAATATCAACAAACGAGCGTACTAGTTCAAGTTATCTAAAAAGATTCCCCGGCTAAGGTGTGTTGTTGCTTATCACCTAATTTATTTACTCATATGACTCATCGGATTTAATATTTGACTAAGTATTTTTTACCTGTTACCAATCAATATAGCTATTATATATACACACTAATCTAGTTGATAATTCTTTTCCTATCTATCTACCTTTCTGGGTCCACAAAAGTAGCATTAAGGCGAGAGTTCTCACGTGGGCCATCCGTTAAAAGCTCAAAACGGACAGAATATTAATACATGAAGCCACTATTTAGAATTGTTTTTTCGTTCGGTTTATTCATTATTTGCCTAAGGTTCCCACAACATAGATGCGGTTTAGTTACTCATAATCACAATATCAATACATTAAATAAGGAATTCATGTACTACTTCAATGGAGAAGAGTTAAAATTTTTTTTTTTTTTTTTTCCAAAAGTTTGGGCTTGATTAATCCAAAAAATCACTTGGTGGGTTGCAAGAAGGATCTCAAAGTAATCCAACAATTTCACAAAAAGTTCTAATGATAAATCAAAAAGTGCTACAATCGGAGTATTATAACGGTCCAGAGTAAACCTAAAAAATGAGTTTTTTCGAACTATTTATAGAAAATAAAAACCTAATTAATCAAGGACTCTATTTGCTGGAAATCTGTCAAAATGCGGCTGGGTCGACGGACCTCACAACGGATCGTCGTGGTCACGACGGACCGTCATGGACTCCGTCGTCCCATTTTTGTGCAATTTCTTCTGCTGCTCTCTTTATACCCTCGACGGCAAGTATGACGGACCGTCACAAACACGACGGTCCATCGAGGGTCTTCGTTCCAAAATACTTCAACTCTTGGAATATGGGTACTGGAATTACTTCTCTGAACTTCATGACGAACCTGCAGGACGGACCGTCATAGACACAACGGACCGTCATGGACTCCGTAACCCCACACTTGGTCAGACTTCCCCATCTTCCTTCAGCAGCTGCACTATGCTGCCACCTACGGACCGTCACAAGCACGAAGGACCGTCACAAGCTCCATAGGTGGTCTCTTCTGCATTTCTTTGCTCAAAATCTCTGCATTCATCTTTGGGCAGATTTCCTGCAAATACTGAGAAACTTATATAAAAATTAGCACAAAAAGGCTTTTGGACACACTAGACGTTAAGGAAAAAGTATTAATAATACCGTGAAACCACGATATATCACCTCCTGAAAACAACCACCCCCAAATGCCACCCCATCCTCAAAACACCTACTATAAAACCGCTCCACAACCGCAAAATCAAAACCAAAATACTTTCCTTCCCCAAACACCCCATCACCACATAAATCAAAATACCAATACTCAGACTTACCTAGATAATTACCAAACCGCTGAAAATGCCTAGAGTCCCTCCATAGATCCACGCGTACCTAAAAGAGCCACTTTCCAGATTCATGTCCCAATGAGCACGATGTGCACGATTTTGAGATGGACCATTACTAGGAACATGAAAGAGAATGGAGAGCAAAAGAAGAGGAAAAGATGGATATAAAAGAAGAGATCTTAAGTCCATGAAAGAGTTACCCGAACTGATTCCCCGAAGTCCTTGATAGAAGGGCATTATTTATGCATATTCAAATCGGTGGTCGTCCGAAAGAGGCCCTAGACCCACAATTTTGCATTTTCCCTAATTTCTTGAATTTTAACATTCCCTTGTGATGTTTGAAAAAGGCAACATGGCTTTTTGCCATAGCCAAAGTTTGCATTATTTACCAATTTCAATAAAAGCCTCTTTTATTAAAAATTTGTTTATCTACTCATTTTCTATACTTTGCTTTCCTAATTTTTTATGTTTATGGTTTCAGTAATGTAAGTTTTAAACCTGCCAATGTCATGTCATGTCACGAGACGAACGAACAAAATAAGGTAGGTGATGACGAGTTTGATGAATAAGAAAGGGAATATGAGGCACCAAAATATGTAGTTGAAGAGGTCCTGCAGTTTGAAAATCAGCATAAACCAAATATAGAGGAAACTGAAACTGTAAATCTAGCAGACCAAGAGTATCTCAAAGTGATCAAAATCAGTGTTCACTTGAATGAAGATAAAAGAAAGGTCCTAATTCATTTACTCACCTAATACATTGATGTGTTCATCTGGATAGTTAGCGACATGCTAGGGATGAGTACCAATGTTGTGTCTCACAAATTGCCGATTAATACAGTGTTCAGTTCGGTGAAATAGAAGGCTCAGAAATTCAAGCCCGAGTTTAGTCTAAAGATTAAAGAAGATTTCACCAACCATATTGAATCCAAATTGGTGTAAGTGACGCAATACCCGACTTGGTTGGACAATGTTGTTCCGATTGCCAAAAAAGATGGGAAGATCCGAATTTGTGTCGGCTACAGAGATATTAACAAAGCCATCCCAAAGGATAATTTTCCATTGCCAAACATTCATATTCTGATCGATAAATGTGCTAAGCATTAAATGCAGTCATTTGTGGATTGCTACACAGGTTATCATCAAATTATGATGGACGAGGAAGATGTAGAAAGGACAGCTTTTATTACGCCTTGGGGTGTGTGTCATTATAGAGTGATGGCATTTGGCCATAAAAATGCTAGTGCTACCTATATGAGGGCTATGACAACTATATTTCATGATATGATTCATAAGGAGATCGAGCTATATGTAGATGATGTCATAATAAAGTCCTGCGACAGTTCGGACCACTTGACGCACTTGAAGAAGTTTCTCGACCGATTACGGCGTTATAACTTGAAGTTGCATCCCGCTAAGTGTGTTTTTTGGGTGCCATCCACCAAGTTGTTGGGGTTTATAGTCAGCAGAAGGGGTATTGAGCTCGACCCTTCTAAGATCAAGGCAATTCAAGAGTTACCTCCTCCAAAAACTAAGAAGGAGGTGATGAATTTCTTAGGCAGGTTGAACTACATCAGTCGATTCATAGCTCAATCGACGGTGGTGTGCGAGAATATCTTCAAACTGTTGAAAAAAGACACTCCGACAAAGTGGACTGAAGAGTGTCAGACTGCTTTTGATGCTATCAAGAACTATTTGTCCAATGCACTAGTATTGGTTCCTCCTCGAGAATGGAGTCCATTGTTATCGTATTTGTCCGTCTCAGATAGTGCATTCGGATGCGTACTTGGTCAGCACAACGGACAGGAAAGAAGGAAAGGGCTATCTATTATATAAGCAAGAAGTTTACTCCATACGAGTCCCATTACACTTTGTTAAAGAGGAC
Organism: Solanum habrochaites; assembly: GCA_027704765.1. Lineage (NCBI taxonomy): Eukaryota > Viridiplantae > Streptophyta > Magnoliopsida > Solanales > Solanaceae > Solanum > Solanum habrochaites. The sequence continues at coordinate 6,208,876 of JAKWJA010002494.1, read as the reverse complement.
GTGTTGTGCTTTGACTTGGCTTGCACAAAAGTTGAGACATTATCTATCTTCTTATACTACATACCTCATTTCCAGAATGGACCCGCTGAGGTACATCTTCCAGAAAGCAATGTCGACCAGAAAATTAGCTAAGTGTCAAATGTTGTTGAGTGAGTTTAATATTGTGTATGTGACTCAGAAGGTGATAAAAGCACAGGCCTTGGCTGATAATCTTGCAGAAAAATCCTGTTGATGAAGAATATGAGCCGCTCAAGACTTATTTTCACAATGAAGAGGTATTGTTTGTGGGTGAAGATATTTCTTAAAAGTAACCATGCTGAAGATTATTTTTTAATAAAGAGGCCAATCACACAGGGAAAGGTATCGGAGCGGTTTTAGTGTCAGAATCTGGTCAACACTATCCCATGGCGGCTAAACTCCGATTTAATTGCATGAAAAACATAGTCGAATACGAAGCTTGTATTCTTGGTTTGAAAATGGCCATTGACATGAATGTCTACGAGCTATTGGTTATCGGATATTCAAATTTGTTGATTCATCAGGTTCAACGAGAGTGGGTCGTGAAGAACCCAAAGATCATACCTTACACGTAGTATGTACAGAAGTAGTGCAAAAGATTTTGTATGATCGAGTTCAGACATACTCCCAGAATGCAAAATGAGTTGGAAGATGCTATTTACACCATTGTTTCAATGATTAAACATCAAGATACTGATTATATTGATCCTCTGTATGTAGAGCTGAAAGAACATCCAGTCCATTGTTCACATGTTGAAGCAGAACCAGACGGTTTTCCATGGTATTTCGATATAAAGAAGTATTTGGAGTCCAGGATTTATCATGAAGATGCTATGTCCAACCAAAAGAAGTCGATACGCCGTATGGCTCCTAATATCTTTCTAAGTGGAGAAGTCCTTTATAGGAGAACTCCAGATTTAGGTCTTCTCAAATGTGTTTATGCTATTGAAGCTGCGTAGCTTATTGAACAAATACATGCATGAGTTTGTGGCACGCATATGAATGGGATAACTTTGGCTAGAAAGATCCTTCCAGTCGACTATTTTGGTTGACTATGGAGAATTATTGTTGCAAGTTTGTGCTAAAATGTCATAAATGTTAAGTGCATGGTGCTTTGATCTTAGTGCTGCCTCATCAACTTAATTCTATGAGTTCACCTTTGACATTTGTAGCTTGGGGTATGGATGTCATCGGTCCGATAGATCTAGTCGCTTCTAATGGGCATAGATTTATTTTGGTTGCGATTTATTATTTCACCAAGTGGGTGGAAGAATCTTCTTATAAGTTGTTAACTAAGAAAGTTGTAGCTGATTTTGCTTGCAACAATCTGATATGCAGATTTGGAGTGCCAGAATCCATCATTACTGATAATGGTGCAAATCTCAATAGTCACTTGATGAGAGATATATGTGACCAATTTAAGACTACTCGCCGAAATTCAACTACTTATCATCCTCAAATGAATGGAGCTGTGGAGGCCTCCAATAAAAATATCAAGAAGATTCTGTGAAAAATTATTGACAATCACCGAGGTTGGCATGAGATGTTGCCATATGCTTTGTTGGGTTACAGAACAACCGTCAGAACATCGATTGGAGCTACTCCATATTTATTAGTATATGGAACAAAATCAGTTGTACCTGATGAAGTTCAGATACAATCCTTGAGAATTATCCAAGAAGCTGAGTTGAGTAATGCTAAATGGATGAGCAAACGGATTGATAAGTTAACCTTGATTGATGAAAAAAGAATGGTCGTTGTCTGTCATGGTCAGTTTTATCAATAGAGAATGGTTCTTTCTTTCCACAAGAGAGTTAGAGCAAGAATTTTTAAAATTGGTCAGTTGGTGCTTAAGCGCATTTTTCCTCATCAGGATGAGTACAAAGGGAAATTTGCACCGAATTGGCAAGGGGATTACATGATTCGCAAGGTATTATATTGAGGTCCTTTGGTCCTATCGGAGATGGACAGCACTGCATGAACGAAACTGATCAACTCAGATGCTGTCAAGAGATACTACATATGAAACTTAGTTTGTATTTCTGCCATTTCCTTGTATGCATTATGTTTCTGCTTGTATTTGCTTTGTTTAGAGTCTAATCCCTCTTTTAATGAACTACGTCTGACTTGAATTCTCAAAAATGAGATACGTAGGCGGCCTATGTCGGCCTCGATCACCCCATTTGCCCCTTTTAATATTTCCTTGTATTTACACTATGTTCGACCTGAATTCTCAAGAAAGATATATGTAGGCGGCCTATGTCGGCCTCGGTTGGTTTCTTGTAAATTTCTTATTATCGTCAACTTTCGAGGGGAAACTACATTTGACCTGATTCCTGCCTCAACGGGATACGTAGGCGCCATAAGGGTTCGGTCATATCTCTCGTGATATTTCTATTCTTCTTTACAATAAAAACTGGGGCAGAATTTTTGAGAGGGACTCAAAAATTCTCTAGAAGAAGATTTTTTCTCAACAAGCCAAAATTGAAGATATTTTGAGATCTGAAACCGGGACAGGATGTTTGAGAGAATCTCAAAAATTCTGTGACTTACTCATCGGAAGATAAAGATGAAGCTGAGACAGTTAACTGACACAGAAACTTTGAGGATCAACTATAGTTTGTCAACAGTCTAGGATGACTTTTAATAATCCCCATCGAATAATCAGATATACCTCAAAGCATCACACTCGAAGAAGTTCGTTAACCCTGACATGGCATGAGACTTGGCAGTGACCCTTTTTCTCAACATACTTCTTTTCTAAAATTTGTTTTTCTTAAAAAATTTCCTTTTATGTTTGATTTGTTTTAGAATAAAAGATTTTGTCTTATCCATCAAGACGTGGGAGATCAGGAAATCAGCTGGATATAGTAAAACAAGGAGCAAACAACTTATGAAATTGACACAGATTAGTTCGTTTTAAAAACTAACAATTTTTTTATGGACGCAGGTTTATAGCTTTGCTTTGAAATAAGCAAATTCCTCTGATTGAATGAATATGAAGAGTAAAGGAAGGAGAAAGCTCTCCCAAAATTAAAGGTGTTCCTCTAGATGTAGGAATTATTTTATATTGCATATACTAGGAGCTTGGGAATACGGGGGTTTATTTCAGTCAATTTCCAACAACATGAAGTCTAAAGACGTCCAGCTAGATTCAAAGACGAATCGAGCAAAAAATATCAAGAAAGAGTTCACGGTTTCCGTAAAGGACGTCATCTGCATTAATATCGGATTTGATATTACTACTAACCGAAGGGTCATTTATTTGTATTGTTGGTTAAGATGATACACCACCTAAAGGGTCATTTATTTATATTGTCGGTTGAGATGATATACAGCCAAGAGAGTTAATTTTATTTGTATTGTCAATCTTGATGATAAACTACCTGAAGGGTTATTTTATTGTATTGTCGATCGAGACGATATCATTATCCAGAAGGCACCAAGAAGATAACTATGTTGATCGATTGAACCATTATCTTCATTTGGTACCAAGGATGGCGTCAAGATTTAATATTCATGCATTGCAAAAGATCATGCATCGGGAGTCAATATTCATGCATCGCAAAAGATCATGCATTGCGAGTTAATACTCATGCATTGTGGAAGATCATACATTGCGAGTCAATATTCATGCATCGCGAAACATCATGCATCGCGAGTCAATATTAATGCATCACGAAAGATCATGCATCCCAAAAGATCACGCATCGCGAGTTAACACTCATGCATCGCGGAAGATCATCCATCGTGAGTTAATATTCATGCATCGCGAGAAGATATTCATGCCTCACAGAAAGTTATGCATCACGAGAAGATATTCATGTCTCGCAGAAAGTTATGCATCGCGAGAAGATAGTCATGCCTCAAAGAAATTAATGCATCACATAAAGATATTAATGTCCAACAGAAGATCATGCATCGCGAGTCAATATTCATACATCGCGAAAGATCATGCATCGCGAGTCAATATTCATACATCGCGGAAGATGATGCATCGCGAGTCAATATTCATGCATCGCGAGTCAATATTCATGCATTGCGAGTTAATAATCATGCATCGCGAGTTAATACTTATGCATCGCGAGAAGATATTCATGCCTCATAGAAATTTATGCATCGCGAGAAAAAATTCATGCCTTGCAACAAAACACGCATTGCGGGAAGATATTCATGCCCCTCAAGAAATCATGCACTGTTAGAGAAGGAATCGTGCATCTCTAGAGAAATAATTATCCATCGGTATTACTTGTATCCTTTTATTTTGATAAAAATAAACATCTGGAAGAGCATCGAAGACGACATCAATAGAAAATATCAACAATGCATCAACTTTTATTTATTTCAACATCAAATGAGGAGTACATGGAAGATTATATTGCAAACACAAGACATGAGCTTTATTTGCTTTACGTCAAGCCCAATCGAGTTGACGTCAAATGCTGAAGGAGAGCAATTAAGTGTCAAAACGGTAAAAGACACTATATCCCATTTGAATCACATTTTTATACTGACGAGTTTTATCTCAGTCTCTATCAAGAGCATCCGAAAGGGTGAATTCTCCAAAAAAAATTAAAATGGTGCGGACGACATCAAAAAGAATGTAGCACAACATGGAACTATTTCTTAACAGCGAACCGGGACATAGTCCAAGAGGATTGTCAAACTCTTAGGACGCGAGCGGAGGGTGACTTCCATCACAATCAAACCACACCCCTATCAAAAGTCATGTGGGTTTTTCTTTGAGTTTTATCAGTTTCGATCTTGCATCTAGAAATTTCCGTACCTGCCGGAAGTAAGTTTCCAATCTGAGTGAAGATACACCAAGAGCTTTGGAAATTATATCCATGTAAGTTCTTAATTATGGGTGTGAAGTGAACTACATTCATGGATAAGAGGTTACAAGCCTCTTTTTCATACTCAATTTAACTTGTCACTTGTCCATAGCCAAAGGTTATCTAGCATAACAAATTTTCTTTTCCACCGGTTGAGTCAAACTACAAGCAGCCTGATTCCTAAGGTTCAATGATCTGTAGGTGAGCTCAATGTTGAAAACTCGATTGTGTTCCAACATTCACTCTTAAATACCATTATCGAGCATCTCAATCCCTTCATAGTCCGGTATCGAGATGACTTTTGAATTCTTTCAAAATCGTGCATTAAATATAGCATATCAAACTACAGGTGGCCTGAATTCTCATATAGCTTGAGATATGTAGGAAACTCATTTCCAGGGTTCTGCCATAATTCCTAAAGTACGTACCCGAATCCTTTCATAGAGACAGATATGTGGGTCGATCAAAATTGTATTACTTAATTTCATTTTCCTCGAATTCTTTTCATAAATCCAATTCAAACAAGAAACAGTTGTTGACACCAAATTTCGATCTCGACAATATAAATTAATTAGCGAATTTCTTAATTCTAAACGGTTTTGAAATAATTAGTTTTATAATGTTTAAAGTGTTTTCTAAATTTTTTTCACATTAGTCTTATCTTTTATAACTTTTAGTTAATATATACGATTTACATAATTATCTATGCAAATAATATATTTTAGATTTATTCGAAAATCATCTCAAAAAAGATTTTACTTTATTTAAATATTTTACTAATAATTTTGTTATATAATAATTTCATTTCTTGGATTAGTTATTTATAGTTAAATGGATTACTTTTTTTTGTTGAAATTCAGAATCTCGTTAATTAAAGTAATTCATCGAGTTAAATGTTAACCATTTCCCCATTCAATTCCAAATTTGTTAAATTAATATTTGGTTGCAAAAAGACCAAATTTGGCCTCCCTAATGAATTTAAGCTAGCCCAAGCCAATGTTTTTTTTTCCAAATTAAGTAAATAAGTCAATTCTCAGCCCAATTCTCCAACCCATACCTCTTGACCCCGGCCTAATCAAGTTTTCCTTTGATTTCCACCAACATAGAAACACATCAAGGTCCACCTCTTCAAATGGTCGTCTTCACGCCCGGTCGAAACGACAACGGCAACTGCAGCAAAAAGACATTTGCTCAATCCAATATCTTCACGGAATAGACGGAAATTAATTGATGTTCATGCATCTTCAGCCTGGTACTGCCTCCGTACGACTCTCTACAATTCCAGTTCTTTTTTTTGCTGGATAAAGCCACGCCAAATCGTTCTTGCTTGCACAAGATGATGCCACGTCAAGACGCTAGGACGCAGGATTAATTATGTCCATCCATGTCCCTTTCATCTTTTCAAATTTTGGCCAAGAAATTCATTTTATTCATCAGAGCGGTTCTTTAGGTGCAGAGAATTTTGAATTTTGAATCCTGGGGAATGCCTTTTCTACCATTTTCCCTCCAATACGAAAACACTAAGTTTTCAACTAAAAGTAATCTTTTCCATTCATTTGGGTTGGGGGGGGGGGGGGGGGGCTTCTACTTGGAGATTTTTTTTATCTCAAGCATAGAAATTACACAGGTAAATAACCAAAAGGCATACCAGAAAATCTTTCGAAAAGAAGGAAGAGTTAAATCCCGATCTTTAGCTTGGGGTGTGTTTAAGTTGCTGTCTAGGTTCCTCGATTACCTTCCATTTTGCGTTTGGTGTGATAGTTGTTGCCCTATTCAGCTCGTCGTTGTCCTAGTTCCTGCCTCGAAAAGGTTAACTTACTTATCCCTTGCTAGTTCCTTTTTGCATCCTATTCGATCGTTTGAAGTTCTAAATTTGATTGTGTGACTGTAGTTTGCTTTTTTTTCGATTTTCCATTAATGGGATACAGAGTTTATTATTTTAACATACATGGCCAAATGATAATCCTTTGTTGATAAGCATGCCATTGTATTATTAATATTGTTGGAGCTGTTTTTTTTTTCTGTCGTTTTCTTTTGGTTATTTATCTCAGTGTACTGTTGATTTTTTATATATATTTTTTTATTTATGCTCGTTTGAGTAGCTGTTAGTATTTCTCTTGTTCCCGTTGTTCATCATTTGCTATAGGTACTCCCAGCGTTCTTGGCACTTTCGGTAGTGTCTCCATCTTGTCTCGTTGCATTTTAAAAAAAATGTGTTGTTTTTCAGTTTTTAATGGAAGAGCATTCTTGTCTTTGCAATGTGCTTGGAAAGTGCCGAAATGCATTAGACAGTCGCATATTTGGGTCCCTCACGGATACAAGTCTCTCTGTGGGGTTTAGTATTACTTTGAAGCATGTTTAGGTTTATGACCATCACTAGTTTCTGGAAAAAATATTATTTTTCCTTTATTTTGATCTATCGACTTCTATGATTGCAGCTTCTGGTTGTTCAATTGTTTCGAGGTAGCAGATTTTTGTGGAAGGAAAATGGTGTTGTTTTATATCTTTTAGCATTTATAGTTGTTGTATTCTTAGTTTCAATTTCGTTCTCTTTTAACTATTTTCTCCAACTTAGCTCTTTGGTAGCATATTTCTCTCATTAATGAAGTTTGGATTGCCTGTTCGCTTGTCTTTTTCTGTTGTGTCAAGTTATTGTTATTTAGCGTTATTGATGTGTCGTGTTAGCGATTGCTTTGAATCCATGTATCACATTTCTGATTCATCTTATTGATTTCGTGGTTTCTAGAAAATTTAAATTCGGTTTATTGAAAAAATATCATGTTTTGCACTAAAAATCATATATATCATTTTGCTCCTCTATAGAATGAATGCCATAAAATCTGGGTTCCTTTTCCTTTCAAACACTCTGCTGACTGAAATCTAGGAGAATAACTTTGTTAACGAAGTATATCGATTTTAACCTTAGAATTGCTTTAAGATTCTGTTTGTTGTGATCCTAAAGGAAGTTCATGAATAGTTTTATTCTCCCCCCCCCCCCCCTCGCCCCCTCTCACCTTAGAAGGTGCTTTAAGATTCTGTTTGTTTGTGATCCTTAAAGGAGTTTCATGAAATAATTTTTATTCTCCCGTCCCGCCCCCCCCCCCCCCTTTCACCCTTAATTTTTGAGAACAATGCTTAGCAATTTGCCATCGAGTTGATAAGGCACAGTACCCTACAATTTTCCATATCGCAATTTGCTCCCATTTATTACTATCTACTATCTCGCCTCTTATGAGGTAATGTTATTTGAAATCCATAAACATCTTGATTTGGTGTTGATGGCGATAGCCAGTGGTTCTCAGTTTAGAATTTGCTTTTGGCTAAATGTAGTTCCCTTGGTGTTCGGAATAGTAGACGGACATGCAATTTTTAGGCCTGCCCTTTCATTTTTTTTCTTTATTTTTAAATATCATCTAAGTTGTATTACCTGATGCATTGCATTTTATTGGTTGTCTCTACTGGCGTTTATTTATAAAAAATTATATATAATAAGTCTACACCGTCTCTGTTTTGTTTGCTCTACTCCAATCTGTTTAGGAATAGTGCATTTTCCATCTTTGAGATACTTGATTTGAAGTGGGCCCTTCTTTTATTTTTACTGTTTGTTATTATTTTATTTTATTTTTTGTTTCTCTATACATAATTTGGGTATTGACCACTTTGATTATTTTGTCCAGTAATATGACCTTGTACCATATTAGTAGACATAAATTATTACAGTTCCTTAGCATTTCCCTTATTTACTAGTTGGGGTCAAATTTAATCTCCGTTTTCTTTTGTTGCATGTGAAATCGAGTTGAGTTCTCTAAGGACTCATCCTTTCTCTTTGCATATCGAAGATATCCATAAAAGTTTGAAACTTCCTTTATCGAGATGGTCAGTCCCCTCAAAACATGACGTACAGGTCGTGAACGAAGGTAAAGAACTATAAGAATAAATTAGAACGCTAAAGCGAAGGTTAACTATAGAAGAACATGAAGAGGTGACACAGTCCCTTTATGTCGTCCCTTTTTATTTTTCTTATGTTATCTTTGAGCCTAAGCCCTTGTCGTCTTTTATTTTCTATTATTATTGTATGTTTAGTTTAGGATAGATACAAAGAAAGTGGGCCTAAAGGCCCAAAACAAAAATGGGCCCAAACACCGGTCCAGGCGGACAGAAATCGGGTTTGGGTCAAACCCAACTCTCTCTCCTTCTCTCTTTCTCCCCCTCTCTTATTTTATGTTTACTTATCTTCTTTTATTTGTCGATACTAAAGTGAAGAAATCCAAATCACAACACAGCAAATGTTGAAATGTTTTATTATGCGATTAAAAGTAATTTCAAATTGATTAATAAAATAATAATGAAATTTGCAAATCAATTTCGACTTAATATTAAATGAAATATTTCCTTTTTAAAAAAAAAACAACACTTCAAAATAATTCTCACTTAGACAATGAAATAATTCTCAAAGGAACTTTAAGATTATAAAAACTCCTGAACTCCTTTAAGTTTTTCAAAACGATTTTTTTTCTGTTACATCTTTTGAAAACATAATTGCTTGATTTTTTCTTCGTTTGAAAATTAAGTGGCAACGTACTCGAAAACTATAAGAATTCAAATATAATATTTTCTGAAAATTTTAGTAGAAAACGTTTAAAATAGTATTATCTTTGATTCATAGAATATTATGATTATTGGATTGAATTAGTGATCATGGCCATTGGTAAGGGTCTTTGAGTATTGTGTTGGATGATTTAGCTATGGATTGGAGTTGTGAGATTGGAATGGAGGTATGTTGACCTAACTTTCTCTAAATTGTGTAGTATAGTTCTTAGATGATGATGATGTTTGGTATGGTCCACTTATGGTGGTGGTGCTTATGTGCTCTACCTGTGAATTATGTTGCCTCGTCATAATTAGCCTTAGTGGAAAGTCATTGAGCTATCCTCTTGACCATTGCAGGCAGCCTTAGTGGACCCTCTTTGGTAAGGTATAATGTGATTGGATTGTGAACAAGTTATAGTACCTATCCATATGCTCCTTATTGAAATACTCTATGAGAACAAAGGCTAGCATACAATGAGTATGTTAGGGGAGTTTATCTAAATAAGATGACATTAGATAACAAAGAAACCCTTCATAGTCCTTAACCATGCGCCTACATGGGATGTGTCCTAGTTCTACCATTGGCAAGTGAGCACCCTCCATCAGAGTAGGTTCATGACTCTAGATTCCATGCATAGCTAGTATTCTCTATGTTTTTTATTGCCTATTATGATCATATAGGATACCTACAAGTGTTGGAGAAGTTGTATGGAGTTAAGGTAGTGGTATGGGACGCTATCTAGACACTGCACGATTAGGCTTTGAAGATGTTACTGTGTTAGTCCCTAGGTCTTCTCCAATACTATTATTTGAATGTCCTTGAATGTTAAATGTCTCTTGATGAATTAATGAAGATAAAGACGGAAGTTAGAAAGTATGTTAATGAATAAGTACTTACCTAGAGTAGTTTAAGGATTGCTTAGTTAAGGTATAGGGGGGTATTGGAATGGTATCTTCATGTCTTACTCAGGGAAGACTTAAGAACAACTTTAGATAGGGAAAATAAATTGATAAAGTAGACATGATCTAAACATAGGTAGTCTTTAAGGATTATTTAGGTAAGCTTGAAGAGGGTGTATGGGCGGTCTCTTCTTGTATTACTTAAGTAAGTTTTTTGATAACCTTTGGGAGGAGAATGTCATATTAAATTCTATTATGTGAAATGAGAATTACCTAATCTTAGGTAGTCTAAACGATCTCTTTGGTGTGTGTGAAGAGATTGTATGGGTGGTCGCTTCATAAATCACTTAAGTGAGCCTTGGAATTACCTTTGGTAGGAGGATCTCATGTCTATGTGTTTTTATGTATGCTTGATGCTATAATGTCATGTGTGAGTTTTATATGATGTTAAAGTGAAGTCACTGTAATGCTTACTGTAATGTTATTGTAAATGCATCTAATTTAGAGATGACTTGTACTTTATTCTAAATATGATGTGTGGTGTTTAAATGTGATTCTTATATAGTTATAATATGAAGTTTTAATCAAAAAGAGTATGTTTCTCATGAATGTCCATTTTTCATGATTTTATGTATTATGTTATGCTTAGTACATGCATTGTACTAATTCCATACATTTTGTCTGTTTCAAAAGGTGTAGGTACATAAGAGGTGTCTTAAAGCAAGGCTTGGAATCTAGACTTTTTCAGGCAAAGTTGAAGTATGTCCTCGCTTGACTCGGGGACATTACTATCTTTAGACTTCTTTTATTCAAAGTATTGTAATAGACTAAGTTCTTCTTTATTTTGATTGTATGGGTCGTGTCCCAAGTATTCTTGAGTCTAAGATTAGCGTATGTTGAGACTTAGTATTTTCCTATGGTTTCATATGAAAGATATTATGAGATATTATTTGTGTGAAAAGTTTTAGTCCCGCACTACTTTTCATACATGTATGCAATGAACGATGTCATAGGTCTTGTACAAGAACTCCGAGAGGTCAAATATGCCTTGTCGCATTCCGAGAGTGACATGTTTACTAGATGCGCTCTCGGGATGTGACAGATATCTGTGACATAGTATTTGTTAACTACAAGGGTCACTATCATATTCCATCTTCGAATAGAGATTCTCGAGAGAAAGTTAACAAAATCAGCTTGTTCTTCGCCATTGTCTATGGGATTAGTTTTGGGGACATTAGGTGAAGAGGAGATTTGTAGGAGGACCAGGTGGTCTAATTTTTACAACAAAAAACCAATTGCAGTCTCACACCGACTCAAGTAGTAGAGGAGACATCATTCAACAAATTAAGAAAATCCTACATCAAATTAAGGCCGAAATTCCCAGCGCCCAAAATCAAGAAGAAAATAAGTCATATTCTAAAGATGAAGATGATAACAATTTTTAAGAGAATTTCCTGGCACTTTGACGTAACAAAAATGAAGTCACCCATGACATCCTCAAAGTTTCTCAAATTAACATTATGTTTCTCTGCTATTTCAATTTTCCTATAGATTTCATGTCCCATGGATAGTTGCACATAAATTTTCATTTTACAAACCAGGTGGACACAAGGGACTCCCATGGTTGTCTATCAAAGGCCATTTGGTATCTTGGCTGGTTTGACTTTCTTTTTGACAATTGAATTTGTTTGTCGTTGAGAAACCAAAATTAAAGGGTTCTTGGAAGTCTGATGTTAAGCCGATGCTTCAATCTCATCAGGCGTGCTTAGTTCCAATGTTTCAATCTCATCTTGTGTGCTTAGTTCCAATAGTTTCATTTTCTTTTTTTCTAAATATAATCACCTACCCTGCAAGAATTCTCAAGTAAGAAAGTCTGGGATAGAGTTTGAGCTCTCCTTGATATACTCTATATCAAAATCAAAATAGATAAAAATTGTTTGTCATCTAGCAAATATATGCTTAGAAGCAAAATTTTGGACATCCTTTTGTAAAGATGATTTTGCAGCTTTACAATCAATGTGTAGTAAAATTTACTTTTACGGTACCTTTTGTCAAGTATGAGTGGAATGTTATGCCATTTGGACTTAATAAATTTCCTTCGGAATTTCAAAAAATAATGAATGATATCTTCAATCCATTCTCAAAATTTATCATAGTCTTCAATGATGATGTCTGAGTATTCTCTACAAGCATTGGCCAACGCTTCAAGAATCTGAAAGTTTTCTTTAATATTATTAAAGATAACGGCTTAGTTTTGTCCAAAACTAAGTATAGTATTTTTCAAATTAATATAAGGTTCCTTGGTCACAATATACAACAAGACACTATTGTCCCTATCCAACGGTCCATACAATTTGCTGATAAATTTCCTGATCAAATTCTTGATAAAATCTGCTTCAACGATTTTTGGGGTGTGTGAATTATATAGTTTGAGCTCACTTTGATATACTGTATATCAAAATCATAAACAGATAAAATAGTTTTTCATCTAGCAAATATATGCTTAGAAGCAAGGTTTTTGACATCCTTTTGCAAAACTGATTCTGCAGCTTTACAACAAATGCGTAGTAAAATAATTTGATTTAGTACATCAGATTGAAATTTTGAGATGCATAAAACAATTACAAAAATTTCCTTTTTAATAGTAGAATAATTTTGCCGGGCTTTATTCCAATGCTTAGATGCAAAATGTAATGATCTGTTCCTTTTCATTTTGTGTTTGCTTTAAGATCCCACTATAACCTATGTCAGAAGCATTAGTATCAACTATTTTGAAAGCAGAGGGGTCAAGAAATGATAAGCATAGAAGATCCTTTGCTTTTAGTTTGATTTCCCTTACAAAATTTGTGTGGATGTTGGTCCATGGGGGAAGAGGTTTCCTTAGGCCTAACTCACACATTCCAAGCCTTATAAGGAGTTCACTCATCTCATTAATCAATGATGTGAGACTTTTGTTATTCTTTGATAAAAAGAGATAAACAGAATATATATTTTTATTCTAACTACATAATATAATTTTCTGACGAAGTCGATCGACACCCCTTAACTTCATGTAGCTCCGACACTAACTCTAACTTGTATTTCCCCCAAATATTTTGTCATGATAAGAAAATGCACAATTAAAATAAATAATCATTGTATAAAGAAAACACACATAGTTTGTACTTCATTATTTTTTACTAAACAACTTTTATTTGGCTGAAATGATGGAGTTCAAGCTATAGAAGCATCTAATGATGCTTGCATTAGGGTATACGATATACATGACTACATGACACGTCTTATATATTAATATAAGATGTTTTAAGCCTAATTGTTCTTCTCATAAAATTTGAGTCATGTTTTATTTTCGAAGTTGTTTGAAAAGAAAATAGACAGTTAGAAACAAATTAGTTGAAGCAAATTATCATTATACTTATTGCACCTGTATTCCTTGTGGAACCAAACATGTATAATAGAAAAGTGAGATTTGTGAATTTTAGTCCCAAAAAGAATAGATTGAAAATAGCGTAAGGGAAAAAAATTAAGCTGACTTAAGAATTATACCAAAATTAGGATTAGTATTTATGGTAACTTTGTTTAAATTTGAAAAGAAAAAACGAATTTGAGTAGGAATCAAATGCACACTAATATTTGTGGTTGTGGGGATTTTGTCTTTATAAAGCGTTTTGATCTTCCAACACTTCAAGTAAGTGTTTCTTTTCTTTTCTTTGTTTTGGTATTCTTAATGGCTTTGTCGTTTGGCTCATTGATTGCACACTGCCAAAAAATAGTTTTTTGTCAATGAAGGGTCCTTCTTAGGACCTTAGGTGGTTCTTAGGAGTCGTACGCGAACGTTTTCTACCCCAAACACACCTTAATACATGTTTTAAACACACCTTTTTTTTACAAATGTTTTATTAAATTTGTGACGCTTAAAACCCCCATGAAACATGCCCAAAACACACTACATCTATTTCAATTCACTAGTCTTTGGACTTCATGGACGTTCCTTGTATTTGGACTCTAACACTTCCTAATATTGTTATATACATATTATAGGCCTTTAAAAGTGTTTATAAGGACTATTCATCATGTAAGGATCTAGATTAGGTCAAGGACTTTCGGAGTGTTATAAGTCAAGTTGTGACTGAGACCGCAAGGAATTTTCGTGAGAATTGTGGTCCATTTGTTTGTGAGAACAACAAAACCAGAGAGATCAACCCGGAATTTCTATCCAATACTAAGCCTATGAGATCCGATATTAGGAAGAATTTCTTAAGAAATGTGGTCCGTTTGTTCGTGAAAACAATATAAGCAGAAAGGTCTACCCGGAATTTCCATCCAATACCAAGCATGTAAAAGTAAACTCTAGGAAGAGTTCTCCTGAGAATTGTGTTCGTCAAAAGAAGAAAGGAAGTGATACTCAATGCTCTGTTGATGGTGAGAGCAAAAGTTTTTATGAAGATATGGCTGAGCCAAGTAATTTTGAGGCAACTAGTTCACGTGGTGGTTCAAGTCATTTAAATACCTCATGTCGACCTACTAATGGAAACCAACCTTTGAAATTGAAAGAAGAAAATCTTATTTGTGATGAATCTACTCAACAACATGAAGTATTGGTTAGTCACGCTCTCCAAAATACATGTATTGATTTATAATAGATGAGCCTATTGAAAATGCTCCAGAATTTCCTGGTATTGTTTAACAATAAAATATAATCAATGCTCGAAATAAACCTAGTAAGGAAATAAGCCAGAGAGTTCACCATTAAGAAGTTTCTGACGATGAGTCCAGGAGTAGGTATATAATGAGGAAATTTCCATTTTAACATGCTCCAAATGGAACTCACTAAGATCAGGTCTCAAGAACCAAAGTACTGATGGTAAGAAACGTCGCAAGGTGGGCGAAATCATACACAAGTGCTTAGATATTTTAGAAGATATTGGTTATTTAAAGCCATTGCCCGATATCATACGTCCTGAGCCGCACAATGAACTGAGCAAAGGCAAGTTTTTTGTTTATAAGGATTGGGATAAATATGAATCCGTGGTCATGAAGAAACAAATGGATCTCGTAGTTTCTCAACAAGATTTAAGGAATTCTGCTATCATGTGTGATGTTTCTGGTCATGGATTGACAACTGAATATGAACATATTGATAAAGTAAAAGAAGTTAGAGAGACTCTAAAACTTTTTGATGACGTATATACTAAACTTTTGCGAGAATATAAAAGCAGAGAAACCTAACTTTTGTGAGAAGATAAAGTAGAGAAACCTGAAGGACTATCCAAAAGAAATATCCATATAGAGGTAGCATTGACTTTAAAAAATCACAAAAAGTGGGTAAATTGTGAGCGGACTTTTGGACATGTTCCTAGAGTTGAAATTGGGGATCAATTTCGGTTCAGGGCAAAACTAGTTACGAATAGTTCTTCGTGTTTTTCTTTTTATCTTTTATTTCTTCTGATTTGCTAATTTTAATACATGAGATAACACTATGATGTCACACAAGGAAAATAGAAGATACTAATTCATGTTGTCAATGCAATAGATGATGAGAGACTCCGATCATTTACCTACATAACCAACATACAATATCCAGATTGGTATTATATCTCTAGGCCTCAGGGTTGAAATTGCACAAGTGGATGCTCGGATTCCGAGCAATGCTCTTGTGCTTCTAGGAATGGAGGTAAGATTCCATTCAATACAAGAGGCTCTATTGTTAGAATACAACCTCTTGTTTATGAGTGTGGCCCTTCTTGCAAATGCCCCCTTCTTGCAAAAATTGAGTTAGCCAACATGGTCCTCAATACTAATGTAAGGTCAAAAATACATATTGTTAATCATTATATGTCTCACATTTGTTGTTTATACATATCATTTTTTAGCATGAATTTTATAGAATGTACTAAATAATATATTTTATTTTTAGGATTAAATTGGTGGACAAAGAAAAAAGTTGGGAGCTAAAATGAATTAATTATGAAAGGTTGAAGAAGAAAATCAAGAAGGCAACTTAATGGATTAACTTTAATATAATAATATTACTTTATATGCAGCTGAATGGAATTTGAATTGGAATTAAAGTTTGCCAAAGCCCTTGTTTTAGGGCTGTAGCAAGTTGTCAATACTTTTTAGTGTTCTTTTTTTCTTGTTTTTTACTTAGAGTTTAGTAGATAAAAACCTTGTTCTGGAGTTGTAGCTACGGATTGAATGCTGATTATTAATGTCATTTTGAATTAATTTTTGGTAGTCATTATTAGTTAATTGTATATTATGTTTTAGTATTTCATGTCTTATCACCATGAGATACATCTATTGTCTAATCTTTAAATCGAGAGAGAAGATGTTAGATAGACTATAGAATATAGAGAGCTCGATCAACCCATTAGATTGAAGTGATTTGTGTTTAGTAGTGACACCCGGACGAACAACTTGCTTGTTTACGAAATACGATGAAATATAAATGTTCACCAATTAGTTTAATTATCCCCGCTTAGCGATGTACTTAGATATCTAATTGAAGTGGGATCTCTTAAGTGAATAATTGGATCAGTATAATTTAGTAAAAATAGTTAATTGTCAAGTTCATTGGGATCGATAATATGGTTCTTTTAAGAGCCACTATATTACTTGCATGCGCAATTGGGAGCAACAAGTTTTTGCGACGCTGCCGGGGACTTAAAAATTAAAAATTCTTCTAGTTTATACTTTTCTTTTGTTTTATCTATTTTTATTTTATTTTAGTTAGTTTTTTCTAAATAATATATTATTTTTCTTTTTTCTTTAAATAATTTGGTACTCTTATTGATATGAATGATTGGGATAAATCGTTGTTAGGTGATGAATGTCCTTTAAGTCATATATGTGGTCGTCACTATATTCATTCGAATGGTTGTCATAGAACTTATTCTCTTCCTCTGAACCCCTATTATGATTCTTCTATTATTTGTGATGTTGGTAGGGGCGATGATGCAGATAATGCAGAACAAGAGGCGCATGAATGTACAGATATGTTGGAAAAGGTTAATTCAAAAATCACCGAATAGATATTTGAATGCACATAAGCGTAGAAGGAAATCGTGGAACTAGAATATAAGCTTGATGTTCTTCAATCAAAAATTTCAATTCGAGCTGATTTAAAAGAGATTGGGGCCTAAAAAGGATAAAGTTGTGGAGAAAAAAAGATAGTGAGCCAATATTGGATACATAGACGAATTCTATTTCTAAATATTGAAGAGTCTATATGTGATGAAATAACATACTTGACAACCCATCTGATTGAAGAAAGAGTTAAGCTCACACAACAAAGCGATCAATTTTTCTCAGATATTCATTACTTAGAGGATCACTTGAACAAAAATATTGAGGCATTTGAATCCCAATTACCAATTGTTGTGGTTTATGACCAACTTGTGGAGCAAATAAAGGAACTTCGACCATTAAACTACACCTTATTCCTTAATATCGATGTTGAGAAAGATTGCAAAAGTGAGAATATTGTAAATAATGTCGCTTTGGAGTTGAGACAATTTGAATCCCATTCAAAACACTTTTCCATAAAATCTGAACTAATGGATAAGTGTATTCACGAGGAACAGGGATCCTACATTCTAAAGTTTTTTAGTCCACGTAAACAAAACAACATTACTCACTTTAGGGCCAAGTAGTGCAAGATGCGATATAAATTACTTGGTTCCTTTATCTTTACACCACCCCCATTTGAGAGGAGTAGAAAATTAGATGCGAAGTTAGGGGTTAATATCATAAGTTCAAAGTGGAAAAGAAGTGGTGAATTTATTTGTGTCATGCTGCGATGTTAAATTAAGCGCTTATTGGGAGGCAACCCAATTTATAGTGTAACTTCTTATTTTTTTGTATCATTATTTTATTTTGTTTTTATAGGTTTTGGCGAAGTTTGAGTATCAAAAATTTGGAGCTTAAGTATGGGGTACGTACGATCCTTGATGAAAATAAAGAGAACATGCTAATAGCTAGGCCTAAAGGCCTCACGGAGTTTTAATAACTCTTGTTTTAAATTTTATTTGATGCTTTGGGGACATAATATCTTTTTAAGTGAGTAGTGGATGAATTAATTCCTAGTCTTTATTGTTTTATTGAGTATTGTTTTCGATTTTTTTCCTCAGGATAGTCCATTTGAACCGAGTGTCTTTTATTTTTTTAGGAATAATTTTTTAAAATTATTTTTTAGACATAAAAGAAAATAACCTTTTGAGTGGTGAGGTACTTGCTATTTAGGTCTAACTTTTTAGTACTACTTTCTTCATGCTTGATTTAATAAAAATGCAAACTCTTTGACACCTAAACTCATGGCTGTGACTTTGTATATAGCTTTTTTTTTTTTAGTTTTTTTTATGATATTGTCTCTCTTAGAAGTGGAATTGATCCATCTTGATAGATACTTGTGCCATAGATTGTGAGATTTTATTCATTTCATGTTTTGCATCTTAGTCTAGAACTTGCCCTGCACGTTATTGAAACGAAATAAAAGTGATGTTTTGTTCAGGAGATGATAATAATATTTTTTTGATTTGTATGGTAATTTTAGCCTTTTCAGATATTAAATCACTAGTTAGGCTTTTTGTGCCTGTAGCCTTTTGTTGGTAATCATATTTTTCTCTTGACTATTTTCTTGAATCCCTAGTTTTTGCGCCTTGTTTCCTTGAGCATTATAGCATAGACTTATTCTAATAATCAATTCTGGGAAAAGGGGATGGTTGAGTAAAAAGGTAATCAACGATAGCCACAAAGTGCTTAAAAGCACTCTTTAAAAGAATGTAATGTAAAAAAAAGGTTTCCTTGATGATGACCCTGGTCCTTCCAAGGGCATTGCGCACCTGAACACATGTAAAATATATAAGTCGAGGGTGACTATTCGAAAGGAGAACTTCTAAACAAAAAGAATTGAAATATTCATGATATAATGCGAATTACTTGTGAAATAATTGTTCAATAGAGGACTAAAAATAAAGAGAAGAAAATAATTGGTGATGAAGTCTTAAATTGCAAAGTGCTTAGGAAAGTGTAAGTCACAATTATAAAGTTTTCATACATGTCCCCTAACCTACATTGCAACCCGTTAAAATCCTATTCGGTTCTATCCAAGCGTGCTTAAATTAGTGGAGATATACATAATGGGCACTCATATGGTTCTTTGTACATCCATGTAAATATTTTTTGTAAGGGAGAGATTGTTCTTGTTCTGAAGTCCTTAATTTATATTCAATTTTTGAATTGTTTGTGGAATATTTCTTTTTGTAAGGGAACTTCTTTCACAATGGATATGTGATTTCATTAGCTTTCTTTGATAAGAGTAGGTGAGCAAACTTAAATTTGATGAGTTCAATGTTTTTACTTGAGGTTAGGAGGTTAGAGGTTTGTTGTTTATTTAGTTGTTTTGTACAATGATTGAGAAGTCTACTTGATATTTTGAAATTGATATATGACCTAATTGTTGTATTAACCAAAGTGATGACATTCCTATTTTGATTTATTTGTGATGAGTTCAATGTTGCTCGAGGACGAGCAAAAATTGAAGCATGGGGTGGTGATGTGAGGTCAAAAATACATATTTATAATAATTATTTGCCTCACATTTATTATTTATATATTTCCTTTTTTAGGATGAATTTTATAGAATTTGCTAAATAGTATATTTTATTTGTAGGATTAAATTGGTGGAAAAAGGAAAAAATTTGGAGCTAAAACGAATGAATTATGAAAGATTGAAGAAAGAAATCAAGTTGACAGCTTAATGAATTAGTTTTTTTTTAATATAATAATATTATTTTATATGCAGCAGAATGGAATTGGAATTGGAATTGAAGTTTGCCAAGGCGGCGGAGGACTGTTACGCATACATGAATTTGTAGCGGTTTTGTTTTGGAAGCACAATTAGTTTTGAACTCAATTATTTTGTTTAGGGTTTTCTACCTCTATAAATAATCCATAAAAATAATTATTATGGGAAAAATATAGGAGGAGAAATACAGGGCATCAAGTAGAAAGTCGTCAATACTTTTTAGTGTTCTTTTCTTCTTCTTGTTTTCTTAGAGAATAGTTGGTAAATCCCTTGTTTAGGGGCAATAGCAACGGATCGAATGTTGATTACTAATGGTGTTTTGAATTAATTTTTTATTGTCATTATAAGTCACTTCTATATTCTTATTTTATTATCTAATGTTTGATCACCATGAGAATATAGAGAGCTCGATCAACCCATTAGAATGATATGATTTGGGTTTAGGAGTGACTACCGGACGAACAACTTGCTTGGTTACGAAATATGATGAAATATAAATGCTCGCCAATAGTTTACTTATCCCCACTCAAAGATGTAGTTAGGTATCTAATTGGAGTATGCGACGAGAGGTTTGTAACCCAACTCATACAATTAACCGTATAAACCAGTAACTTGACAACTAAAATTAGTTCTAAGCCAAAGATATGATACATGCAATCCAATATATATATTGCAGCCATAGGATTTTCTAACCATTATATGTAATTTTATTATTTTTTTATTCCGTCATTCTTTTCTTTTGGCTCACTTGAGTAAATAATTAGTCCAGTATAATTTAGTAAAAATAGTTAATTGATAGTCCATTGGGATCGATGTTCTTTTAAGAGCCACTATATTACATGCGCGACCACGTACACTTGCGTGTGCAATTGGGAGAAATAAGTGTTTAGCCATTTGTAGGGTTTTATGACTGAATCGAGAGGATGGGATTTGAGTCCACGAGATCATGTCTCGTCCAGAAGTTTTATCTGTGAATATGTTGGGGACTTGCTTGATGAAAATGAAGCTGAAAGTAGAATATATAATGATGAGTACTAATTTGATGTTGGCAACTATGATGAAGAAATCTTGAAAAGGAATCCTACACATAATAATAACCTAAAAGTTGTGTCTGATTCTTTGCAGAGGAAGGATGAAAATGGCTTTACCGTTGATGTAGTAAGATATGGGAATGTTGGAAGATTTATCAACCATAGTTGCTTACCAAACCTTTATGCTCAAAAATTTATTTATTACCATGGTGATTGGAGAGTTCCTCATATAATTGTTTTCGCTTAGAAAAGTATTGCTCCATTGGAAGAGTTTACTTATCACTTGTTTATTATAAAAATAGTAATCCGAAGAGAAAAAATTGTAGATATGGCTCTCGGAAGTGAGAGGGGAGAATATACTAAAGAATTACTCATGTTATACTATCCCTCTTGACATTATGTTTAAAGTATAATTTTATAATCTTTGCACTCGTCATTTACGATTCACTAGGGTTGTGTATCGGTCTGATCTGTTTTAAAGTTTATTCGTTATCGGTTTGCTCAAATGCTTCATTATAGAACCATTAAGATATTGAGTTATCGGTTATTGGTTTATCAATTTTTGATCGTTATCGGTTTAACCCTTAAGATTGGACCCAATTTTTTTTAGAACCACTTAGAAACAAGGTGAAAACCCAAACAAGCCATGAACATGAGTTCACAAGTTACATCATCTTCAAAATCAAACATTTTTACATTGTAGAATAACCAAGTATTTGAGACAACTAAAAATAAAAGTAGAAAACCAAACTCTAAGTCAAGGACATTATATACAAAATGATATAAATATAATTATTAAATTTACTATCGAGTTATCGGTTAACCCGTTAAGAAAAAACTTCAAACTATTAAGAACCGATAACCCGATAAAAAAATTGTTACAAAACTGCTAAATCAATAATTCAATATGGATAAACCAATATGTTTTTTTTTTGGTTTTGTTTATTAATTTCGGTTCGATTTTGAATAGTCATAAGATTCATTATGCGTAATATCCTATTTTTTATGACACCTTTGTTTGATCTTGAATGTAGAAAACATAAAATGGTCGTATAACCAAATGAAAAAGTTAATACTTATGCCATCTCTTTTTTAGACTTGCTGAAATATGGCTTACTTACCACCGACGCTGGACCAAAATCCTTAAAAAGAAATATTTATCTTAAATTCAAATATATATTTTCCTATCAAGTAGTGAAACTTGTACATGATTGCAACACTTGTAATAAAATGTATGTGTCCACTAATAGTAAATTAACCAGGTCCCTTGATAGAATGTAACTGCAGAAAGAAAGAAAGTCAATGTAAAACAAACATTTACGTGCAAACCCCTTTGCTCAAGGAAAGAGAACACCATGTCCTGTGCTCGCATGATTTTAAATCCAACTCCATTTAACTATAAAAGCAGCTGAGGTTCAGATTATGAAACTCTTGCAACTTGTGAATTAAAACTCTGTAATCCCTTCTCCCTTACTGCAAAAATTATACTACCGGTAAATAAACTAAGTAATAGTTCTATTTCCCACTAAACCAACTAACTCTTGTCGACCTAGACCTCAATATCTCAACAAGTCTTCCGCTAGACACAAACTCAGATCTTAACTGACATGTAATAGACTCGTCAGCAACCTATTGCAACCAAGAAGCACAACTCAGTTGCCTCATTGGCCCAACTACTAATAGCTTAATATAGAAGCAACAACTATGTTCCCACTACACAAACTAATTCTAGTTGATATAGACTTCAACAATCCGACAAAGCTAACTCTACCAGGATCAAAATTTAACAAGACTCAAAACGACTAAATGCCTTTATTAATATGAAGATCTTACAAGATTAAGCTCTGAAATATATACTCTCACAACTAAGCTCTGGAATATATGCTTCTGAAATATTCTGATTTATAAAGGCTTGTGTGTGATAATGGAGAATAGACATATTATAGGATAAGAACAAATACACAAAATAATCTCATTTGTTAAGGGCTTCTTTTACAGTGGGAGTCGTGAACCAACCACAATAGTTTTTGCAGGCTTTTGGACAGTTGTAGCTACTTGTACGGTGTTGGAATTAATACATTACACCTTAATATTTAGTATTTAAATGTTGTCTCTTAGTTTTTAGGATGTTTTTTAGGATTTTGTAAGACATGTATCTATTAATTTATTATACATGTATCTAGTTAATTGTGCAAGACTTTTTATTTTCTATTTTGAGTAGTGTAAAGGCAGAATGGTCTGGTGGACCCTTATACTTGTATAAGATTGTATTCTGGACACTCTTACTTACCATTTTGTCATCTGGACCCCTAAACCCATCCAAACCAAATATTTTAAGCACTTATTTTGTTGTGGTATGATGCTTGTTGCAGAAACATGTACGGCGTTGTCCAAAAAGAAAAAAATAATAATCCATGTATGATATTAACAGAACATTAAAATTAATATAAATAAATGGAAAAGAAAAAACGTAGGGGGGGGGGGGGGGGGGGGGAGTCATCTTCTTCAACTCTTTGCTCCCCCCCCCCCCCCCCACCCTCAATTTAAATTCCTCCACTTATTCATCCCCCACCCCAATCAAATTCACCCACCATTTTCCTTGTTCTTCTTCTTAACACCAATTGGAGTGTCGAATATGGTTTTTTTGATGGAGTGGGTGATGGAGGAACTTAAGAATGAGAATCTTTGGAGTTGTGGGCTTAAGTATTTAGTGAAATAAATTGTTGGAATTGAGATTTACAAGCCAAAATTGTTATCTAAATACTTTGTTGAGATTAGATTGACTACATCAGGTCGTCATCGTGAAGACTAACAAAATTAAACAAAAAATACGATACAATCAACACAAAAAAGAGATTAGTAAATCAAAGGAAACAATAAAAGAGACAAAATTTGAAGAGAAACAATTGAGAAAAAGACAAGAGAAAAGCTCAAATTTGTCCAACAATGGTGTTGAGTGAGAATAAAGAAGAAGAGACGGTCTTTAAAGGTAAAAATCTATTTTTTGTAAGGTGTCTCGCGCTCCAGTTTTGTATGTATCAATTTCTCCATGTGGAGTCTTTCCACATGAGGTGCCACATCAAAAATTGTGTTTAAAATGATGTGTTTGCATGGTTTTAGGGGTTCAGATGACAAAGGACTAAGTAGAAGAGTGAACAATACAAACAGATAAAAGTACAAGGGTCCACAAGACCATTTTGTATAGTATAAATAGTGATGTAATTAATGATTATAATCATCTCAAGTGGTCTTAAGTATCCTATATAAAACTTGAGCATTCTCTAAAGATAGTATTCTCCTTCCATTTTTCCTACAAATTGGTATCAAAACAGGTTTCATTCTTAATCTGGGTTAGGTGAACAAAAATGACATCCAAAACCGAGGTGTTATTCTTCAATTGTCTTACTTTACTCCTTTTAATATGATCTGATTTTGAATACTGGAAGATAAGAATGTGAACACATTTGAAAGCTGAAGGTTTGTGAACTATTGTTGCAAATGGCTTTGAAGAGCCAGATGACGATGGTGAACTTAGAGTAGAAGAGATAAAAAATCTTGATGCTAAGTGTCGTCAAGATGCAAAAGCCTTGAGCAACATTAAAATGGGAGCCTCAAGAGAATACTTTACAAAAATTCCTCCTTGTGAGACTGCAAAGGAAGTTTAGGAGTCTTTAGAAAGAGAGGTGAATGGTGACGAAAAGGTACGCACTAGAAATCTTCAAAATCTTAGAAGAGGGTTTCAAAACTTGAAGATGATAAAATCTGAAAAAAATACTCCCTCCGTTTAAAAAAGATTGACCTAGTTTAACTTGGAATGGAGTTTAAGAAAAGAAAGAAGACTTTTTAATCTTGTGGTTCTAATATAAAGTTATGTCAAATGTACCAAAATATCCTTTAATCTTGTGGTCTAAAATATTCCACGTGTAAAGCTAAAGTAATAGTGTTTCCATAAAAGGAAAGAGGTCATTCCTTTTGAAACAAACTAAAAAGGAAATAGGGTCATTCTTTTTTAAATTGAGGGAGTAGATGAATATTGCACAAGAGTCATGAATATTGTTAGTGAAATGAGAAATCACGGTCATACAATTTCTGACCAACAAGTTGTGGAAAAGATTCTAAGTAGTGTCACATAAAATTATGAGTACATTGTTGCTATTACTAAGGAGACAAAACATCTTTCTAAGTTTTCCATCGAAGATCTAGTTGGATCATTCAGTGCACACGAGAAGCAAATATATTTTTGTAAAGATCAACCTAAAGAGACGACTTTCAAGTCCAGAACAATGAGAATTCTAAAAAATTCTCCAAAAAATCAACAGAAGAAGAATTACAAGCCAAAAAAAAAGCATGATCATAATGGTTCTTCCAAGAAGGTTGAAGAAAAAGGTAAGAAAAACTCTAGTCTTTTTTGTAATGTTTGCAAAGAGACTAATCCCACTGCAAAAAAGTGTTGACACAAAGGTAAGCTCCAATATAAATTTTGTAAAAAGTTTGTCCTCATTGATAAGGATTGTTGACATTGAAATGGGAGAAAGCAATTTTTTGTGAAAAATAGGAGGATGAAAGGGAAGAAAACATACTCTTTTTTTCTAAATCTGATGGTTTAACAAAAAGCAATGAGTGCTATGTCAATAGTGGTTGTAGTAATTACATGACTGGAGAGGAAAAAAACTTTCATCTCAATTAAAAATAGCATTACTACTAAAGTGAGAATGGGGAATGGAACCTTAGTTAATGCAAAAGGTAAAGGTACCATTTTGACCAACATGAAAGGAAGAGGTAAGCAAATTCATGATGTTCTTTACGTTACTGACTTGGAAGAAAATTTTCTTAGTGTTGGTCAACTTATGGAAAATGGTTGTTCTCTTATGTTTAGATATAAATATTGCAAGATTTATGATAAAATTGAGCAAAATCAAGTCATTGTTGAAGTAGAGATTATAAAAAGAAAATTTCTTTTACAATTTCATTACAATGTATTCAAAAATGAGGTTATACATAATTTATGGCTTTGACACGAAAAATTTTGTCACTTAATTTTCATGGTTTGAAACTTCTCAAGCAAAAATACATGGTGCAAGTTCCTTATGAGATAAATATATACTAAGAATAAGGTAGATAATATTTCTATCATATCTTTAGATGTGTCAAATCAAGAAGAGGATGAGGAAGAGGACGTTGTCTCTCATGGAAGAGAAATCTCATATTCAGATGGTGAAGAACCACTTCCAAAAGGAACAAAAATGTTAAGTGACATTTATCAAAGATACAACTTTGCCGGTGTTAAGAAAAAAATTATGAGGAGGCAATAAAGCATTATTTTTGGAAGAAAGCCTTGGAAGAAAAAAATCAGAAGATTGAGAAAAATAAAACTTGGGAGCGTGTTAGTATACACAAAGAAAGAGAAGTTGTAAATGTAAAGTGGATTTGCAAAAGCAAACTCAATAAAAAAGGAGATATTCAAAAGCACAAGAGAAAGGAGAAATTCAGTTGCAATTATTGTCAGACTAGAGAACAACTTGTTGACATCGTCACTACAACACTTACATATGAAAAGTTGTGCCACCTTCGTGAAGTCATTAGAGTTTCAAGCAAATGAATTAAGGGAGAGTGTTGGAATTAATGCATTCTCACCTTCATGTTTAGTATTTTAATATTGTCTCTTTGTTTTTCAAGAAGTCTTTTAGAATTTTATAATACAAATATCTAGTAATTTGTGATACATGTATCTAGTTCATTGTACAGGACTTTTTATTTTATAATTTGAGTAGTATAAATAGTGATGTAGTTTATGATGGTAATAATCTCAAGTGTCCTTAAGTAGCCTATATAAAACTTGCGCATTCTCTAAAGATAATATTATCCTTCCAAATTTCCCATATACTGAACTCGCAGTTTCGTCTGGGGATCAGGTCCAAAGTTTGTTTTCAATCATACAACTTCAGAAGCTCATACACAACTTAAAATATCAAGTTGATTCTTTTGTAATTGCAATTCACAAGTAAAATTTTTCATTGAATCAACACGAAAGGATTGTTCAGTTAATGGCATTTTGTTGATTCTCTTCAGCTTCTATACATGTATGCTTATGGCTGTGAATCAACAACTGGATTTTTTTAGTTCATCTTTGCTCTTGGAGTTGATCACTGAACTAAATTTTTCTTAATAACTAGATTTTTGGCTTGCCGTATTTTGGATGTTTGGAAAGCTTTTAGGACTCCTCAAAAGGACTCTCTCAAAAGGTTCGGAAGAACTCACAAAACTTAATCTTAACTTTACCTTGAATTTGAATATTTTTAATTCAATATTATGATTCATTTTATGAATTTTTTATAAGTGTTTGTAAGTATTTTAAAGTATTTAGAATCAAAAGAAATAAAGATACACTTTAAATAAGCTCAAACGGGACAACCAACCAAAAAAAAGTGGGGGCAGGCGACCCTGGCGCAGGGTGCCAACTCCTTCCATCATAGAGTTCTTTTGGGAGCAATGAAGACGTGTCTCCCTAGACTCTTGGGCGCATTTGGGGAGTGTCGTGCTAGCATATCCCCAGGCATGCTTTCGACAAATTTCCCCTCTCATTTTCTGATTCTAAATTACTTTTATTCGATTCGTTTTATCAAGGTATCCTTAGATTCAATTACCCAACCTAAGTAAACACTATTATACTCCAAAGAACATTCCAAACCATCACTTTAATCTCAAGAACTCATCAAAACACCAACAAGATAAGATTTTTGGTGAACCTTAAAAACACCTATCAAGAACTTAAATCCTTCAACTTTTTGGAAATGAAATTATGCTGAAGATAACATGTTTGGCGTGTGGGTGAACTAACCCAACACTATGTAAGCTCACATACCTCTTAGGGATTAAACCCATGGAGAAAATCTGCAACTAAACTCAAGAACGTTGACGAACGCTTCATCTTTCCTTTTTTCTCCTCTTTTATCTTCTTTTCTCTTCTTGTCTCTTCTTGAACTCTCAACTAACACCAGAGGCTGTTTATACGGAGTATCAAATGAACCTAAAAGTATATGTTATCCCTAAATATACTAAAAACAAATTAAATCTGATTGGGTAAGGATTGGACCAAAATACCCCTCACTATTTCCGGCTAACTTTTCTTAACTGGACAACCTAACTTCAAAGTGTTATATCTCACTCATCCGAACTCAAACCTCAGCAAACTTGGTGGAGTTGGAAAGACAATTCAAAGATCATTCCTATCGTATCTTGTAGAACATCTAAATCATTCTGCTGTAGGAGTTATGGTCGTTTGAAGTTGACCCAAAATCATACATAGCTTAACCTTGCAAAATTTAAGATTTTTCCATTTTCAATTTAATTATTTTTGGAGCTCAAGGTTCTAAATATAGTGAATTGACCTTAATACTTAAGAAATATTTTTTAATTCCTTGGTAAAATCTCACACACTATGAAGAATGGTTCGAGTCTTAGCTCAAAAATTTTCCGAGGTGTTACATAGGTCATAACTAAAAATAGTTTAATCTACAAATGTTTTTTTAAATAAATTTAAAAAATCAATCCAAAGGACAACTAAATACCACAATTAAAATATGATTTATCTGCGCACAAACTTATGTAGTTGTTGCTACAACGGTGCGGTAAAAATGTTTATGATGAAGAGATTTTTTTTGAGAATGTATTTTTTGGATGACTGAATCATTCTCCAAGTGGGATAATTGTTAGATTGTAGAGCTTGATTAATATTTGATGTACTGTCATATATTAATGTTCACGCGGTTCAACCTTTATTCTCCATTTGTTCTCTGTACTATTTATTCTCCATTTATTCTCTGTAACCAAATTTTAGGCTGTACTATTTATTCTATGTAACAAAAAATACTCTGAATTATTAATATATATCCCACCGCCGTGGAAGTTTACTCACGGGGTGTTACCACGAAATATTGGTTTCTCTCTGTCTCTCTCTAGATCTCTCATCTCTCTCTCTAGAAAGTTCTTGTGTTCTTCATTCATCAAGTGTGTATGTGTGGATTCGATCCTAACAGGAGGTGGTGGAAGAGATGGAAACTAGAAGGAACAGAGCAACGTAATTTATGGGATGAAGATATGCTATAATAATTTCAGGAACTTTTTTTGAGCAATCATGAATTCCATCTTATTCATCGCACTGAACGTCACTACAAGGTCTTATGATCTTGTTTTTCTTAGTCAATGCTTGTTTGTTTATGTCAAAGAGAGATCATATGTATAAATTATTGTTATATTATTGTAAGATATGTGGAATGAAAGATTGAAGAAGTTTAAGGAGGAACTCAAAATAATACAAAGTATGAATACATATATATACCCCCAATCATTCTTGAGAGATAGGTACTTCTAAATATTGATTTGCTAATATATTCACTTTTTGTATATTACAACCATGATAATCTTTGAAATATTTAGATATTGTGTATTTGGTTAATTATGATTTGGAAATTCAACCCAGATTGCACACTCCAATAACAATGAACAATTGGGTATGGAATTGATATTTAGTAATTTAGGGAGAATTTCTTATTTAAAGCTTATGTCGTATTTATAATAACTTATATTTTTTCTCTTAAATAAAATTCTTTTAGTAGATGTATTACTTGTGATCAAATAACATGAGGTTCTTATTTAGGGCTTGTTCATGCTAAAATGTAATATATCGTTATGTTTGACAATTGTGAATTATGAATTTTGAGTCATGGATATTTAATTGCGATTAATCTGAAATTACTTTCTAAGATCGGTGATCAATAAATATCCACAATATTTTTTCTAGTATTTAACATAAAAATATGAAGTGTGGGTAAAAACCAATGGTTGCCCAAGATCATAGTAAGATTAATTTAGGTCTCCGCTATGCCCTACTATGATAAAGACCATAGAAGTCAAGAGAGGAGGTGTCGACTAATGTTTATCAAATTAAACAATTTCTGTGTGTGTATTTTATTGGAGTTACGAATCTCCTATAAAATATGATATGTCAAATCCATACATGTTTGGGTAGGATATTGTAGTGTTCATGGAAGTGTGAAGTGGAAAAAATTTGCAAAGTGGTCGAGTGATGATCAGATGTGGCTACACTTAGTCACTAGGAGGATTCCCCTGTCGGTGAACCACACAGGCGTAATATTTCTTAAGGCCCTGGTGGTGGCGTGCGCGGTGTCGGGCATAGAGTTGAATGTGGAGGCCATAAATTATTTCGGAGTGTAAGATATTTTACCGAGGAAACAAAAATGCCTTCTTCCTACCCGTACACGTGACTTCATTGTGAAAACAGGCAGGGGTTCCTCTCTTAGATAATGATGAGGTACTTCCTATGGATCCCCCTTCACCCTCTTATGGTTAGACATGGCACTATTTCCCGGAGAAAGAGGAGGAGGATGGACAAGGCCAACAACAGTCAAGTGTCTACCCAATCGAACGACAAGGGAGGCGACAACACCTAGCCCACCAGTCCCAGCCCCCACTCTCAAGTTCATGGGTCGAGAAGGACCTGGCGGCTGTCCGGAGGAGTTTGAGGAGCTCCGTTGCTGACACCACTCTAGTTTCCCCTAATACTGCCTTAGAGGTCGAAATGCTCTGTTGCGAGCTATGCCAAGAGAGGAGGAAGGTTCTTGAGAAGGATCATCTAATAGTATGGATATGAAAGACCATGAGGATCATATTCACCTACGTCGCACGTGGACAAGAGATTCCCTGAACCGAGAGAGGAGATTTCCATTCACTTTTATGGAAGAGGTCATGGCCATACTGGTACATCGAGAGGATCTCGATTATGATAACGACACCTCAAATCCCAAGTGTCTTGATTTGGTTCTTCACCCTCTTTGGGTTTGAAATTGGAACATTACTTTATTCTATCTTTTCGCATTTCCCTACTTATGTAAGCACGTGGATGCTTGAATTACTGTTTTATACATACTTTAGTTAATTTCTAAGGTTTATGAATTATTGTTCTATTGTTCGGTAGTGGATGAATTGCAGGGATTACTCTTTATACGATTAGGGGTCTATATATGTGACTATGGAATAATAGGTGAGATAGGCTGAGATTCTGTCTCTATGTCCCGCTCAGGCGGAAGGAATCCTGCACAGCGGTCTCATCTTGGCGGAAAAATCCGTCCCTACTGGCCCTGACAGAAACAGAACCAATGCCAACAATTTTTTGGGTTCTTCTCTTTTCTAAGCCTCTCTTATATTCCCTGGATATAACTAGGCATACAAGATAATCCCCCTTAGCTAGGACAATTGTTGCCTACCCCGAGTCAACCCAACGATACACGCTGTAAAATACCTTCACGCTTCAGCACTACAACATGCTTGTCCCCAGGATACACCTATACATTCACACAACTTTTAGTTGGTCGCAAAACACGTACAAATCTTGTATATCACTCGTAGATTATCTAGACCCTCGCACCAAACTTAATTATGGCTTTCCTCTCTCAATGAGTCTCACTGTACTTAACTAGTTACCACTTGCATAATTTCAACAATCCAGCCATCATATTAGTCGTATTAAAGTTCTGACACACATTTTTTGTGAACTTAATTATATCATCACATCCAAATAATTACAACATTTACGTTAACAGTTAATTCAGACGACAAGAAGCACACATTCAAAATTTCAAGTAATAATTCAGCCAAGTCCAGATTCTTAATTAGTTCATTCCATAGATAGTCATTAATGATTACTCATACATTTATACAGACCCTAGGGCCAGATACAAATTGAAACCTTCTTAGTTCCAATTTACGTTTCAACTGTAACCACTACGTCTAGTTAACTTCGTTGAGATACAAATTGGAATTGGGATATACCAATGTAACTCAACTTATACTACAAGGGACAGTCGCAAGAAAAGAGAGAAAGGTTGGGATAACTTCCCAGAATGCTTCATAGCTTCCTAAGGATTAGATGTGCATGTCAAAACACCCATACGCATTAGTCTTCTCGACACATTCTCTTGAACAGGGAAATCGATAACCTGGCTTTTGATACCAACTTTTCACGACTCAACCCACAGTGTAGTGTGGGTACCTACTCTAACACCAATGTAGGAGAACCCTCATGTCCCAATAGTCAAAAGCAAATGGAAAATTAAAGGAAATAGACTAACAAAGTAATTTTATGTAATAATTTTTATAAGCAAGAGTTTTAAATGACTCAAGGTCAAGACTTGTAAGTCAATAAACATCCCAAAGATCTAGTCTAAATAGATACAAGATCTACTAAGAGTACATCACACCAAAATATGTAAATGACACAGCTCCCAGGATATGTAGGAAAAGTAGAAATTGTTGGAGATTGTCTTTGTCTTAACCTATGAAACATCATTGAACCTGCATCCAGACTATGCCAAAAAAAGCATCGCAACAGTAGTATAAGTACAACCACACATACTGGTAGGCATAATCGCTCAACCTGAATACCCACCACATGATATAAGAAATCAACTAGCTAAATATGCAATAAGGCTAATCGTTCGTCCGGCCTTATATTACCAACCGCCACAGGTTCTAGCAATACTTGCTTCGTTCTTGGTCATAACTAGTCATTCTATCCCTTTTTAAAAGGCAATTCACAAGTAACTACTCACTAACCTTGTCACCACCCACGTCAAGTCTTCACTCCACTCCTATACACTCAACTTATAAGCCCGTATTTCACCTATCAAGGATTACTATCCCAACTTCAACAATAATAACCAAGACTACATTTTAGCTAATAAGGATAGCACCAAAATCCTTAGCTTCTCTTACCCTGCTACAACCAGGTTTGAGTCTCGACTATTCACAAATCACTATACCACCTGATACCTCAACTTCACTTTAGCATCAAACCCACACATCATAGAGTACAAATAAGTAAAGACGACATCCTAAACATTCAAATATCGAACATGTGCAATATTGCCAACATCTACGAACAATTTCATAATTTCACAATTATTAAAATATGCATATATGGCAAGGCAATGATCCTATCATGGAACCGAAACTCAAATAGTTAGTGTACCGGTACGTGGTACCCGATCTAGTGTTTATACCTGAACTAGGCAACCAATCCTTCATATATACCGAAACGTGGCAACTAATCCAAGTTAGAGTGTCAGAACACAATACTCAAACCATTCAACAAGCCACAATCACAATCACAAGTATATTCTTAAATCATACAATCAAGTCATAATCCATGTCATACAACGGTTCACCCAACCTCATTTACAACTATTGTAATGAATAATGCAACATTCACATACATACACGTACTATAATAAGGTAAGAACAAACATACATCACACAGTTTGAAATTACAATCATCACCTCAACCCTATTCCAAAAACTAGGATTTTCTCCTATGGTATATGCCTAACGTACAACTTAAGGATATACACATAATCAACCCTTGTTCGGTGCAATAAAGTGTAAGCATGAATTATACCATCATTTCATCACACTATGCGGTGAATAAAAAATTCAGAACTACTCAATAAGTAAACCTGGCATACATGGGCGCCAAGCATTTGTGAACAAATTGTGGATAAATCTTTGGTCTACGGACGACAAGACGGTGGATTTGACTGGAATTCCTCAAGCTATCACCATCTCCACACTAGAAATCTCTTCTTCCTTCTTTTCCAAGCTTAGAGCAGCCTTTGGGGGCGGTTAGGGTGGTTTACGTCTAAAATAGGTGTTTTATGAAGAAAAAGAAAATAGAATTTTGCGTTATTTAGAATTTTTCTCGCCTATTCCGCTGTGGTTTTACCGCCCTAGAGGCATCTAGCCCGCCCTTGCAGGACAGTGGCCCCAATATTTTCTCAAAGTTTTGTTTCTCCTAAATCGTGATGGTTGACGTCGTTACACTCTCTCTTGACGATATGTACTGCACGTAACCTTAATGGCCTTGAACTTCAAGCCAGCAACACTTTCCAACATTCAAGTTGTGCTCTTTCTACAATTCTTTAGCCAGCAACACTTTCCAACATTCAAGTTGTGCTCTTTCTACAATTCTTTTTGAACAATGCGGCAAGAATTTATTCTCCGACACGTTTTGAATTGTTTATATTTCTGTTACATCATAAATTATTCTGTTGATATTACAGGATATAAAGTACAAATAACTTTTATACATATGATATATGAGTATACGAATTTCATACCATTTTTATGCATATTTCTTATACATATTTCATGCCAAAAGTAAACACTGATCATGCAAAAAACAATATGAAATCATACAATTTGTAACTAGTAATTATCCTTTTTTTTTAATTAATAGTATACCGATTTCATCCCACTATTATTCATAATTCCAACCAATATAATGTTCAAATGGAAATTTAATACTCGCGCCATAAAAACTATAAATTTACATTTGATCTTACTATAATACAAATTTAAAACAAAATTTATGTCAATTTTTATACCAGAATCATACCAAAATTTAATAATGCTTCTAACAATTAATTGTCATTCATTAGATAAACAGTATGCAATATTCATACCAATATAATATCAAAATCGTATCAACATGGTATAACCAGTGTACCAATTTAAAAAATTAAAGAATTATGTACTGTTTAACTAGAAACATACAAAAAAATGTTCATAGCAAAATCTATATCAATTTTGAACAAATTTTATGTAATTTAAAAAAATCGATGTTCATACCAAAAAACGCCATAATTAAAATTATTATACGCTAAAAAAATATGATTTTTTTTTCTAAATATCACTATTCATAATTTTTCTTTCTAACCATTTAATCTCATGAAATGATTAGAAAATATCATGTATTAGTGTAATTAGTGCACTTATTCATTGTTTGTAATGTAAATGCTAGAAAATTATTTGATGTACATAACAAATGTTATGTAAGGAATTGACACATTATCATTCAAGTTATGCCAATAAACTCACAAAAGAGGTGACTCAACACACAGAAGATGTGTGATTTTCTTTGAGAAGAAAAGACGAGCTTCAATAAATTTATAATGATCAATCTCCGAGACAAAAACTATCTCTTTATGTAGATGCACAATATTTATTGGATCTACATAAGGCCGTGTAACAAATAGGCTATTTGTTCACATGTAGAGGCACAACAATATCTTGAAATTAAAAGAAACACTCGTAATCACTTCTGCAAATCATGAAGAAATAACTCTGACTATGAAGTATGTTGGGATTGTGTTTGGTTGGAATCATTACCTATCATATTCAGAAAATTATACCATAGTCGGGTGTAAGTCCTATCACACTTATGTTATATCAAGTTATTCTACAAGACAATCAACAAAAAAATGATAGTGTCCACAATATGATTATTGTTATAACTAAGTTGAATAGGCATTTACATCCCAGCGCGGTCCAGAATAATGGATTTTCTACAGATTATATTGATTAAAAAACTCAAAGCCCTCATATTCAATGAAAATTATTAAATGATGTATCAGAATGATTTTAAGAATGTCGCATCTTCGTGAATGATATTTTATCACAAAGACACTATAAGCTGATGACATTATCACAAGAAATGAAGTGGTATATTTATTAGGGGGAGTATAATATACATTGTACTCTTTTTCTTAATCAAGGTTTTGTTCCCCTATGTTTTTAACAAGATTTTTAAAGAGGAAACTAATAATGTGTAATAAAATATGTGTGTACTCTCTGAAGGATAAGAAAATTTTTCATCACTTGTCTCCCTAATGTTATTTATTTAATCAACTATATTTCTTGTCTTATTTGAATTTAGATTATAACCGAAAATAAGTATTTATGAGCTCAAAAATTTAATCAAACAAGCTATTGTATTACATATCCTGGTCCACAAACTAATCAAGTCAAAATATTGTAAGAAAATAAATTAATATGGAACAGAAAATTACTATTGTATTCATTTGTATGATTATCATAAAATTGTGGTTCGAACATTTGAAAAATGTCTGAATTGAATTAGTACAACTAAACTTTTATCATAGTCTACTGAACTTAGAAAAACAAAAGAAGTATGAATTAAAAAAAAATGAATTCCAAACAATGTTTTGAGATATAAGTAAATGAGTCCATGATAATGTCACGAATTAAAAAGACAGGAGGGTTTTCCTTCGAACTAGATTGACAATAAATTACACTACATATATAAAAGCTATTTTTAATGTATATATAGAGATTTTGAATCTCTCAATACAAGACTAAATGTTGACTCTGTGGTTTAGTGAGAAGTTCCATGTTCAAATTTTAGTCACTACATTGCTCGTTGTTGAGCCCTGGTAAGAAAAAAGGAAAAATTGTATATAATAAAAAATTGATAAATCAATTTAAATGACATAACCACATTTTATTAAATTGTGCCGTGTATCAAACTGTTTGTCAGTTATCTCTCTCCCTCAAACTCTCGCTCGCCACTCTCTCTCTCTTACTTCATCTCTCGCTTGTACTCTCTTACTTTTATACAAACACAAATGTGTAAAATGTGTTTGTGTTTGTATAAAGCGAGAAAAAATTGTATACACACATATATTTTCATTCCCTCTCTCTCATCTCACATATCTCGCTCATCATTCTCCCAGATCTCGCTCGCCACCTTTGCTTCTATCGCTTATACACACAGAAACGAAATGTCTAAATTGTGTTTCTGTTTGTATAAAGCAAGAGAAAATTGTATATACACATGCAAATATATTTATCTTCGTCCTATACACTTACAATTATACAATATAAATATTCTTCGTCCCAATTTTCTTTTGTCTTTCTCTCTTTCTCGTGTTATACATACACAAATTATACAATTGATTTGTAAACAACTACTTTCTTTTGTATATGTATAACGAATTATACAATTAATTTTTTTATATATGTATAGCGAATTATGCATATTTATGTTTGTTATGGAGATCAATTATGCAAATTTTACTATAGTATACAAATATGAATTTTGTGTTTGATATATGTGAAAGTTGCTCTAAGAAAAGCTCATTGGGAGTGTTGCCCCAAAAAATGGGCTTTTAATATGAGAATCATAATTTATCAAACTCCAATATAGATATCGAACATGAGAGGGAAAAAAACACGTTGATACTTTTTATAAATTATATAATAGTTTATTTAACATTTGATATTGATCGCAACAAATTTATAAGTCATATCTCTTTTAGTCAGTCCAACCTAATTCAAATGTATCTTGTTTGTTGTTTTCTATTTATAGACTAACCATCATCTTAAATTTAGGCTTTTATATAAAATAAAAAAAACAGTTAGAAGAAGCATGTGTTTGGCATGACTTTATATACACTAGGATTACTCTTAGTCATCATCTAGTATTGCTCCTCTGACTCAAAAGGAGATATTCCTTTTTGTGTAATAGAATTGAAAATGACGTCTTCCGAATCTAGAAATATTGGTCATGAAGCAATATGAAAATGACTTTATATATAATTCCTTCCTCCTAAATTACATACTATTATTTAATTTAATATGAATTTTAAACATAAAAGAATTTTCAGAGACCTAATCAAGCACGGTTGAATGGCTATAAAAAAATTTACATTTATATGTCAAACAATTGTGTAACTAACAAAATTTTTTTAAAAAAAAAAAAGAAAAAACAAAAAATAATAAATAAACAACAAAAAAAATTATATCGTGAATATTGTTCAAAATATTTTGTATTTTATTTGGCATTAATTGGATTGTACATAATTTGGGGACTATCGTATCTATCACTCCTGCGCAATCTCCATCCTTCTGCCTACGACCTATGGATGGCCGTTTTTCCCTCTTTTTCGTTCCTAAGTAGGAAAATCCATCTTTTGTCTCGAAGCGTGGCGCTTTGATTGAGTCCGCGCACTTCTCTCTTGGCGTGTTTGTCTCTCATAATTCCCCTGGACATTTCCTGCCGGCTGCTTTATAGTCGACCATTGGGTGCTCGGGGCGCCTTTCCCTCGTCCCCACCGTTGCACCTCTTCGTTTCCGGTTGGCGGCCCTCTTTCCCCTTGTTTGAGGGTGCAGTATGGAGGCTACGCGTTTTTCCTTTCGTCCTTCTGGTGTTTGCCGGGCTACTTCCCGCTCACGTGCTACGTGGTTCCTGGGGTTTTGTTTTACCTGCTGGCCTACCATACCGCGTCGTAACCCGCGCGATCTACGCCGCCCTGCGACGGTGGCTCCCGCTTACCGCTTCTGTCCGCGTGGGCATTGCGACCGTCAGTCGGGCTTTGCCGGCAGGCTGGATCCCGGGCTCTCGGGTGATCTGGGGGGCTGTGCTTTGGCTTTTTTGCCCACGGGGGGGCGGTGGGAGCGGAGATGGGGTGTCTTAGGGCCTTTACCCAGGCATGCGGTGGTGCAGCTTCGGGTTGAAGAGCGTTGCGGGGCTGGTCCCGTGGGCGATTTACCGTTTGAAGTTCGGTCCGTCTCGTGTTGCGCTGGTTTTCTTGTTATGAATTGCCATTTTTCTCGTCCGGGTTTGCGTCGAATTTGGTAGGTCCAGGCTCGTTCATCATCCCTAGCTGTGTCCGACTTTGTTTCTTTCTGCTCCCCTGTTCAGCCGCTATCGCGCTGACCTGGGAGGTTTGCCTGCTTCGACTTTTTTAGGGGGCTCCTTTTCTTTTTCCTAATCTCCGGCCTTGTGGTTGCCGACCACTACGGTAGTTTTCTTCTCCCCCTCCCTTTTTCAGTTTCTTTGCTATCTCTACTGCATCTCACCTATGCAGGGCCTCTTTCGGGTTCCGCTTTCTGTCTTCCGCATGATCTTGCGTTTTATTCTCTAGTTTCCCGGGAGTAAACGGCAACCCTTCTCTACGCTGTTTTTTGATCCCCCTGGGCTGGAAGAAAGAGATATCTTCAAAGCCCACACCGGGTAGATGGGAATGAACAAGTCCAAGGAGGGGAGGGGGACAACTGTCGAACGGGCGGAGTATATGGTACTGAAAAAGGGGGGGGGTAATACAGAGTGAGGGTGGCTGATGGGGAAAGACCAGGGGCACGGAGATGGAAGTGAAGAGGGGGGGATGGCGGCGCGGCCGAGCGGAGAGCAGTGGGTGGACCGGTATATAATTAAGGCAGTAGCTGAAGTGGGGTAGGGTGGGTACTGGGGGGCCCTTAATACTAGGGGGATATCCTTGGGCGTTGTGATTTGGGGAGCAGTGGGGGGGTGAGGGGGGCCATTTAAGTCGGGAACCTCCCATGGTCTCGTTCTAAAAAGATTATGACAGCGGAGGTGTAGGGTTGTTTTTATGGGGTCCTTTTAGCTGCGCTAGACGGGGGGGGTGGTCGGAAAGTGCAGGGTGGGGAAAGTGCGGCAGTAGAGGATGAAAGGATTGGGATCTTCTCTGAGCTTAAGCGTTACCGATACTTTTTTTTGGGGACCTCTTGGGGTGCCAGACTCCCGGATTTCGGTATGCTCGCGGTACAGTAGAGCTTTCCCACGCGCCCAAGTGTGTGGCCGGGTTCAGTCGGTGATCCGGGAGGCTGTGCCCGCGCTAACTTCAGCAGTCGGGGGAGAGTGGTCCTGTCTCCCACTCTATAACGTTGGAGATCACGGGGGCCGTGCGGTCGGGTTTTTTACTCGTGATAAGGCGAGGGTAGGCTATCCATTCCGTAGTGGGTGCAGAGATCCTGTTTCGATATGTCGTTTTCGTCTCTGAGGTGTTTTCGGACAAACGACTTGCTGGGTCGCGGTTGTGGTTCGCCGTTGTTCGATCCGGTTGGCGCTCCTTTGATAGTGATATGGGGGGGGAGTGCTTTGCACGCCGGGTCACCAGCAAATGAGCGAGTAGGACGCATTTTCTTGGCAAGGAGCAGGAATAACGGCCGCGGAGCGCGCTCTTCCCTGGTTGGTGACACCTGAACGCGTTGGGGGTCGATCTAAGTGTTGTGGGCTTATGTACAGTTGAGAAAGGAGTATTAGCGAATCAAACGGAAGATGGTCTGGGCGATAGAGGGGAATTTGTGGTGTCGGGGCTGATGAGTGGGGTGTGCGAAAGGGGATGGATGGGAAGGTGTGGTGTGGAGGGTGGTAGGGAGGTAGTGGGGGTGTAGGTGCATACGTGGTCCTATGGTGAGGAAAGGGGGGGTGGGTGGGGGAGGGGATCTTTAGGCAACAATGGATTGTCATGGTGGGCTTGCGCTCGCGTCCGACTTCCGATGGTGTTCTGTAGTGCTGGTTTCACGGTACTCGATGCCACTGCTTAGTGTCTAGTGGGTTCGACGTCTGAGTGGGGGGAGCTCGGATGGTTGTTCGCATCTGTTCGCTGAGGAGTCACTTCTCTGTCCACGCTCTTTTCTTTTTGCCGGACCAATTGGCCCTTGTCTTTTTTCGCTGTTGGCGTGTTATTGTTATGCGAGTGCCAGTCTACGTCTGCTCATTTGGTTCGTCTCGTATCTTATAGCAAGAGCTATGTTAGATGTACGGGGCCTTCTCTACCCCGACTTAGCGCCGCGCGCCGGGTTGATTCTCATGAAGCAGGGAGTAGATTCGGGCCGAATGAGACTTGCACCGTGTGTTAGGTGCACTTTGTGTCTCTGGTGCTGCGCCGTGTGAAATGTTTGGCCAGTTTACCACGGCTAGTCCTGGGTTTTAGTACTCTGCATATTGGGTGATTCGCCGTTAGTTGTTGGTGTTTGGGTGGTCGTTAGTTCCTGTGGGGTTGCTCAGGATGGGGGAAGGGCGCGGGTGGGATGAGTGCTGATGTGTTGCACTTCTCTCTTCACTGTGTACCGGAGTGTGGTGAGCTCCAGATTGGTCCATCTGCCGTACGCTGGGGCAATGCGCGTATGGGGGGCCTTTCCTTCTGTCTCATAGCGAGGCGGGATTTATTCTTTTTGTTACTTTTTTTGCTCCCCCTCTTCCTAAGTTCTCCCTCCTTGCACCCTCCCCTCCTATGCACTCCCTACAATTCTCGTTCTCCTCCCCGTTCAATCAAAGTGACCCCCGCCCCCCCCCACTTGATTTCCTCCCGACAAACTTCATAATCAATGTTATATTTGTATAATTTGAAGAAGTGGTTACTCGTGTTTGATTCTTTTGAATGCCAAGATATTGTTGTGATCAAATAATATTCAACATCTATATAACCAAATAGTTTCTGACTCAGATATGGATCGTTACAAATTAAATGAAGCCGGTCTTTTCTTCTCAAAGAGAATTACACATCTTCTAGGTGTTGAGTCACTTGATTTGTTAGTTTCTTCGCATAGCTTGAATGACAATGTGACAATCCCTTCACATAACTTTTGTTGTTCATAGCAAATAATCTTCTAGCATTAGCATAATGAACAATCTGTAAGTGCACCAAATGCACTAATGCATGTCTTTTTAAATAATTTTCTTGAGATAAAAAAGATTCTT
This sequence comes from Solanum habrochaites, assembly GCA_027704765.1. Taxonomy (NCBI): domain Eukaryota; kingdom Viridiplantae; phylum Streptophyta; class Magnoliopsida; order Solanales; family Solanaceae; genus Solanum; species Solanum habrochaites. The sequence continues at coordinate 6,167,317 of JAKWJA010002494.1, read as the reverse complement.
TCTCTGTTTTTAAGGAGTCTCAAAACCATTGGATACTCAATGGAATTGCTTTAAGACCTTTTCAAACCTTTAAGGATTTTCATACCGTAATAGTCTAGTTAGACATAATAATCATTCATTATACATATGCAAGTATTTCATCTATTGCCAGACTGATACAAGTCTCATTACATCCACCACTAGAGAGTATATCTCCATTTAATAATCTCAGGATTTTTGCAAAAATATTTTATGCTCCGTGGCACAAATTGCAATTTATATCTTATGGTTATACTTTCACAGAATGATTCATTTGTACCACACTGACATTATATATTGATCCATGAACTATAAGATCAAAAACATCACTTTTCTAAGTGAAACAAAATATACTTGAATAATGTTAATCATTTATCTGTTCACACTATATGACAAATTCAAATTTAAGCTCCCCATAACCATTTATAGGATTAATATTACTTAATATCAAATATACCATCGACGGTCATTTTGATGTTGATTATACAATATAACTTATCGATATCTCTTTATTTTTTGTCATTTTTAGGTACCTGTACCTTCACCAATGTTTTATGAAATGTTATGTCATAGAGCTCTTTTAAAGCACTTACCTTATTATCAATGATCATTTTGATATTTTGCTCCTCTCATTCCTCAAGGAGTTTTACATTTCGAATTGATTGGTCTTGTCACGACCCAAAACCGAGCCGCGACTGGCACCCACATTTACCCTCCTATGTGAGCGAACCAACCAATCTAAACCTTATCATTTCAATTTAATATCAACATAAACATGCGGAAGACTTAAACTCATAAATAAAGACAATTCAATAACTTCTTCTAAAATCAACATCTATTATTTCCCCCAAAATCGGGAAGTCACACCACCAGACATCTAGTCAATTTACTAAGACTAAGAGTATGCGAAGAAGCTAAAAAACACATAAAACTAGTCTATGCGAAACTTCAAGGCATCAAGACTGATGAAAGGGATCCAGTCCAAGCTATAAGCATTAGCTCACCCTGAAGATCCGGTGTGACGAAGGACTGGCTAGAATTACTGTTGAGTCAAGATGACGTCACGTGACACTGTCATTACACACAATAATACAAAAGAACAACATAAAAGTAGGGGGTCAGTAGCCACCAAAGTATGAGTAGATATTATCGTGCCAACTCAAAATAAAGCAATATATCTCAGATAATATCATAAAACTCAACTATATTTCTTAACATGTGTAGCAACAAGTACAACATCATTTATAATACACGATCTATCTATGGTACTCAAGCCTCCACACCATACTCCTTTGGGGATACAGTTCTTTACGATTGAGTATATTAGCAGCTTTCAAGATTCAATTATCGTTATTCCCTTGTCCTCGGTACGTTGAACTCGCTCCGATCCCTACTACTATGTGTCGGAACGTGACACTCCGATCCCCTACATTCACAAATGTGGTCGGTACGTGCACTCTGATCCCTCTAATCTACGTGTCGGTTGTGACAACCTGTCCCACTACTTCTATGTTCGTACGTGACACTACTCCTGCCTCGATCCCCCACAAAAAAAAAATCCTAAAAACGTGTCGTTTCGTGACACCACCGTCCCACTAATTCTATGTGTCGGTAACGTGACACTCCGATCCCTCCCCTACATCTACGTGTCGGTTCGTTACACCACGTCCCACTAATCTATTTGTCGGTACGTGGGGAAACCCCCACTCCGTCCGCCCTAACCTCTACGTGTCGGTTCGGGACACCCGTCCCACTAAGTCTATGTTTCGGTACGTGACCCTCTCCGATCCACTAATCATTCTATTAATTTCCATCAAGCCTTCTTTATACAAGCCGTCATCATCCATCACTTTAGTTCATCAGAGCCTTCTTTTATATCAAGGCATCACATAACAGAGATTAGGTTTTTATCAAGATTTGGGTTCATAGCTTCATCATGCTTGTTTCATTCATCACAATCATATATAATAAAATAATCACATCAGCATACACACAATTAAGCATAACGAAGACTTTATAATACTACCCAACCATATCATTCGCTATTAAGAGTTTTACTCGAATAGTGTAAAAACCATAACCTCCCTCCACCGAAGATTCGTGATCAAGCAAGCCAATTCCTCAAATCCTTGTTGTCTCTTTCGTTTCCTAACCTTTCTCTCTCGTGCTCGAATTTCCCCTCTTTCTGTTTCTTTTTCTTTTTCTATTCAAACCTCTTTCTTTTACCCCATTAGTATATAATTAAGAATGAACGATGACAATACTAACCCACTAATTAAACTAAGGTACCACTTTTAACCCCCCAAGTAATTAGACTTATTAACCTTAAAACCCTCTAACTTATAATTAAGTAGGATAGTCCCAAACCCTTACAACGTGTAAATAAATCCGACCCAGACTGGGATTACGGCAACCGTGACGGCCCGTCGTGCCTGCGACGTCCGTCCTGGCAGGTCGTCGCAAAACCGCGAGACTCAATGTCCACCAAAGATCTGGTGACGGTCATCACCGCTTTGACGGTCCGTCCTGCCATTTCGTCGTGACGGTCAAGAGTCGATTTCAGTACCAAAATTTTCAAATCTAAAGTTTTTGGAAACGGGACCCCCCTCGACTCCGCGTGTTTCCCCTGACGGTCCGTCGTGGGGTCCGTCGACTCGCCAATTTTCCGAAATAAAATCTTGTGCTCAAACGACTCACAAGTCGTTAAAAACAGTTCCTCTCAAGCTTTTGGAGTACCATAGACTCTGTCATTCAAGGACTATTTATTGGAGGATTTGCAACTTAATTAAAATATTGGTCAACAAATACATCTAACAAATTACTTGCAACATTTTGCAAATGAATTACCTTTTGAACTTCAACTTTACATTTTCTAACGAGAAACCATATAATTCACCCTGTACATATTTTTCAGCTGCTACACATATCTCCCCCTAATGTTAGTAAATCTAACATTTACCGTCAACCTAATTTGGGGTTCCATCTTTGCATTTTGTGGAGCAATAAAATAATATGTGTATATATCAAATTTTTAGATAAAAACTATTTGGTTTTTGACACTGAACCAATTGTGTTGGAAGAACCTTGTTGGATTAATGCATGCATGTTAAATAAACTCATTGTCACGATCGGGACCACCCCCTAGACGTAACCATCGCCGTCGTCATCGGAGAGGACTACGACTAGCCTCTTAGCATTCATCATTACATTTCATAGGTTAAAAAGTGCGGTAAATTAAAAGTTTTATGTATCTATATAATTAGGTTTACATAGACCTCTCGCATACTATATAGAGAACTTACTTAGACTCCTCGCATCTGAAGCTTGCATAGGCTTCTCATTTAGACAACATAATAGATGCATAGAAATTAGTGTAATACTTCGTATCATTTTGAACCATCTAAACGAGTACAAATCTTGGACATAGCCAATACAAAGTCAACATGCCAATTAGGGCTTACATCAATATCCAAATTATAAAGGAATGAACCATGTTTATATTACAATACAACTTCTAAGCTAGATCATAGAGAAGGTAACATCCTCCATCATGAGGACCAATACTTGGAGAAAAGAGTCCAAGTCTTCTTCAATTGGCTTTCTAGGAACTCAATAGCTGAAACCTACATATTTGTACAAAACATAGAGATATGGGTTATTACAACACTTGTACTAAGTATGGAACATATGCACATAAAACATTGAAATCATACTTAAAAGAACATTTTTTTTTCAAATCCATGCTAAGTTAATTTGAAAAGCCTTTATGCACAATCAAGAGCACATATGAACCAATGAACACATACTCATCAAGACAATACCATATACAATACAAGACCACTTAATCAAGTAAGTCAGTCCACATATATATGCATATAGATCAATAACAAAACAAATCCAACAATGGTCTTAATAACGCATTCTAGAGTTCATAATATTAACACATATGCAAGACCCTTAATCAAAAACAATTGCCAAGCTTACAAGTGCAATTATCAAATGAAGTCCCATAACTCCACAGAACCAAGTAAGCCCAACAAAGGATCACAAACAATGTCTAACTTCATATAACGTAATATCATGAGTAGTCATCATCATATTTAGTAATATAGACTAATAACATGTACATAAGTAAAACTAACATCATTTAGAATCATCAACATGAAAATTCAACATAGGCATATCATTAACTTTATAAGAGCATAAGAAAAAACTCCTAGTACTTCCCTTAAGTATAACTAGTGCAATGTATAGGTAGAGTCTCATACCCCTACCTACACTAAGTCAAACCCATTAATTAACCCTAGTTAGTGTTCACTTTATTACTTCATATTACTTTTGGGAAAAATTGCCTTAACTGACATAGAACACATGACCTAAATATGGAATCCGGTGTCATAAAACCCTACACAAAAAGAAGGTGGTCTACTTGCCAAGGTAGTACCATAACATGAACATAATATTCTAGGTAGATCCGCTAGCTAGTATTCCTATGGGGACAACATTGTTCAAGAACTAGGAGATATACTTTAGAACATCTTTATGAACAATTGCATTTTAATCTCCATCTCATGATCACCATTGTGAAGCTACCTTCCCACATTTGGAAGGGACACCTCTCATAACTAGTTCACTCGGTGCTAAGCTAAAGTGTAAGACCCTCAAAATGATTTAGGGTGTCTAGAGCCTCAGTTGTGCCTATAATATTTTTAAAATGTTAATTAATTGTTTTAAATTATTCTTGTATGATTTGAATTCATTTAAAAGTCAAACGTCAGGGGACGATCAAGACGTTCGACGACTAGTCACCTAAGGGGCCTTGTGCTTTTTTAGGTGCTTATGTGTGTGATGATATTATGAGGTACTTAAATGAGTAATAATTATGTTTATAACAATTATATGTAGTTTCATGAGGTTTGGAGGTCAAACATCCCAGAACATCCAAGACGTTGGAAAATTAGCCTTGTGACATGTATGTGTGTTTCTTGATGGTGCCTAGCATGTTTTTATGTATTGCATGTAATTGTTTTGGGTGAAATTAATGTGGAATGTCCTTGAAATTTTAATTTTCATATTTACGTTGTAAACGCCCGGGTAAGACTCCCCAAGGGCCTCGTAAGAGACCCTCAAAGAAGGACCCAAAGGCTGTCGAGACACTGCCTTGGCAGTGTCAATCGACTAAACCAAACAACGCCCCATTTGTTGAAAAACAGCCCGTTGGTAGTGAATTCTTCAATAAAAAATTATCCTGGGGAAGTCTCAGCCAAAGAAAAGCCGAAGATCCAATCGACTGAAGCAACAGACGGCCCGTCGCTGAACCTACTGGGCGTCAATGTGGCTGTCGATGGTGGCCTGCAACTGCTGCCTAGCAACTATTTTATTTGAGGGGTGAATGGTAAATTCACCCCACGTCCTAACCTGACCCTATTAGTTTATTTGGTTATTTTTTGGTGCATTTAAGTGATCAAAAACGTGATCAACCCATTCCTAATTATATTCACACAAATTAGACTTTCCCTCCAAAAACCAATCCTCTCTAAAAAAATCCATTGAAGGTGAAGCTCAAGAACATCTTGGAGCTTGGATTCCTATGGTTTCTTCATAAAGTTGTAGAGGTTTTATTCTAGATAAAGTTATGATGATCCTTCATGTCTATTTATCCTTCCATCTAGAGAGTTAATCTCAAAGTTTTCGAAGAGAAAATATGATCAAATTTCTTCTTCTTCAATCTAGCCATGGGCTCTTTCTAAAAGAGTTTTAAAGTGTTTAATAATGATGAATGATGATAATGTATTGGTTTTAATGTGAATTTCAATCAAAATTGCATTGTGAACCAATGTACCTTCCCAAACTCGATTTAGCCCTTGCATGGCATTGTGATCGTGGATTGAAATTGGTTGTATTGTGATTGTATTATGTTGAATTACTTATGTATACTGTTTATTATGTATATTGATGGTGAATTATGAGATATTTCATCCATGTTAATGTATTGAATACTTGATCTCTATTTTCTATTGATTGTTAAAGTATGGACTTCACTGTAACATCGAGTCTATAATACATATATACAAGATTCACTTATGCAAAGTTAATTGTAGCTACTTCCTTATATTGATGTTATTAGTGAATTGTGGTTATAAACCCTTGGTGATCAAATCAAAGGAATCTTGGTAAGGATTAATCTACATGTTTTAGCCTATAAATTGTTGTGCTATCAGCTTATTGTGAAGTCAGATTATGTTCAAGTGATTTTTAGCTACTCCGACAATTAATGTGTCATGATTAATATAATGGATCCAATGTGTATCAATTCATGATAGTTTGAATAGGATTAACCTATGTAAATTTATCCTCCATGAATTCCTAATATGAAGCACGCTTACAGTGATCTCGAGTTTATTGGCAATTGTAGTAGGGTCTCGTTTAGTCTATGATTTCTTTATCTACTTCCCTACATGTACATAATTGATGAATTTTGATTGATGATTCAAGACTAGGGAAATTGGTTGATGATATCATGACCTTGTAACAACTTGTACATGGTTTCATTCACGATTAAATTACATTCAGCTACTGCCCTATACATGTATTATGATGAAAAGGGTGTATTGATCAATGTTGATCAAAAGGGTTGACGAATTGGTAAGGTCTACTTTTGTCTTCTACTTCTCTATAAGGGTTGACGAATCGGTAAGGTCTACTTTTCTCCTCTACTTCTCTATAGTATTGTTGATGAAGCCTTGTATGACATTGTGTAGTATGGTCCACTTATGGTGGCAGTGTTTACTTTATTGTCAATGTATATATAATGTGATCATGGCCTTGAAGGAAAATTATACTATGAATGTGTGTTGGTGGTGAAGCACCCTATGCGAAGCCTATGCCTAGTTTCCTATTCTAACTATGATCTAGGTTGTGTTTCTAATGTCTTGAGCATGTATGTTAGGTTTATGTGTACTTGTTGCCTATGAAGAGGTCTTATGATTTTATATGTGAAGTAAATCTAATATAGGTGCATAAACACTAGAGCTTACTGTAAGAATGTTGTAAGTCTTGAATGAATGAGTCTTATGCTATGCTAATCATTCTATTATATTGTGTGATGTATCATTCACTTTGATAACTTGATAGGTGTACTAGTATGGGAAAGGTGTGGGACCTTGTATATGCATTGCACATGTGTGCCTTGATAGGATAGTTCCTAGGTTGGTCTTCCAAATACTTGAATAGGATTGTATGAACATGTTATGAATATTTCTTATATGGTAATGATGTTGAGTATACGATATGATTGAAGTATGAAGTGGCATAGTTCTGGTTTATTTATTGAAAGGATTCCTCTATGGTTATACCTCTAGACTATGCATTGATATATGAACATGTGTGAAATTTTATGGTGTTAGATAAGGTTTGCTCAGATACAAGTAACCACACATGTTGAAGATCCTAGTCCTTGTAGGGGCCTTGAAAGGTGTGCTCACGTGGTACCCTATACAATAGATAGGTGTTTCCAATGTTATGTACATGTGGAGGGTTTCTCAGCATATTTGGTTGATAAACTCTCATCTATGACCTATGAGCTAACATATTAGTAGATGACTCTCCTAAAGCCATAATTATGAGATAAGTTTCTAAAGGCTTAATAAACAAAGGGAATTAGCTAGCACCGATGAACTTGAAAATGAGATATGGGCGGGCTTCCTTGGAGAAATTCAACCATTTTGTCCTCATAAGGTGTTGACTTACCTTGGGGGGAAATTCACCTATGGTTCCACATGAGGTGAGGACTTTCGTTGAGGAAAATTCTCCAATGGTTTCTCACGAGATGAGGCTCCAATTGCTAATGAGCATGTAGAGGGTTATGTATATCTCTTAGTTCCATAAACTATGCTTACCACATAGGATCTAGAAAGTGACTTCACTTAGTATGCTAGTATGTGTTAATGTTCTGCCTTTGCTAAGTAAGAACGCTTTCCATTGGTGTAAGTCTCTATAACACCAAATTACATATTTAGCATCAATGGTCTTAGTGTCGGTTAAGGCTATAGTTTCCTAGAGTAAAATGAACATTGGAAGTAAAGTAAGGACCCTAACTAGGATAACCTAAGGGTAGTTTCTTAGTGTAGGTGGGTAATGTTACTTCACCGCTGTCATTGGCAACTGTGCTCTTGAGGTACGTCCTAAATGTGTTCTAATGATGTGTATATGTCATGTTCCTTATGATTACTTTGTCGTATTTGTCTACTTGTTTATGAAGATGTGCATGGGTATGAGTTCTATCTGTGTGGTCCTTATCCTTATTTTGTCATAAGTGGGGGGTCTTAATGACTATATGATGAAGGTCTTGTTAGGCAATAAAAAAGTTGGATATATGGCCTTGTTGATGTATGAAATAAAGTGTTAAGGCTTGTGGTCTCATGATAGGTTTACTAAGTATGTGTAAGGTTGTGGGGCTTCACATGTACATTGCACTAGTGGACTTAGATTGGGATTTGAGTAAGATCTTAGAATGTTATATGTGAAGTGAAATTGATATATGTGAATAATAAGTAAAGTTCATTGTAATGCCTTATGATCTTTACTTGAATGTGTCTTGTAATGTGCTATACTTCTATGATGGTATGTGTAAGCCTTGGTAAGTTGTATGTATGTTTTATTTGTGGCTTTAAGGTGATGCATTAAACCAAGTATCACGAGAGGGGTACTTGGGAAGTGAAGAAATAAAAAGGGAGGAAACTTACTGTAAAGTGGAAATATCTCACTGTAAAGTAACCCCAAGTGTGGCTTAAATTCTATGTATGATTTTATATGGTGTTTAACCTTTTAATATGTCTATATGAACTATGTGAATGATATAAATTCTATTGTATAAAGGTTTTATGAAGATTTACTCAAAAAGGCATGAAGTATGATTTCAAGAAAACGTCCCTTTTAAATGCATGTTTTTGCGTGATTTTCATACTTTCTCTACTTTTTACACAAAATGTAGGTTATGAATGCCTAAAGAATGTCTTAAATGGTAAAAAGCTTTATAGATGATTCCTAATCTCAAGGAAAGGATTCCTAAGTCATGTTTTTACTGTAAAGTGTAAAGTATAGTACTTATGTATTATGCTATAAGGGTAGTGTACCTATTGTACTCTTATGATGTTGAGTTTAGGATGGAAAAAGAGACTCAGAGTCTTTAAATATGTTGATATATATATATATATATATATATAATATATATATATATATGAAGTAGTTCTAGCCTATGAATGTTAAAGAATGTTTTAATTTTTGTGCTAAATTTACCTATGACAATGCGTTGAATGATAACCATGGGTTTGTATAATACCTCCGAGAGGTCAAGTATGCCATGTTACTTCTAGGGGGTGCCCCATGGATATGACATAAAGTCCTTTTTTTTTAAATGTCTTTAAGCCTTTATTAATCATCATAGCTTAGTATAGGTCATAGGAGACTAAACCCTTGTATATTATAATCATTAGCTCATTTGGAATTTCATGAGAACTTTCTTTCAATACAACCCTCTATATGTTCAGATTACACATTCATCAAACATAATGTCATTGTAAGTGCACATAGTGATTTCCATTCACCTTATATCTGCATACTTAATCATAATATCATAATTTCGCCCCCCCCCCCAAAATATAACCAAGACATTTCAATTACATTCATCATACCATCACCTATCTAATCTAATCACAATCAATACTTCAATTAAGCATCATCATCAAGTACAAGCCATCACAATTGAAGTAACGATTTAAGATCATGTCTTACCAATTTACTTTCACGAGCCTTATTCCATGTTCTCACCATTAATCAACAATATTCATATATTAATAGACTTAATAACATCATATAATAGTAAGTAACACAATAATTAAGTCAATTGCATCATCACTATTCAATTCAATATCAATTCATAACTTAGGGTTAGGAAAATAGGGTTCATTCATGATTTCTTCTATAGATTTAGGTCCATCATGAAGAACTACCCTAATTAATTAATAATAAATCATATTATGTCCATAATAATAAAAAGAAACCAAGAAGAATACAATTTGAAAGATCAATTTTTGATTAAGATGAAACCTGTGTTTTATTATCTTTTGAAAATCAAATTTAAAGAACCCTTTGGGGAAAGGAGTCCCAAATGTGAAGAGCTTCCATACCTTAGCTATTATTGGAGATTTATGTAGAGAAAGTTGAATCTTGGAGTCCTAATGACCTTGAATTGATCTTTAGTGGAGTCTTGGGGAATAGAGAGAAAAAGTAAAGAGAAGGAAGAGGATTTTGATTTTGGGAATTGAAGTGTGTTAGGTTAGTTCAATGAGGGTTATTTATTTATATAGTACCTTAACTAACTTAATTTACACTCATGTAATTACTAATTAAAAACCTAATCAATTAAATAATTAATTGACTTAACCCACAACTTAACTTTGAAAACCAAGCCAAACGACGACATCTCAACCTACTGACCGTAGGTCCATCGACTGCCCGTGTTGGCAAGTCATCGATGAGTTTAGAGACGGGTTTTTGGGGCATTTTTGGTAAATGACTAAGGAATTACCTACGGATCCATCAACACCTCGTCGATCAGACGATGACTCGTCGATTGGTCTCGTAGGTAGCCACTGTTTTGACAGATTTTGGTCATTTTGGAAGGGTCCTCCTCAAGGACCCTTAGGATGGTCCTTGGGGAATCGTACCCCCGACATTTCGACCCTAAACATATTTTAATACTCATTTAACACCTTTATACCAAATTTCATTGAATTTTGACTCTTAAAACCCCATGAAATATGCCAAGGCATACTAACCTCTATTTGACGATTCGTAGGAAGTCAGGGACGTTTCTTATCGTTTTGACTCTAAAACATCTTAAATGATTTATATGCACTATTTTAGGTCTTAAAATAGTGTTATAAGTCTTTTTTAAACATGTGAGGCTCTAGATTAGGTTTTGGACTTCTGGAATGCTACACTCATCTCATATCAAATTTTATTTAAGAGATTGTTTTCATAATCAATGGTCTAGATACAATTGGAGGCATACAAATTATGCTTAACCAACCAGCATTATAAACATTATTTTATAGCTTGGAACTATGCTCTTCATTTAATAATTCATGCAAACAACCTTACAAAACCAATTTGTAAGTTGATACAAATGAACATGTGATCATACCATAGATGCATCTACTAAATCATAATAGTAAACGGTCACTTGAATGCTGAACATGCCCCATATTCACGTTTTTATATGTTCCAAATAATTTCAGGGGATACAATCCCAACCTTACCTTGTACCATGATTATTTTATCACGAGAACAAGCTACAAAAGAGAATTCTTGAATATATCCATGTGAATTCTCAATTTTTTGCATCACATTTGATTCAGAATGACAATCGATTATGTCAATTAATATATATTCTAGTGAACTTTAGTTTACTTTTTGTATGTGACTCCACCATTATGCCCATGTTTGTATACAACAAACAAGAGGAAAAAATAGGTAATCTGATACATAAATATTTATAATCCCCTTTTGTTAATTTGAAGATATTAAATCTTCCCATAATTTATAGTCTCAATATAATATTTTTCTTTTCAATTCATCCTAAACTTTAAAAGTTTCTTTTGAGACTCACTACAACTTCAATATTATAAATAATTTCATTTCTTTGAATAGTAACAAATTAGCCACTGTGGAACTCTCAATTAAATTTGTGTACTACCACAAATTTTACAACTTCATTCCTATGGTGACCATATCCTTCAAGGAGAAAATTATTATTATTGTCATGGTTAAAATTATCACATGCAAGACTTATTTCTGGACAACCAACGGCAAATTTGTTTTGTTATAACAACAACATTTATAGGAAAGAACTATTTCTTTTTTTTATCCTTCAATAGTTCATAAGTTAACGTTCATAATATTTGTGTAAAGTATATGACTAAATTGTTATTTATGTCAAAATATTTCTTTTCAATATCTCAAACTTCTCGTGAAGGTGAAATGTGACATTTATCCTACAATTCATGGACATGTTCTTATCCATAAGAACACAAGTCACATTTTCTTTAAGAAATGGACCATAACCATTTGAACATGCTCCTTAAGTTTTTATTAGAAAATCATTGTCATACATTTACGTTTGTCAAATTTATGTGACTCACCTCAACATCACTTTAAGAGACCAAATGTACCAAATGTGCTCTAACTTTGTATTCTTTTATTTTATGGGGGATTTACAAATGTTTTCAAATTTGGGTTGCGCCAACAACAATGTTAGCAATGTATCTAATAACCTTTCACACAACTTTAATGGAAAAAATTACCTTCACATTTTGAAGGACAATCTTAAGAACTCATATTGTTCTTCCTTTTCATTACCATAAGATGATCATTAACATGTTACCACACTCATATTCATACATTCAACCACTTGTCATTTTTCAGACATATTATGTACTACTATCACATTCACATTAAAGAATGGACCAAATTAATTGAGCACATTTCATGACTTTTAGTCAAAAGTATATAACTTTATGTTGGTCATATCATATTATCACTACAGTGCATTAGGACATAAACCCAATGTCCTACCCATATAAAGACGTCTTTGCTCTTAAATCAATGAAACTTGAACCTAACTTTTTGTTATCATGGTGCATCAAGACTTTAACTCGATGTCTTACCCATTTGGTGCATGAAACCTGAATTCACCGTTTTACCCTCAATTAATTTCTTATAAACCAAATACATTACCAAAAAATAAATATTGAATATTATAAATATAATATGAATTTGACTTAGAATTGAAGAAAAAATAACAAAACTAATTAGTTATAACAACATGTTGTAACCATATAAAAGTCCCAAATTAAAATAAATTAAAATAATTTAATAGTCCTTCTCAATATTGTTATGAAGATTATCATAATTTACCAGACATTTTCAAATAACCACAAAATAAACTTTGTTAATACAAATTATATATTAATAACTCAACAAGTAATTATTTATATAAAAAAAAAAAGGAGGTGCAGAAGTCAACTAATAATGATAATCCAATTAATATGTATATGTCACATAACTCAATACCTTATATTTTAATAAAACAAGACCGTGAAAATAATTTCTTTACAAATTATTAATTTACAAAACTAATTTTAGTTTTTAGATATGTAATTCTGTTAGTCTCATATAATTTTGAGATGGTAAAATTAAACTAATGATGCCATAATCAAAAGAAAAATAAAAAATATATTATATAGTAATTTACCTTGTTTCTGAGAGAAAAATAAACACAAACATTTTTACCTTCTTTATACAATCTTTGCTTCAATCCTTCAATAGTAGAACAAACGTACAGATAACGTGCAGTGTTGTAAAACTAAAGTTAAATAAGACACGAAGTATAAAAGATAATAACAAGAGAAATAGGGAGACAAGAGATGAGAGCTTTTCTTATTCAACTTTTCACCAAACTCTCAAGTTTATACAATATGAACCCTTATGTCGCAATTTATAGTGTAACATAGAGACCTATAAAAGCTTAGTCATAAACATGACATTAATATGAATATAATGGAGGAGGTTATGGAAGAAAACGGTTACAATAAATGATTATAAATTTGGAAGTTATGGAGATTATGATTATCTTCATAATGGTGGATGTTATGTAGTAGCTTCTTGGTATAGTGTACACCCACATTATATTATTTTATAATATTTTGTTCAAGATTTTGTGGTAACTGTATATTATTTTATAACATCTTTTGTTCAAGTTTTTGTGGTACCTGCAGAATTTTGAGAATCAGTTGGTTTTTTATAAAAATATATATAATTTTGTAATAATAAAAAAAATAAAAAGTATAATAAATAAACTAAACTGAAAAATATAGAAACTAAATAAATGCTCATGGCTAGGACCAAGAACATAGATCGAGAGGTGATCGAGAGGTATCTGCTTCTATACTTCTCCATATAGTAGTAAAGTAATGTACTTTTTAGAGAAAATATCCTTCTAATAAATCCAGCATTGAAAATTTTCCACGTTTCATATATTCATTTTTTTCCAATTTTGTCAGTTAATGCATTACTTTGGGTTTTACATCAAATATTTTATGTTATCTTTTCATTTAAAATATAAAAATTATAAAAACAAAAATTAAAAACAAGATGTATTGAAAACATGAATTGAGTTTCTTTTACTGTGTGTTTAATATAAAGAAAAAATGTTATCGAGAAAAATAAAAAAATTTCTTACTTATTTTTTGTTGTTTTAAGTTAGGTATAATACATATATTGGACCCTAAATTTGGCTTCAAATTTTTACTTTGACCTACAACTTTCATAACGTACAAATAGGCACTTCAAGTATTCAACTTTTAAATAAATAAACACATGAGTCCTACATGACACAATATACTTAGGACACCACGTAGGACAAAAAATGACATGTAGGATGACATGTGTGTCTATCTGTTCAACTTTATATAAGTTTAAGTGTCTATTTGTGCACATCCAAAGTTGAAGGTCATAATTGTGATTTGAAGCCAAGTTAAATGGTACATTTATTTATTATGCCTTTAAGTTACAACACATCTGATGTCTTTTATTTAAGGCATAATACATATATTGTACCCTCAACTTGACTTCAAATTTTAACTTTGACCTCCAACTTTAATAACGTCAAATAGGCACTTTAACTATCCAACTTTTAAATAAATAAACACATGAGTCCTACATGACATAATAAACGTAGGACACCACGTAGGAAAAAAAGGACATGTTGGATGACATGTAGGACATGTGCGTCTATTTGTTCAACTTTATACAAGTTTAAGTATTTATTTGTGCACATCCAAAGTTGAAAGGTATAAATGTAATTTGAAGCCAAGTTAAATGACAGATTCATGTATTGTGTCTTTATTTAAGGTTTTGATGTCATTTTGCATGTAATGATATTCTTTTAAGATTTGAACTTATGTGGACCCATGGTAACATCTTGAAGATTTAGCCCATTTTCATGGTGCTTTTGTGATTTCAAAACTTTGCTTTATTCCAAGAGCACTTTTAACTTTGAAGATTTGACTCAAAATTGGAAAACTTTTCAATCAATAGATTTGACTCCAATATGAAGGGAATCAAAATTTATATATTGTCTAAAATAAGAAGGTTTTGCAAGTTGAAGATTAGCTCGAACTCGAAGTGTTTCAAGACATAGTATTTAGGTTTCTATTAGACCCGTAAACTACTTGATCTAACTACGTGCAGACATGTCAAATACTTGGTCATTGGTCTTGACATGAATGGGGGAAAAACAGTGCAACACAGGTTCAAGGTGCTTGGGTGTGGCAAAGCAACTTGAACATGCAAGGCTTATGTGCGGGCTGGAGTCATCGGCTAAGCAGCGTGTTGGCTTGACAAGGCAAAGTTGTGAAGACTTGACGATGGCAAAAACAAGGGCATTTCACGTGAATTGCTGAAATAAAACTAAGTGTTGGAGGGAAGCTAAAATATTCTAAAGTATTGGAAGCTGGCTGAAATATTCTAAGTGTTGGAATATAGCCTGAAATATTCTAAGTGTTAGAATATGAATATTTCGTGTGGATAAGGATGTATTGAATTAGATTCTATCTGTTACAAATGTAGCTGTTGGAAACTTTATTTTGAATCCTGTGATGAGAAGTGTGTGACAGGTGTCATTTGTAACTGCGGCATGCAACTGCCATGTGTAGAAATTTTATAAAGGTGGAAATTTTATTTAAGACTATGGAGAGTGATTCTAGCCTTAGATGAATTCGTGAAGCCTTTTCTTTGTATTAATTATAAGATTAATAAACGTTGGAACGAGTTCCTGTACATTTTGTTCGTTGTTTAACTTTTTTGCTAAGTATTTCTATACTTAATTAAATTTGTGTGAGTAAGATAGGCTTAGTGTTGCAAGCGTTTGCAGGACTGCCTAGGGTGGCGTTCGATAAAAAAAAATTGATCCTCTTTCAATTGGTATCAGAGAACGGTTGAACGATAGTGAAAAACACAGAACTGTGGGAACTGGCACGAAAAATCAAAGCATTCGTTGGGATTACAGATGATACTTTGGGATATCCTTCGTTTGTGGATCTGTTGACACAAATCGTTGATTTGAGACTTAACGCTGAGAAAGTTTAGGGGGAGATTGGTGCATATCGACAGAATGTTGATAAACACATCACTGAAATCTTGAATTTTTGTAACACAACTACACAACAACATGAGAAACTGCAGAAGGAAAATGAAAATCTTTGTGCAGAGATCGTTGTATTGTGTCGAGCTGTGGCAACATTGAGTTCAAATCGTGTTGAATCATCTAAGGTTGTTCAAGAAGTGCTAAAGAACTAGAAAATTTCATTTGGGACATGGAACAGTATTTTACTGTTGCAAGGGTGCCTGACGCTGACAAGTTAAACATTACTACAATGTACTGTACGGGTGATGCTAAACTTTGGTGGAGAACTCAAAATGCAGATGATGTAAGTGTTGGTCTTCCTATAATTGATACATGGGACAAGTTAATGAAAGAAATGTGTGATCAATTTCTTCCTAGCAACGCCTCTTTGCTTGCAAGGGATATGTTGAAAAGGCTAAGACAGACAAATTAGGTGAGGGAATACATTAAAGAATTCACCTCTGTGATGTTAGACATGCAAAACATGTCTGATGAGGATAAGTAACACAAATTCATTTCGGGTATGCAAGGCTGGCCTCAAAACGAACTTCGGAGGCAGAATGTTAAAGATCTGCCTGGGGCAATTGCTGCTGCAGATTCGTTGGTTAATTTTCGGACAACTCATCCTTTGACAGATGTTACCTCTACTTCAAAAAATAAGAAAAAGAATGATAAGAAAGGGGAATGGAAAAAGGGTAGTCGTAAGGACAGTACAAACGACAAAGGAAAGGCACAAATAACGGACGGTAAATACAGACCAAAGAACAAAGATGGTAATTCTAAGGGTTGTTGGACTTGTGGTGGTACTCATTGGCCAAGTCTTGTCCAAACCAGGAAAAAGTAAACGCTTTGCTTGCTTGAAATATGAATCAAAGGGAGGAAGATGAGGAAATTGTGGCTGTAATGGCAAATCCATTGGGATTGTCCTTCAATCATATTACGTGGGTTAATAATGTTGGAGAAACGTCTAGTACTTCAAATACTCATGCTTCCCTAATTCATATATAAATGACAGTTAAAGAACAATATGTGATGGCAATGGTTGATACAGGAGCCACTCATACGTTTGTAGATGTGAAAATTGCTACAAAATTGGGGTTGAAGTTGTCTAAAAGCTCTTCCTACGTAAAAACAGTTAATGCAAACGGACACGCCATTATGGGTATGGTTATGGTGTGTCTATGTCGACTGAAAGTTGGGTGGGAAAACATAATTTGATGGTGATGCGGCTTGGTAAATTTTATATCATACTTGGGATTGATTTTCTAAGGAAATTCCAGTTTGTTCTGTTTCCTCACTTAGATGGAGTGATGGTCACGAATGGAAGTAATGGTGGATTTCTTAAAGGAGTTCATCCATTTGGGAATGTTAATATAGTTGCAAAGAAGAAATACAAGGGAATGTTGTTGTCTGCAATGTCAATCGACAAAGGGATGATGACACTATACATGCTACCTTGGTTGAAGTGAAACCTGCTGTTAAGATAGAAGTGCCTAATTGTGTTGCCAAATTTCTTAAACAGTATGTTGATTATATGCCGCCTGAATTACCAAAGAATTTACCACCAAGGAGGGATATCGATAATAAAATTGAGTTGCTTCCTGGTACGGTTGCTCCTGCACAGGCTCCTTATTTTATGGATCCTAAGGAATTGGCTGAATTGCGTAAACAATTGAACGAGTTGTTGGATGTTGGATTTATTCATCCATCTAAGGCTCCATATGGTGCCCCTGTTTTATTTCAAAAGAAACAGGATGGGACGATGCGAATGTGTGTAGACTACAGGGCGCTGAACAAGGCAACTTTAAAGAACAAATATCCGGTTCCATTGGTGCAGGATTTGATGGACAGGTTGAGTAAAGCATGCTGATTCGCAAAACCTGATCTTAGGGCAGGCTACTGGCAGGTTAGGATAGCAGAAGGTGATGAACCAAAATCAATGTGTGTAACTAGATATGGTTCATATGAATTCCTTGTAATGCCATTTGGTCTAACTAATGATCCAACAACCTTTTGCAACTTAATAAATAATGTACTGTTTGACTATCTTGATGACTTTGTTGTTGCCTATCTAGATGATATTGTCATTTATAGTCGAACATTGGAAGAACATGTTAATCACTTAAATTTTGTTCTGTCTCAGTTGAGAAAATACACACTTTATGTTAAGATGGAAAAATATGAGTTTGCTCAAGATGAGATAATATTTTTGGGGAATCTTGTTAGTAAAAACCAAGTTCGAATCGATCCTAAAAAAGATCAAGCCATTGTTGATTGACAGGCACCTCATCATGTGAAGGATTTGAGGTTGTTTCTTGGATTGGCTAACTATTACAGAAAATTCATTGTTGGTTACTCAAAAAGGGCAACGGGTTTGACAGACTTGTTAAAGAAATATACGAAATAGTTTTGGTCTGAATGATGTTATGAAGCATTTCAAAATTTGAAGGAATCTATTGCATCTGAACAAATACTCAAATTGCCTGATTTTGAGTTACCATTTGAAGTGCACACTGATGCGTCAAACAAAGCAATTGGCGGTGTATTAGTGTAGGAAGGTCATCCTCTGGCCTTTTAAAGTAGGAAATTTAATGATGCTAAACAGAGATACTCAACACATGAAAAAGATATGGTTAAGGTGGTACAGTATCTGCGGGTTTGGAGAGTTTATCTCCTAGGTACTCGATTTGTAGTAAGAACCGATAATGTAGCAAATACATTTTTCAAGAATCAGAAAAATTTGAGTCCTAAACAAGCACGGTGGCAAGAATTTCTGGCAGAATACGATTTCGTCTGGGAACATAAGCCAGGAAAACACAACCAGGTTGTTAATGCGCTGAATAGAAAAGAAGTATTTGTTGCAGTATATTCAATTTCAAAACTCGAAATTGATTTCTATGATAGAATCAAGATGTGTGCTGCAAATGATTCATTGTATGGTAAATGGATGGGTCAAGTGCAAGATGGCACAATGAGACGGTATTGGATCGAGGACGATCTGCTCTATTTTAAAGGGTGGAGGATCGTTGTACCAAATCAGGGTGGATTGTGCAAAGAATTAATGAAAGAGGCGCATGATTCTGCTTGGGCTGGACATCCAGGTGTTGAAAGTATGTTAGTTTTAGTATCTCCTGTTTATTTTTGGCCAAAAATGGAAGACGATATAGAGTCATACGTCAGTACTTGTCATGTTTTTCAAGTTGAGAAGACTGAACGTAAGAAGGAAGCAGGTTTGATGCAACCTTTATCTGTTCCTGAAAGGCCGTGACTATCCGTAAGCATGGATTTCATTTCTGGATTCCTTAAGGTAGATGGCAAAGCATCTCTCATGGTGGTAGTTGACAGGTTTTTGAAACATTCTATTTTTATTGCTGCACCTGAACTATGATCATCTGAAGTTGCCGCTGATTTTTTCTACAAATATGTGGTTAAGTATTTTGGTGTTCCGGCTGACATTGTGAGTGATAGAGATATAAGGTTCACTGGTAGGTTTTGGACAACTTTGTTCAATATGATGGGAACTAAGTTAAAATTTTCTACTGTGAATAATCCACAAACAGATAGGAAGACGAAAATAATTAATCACTTGTTGGAAGAATACTTGAGGCTCTATGTGATAGCAAGTCAACGGAATTGGGTGGCATTGTTAGAAACTGCGCGGTTCTGCTATAATCTGCAGAAGTCGTCTGCAACATATTTGAGCCCTTTTGAAATTGTTTTAGGAAAACAGCCTATGACGCCACTAGATGTTGCCAAATCTAAAAATTTGTGAAGGTGCCCAGCAGCATACAGGGTTGCAAAGGACAGACTTGAAATGTTATCTGAAGCACATGATAGCTTGTGCAGGGCTCAGCGGCACATGAAGAAGTATGCTGATCAACATCATTCTCTCAGTTGAGTTCAATATGGGTGAAAAAGTGTTACTGAAACTTACTCTACAAATCTGGAAACAGATTGTAAGTAAGAATAGACATCGGGGTTTAATTCCTAAACATGATGGTCCATTTGAAGTGGTGAAACGAGTGAGTGAAGTTGCTTATAGATTAAAGCTGCAGAAAGGTTGAAAATTCATCCCACTTTCCATATGAGTTTCTTGAAACCTTACTTTGCAGATGCAGATTATCCGGACAGAAACAGGTCAAAGAGGGCTCCTCCATCAGTACCTACACAGTTTGATGCTGAAATTGAGAAAATCCTTGATCACCGTGTTTTAGGCACAAGTAAGAAGAAAACTAAGACAGAATTCTTGGTTCATTGGAAAGGCAAGAGTGTAGTTGATGCAGTTTTGGAGAAGGAGAAAGACTTATGGCAGTTTGATGCTCAAATTGTGGACTATCATAAAACAGTCTCGATGAGGAAATCGAGTTCAAGTGGTGCAGGTGGTCTGTTAGACCCGTAAAATACATGATCTAACTACGTGCAGACATGTCAAGGACTTGGGCATTGATCTTGACATGAATGGGGGCAAAATAGTGCAACACATGTTCAAGGTGCTTGGGTGTTGGCAAAGCAACTTGAACATGCAAGGCTTACATGCGGGCTGTAGTCATCGGTAAGGCAGCGTGTTAACTTCACAATAAAAAGCTGTGAAGACTTGACGATGGCAAAAACAAAGGCATTTCACATGAATTGCTGAAATAAAACTAAGTATTAAGGTCATTACCTATTATTGTCTTCTCTTTATCGGTTAAAGTGTTTCTATAGCAACCCTAAGTTATTTATGACTTGTTGAGACTAACAATCTGGTCATCTGGTTATTTGATTTACATTCATGCAAGTGTTCGTGTATTGGAACTTTTTAAAATAAAAAATTTGAATATGTTCAATGGTTGTGGAAGACTTCATCAGAATTAAGTTCTAATAGTTTCATTCACTTCGGAATGCCCAGTTTAGTCTAGAAGGATATTTGGTGCGGATCTCATCGTTTTTGAGCTAATCTTGAGCTCCATTGTGGAAGTCCTCTTATATAGATTTTGGGTGTGAGATCAACTTTTTTAGAAGACCTCGGTGGGAAGTTAACATCTCTGTTGAGTCCGAAGTTTGAATTTGGTGGGTAGCATATTTCAATTGCATATATAGGGTTCTGAAAGAATCTCGATGACCCATCGCAAATTCTAAGAACATGGAATTCTAGATTATGTACCAGAATCATGTGCAAGAGCCATCCACCAGCATGATCTTGATGA
Organism: Solanum habrochaites; assembly: GCA_027704765.1. Lineage (NCBI taxonomy): Eukaryota > Viridiplantae > Streptophyta > Magnoliopsida > Solanales > Solanaceae > Solanum > Solanum habrochaites. Next base: position 6,145,867 of record JAKWJA010002494.1, on the reverse strand, counting down.
AGCATCCACAATCGTGCATGACATTGGACCTACTAATCGCGATCGCATGTCCTTCTAGTAGCTATGTAATTTTCTTTTCTGTGAGGGTTTAGCGCTTTTGGTCAGCACGGTCCCAAGGATAAACCTTTTCTATTGATGCGTATTCCTTTTGATATGTGGTCCACGATCGTTACCCTTACTTCCACGATCGCGATAAGTAGTTTGACCTATATTTTTCAATAAACATTGGTCGTGAAACAACTCTTATTTCACAATCTCAAATTGTGATTTTTGAGAGTTGTAGAGATGTTGTAAAGGTGATTTCAGTTGCGTGTGGTCCGAAATTTGCATGGCTACTTTTTGGAGCGTTCAAGGCAGTACGGGGAAAATTTATTTGAGGTAACTTCTGTCAGAAAGGAACTATTTAAGCTCCTTAAATTGTGTTAATTGTGTGAAGTGTTGCATGAGCTATTTTGATGTGGGTTCATAGCTTGAATTGTATCATCAACATTCACTTCGATTTCACCCTCTAATTATCAATTACAAAATTGATGTTTAAAACCTCAAAAATAAAGTTATTCTCAAGAGTTTCTCTCTTTGTATGTTCTAAGTGTAAAAATTAATAAAAGATCAGAACTCCAATTTTATCTCCGTTCCAAACTATTTTACATCTTCAAAAATATTTCTCCACATCTCATTTAGTAATATTATTCGTGCTCGCTGAACTAACTCAGAAGATCACCTTTCTTGTCATTCAGTTCGCCCTCACTAGCTCTCGGATTAAGGTGTTTGAACCTTAGTTGGCGGACTCGATGGACCATTTCTTTCACGTTTTGTGGATCACCAAATATCTCCTCTATTCACTTTTTAAGCCGTCACTTTACTTCCGAGAACTCTCACGTTCATCCATGGACAACATATTTACCTTTTCCCCTCGGCTAATCGAAGATGGAATTCTTTTTCGCGCATTGATTTTAAAACTTGGACATTACATTTATCCGTTTCGGCAAGGTTCACCCTTTTGGTAGATTCTCCGTTTTATCTAGGAGATTATTAGGATGCGATTTTCTACTATTTTTAAATGTATCTGCGTTAATTCGAATAATTCATCCTTGCCTATACCCTTTCCTTCATAGCTATAAATCGTCAATATATCATTATAATAGGACAAATTTGGCATTGAGGACGCGAATTGTTGAACTAAATAGACTCCAAATGAGTGTAAATCTACCACTTATCAATTACCCGACTCATCGTTTCGAGTTAGCGTTGGTAGTGTTTTGTGTAATGATTTGGAAATATTACCTTCATGGTATTCATAGATGTGTTTACCAAACACAAGAGCTTAAAATATATGTTTACCTAAAAGGACTTAAATCTTCTCTAAAGAAGGTAGCTTGAGTTATTGAATGATTATGCCGTGAGTTTCTTTTATCATCTCGATAAAGCAAACACGGTGGAAAATGCTCTTAATTGACTATCGATGGGTAGTGTTGCTCTCATTAAGGACGGTAAGAGAGAGCTAGTTTATGATGTTCATAAACTGGCCTGATTGGGTTTTCCATTGGTCTGTTCTAACAAGAGTAGTGTGATGGTTAAAAATTGTTACGAATCATCTCTTATATCAAATGTGAAGACTAAGCAAGATATCGATCCACAGATGATTAATTTGAAGAAGTTTCTTTCTGAAAAATACATTGGGCTTTCTTCCATAGGGGACTTTGTGTTCTTCAATACCAAGGTTGCATATATTTTTGGAAGGTTGACGAGTTGAAGAATCACATTTTTATAAAATCTTATAGTTCTCGGTATTCTATTTTTCCGAGATCCACAAAGATGTATCTTGATTCATGGGAAGTCTATTTGTGATTTGCGATGAAGAAGACAATTGTAAAATTTGTGGCGAAATATCCAGATAGTCAACAAGTGAAAGTTGAGCATCAAAAACCTTGTATTTTGACTCGAGACATTTGCATTCCTACTTAAAAATTTGAAGATTTATATATTAACTTCATTACCAGTTTACCTCGTACCAATCGCCAATTTGACTCAGCTGAGTAACTATGGAGTGAATGAAGAAATCAGTTCACCTTCTTCCCCTGTAGACTTTAATTTCAGCCAAGGAGTATGTCAATCTTTATATTTAGGAAATGGTGAGAATACATAGAGTTTCCTAATCTACTATCTCCGATCGTGGTATCTAGTTTACACCTCTGTTTTGGAAGTCATTACAAAAAGGTCTCGATACTCAATTAAAGCTTATCATGTCTTCTCATCCATACACCACTGGAAATGCCGACCATATATTTAGACCTTGGAATATATTTTGAGATCTTGTGTGATTAATTTTTAGTTGGAATTGGAACGAGCAATTTTCTATAATCGAGTTTGCTTAATATAATAGTTATCAGTCTAGTATTAGGATTACACTATTTGATGATGTCTATAGTACGATATGAAGGTCTCCTACTAGTTAGTTTGAAGTTGGAGAGATCGCTTTGATAGTGCCCTAGCTGGTGTATGAGGATACAAAGAAATTTTGACCTTTTCGTGAGAGCCTGAAAATGGCTCAAACTCGACAAAAGTCTTGTGCCGATATTAGAAGAAAGATTTTCATTTTGATGTTGATGATTGGGTTTACTCAGTAATTTCACCCACAAAGGGTGTGATGATATTGATGAAGAAAAGGAACTTGGTCCTTGTTATGTGGGTTCATATAGATTTTGAGATAGATTGGCAAGGTAGCTTGTGCGCTAGATTTACTTAATGACAACATCGGTATATTTGGTATTCCATGTCTCTTTGTTGAAAATGTGTGTTGTAGATCCGTCATTGATTGTGCCTTCAGATGGTTTAGGAGTAATAGAAAGTCTTTCATATGAAGAGGTTCTGATTAATACTCTAGATTATCAAGATAAAAAATAAAGAAGTTGCTTCCGTAAAAGTTCTTTAAAGGAATCAACAAGTTGAGGGTGCTACTTGAGAGTTCAAAGACGATATGATGTCCAAGTATCCTCATCTATTTCCTCCCCTACTCTTCTAGCTTGAGGCATTAGTTTCTCATGGTTCTTTCTTTCAAATTCATGTGTTTTAGTCATTCTAATGTTTTCATATGCATGCATGTTCATGAAAACAAAACTCACGTTTATGTTATGATTTAGTTTGGAGTAAATTTGCCTTGATGATATGCATTTCAATTAGATTTTCAATCATGTTTGAATGTTAGTTTCCCTCTAACTCTATTAGTGATAGAAAAGGTCCCATTCGAGGATGAATATATCTAAGGGGAACATATTGTAACACCTCAAAAATTAGAAAGTTGAATTGAAAAGGAAAGGTTCCATTTTTTGGGCTACTGCATCAGACCCATGAGACCCATCTATGGTTCGTAGAAACATCTAGGGATGGTAGATGACATTCATATGAACTAAGTTAAGGTTTGAGATAAATTGAGTTTCTGAAGTTCGGTCTACAGTTGACTTGTATGGGTCATAAGGTTTATTATGGGTTGTAATAGGTGCCCATATATTTGATTCAAACTTGGTGAATTTTTTTACTCAAAATTGAGAAATAAGGGTAAGGTCTAAGGACCGTACACCAAATGATGAGTCATAGGCCTGACTCGAAGGAAGTGCCAAAGATTTTAGGCTCCAGTAAGTGATTCTATGATTGACTAGTAAGGGCCGTAGTGAATTCACCAATGGATTCTATTCTTCCATTGAGTCCCAAAATCCCTTCAATCTACAATTCAATTTCATCCAATTAAATCAGCGTATGTCAATCTCCAAGGGTCTTTCCAATCATGATTTAATTGATGTTATTCTATATTATTATTCATAATTTATTTCATATGGACCCATGCTTTATGCTTTGATTTATACCTATGAACTATGAACTATGATCATGGATTTTATGCATGTTTTATGAAAGAATAAAGTTATCCTTTAAGGATGCTTTTAAGTTAGGAACCCTTTGTTGACCTTTTAAAGTTAGCACTGAGTTTAACTTAGACATCTCAACTGGACAATGTTCATTTCAAACACCTCATACAAGGTTCCACTATGTCAAACATCTCAAAGTGAGTGTGATACATTCAAAAAATGGGGCGTGAAAGTCTACATTAGAAATTTTTTGTTGTATCTTCTTTTCTTCTCCATTTCTCAAGTCACTACCTCCCACCATTTTCAAGCTTAAACTCCTTCAATGGAGGTTTGCTTCTTTTTTTCAAATCCTTTAAAAGTTTAGGAATAGACCCATTTTAAGATTTAAACATTAAAAAAGTTTGACAGTTATAATTTTAGATAAAATACGATTCAGTAGAATAGGAGGGAGAGAGAATGAAAATAGTGGCGGTTGTGGATCTCCATTTTTTTATCATGAACAAAGGAATGGAAATACTTTTTCAGATCTCAATAAATAAAGTTGATGGTTTTAAAAAATTTATAACTTAAAAAAAAATTAAGTAAAGAATTTTAAAAATAAAACATAAACCAAAAAAGAGTAGAGAAATAATTGTCCTCTTCCAAATCTTAAAATTTTTGGGCGATGACAATCAACAGGGGTGGCGTGGTGAGGGTCACGTGCTTATGCATTTTTTATACGGAGAAGGTCCTAAATGCCTTTTAAATATTTGAATTGGTACAAAATTACCCTTCATCCACCTATCAGCCTGAAAATACCCCTGATGTTCATCTTTCGGCTAAAAAATACCCTTATGTATAAGATCATACTTATCAAGTGCATGGAAGGTAATATTGTACCAAATCTCATAGTTTAAGGGTATTTTAGACCCTTTTTCGTTAAAATAATTTGAAATTACTTAATGTAAAAGCTCATATTATTGACTTGATTTTGAATTTCATAGTAAATTTAAAATTCTTAAAAGGTTAGGCATATATTGTCTACACTCCTCCCTCCTCGGCCCTTTATTTTCGATCTCTTCCATTTTTTTATTTGAATCTTGTACATTATTATGTTTTATTTTTAATTTATGACAAACAAGAGGAGGCAAAGGAAGGAAAATAACAATGCATTCATATAGAAATAATTAGCTCAATAAAATATGACTTAATTAAGCAAATATGTACAAATATAACATTTTTCTTATGTTTGTACCTAAAATTTAAAATAAAAGAATAAAAATAATCATTTCTTTTATCCGCACCCTCATCCCATAAACAATAATACTAATTAAAAGGATATAAATATGTGAATTTATTTCAAATTTTGAGTCCCAGATATCCTAATTAAGAATAAGAGATTACAAGAAGAAATAAAAGAGAAAATGAACAAGACATTTGGACAATTGAGGGAAAATTTTATATAAATGAAAATAATATTATTTTTTATATGGGAAATTAGTCGGGTAAGTATGGATATTGGTTGGATCCCCATTTATGAGTTAAGTTATGTTATAATAAATTGTGGTCGATTTAAAATAGGTCAATAAGAAGATATCATGAAATTAATTATTTTTCAATATTATTATCTAGTGTATAGGGTCAAAATATGGATCATAAGTTTCTCCAGATTAGCATCAAGGATACTTTTTAGCCGAAAGGTGTACGTCATGGGTATTTTAGGGCCGATAGGTGGATGAAGGGTAATTTTGGACCAATTCAAATACTTCAAGGGCATTTTAGACCCTTGTCTGTTTTTTATAATTGGTAAAACCTATTTTTTTGTAAAAGAAAATTATTTGAAATATATTACCACATGTCATTGATTCGTTGGTCATTTTTTATCTTTACTCAAAATTCATTAGTTAATAATTATGTTAAATACCAAGGACAAATGTCATCATTTAATTTGTTAATTTACATGTCATTCGCGAGTATAACACACACACATTATATATTTTGGTTGTTGTTAAAAAGTTTCAAAACAACACATTGAAACCCTACATAAGGTGTCTAAAATGAACATCACTTAGTTAAGGTTTCTAAGTAAAATGTGATGCAAATTTTAGGGGGATACCTATGGTTTTGTCCTTTAAGTTACGTATCAATAATTTATGAATGGTTTTCTCACAATTTGAAAGGAAATAGTGATTTTAGATTCTTAAGGAGGTAAGTGTATATATGAACAAGTTTATGAGGTTATACTTTTTAAAGGAGCTAACTTATACACGACATTATGATTTGGATTAGTATTTTATTATTGTCTTTCCTACTTTTATGCTTTCATAATGGAATTATCTATTTTGTTAGAATTTTACTTAGCACCGATAGAACTTTGATATGGAGACTCTAGTAGAGTAGTCTCTAGTAGCAATCTCTAGTTTTAAACTATGTGCCCGCATTTGATTGTCTTATGTGACTTAGTGGATCCACATAGCATTAGTGATGTCATATAAAGTTATACCTTGGAAAGTAGACACTCCATTATTCGTGTGGGAGTTACATTGGATTTCATGTTGTAGCTCGCATGGTCTTGTGTCAATTAAATTTAATATCCACTAAAGAACTATGATTTTTCCTCAAACCTTTGATCATTACAGCTTAAATAATGTTTAGCTTCTCTCATGGTTTTGACGACTCTACTTTCTATGCTAATTTTAAATGTTCTATTTTGTTATGCATTACATATTTCAAGTGTACTAGAATATCATATCTATGTTTACACATATTTACTCATACCTAATACATTTAGTATGTTAATGCATTCTTGTTAATATACTATTTTATAATATATGACTTGATGTTTCTCCTCCCACTCGTGGCTAGATTTAGATTGCTAATCATTATTGGATTGGTGAGTCTGCATACTTTGAAGGAAAATACATGAAGACCATTTATTGTTTTTCTCGTTTACTCTTGAGACTTTGTATGTGGTGTATGAGTAACTGATAAGACCTAGATTTGGACTCATTTGGTGTTTTATTTTGATAGTTTTTTTTATGTTAAAGACATGATCTTAGGTATGTGGATTAAGGAGCACAACAAGGACACTAACAAGCAAAAGGAACAAAACAATCTGAAGAAATGAAGAAAAGCGAGTCCGCTGATCATCAGGACAACTCGGTGGATCGCCGAGTGGCTCTTCAATCAGCCTAATATCCCGATGAGCTAAGACTGAAAAAGGAATCAAGTCGGCGACAAGATATGGAAAATGGTGAATCATCGATTAGCTCTGCGATGAAAAGATGGATTGCCCAAAGTTACAGGACTTAAGGATGTTGAGAACCAATGCATAATGGTGATTAAAAAGAGTAAAGGTGGTTCGCTGAACCACTCAGCGAACCCGACATACCTTCCCTAATGGTATTTCATGGCTAATTTTTGGCAACTATAAATTGAATTTCGAGCTATAAATTGAGGAGCTTGCTACCATTTAGAATAGTTTTCTTTGAAGTTTGAGAGTTTTCCGGTAGACTTGAAGGATTTTTGAGACTATTCAGAGATTTTGCAAGTGGTTTAATAATTTTATTTAATTTTTAATATTGTAAAGACTTGAATACTCTTACCCAGTTAATGGTGAATCGATTTGGTAACTGTTTTTACTTTTTATTATTTTTTGGATAAAACCCCAATTTTTGGGGTGTGATCATGTGATTATAGGTTAAATTAGCTTATGGATTTTGTTAATTACTACTTTAAAATGATATTATAGTGAGTTTGATCATAAGGTGAGGTTTAATCTACGAATAGTAGTTGCAAATGTAGTACTAATATTGTATTTTTAGCTTGCATGAGAGATAAGTTTTTGGACTAAGGCTGGTGATTAACAATTCGTATGTATTTGTTTGATTTGGGATCAACTTGAGAGAGAGAATTCTAAACTAATTCCTACCCATCTAGATTGAGAGAGTGGATGAATTAAGGTGTGGATTGCTCTTAATTTCTACGCTTTTATGTTGGAAACAAATCGCTTGAAGCAGGAATAGATTCTAGAGAAAGATATTTCACTCAAAGTCTAGCCTACCACTAATATTTATCTATGTATTAATAATTACAATGACCCATATAGTGAATTTTGCATATAATCAATCACATCCAGAAAATTCTTCTTCATATTATTATTTCAGTTTTGTGCGACTACTTTGTAGTTGATAATTGCAAACAATAACCCCCCATCTGACATTCGTGTCACTCCTTTTAATTTGTTTGATGTCTTTTTCAATAATGTCAATTCCTATATATAGCTAGATCATGTTTGTACTTTTTAGTTAAATTTGAACACGTACCGCTTCTTGTTGGTTCGACCCTTAATCATTTATTGGTTTCTACACTATTTAACGGTCATTTGCACTTAGAATTAGATGATGTATGTTTGAAACATTAATAAACATGGCATTGATGCCTGGTGTTGGTTAAAATTCTTTTAGTGAAGTTAAATTGTGATATCTTTGGTTGTAGTTAAATGTACTTATTCTAGTTTTTGGTTTTGTGTTGCTTGTGTTGAACAGAGGAAGAGCTAAACATAAAAGGGAGTAATGATAGACAAGTGGACCACAAAGATGATGTTAGAAACTTCAATGATGTAAATGATCCAATTCCATTGGGTTGTGTGGGTGCAATATGTCTTCCTCCAACAGAAGGAAACATTTTTTTCACATGACTAGCACAATGATTCAGCTTCTACAATTGAAAGGATTATATGGGGGCTGGCTCATGAGGATCCCCATGAGCATATTTGAAACTTCGCGAAAATTTGTGGTCCGCCCTCATTTAAGAACGTATCACAAGAATCATTCTGTCCCATGTTGTTCTCATTCTTTTTGATGGGTGAAGCCACCAAACGGTTATCTGAGTTACAAAAGGACTCTATCACCTCGTGGGGGTGAGCTGATCATAGTATTCCAAGTGAAAAACTTCCCCATATCGAAGATGATGACACTTAGAGATAGCATCCAAGGTTTTAAACGCTTGGAAGGTGAGCCAATTCACGAGATATGGTAGAGGTTTAAGAAGTGAGTGCTGCAATGCCCAACTCATGGACTTCAAAATGAGGTGCTAATGCAATACTTCAACATGATCCTGGACTTGGTGAACATAGGAGTTTCTTATCAGCTTGTTTCTAGTGGTATAGTGCAGCAACCCTATGAAGTAGCATCTCAACTCCTTTATTGCATAACCAAGATCAATAGGAACTAGTACACTCGTGAATACCGAGTCTCTCCTCTAACTTTTAGAATGACAAAAGGGAAGATTGAAAAGGATCTAGATAGAGACCAAAACATGGCCAAAATGATGATCCAACTGGATATATTGGCTAAAAATGTCATGGATTTTGGTACAAAGAGTTACATCTTGTGGATGTTAGTGGAGTAAACCCCGGTGAATAACGATTTAAAGCATTGTACAATGAGGAAGTGAACTTCCTAGCAAATCAAGGAGGACGTTATCGTGCAAACTACCCAAGACCGGGTGAAAATCAAGGTTGTAATAGAGATGAGGGCTGGAGAGACCATGACAGAGATATGTGTGATCGTAAACCACTTGGAAAGAAAGAGAGGGTGATAATGATAGGTTCGGTCCTTAACATGAGCGTCAAAAGCCCAAGGAATCTAAAGTTATCTGTATATAAGATATTCTCTCACACATTCTCCGAAAAGCTGAAGGGTAAGACGAAGTGTTAAAAGAGATGAAAGAAAATGTCTCAACTCTCAATCAAGACAGTGACCTCTCACTCAATCTCTATTATGTAGTTGGAGAACCAAATGGGTCAAATTTTTTCTCATTTAAATCCAAGACAACAAGGAGTATTGCCTAGTGACACAATGGAAAACCTCAAAAATGAATCTTGATTGGGTATTTCCGGTGTCCAATGACATTAACTAATGTTCTTCTTAGGAAGCAACCCAAGTTTTTAATGTTTTAGTTTTTTATTTTGAATAACAGGTGTTGATTTTTCAGGTTGAAAACTGAAAATTATTGGAAAATGGGTAGTTTGGAAAGTAGAAGTCCAGTTGGCGGCCAGTCGAACAAGTCGACGAGACCCAACTTGGACCGACGTTGGAACCAGAAATTTTTAAGGGCACATCTGTAAGACTCGGTGGACTAATTCTTAATCGGTGACTCGCCAAACAGGTCGGCGAGTCCGATTTTATCCACCATTTGAACCCCTAAATTTGCTGGAGGTCCTGTCAAACTCAGCGAGGAAAATACCACTCGGTGCATCGCCAAGTAGGTTTTCGAGGTTGACTTACTCCGCAGATGGTCCTGCGAACTGAAAGGATTTAAATTCCAAACAGTTTAACATCTCAAAATCTTTCAACTTCTCTCGTTTCTAGATTTTGTACCATCTCACCTGAACTTGAAATCTTTAATACTTTAACGTTTTGCCCACATTTTGTGTGAAATCAAGCGTGAAAATGGGGAACTTTTCCACCTAGCTTTCCAAATTAGAAATTCAGCATAAAAATTGGTTTTCTGAACTCTTTACTTTACTTTTTGTTGTTGAACTCAAATGCAATAGGTAAATTCGGTGTTGTATGACATTAGGTAATTGCTAGAATCATTTTTGATATGTTGGATTGCTTGTTTTTTGTGTATATGTATGCCTAAAGGCTTTAAATTGATCAATTCTCGTGTCTTGTGTTTTGAAATTGATTTTAAATTTTTGTGTTGAGGTTTATTTATGTTGTTCTAGAAGGGTGAAGTCCAATTAATCCTGAATTAAACTAAATGGCGTAATTTTTGCATGATGGAGTGTTTAATGTCATCTATTAGTGCAAAAGTCATCAAGTGGAAAATCTTTGACGAATCATATGGGTCTGACTTTAATTGAATGATTTTAATGTTTGATTTTGAATTCGGGGGATGCATGTTTAATTTTCAAGCTTGTGGTTGAAAACTAGCACGCTAGGCCATTTGGTGATCTACGTCTAACTTGCTGAGTGGTTCGAATGTTTGCTAAAGTCCCTCTCAGATCTTCCATAATTTCAAATTGTAGCTATGTTTGTTATGTAAATTTTGATGAGATGCCTAAACTCTATGATTTTACTCGACGACTCACCGAAAGGTCTTCTTGATTTCACTTATTGTTTCCCTAACCCTTTAAATACACTGTAATTTTCCATAGTATGCTCTAGCTCACTGACTAGTGTTGGCGATTCGCCGAATGGCTCTTAATATCGCTGACCTGTCTTGATTCTGGAAAACTTTAACGCTGGTACCTCTGACGAGCCTGAACCGGCAAGCCTTGGTGACTCGGCGACTAGTTCGTCATTCTTTGTGCAACTAAATTTATGAATCTTCCTTTGAATTTTTGCAACACTTCTCTATGTGATTTACAGATATGGCTAGACCAAAAGTTTCAGGGAAAGACATGCCACCCTGCAAGCGGATAAGAGGAGTCAGTATAAATAAGGAGGAAGTTTAATCCAAGGATAATACATCCAAACTATGTACAAATGCAGGAAAGGTCAAGGCACCCGTGGTAGAGTCACTTGAGGTTAGTTATGATAGTAAGGGAGTCTATGAGACTCATCTCACCTCATCCTACAATGAGGGAGATTCCCAGGAATCTCGGGCTTCCATCTTTGAGCCTGAGGATGAAAATTTTTACATGCCCAGAGAGAAGAGCTTCGCTCAAGGGGATGCATGATCTTTATAGGATCGGGTGCCTCAGACTCCATCTCAGTCCCCAACTTCAACCCATAGTGTGGTCCAACCGCAACCTTACAGGGTCGTCCTCTCCGGTATCATAAAAGACTAAAGGCTGAGAGACCAAGTACTATTATTAATGAGAAGAGGTCGTCCACAGATTGTCTGGTGGACATGTATCCATAGACATGGAGCACCCCTAAGTCCCACAAATTCAAGACTTTCACTAAACACCTGGGTACCTACATTCACAATTGGGTCGGGAGTTTTACTTAGCCCACGACGACTTTGTACCACAACAAAAGAGCAAGGCCAATACCTTCAAACTAGTGGATAGTATGGTCGTTCGTGGGAAGAAGGTGAAATGTGATAGTGAGTATTTAAATGTCATCTTAGGATGTACTTATAACACCACGACAATGGTGTTGGAGTGTAAGACCCCAAAAATAACTTAGGTGAAGCTAGAGCCTAACAAGGTTGTCGTGATGGTATAAGGCCCTAAAATAGTTTATAATGTGGGTTTGAGGCAGTTCCTAAGAGTTTAGGTGCATTCGAAGTCAAATGTGAAGGGACGACCAAGTGATATACCGTGGCTTCACGGTATAATTAATACTTTTAACTCAAGTTTAGTGTGTCCAAAAGCCCTTTTTATGCTAATTTTATACAAGTTCTCTTTGTTTTGACAGGAAATTGTCCAGAGCCAATTGCGGAGATTTGATTGAGAGAAGGAAGAAGCTGCTGGAAGAAGATGGGGAAGTCTGACAAGTGTGGATTACGAGGGCTTGTAAACGGTCCGTCATGGCCATGACGGTCCGGTTCCTGCATGTTACGTCTGTGAAGATCAGAGAAGTGATCCCAGACCCAAATTCCACGAGTGAAGTCTTTTTGAAGCGTGACCTCGACGGGGAACGTTGTGCCTATGACGGTCCGTCACAACTTTACCGTGAGGGGAATGAGAGAGCAGCGAGGAAAATGCACAAAGTATGGGACGACGGAGAGTCCACGATGGTCCGTCCATGACAACGACGGTTCCGTCGCGTGGTCAGTCGACCCCGTCGAGTTTTGGCAGATTCCAGTATTAGATTCTTGTTAATTAGGGTTTTGTATTTTATAAATGTTCGAAAAAAACCTCATTTTTGAGGTTTAGAAACATGGATATTAGACTCACAATATTAGAACTCATATTATTATTAGAAATTATTGATTTAGTGTTTGATCCTTGGGATATTTTGACCAAGTTTTTTGTGCTTAATCAAGCAATCTTTTGGACTTTACTCTTTCTCATTAAGCGTAGTAAGTACATGAATTTCTTATTAATTATATTTGAATATTGTGAGTTATGGCGATGAGTAACTAACTCCAAAATAGGGGTTGTCGGGAACATAGGCAAATAATGAGATAACCCATCTTAAATAACAATGATAGAATAGTGTCCTGCATGTCTTAAGAAATTTCTTTCGCGTAGACGTCTTTTTAAGGATGATAAGTTAGGAACTCGCCCTTAATGCGATTGCCGGACAAGGAAGTAGATAATAGGAAAAGAATTATTAACATAGGATGTAGTGTTATACTGTCTAATAGGCTAGTATGATGGTACGAGGTAGTAAAGTAACTTAGCAAATATCGAAACGATGCTTATATATGGTCTACGGTTAACGATAAGGGATTAGGACAAGCCACACCGTAGCCGGGACCAAGCAGTGCGGAGTGAGGTTTCTAGAGGCCCGGATCCAAGGATTAGAAATACATAACTTATCACTTTGCATTTGCAAGATACTAGGAAAGAATTGTAATAGTTAGATATCAAGTTTGAACCGGTGGGAAAAACACGTAAACCCTTAGTTACTTTCCTATCCCTCTTGCCCTGCTCTCCACTCTCTTCCCCCCTTTACCATCTTTCGCTGTTTCCCTCACCGACGGTCCTTCGTTCTTTTCTTCTTCTTCTCCTTTCTTGATTTATTGATTAATAAAACACAACGTTAAAAGCTGTTAAGTGTACTCTTTCAATTTCGTTATTCTTTTAGTTCTGTGTTACTTATTAGGAGATACCAAAGTTTTTTTAGTTCGTTTTACTTATAGGAGATACAAACCCCCCTTTTTTACAGTTTTATGTTTTACTTTCTAAGGATTTGTCAACACCGAACAATAGTTAATAACCAGTTAAAGTTAAGTCTAGACGATTTTCCTCGTGGGAAACGATCCAACCTCCACTAGTGGTTATTACTGACGCGACCCGCTTTACTTTCAGTTGAGAAGTAACTTTGAGCGTATCAAATTTGGCGCCGCTGCCGGGAGGGGAGGGAGGAGGAAAGTAACTTTTAGAATTAATTTTAACTATTACTATAGTTTAGTTGATGTTTTCTGATTTTACTTTGTTTTTATGTTTTGATTCTTTTCAGAAACTATCCTCCTTGTATGCCAAATACACGGAGAGGAAGAGAACCATTGTCCATACGATCACGAGTTAGAGCGTACACTGCGAAAATGGAATCGTAATTGGAATATGGATGACGATCCAAACCAGAAACATTACCAGCTTCGGTGATGCTCATGGATTCAGAGGGTACCGAAGCTTGGTGTGTGAAAAACTCAACAGAGGGGACAGAATTCCGCTCCACCGGCCCCAAGCATAATACAGGGCCATGATAACATAGCAGATCCGAATGGGCCACTGGTTTGGACTCCCTACCCACAGGCCACACTTTGTCGGTTAACTAGTAGTCTGATGCAAAATTGCGCACGGCCAGAGGTTTTGTTTTCAGGCACCTTTCTGAGGATTCCCTATGCCCATATAGCTAAGTAAGGGGCAGTGGCAAAAGTTGTGTGGGCGAGGGCCTTGGACTTGGATCTAATGTGATAGGGCTCAGAGTGTTTTCTCTCTCACTTGACGGGAGAGTGAGGGGGAGACGGGCTGCTTATGGGTCACTGAGCGCCCATACAACTCCATCTGACTGGAAAATCAAAACTAAGGGATGTCTTTTTAGCACAGCTACTATCCGGTCTCCAAGAAACTAAACCACCAAAGACAGGGGTGGAATTACTTTTGTGGGCACTACCAGGAGAGGTCAGTTGCGTAGTTCTAGGGATAGTTCACCCTCATTCTTAAGAAGTGGTCCAAATTCACGTTTATAGAGGATGAGTCGCTGTGAAAAGACTATTTCTAAGGGGCCAAGAGATAACAACAACGCGGTATTGGGACCTCTAGCAGTGGATATATGAGAATGTCCTTATGCAGAGATCGCTGAAAAATTGGAAACCAAAAATCGCCCGAAAAAATACAAAGCTTGGAAGTAATAGAAAGTCTGATTAAAGGGAGGGGAAGAAAACACATTTGGCCAGTGCAGTCCACTCAACAACCATCCACAGGATGATATTCGTGAGAAGAAATGGATCAAATGAGAAACTGAAGCGGGGTTGGTACTAAACATGTAACTGGGGGTGCAGAAAAGGTTAATGCAGCTCAAAACTACTTGGCTAACCCCACACACTCAATTGGATGAGTGTATTATGAGGCGGATTCCTATGCAAGAGTAAAAATGAAACAGATGGGGGTTTTCAGACAGCGCCCAAGGATCAAATCAGATAATGGTTGCCAAGGTCAAGGGAACCAAGTCGGCAACTATGGTAACTTACAATCGGAGGGTCATTATGTCAGAGATGGAAACGTTCAAATCGCGATGATAACAACTTCAACAGGTGTGGTAAACTATGGTAATAGAAATCGACAGGGATGGACCCTATGTTCCTCCTCAAAATCGGGAAGTTACTCCTAGGGAGTGGAGATAGATTGGCGCGAGGTTACAGTTGAGGATATGTTGGCCCCCCCCCCCCCCCCAATGATGAGGGTTCGATGCAGTGATGAGCAAAATTAAAGAATAAGGGTGATGATTTAGCTAGTATTGGGCAAAAAAGTTGATAAACACAGCAATTTCGATTTAGCAGATGAATTGCAAAGTGGCCCAAATTATCTGCGACAGTGACACACGGCAACAGGGCACTCTTACTACGGCAACACTGTCCAAAAACCCAAAGAAATGCATGCGGCACTGTATGGGCAATTTCACTACTCGAGAGTTGGTAGGCAAACCATTGACCCCCCATGCCAGCGGACCGAGACAAAATGGAGAGGAGAAAGGATCATGCTAAGGTGGTGAAGGGTAGGGTGGACGCAGAGGACGTCAGGGACAAGAAAGGGTAGCACGCGCAAGAGCCAGCACCCCGTGCAGGAATCAAGTGAAGGACGAGTGTGGAATTCCAGCGACACACGAGACGACACCATGCCTAGGGCCTCCACCAACCTTCCCTCAGAGATTATTAGTGAAAAAGACGAGGATGGTAGTACCACGGCGAGTTTCATAACTATGGTGAAGCATACTATCTATCAATGTTCCTTTGGTAGAAGCTTTGAAACAATATTTGCCCGGTTACGCAAAATTTATGACAAGATCGGGTCACAAAGAAAAGATGGGTTACTTCGAGGATAATGATAGACTACAGGCATCTGTAGCGCTATCAGCTACTAGATCCCTCGTACAAAAAGAAAGAAAGAATCCTGGTGCGTTCACTCCATTCACATTGACAGTGGGGTTCATTACATTTGCGAAAGGCATTATGTGATATCTTGGGGGCAAGCATAAATCTCAGGCCCCTCTCAAGTTACACAGAAGTTGGGATTGGGGGGATCCGAAACCCACACGAATGGCTGACATGATGGCCGACTTCGGACAGTGAAAACCGGCCGATAGGGATACTCCCATGATGTGGCTAGTATAAAGTGGGAAATCATTCATCTTTCCGGATGATTTATTGTGTCATTCTTGATTGTGAGGTCGACTTTGAAGTTTGCCTAATTCTTGGGGAGGCCATTCCTTGATACAGGTAGGAGCCTCTAGTTGATATGGAAAAGGGGGCAAGAGAATGTCCGGCGGGAATAATGAAGAAGCGACCTTCAACCATTTATAAGACAATGCGGCAGGAGTGGGAACTCCAATCGGTTTCTTACCCATAGCCACAAAGAACAAAGATGAAGACAGGAAACTAAACAGAAAAATGCAATACAAGAGTTTGGTTGGTGGGGGGGGATTTGGTGTTTGTAGACAGTTCTGGGTACTCTTGTCTTAGGGCAAGCTCATAGTCCCAAAATGGACCGGGCCCTTATGTGTTACCCAAGTATTCCCTCATTGGAGCAGTTGAGAGTTTGTTAAACTCCAAGGGAGGAGTGAGGTTTTTAAGAGGAATAGGGACAGATAAAACCCTTATTTTGGGCATAAAGCATCAAGGAATAAAAGGATACTAGAGGCGTTACCATCTTGATGAAGTCTGGAGTAATCAAGTGTCCACAGTCGTTTGCGCCGACAGTAAATCAGGCGCTTGTTGGGATGGCAAACCCAATACTTATCGTCTTTTTAAAATGGTAGCATTTTCTTTTATATTTAATGGGTTTTAAATTTCGTAGGCACATCACCAGGAAATTCTGCAGAAAGAACACCTAACTTCACAGTAGCCCATGACGGATACAACGACGGACGTGTCACTCGAAACACGGACCCGTCGTAGGCATCCGTCAAACCAGGTACTTGTATACATGTCATTGGAAAAATAGGGAACATTACGACGGGCCCGTCACACATGGGACGGGACCGTCGTGTGGAACCGTGCGCAATTAATGAAATCTACCCGACCCGGAACCGGGGGGGGGGCCAGGGGGGACCCTTTTTCCAAATTTGACCGTTTAAGATTTCCCCCCTCCATTAGGTCAACCACATTACTTCATTATTCCCCCTCACCCCCCTCTCTTTTCACACGTCCAGCCACTCCCCTCACTAATCATGATCCCACAAACTCACCTCAGCCTATCATTATAATCTACGTCGGTTGTTGACATTGCCAGGATCAGTCTCTAGTTATTTTTTTCTCCATTTCCAAGTATGTGTCTCTACCTTTATACTTAATTTATCCTTGCATTTGGTTTGTAGTAGATTAGCATAGTTTTAGTCGTATATGTTTCTCTTATCTGCCAATGTCTAACCGAGGTTCAAAAATGTTGATAACCCAGCCATAGGTGATTTTAGCTTTGGTAGGTTCTTAGGTCGTGGGTATAGACACATATTAAGTCCCCATATCACTATATAACCATGTAGGCTCATTGGGGTGCGTTTAGGGAACCCCCAAGTCTAAGACTGCTACTCAGAACGAGCCCCCGGATGAAGGCCCGTCGCGGCCTTACACGACGGGACCGCATAGGGCAGTCGCCACAAGGCCCTAGCCGCCCTGCAAAAAAGTCGCCTTTTGACGGGAACGTCCTTACCCACGACCGGTCGTCCTGCGCGGGGACCGTCCATGGTTGTCAGAGAACCCTGTTTATCAGGGTCTCAAAATTTTTTCAAGTGTCTTACGACGGACCCACTTGTGACGGACCGTCTTACCCCACAACGGGTTCCGTCCTGCGCGACCGTCATAGTTGTCAGAGACCCGGTTTCTCGGGTTCTCAAAAAATTTTTCACATGTCTCAGACGGACTTTACGACGGGGCCTGTCAGACGGACGGTCCGTCCGGCTGACCGTCTTGATGGTCAGAGATCCCTCCTTCAGGGGTACTAAATATACATACATATACCCAGTATAACACGACGGATCTCATGACGTCCATTCATAGTACACGGACGGACCCGTTATCGGTTCCCGTGGTGTGTAACAGTTTTCAATATAAGTAACACACTATTTTCAAATTTTAATGTAAGATTGAGTTGCCTGTTCTTGTTAAAAATTCCTGTAACTAATAGTTGACCCTTTGCAATGGGGTGGGCGGTACTATCTACTTGGCACCAAAGCAAGGACCGAGCCTACGCACGCGCGGCGATCTCCAAGTCTGTATGGAAAAGTCCACCTGTGTCTTGCGACCGGGTGGGGCGGGGGACATTCTAATCCAATTCTCACTTACCCACATAGGGGGGATGTTTGAGCCAATGTAGGTGGTTAGGACAAAACTTGGGGTGTTTTGTAGGGGGGGGGGGTGAGCTGTGTGAAGTTCGTGATGGTGCGTGGGCGGGAGGGGAATTTTTCCACGGGATAATCTGGGGGGCGGGGCGAAACAAAAAACAAACTCGCCGATGAACCCTATCAATAATTAGACATCGAGTTCCTTTCGTTTCTCCTCTGTGTGGGCGCTTTCTCAATACTAAATACCCAAGGGGGGCCCAAAAAACCACCCAACACTTTTTTTTTTGTCCGCCCCTTCCGTACACACGTGCCACCAGAGCCACACCAAGAAGGTGTTGGGGGGCGCCGGCGTCAGTCACTGCCTCCCAGCTGAGAGAGGGAGCCACACTGCCGGGATTACAACCCTCTGGGTCAGCCACAAACGAGGAAGGAGCATCTGCTCCTAGGAGTATTCTGGCCGAGGGAAGAGCTTCAGGATCTGTGAGGCCCAGTACCCGCCACAGCTGCAGCGTTCGGCCTGTATGATGAGGCTGAACAGTTCAGACTCCAACATCCGGAAGCACCAGTTCAGATCCCACTCCAGCCGCTGACCAGCCAAACCGGTGGTGTGTTGACGGCCAGTGTCATTTTACTCCGACGCAAAGTCTTGGAACGACAGGAGTAGTACTGACTCGCACACTCAACCTTGGATGCGGACTGGGGGCGTACTCACAGGAGCCTTCCCACGGATGCAAATATTCAGAAACCTCTTCACCAGGCATCGCTTGGAGTGGACAGCACGTCCATTGGACGATTACACGAGGAGGGAGATGGTCAGAGAGTTCTACGGTCCTAGTAGCGACTCTCCGATCCCGATCGACAGGCGGGGCTGCTCCGCCTAAACAGGCCCCCATTGGAGCCAGGTTCGAGTACGGCGGCTTTTTTGCAGGTCGGACCATTTCCCTGCCAGCCATCCGCCGGTTCCTATACGGCGAGAGGGTAGATGCGGATAACGGACACCCATGCACTGGCCGAGTTGAGTTTGGACTATCGATGGCAGATAGTGAAGGATGGGACCAGGTCATAAGAGGAGTCAGCACTTGAGGGAGACACCAAGAGGTGGATGGCCCTGCACCTCTCAGTCGAACGGGGGCGGGTGCCGAGGGGTTCACCGGCCGAAGGGGGCTAATCAAAAAAGGGGCCAACCTCACATTCGCGCCAAAGTTCTTGTGTGGCTGGCTAGGCGCGGCACTGCCTTTCCCCACACAGCTGCTGATAACAATAGTCAACTGGATCGAGCCAGGCTGTGAGGGCGGCGGATGATAGACGGCTTCGGTGGACAATGCATGGCTTCTCGGGCAGTCATGCACGAGAGGCCTTCCAAAGTCACCACAACCTACCCCTTTCTGTGCATTGATTTGCCCTTTGCAAGGTCGGCAGGTGTGCTGATTTGGCACATAGTCAGTTGCGAACCCCTCCGGGTACAGTTGCTGTAGGCCTCATCAGAGAGAGGCCCAAGGAATTGACCCACGTCGGAGGCCCCGTCCAGAGATTGACACCACTAGCAGACGATCTTGCGGATACGGTGGACCAGGCCCGAACGCCCACACAGGACAACTTACCCGGTTGAGTCTTATCCGAGTAGTAGCACAAGCCACTCTACCGGGACACCGGCCCCAGTGCGCGAGTACAAAAATGGAGGCACAAATGGCCACTCTTTATGCATCATATCAGCCGTGATGCAAAGAAAGAAGTCTATAGCTGAGTCTGTAGCGCGCATGGAGAGGCAGGATGCCGCAGGAAGATTGCCTTGAAGGTTGGTTTAACAGAGGCATAGAGGCCTTTGAATTGAGGTTGTTAGCCGACAGGCCCCTCCGGGAGATGTGTCAAATCTTTCAGGCTGCAGTAGACAGGTCTTCGTTGCAGACATCAGTACGATCCTAGAGACGAGAGTGGCCGGAGTCTGGAGAGCCTGTGAGGATACTGTATTGGCGGCTTTGTTTCCTATCCAAAACATTCCCCCATCTTCCACGAGAGAGAGTGCCTAAGAGGCGAAGGAGCGATCAGGGGATGAGGCGAGAGCAAGGAAGAAGGAGCGCCGAGAGATGGATGGCGCGAGGAGAGCCTCACTTGCTTGATGCGGGGCCACAGATCAGAGCTTCGACAGATGCGGGCTGGGGCGTCCAGCTCCCGCACTGTAGAGAAGCAAGGAGGGAGGCACGACTGAGGGGTTTGGGTTGTTGCTGAGGGACACACTGAGGGTGTTCAGATTGCAAGAGGATGTGGGTTTCTGGGAAACCGGACCCACCAGCTTGTTGATCGCCGGCGCTATGCCGCCACAGGTTTGCTTACATACCCTTAATCTTTATGTTTTTTATGCAGTGGGGACAATTGCCATGCTTTTTTGTTGGGGGTGGGGTAAAGGAAGTGAGTGTTGGGTGAGGTCTGAGTAGCCCCAAAAATCACTATCCTCTTTTGGGGTTTTTCTGCCTGAGTTCTTGTTCCCCAAAAGACTTGATATTTTTTTCTTTGAACCGGCATGTTTAGATCTTTGTACATAGTTTAATTTAGAGCATGATGGCTAAAATGATATCCTGTGAATAACAAACTGAAAATAATGCATGACTAGGCATAGTAACTGAACAATTGTGTGGCTCTAAGCATGAAAAGAGTTACACAATTGCTTACCCTAAGTTTTAATTCAAAACTAGTTTCTAATGATCTGGTATAGTGATGACAATGGTAAGTTGAGAGTGAGGACAATTTGGAATAGTCCACTATTGATCTGAGCTAGGAACTTTGCCGGTTCGTCCTGCTAAAAGGAAGTGTAACAAACAATTAGGAAAAGATATAGGCCCTTATTCAAGAAAGCCCCTTTCAACCCAAATAAAAGAAACCAAATGAAAGTTATCCTTCTTGATCCAAAATAATTTGAGCTTAATTAGACATTTTCTTTTTCACCAACTGATCTTTTCTCGGGAAAAAAGTGGTTGGCCCTGGTCCCTCTCTAAGGACATGTGCACCTCAGGCTTTATGCACAAAAGCATAAGTTGAGGGTTGGCTTAATGCAGGTAAAACAACCCTGCGATTCTGGACCTGACCCAAACTTTGGGTACTGGTACCTTGGACTCACTGGCAATAGCCATTGAGTGTGAGGTGGATATTACGAGGAATTGCTTGGAAAGTGAGGGTGAAAGAACAGAAGAGGAGAGAAAGAAACAAAAGTAAAGTGGACTCAAAGTAGTGAAAAGAAAAAAAAAGAAAGAAGAGAGTCATTAAACAAAATGAAGAAGAAGAAAGAAGAGAAAAATATGAGCAAAGGGAAAAGAATATGAAGAAGAGACTGGGGAGATAAGGATGATAAAAAGGGAAGTTTTAGCTGATATGTAAAGGAGGGCAAAACGTCACTACCAGTTACACCTCAAAATGTACCCTACTGACCTGAGCCTATGTTACAACTAAAAAAAAAGCCATATCGGATCCTAAGGGTTGTATAGCGAACTTAAGGCAGTGAAAATGAAAATTAAGGAAGCTTATGGCAATAGGTATAAATGAGTGTGACTTTGGTTCTGAGGGAGCGAGTGTTGAAAATGTAATCCTTATACTCAAACTGAAATCATTGTGTAAAAATGAGGATTTGTTCTACAGTAGAGGCATTAGTTTGCAATACCAGGACTGGTGTAGCATCCTCGAGTGAGAAATTGAGGGATAGGTGATGGTTGCCTGGTGAGTCGTGTAATGTTTGAATCCCCACAAAATGTCAAGCCTAATAGTGATAGCGTGCATAGATTTGATGAGATGTAATCGGGATTGATAGCCAAATGATTGCAAAAGGAATAAAACATGAATACTATTGTTACAAAATTGTGTAGTGTGAGTCATAGGTGCGTCGCTGAGGACAAAAAAACGAATTTAAGTTGATGGGTGTTGATATACCGTGGCTTCACGGTTAATTAATACTTTTAACTCCAAGTTTAGGTGTCAAAAGCCCATGTCTTTTTATGCTAATTTTATACAAGTTTCTCTTTGTTTTGCGTAAATCTGTCCAGAGCCAATTGCGGATTTTTGAGAGAGCTTTGAGAGGAAGCTGTGAAGGAAGATGGGACATCTGACAAGATGTGGGATTACGAGGCTTGTGACGGTCGTCATGGCCATGACGGTTTCCGTCCGAGTACGTCGTGAAGACAGAGAGTGATCCCAGTACCCCAAATTCCAAGAGTTGAAGTCGTTTGAGCGAGGACCCTCGACGGACGTTTGGGCCTATGACGGTCGCTCAACTTACCGTTGAGGGGGATATGAAGAGAGCGCAGAGGAAAAATGCACAAGTATGGACTGACGGGAGTCCACGACGCGTCAGTTCATGACCACGACGGTCCGTCGCGCGGCCGTCGACCCAGCCGCGTTTTGGCAGATTTCCAGTAATTAGAATTCTTGTTTAATTAGGGTTTGTATTGTTTTATAAATAGTCAAAAAACCTCGTTGTTGAGGTTTCGCACCTGATCATTAGACTCTACAAGATTAGAGACTAATAATTATTATTTAGAAATTATTGATTAGTGTTTGATCCTTTGGATATTTCTTACAAGTACTTTTTGGTGATTAAATAAGCAATCTTTGGAATTACTCTTTCTCATTGAAGTAAGTTACTATGATTCTTATTTAATATATTTGAATATGGTGGTTTATGGCGATGAGTAACTAAACTCATAACTAGGGTTGTGGGAACCATAGGCAAAATAATCGAGATAAACCCTATCTAAATAACAAAATTCTAGAATAGTGTCTTGCCATGTATCTAAATAATTCCTTCGCTTAGAAGTCTTTTTAACGGATGATCAACGTTAGAACTCGCCTTAATGTACTTGCGAACCAAAGGTACGGTAGATAAGAGGAAAAGAATGATTAAAATAGATGTAGTGGATACTGTCTAATAGGGCTTAGTATGATTGGCGAGGTAGTACTAGTGTCAAATATCGAATACGATGCTTAAATATGGGGTAACGATAAGGGTAGGAAAGCAACAACACGTAGCCGGGACCAAGGTGCGAAGTGAGATTTTCTAGATGCCGGACCAAGGATTTAGAATACATTAAACTTAGTCACTTTGCATGGCAAAGAGTACTAGGAAAGAATTGTTTATATTAGGAATAGAACCTGGGGGAAACGTAAACCCTTAGTACTTTATTATTGATTAAAAACCCAAACAGTTAAAAGTTGTTAAGGGTCTCTTTCAATTTCGTTAGTTCTTTTTTAGTTCTTTTTTTTTACTTATAGGAGATACAAAGTTCTTTTTTAGTTCTTTTACTTATAGGGATAACCAACCCCCCTTTTTACAGTTTTATGTTTTTACTTCTAAGGAATTTATTCAACCGAAAAACAATAGTAATAACCAGGTTAAAGTAAGTCCGACTATTTTCCATCGTCGGGACCCGATTCCCAACTCAATAGTGGGGTTATTGACTTGACGCGACGCCTTTACTTCTCAGTTGAGAAGTAAATTTGAGCGTATCACCAAGACGTTCGACGACTAAGTCACTATGTGCCTCATATGTGGTTTTATGTGTTTATATGTGATTCATGATTTTATAAGGTCATTATAAGAGTTATAGTGTATATAGACAATGTGTCAAGTTTTGTGAAGTTTGGAGGTCAAACGTCTAAGAAAGTCCATGACGTTCGAAAGGTTTGCCTTAAGACGACCTTGTGTGTCTATTTATGTTTCATCTGGTTAGATGAAACTCATGTGGTAGGTCCTTAACCATTAGGAGATCATGTTTGGGTTGGAAACGTCTGGGTGCAACTCCACATAGGACCCACATGGGGCCCTAAAGAAGGACCCCAACTTGGAGCTCAACACTGTCAGACAGTGGCAATCGTCTGACCCAAACGACGGTCAGTCGACCAGGCGACAGCCCGTCGATGGGTCTCGTCGATGGAGTCACTTGGACTGCAGTTTAAATAGTTTCATGTGCAAACCCATACGGACCCCATACGAGGGGGGGGGGGGGGGGGGGGTCGAGGAGTGGGGTGAGACACGGACTGATGCGATGCTGGGCGTGATGTTGTTGCCTGTTCCTGCAGCTTTATGGTAAGTTGAGGGGTGATTTGAAATTTACCCCAAGGTCTTGTTAAAGTGTTTGAGGGACGGTTTTTTTGGAGTGTTTATGGTCATTTTAAGAAGTATATATTGATTTAAACTCTCATTATACACCCTAACAAAGACGCTAAATTCAAAAACCACATTCCCTCCAAGAGTCCTCCAAAAAACCTCCGTGAGAGTTCAGGTGAGAATGGAAGTTGAAGATTGGTTCTTCAATGGATTTCTTCTTCAATTATAAAATTGGGGGTTCTTCTTAAAGTTGTGGGAGAGATCTTAATATAAGGCTTGTTATCACCTTAGAATCAATTCCAAAGATGATTTCAAAGTTTTCAAAAAGATGAAAAGGTCCAATGGCTACTCTTAAGTATTGGGTTCTGGATAAAGGGTTTTCAACAGTTTAATATTGAGATTTATTGATGTTTAATAGATGTTATTGAATGAAATTATCCATAAACACTTTGACATTCACAAATTTGTCAATTTGACTAAAATATGGGTTATGTGATCATGCTTTGAGATTGATGAATTCATATGTAGATTGTTATGGACTTTTGATTCATGCACAGATTATGGTTAATTGTTTTATAATATATTTAAATTTGATCAATTGAGCATTGAATATTCTTAGATTTTTTTACTATTAAGCCTATTGAATTGATATTGACTTAAATTTATGAATTCTAATGTAGTTTCATATAGGCTTTTGATTGATCTAATGATTATAGTAAATTGATATCTAGGTTACATTAGGTGATGATCTATTAGAAATTTGAACTATTTTCATGAATATTGTTATTAATATGTTAAAGTCTGTTTATTATGGGCCCATGGGTGAAGGCCTTGTGATTCGAATTGGATGATTTTAGCATGAAATCGACAGTTGGTAGATGCAGTGGGGGTATATGCTGCCCTAATTCTTTATTTTATGTGTTAATTAGGACTTTAATTATGGTGGTATTGGTATGATCCACTTATGGTGGCGGTGCTAGGTGAATTGATGTGTCCTTGACAGCATTATTTTATGCAATATGATGATCATGGCCTTGTCAGCACTAGTTGAAGTATTATGATAATTTTTGTAGTTGATTTATGTGAAGTATGAGCATATCTATCTATATGTGAAGTAATGTGAAAGTCTGTGTGCTTTCTATGTATGTTAGGAAATCAAGTAGACAATGACTATGTGCTTCTATGTGTAGTCTTAGGTTTGATGCATGGTTATTTCCTACATGACAATATGATTCTATAATTTTTATATTGATGATGATATAGTATTATATAGGATGACATAAAGATGATAATAGTTATTCCTAAGTGGCCTAAGAATGACATGTAATATGTGTTAAAGTAAAGTATATGATATCTTGTCTTGGTTGACTTGTGTCCCTTACTTGATGCTTGTATGAATATGAATATGTTTGTGTTGACTTAGGATGCTAAAGTCTCTTAGTCTTGAACGTATGAATGATATGTGAGACCCTAAATGATGTTAAGAGGGTCTCTTATCAACCTTGAACTTAGTGGGAAAGTTATAAATGTTGAAGTCGAAAGTCGTAATAGTATCATTCAAGTCAAGTAATGATGGCTCTAAGGGATAATTGGGGTGGAAACGAAATAATATTATCCTAGGAAAGGTTATCAGGAGATTCTGTCGCAAGTGGAAGTATCCCTAGAGGACTCTTTGGGAGGTCATGTGATTGGGTTATGAACTATATTATGGAACCCAATTGTATGAATATTAATGTGAATCACTATATGAGAGAAAGAGGGTGACAACGATGTGGAGTAGGTATAAGGGAGTAAAGTTCATAGTAAAATGAGACTAGGATACAAAGCATTGCCTTCATTATTCCTTAACAATGTTCCTAATGCGAGTGTTTCCAAGTTTATACCCTTGGAAGAAGTAGAACACCCCTCATCGAAAAGTAGGTTACAACTCTTGTGATTCCATGTCTATATGGCTATTGTTTATTCTCATCATGTGGGATCCTATTAGCATTAGAGAAGCTATGAAGTTGAGTGAATGTGGTATTGTGCAAACTATGTAGACATGCACAATAGGTTTGAAGGTGTATTGGGAGTCCCTAGGGATCTTGCCAAGACCATTTACTTGAATGTCTTCTTTAGTGATGATGAGTCTTTAATGAAACTAACGGATGTAATTGAATTAAGTTAGAAGGTTGATGTTACATAATAAGTACTGACTAGGTAGTTAAGGGTGTTCTAGTTAAGGCATGAAGGGGGCACATGACTGATCCACTTCTTAATCTTACATAGACAAATCTAGAATGAACCTCTAGTTAGGAAGATGCTTGTGTATATGGACATGATATAAAAACCCTACTAATCCTTAGGAATTATTTAGCTAGTCTTGAAGAGTGCCATCAACACAGTTTATCTCGGGATCTACTTAAGTAGTCATTTATAGCCTTTAATGAGGAAATGTCATTTTATCTATATGTTGATCTTTTGAATGTCTGGTAAGTGTTGTGTATTTGAATATTTATAAGTAGTCTTGAGGATCATTTAGGCATGCTTAAGAGGTTGTATGGCCAGGTCCTCTTTGTGATGCGAAAGTTAGTCTTAGTAGCGTAGTGGGATAATTGATACTAGAAGATGCTGAAAGTGAAGTGAAGAACTTCACGTACAATGAATTTAGTTCAACTATTAAGTGAATGAATTCACTTGTAATGTTTTCTAAAAATGTGAATTTTTGCTAAAAGGTGTTCTTTATGGTTATAAGTTGTTGTAAATGTTCTCGTAAGGCCTTTATAGTATGATGTTGTGATTGAAATTTTTTTTTTCCAATTTTAAAAGCATGGTTATTTACTATTGTTTAATGTCCCTTTTTCATGGTTTTTGCATGACTTCCATACTTAGCACATATAATGTTCTGCCCCTTCTTTTCCCTTTTTGAATAAAGTGTAGGGAATTGGAAGTCTTTACGTACCATGGAGGATGGATAGGTTTTTATGGCTTTGAAGATGATGTATTGGTGAGCCCTCATCGATTTGAGGACAATATTTACCTGTTCCTTTATGTCTTAGTCTTTATTTTATTGTCTTGTATGGGATTAGTCCCAAGTGTTGTACACTATAAAGATTAGATGGTTCAAGTAGATGTTGTATAGATTTAATGTTTTAAATGAAAGTCTTCAACTTGTGTAATATTTATAAAAGCGTTATAAGTGTGTGAAGAAAGTTTTAAATTATTGCCTATTTTAGTATGTTGATTGATGCATGAATGATACGAGAAGGCTTAGTTCTTAGATGAGAAGTCTTGAAGTCTCATTTTCCGTTGTGGGTGACGGACACAAGGATTGCTCTAACTTCTAGGGTGGTGTGCTTGCGGGGATACTGACAAAATGGTATCACAAACATAAGGTTTAGGGAGGTGTCTAGTTTCTCATTAACCACCATCTAATAGAGGTATTGTTTATACTGTGAAAGCGGTCAACATTTATAATAGGAGGTGTTGGGTGCTAGGAGGAAGTTTCACTTGCATTAATCTAATCGTGACTAAAGAGCTTTGTTTATAGTGTCTTTCCCTTGTTTACCTTATGTTGTTGGTCCTTGAGGATAAATGTTAAGGTTTGGGTTGAGGGAGAGGAGAGAAAACAGCGACGTGACTGTTAGATGAGATGTGATAGAAGGTGGTTTTGACCTTAGATGATTTGGTTACCTTTTGCAACGGTAGTGTAGGTGAGAAAAAATGGTGAGGTTGTTCGTTAGAAGAAGTGAAGGAGTGTTTGTTGAAATAGATTGAGTTGTTGAAGACACAACATAGGACGGGAGGTGATTGAGTTTAAAATGTAAAGGTGAAAAACTCTCCTAGTAAGGGGGATGAAGGTTAGATCATGAGACTTTGAGAATCCCTTAATCTCATGAGATAAATATTGGTAAGAAAGTTTAGTATGCTTAAGGTGCATTGAGGGAAGTTCATTAAAAATGGAGTTATGGAATGTGAAGGAGTGTTTGTTGAAATAGATTGAAGTTGTTTAATGACCCCAAACCATAGGAAGTGAGGTGATAGATTAAAGTGTAAAGGCTAATCATTTTTTCCTTTTTATGTCAGAATTCCTAGTAAGGGGGATGTTGTAGGGTAGATAATGAGACTTGAGAATACTAATCTTCATGAAGATAAATATGTAAGAGAAAGTTTTAGTATGCTTTAAGGTGCATTGAGGTGATTCTTTTAAAATGGATGTTATGTTGACCTTAGAATTGGTTTCTCTAAGTGGGGGAGTTATGATGAAAGAGTATGGTGTGTTTGGAGTGAAGGGCCCTTAACCTTTATTGATGTGTTTATTAAGCTTTAGAACCAGAGTCTTTGTAAAGTTAATTTTGTAGGAGTCTTTTGTTAATGGTTATATTTCCTCATATTCATGGTATCTGGGGTAGGTTTCTAATTGTTTGATATAGTGAAGGTTGAGAATGCTAAGTGTTTAGATGCGCAGATTGTGAGCATTGAAGAAAATTTGCTTAAGTGTTGCATTGTTAGATTGTGAAGCCATGATTATGTTGTAAGATGTGTTTATATGATGTTACCTTGCATATTATCTTGTTTCTATCATGAATTCCCTAAAAGTTGCATTGATAAAAAGTTGCACAAATTCATTATATAGCACTGGCAGTTCAGAGTGAAAATTTTCAAAATTTGACTAATTGATTCTTCGGTCTAAAATTGTTTTAGTATGGTAAGAACTGATGTATATGAGTATGATATTGAATATAAAATGAGTTTTTGCTATTTGGAATGAAGCATCTGAGTTTCATAGCATAATGAGTTATAAAATGTCTTTTAGTTTCTTATTGTGTTGTGAACCTCTTAATTATGTGAAATTGATGTTTTATTCTTGACTATGTGCTATATGATATGGTAATAAGTTGCTAATTGAATCTCTCTTCATGGAAGTGTTCAGAAAGTGGCAAGTGGTATTTGAGGAAAAATGTTGTCCAACTATGGGAGATTGTAAGACCCCGAAAATGACTTAGGTGAAGCTAGATCCTAACATGCTTGTCGTCATGGTCTAAGGATCTAAACTGTTTTATAATGTGGGCTTGACGCAGTGCCTAAGAATATATGTGCATTGGAAGTCAAACGTCAAAGGACGACCAAGACGTTCGACGACTAAGTCACCTATGTTCCTCATATGTGTTTTTATTTGTTTATATGTGATTCATGATGTTATAAGGTCATTATAATAGTTATTATAGTGTATATAGTCAATGTGTAAAGTTTTGTTAAGTTCGGAGTCAAACGTCTAAGAACGTCCATGACGTTCGAAAGGTTTACCTTGAGACGATCTTGTGTGTCTATGTATGTTTCGTCAAGTTGGATGAAACTCATGTGATATATACTTAACTATTACACAATCATGTTTGGAATGGAAACTTCTGGGTACGACTCTACATAGTACCCACAAGGGGCCCTAAAGGAGGACCCCAACTTGGAGCTCAACACTACCAGGCAGTGGCAATAGACTGACCCAAACGATAGCCAGGCGACCAAGATGGGTCTCAATAATGGATACACTTTGTCTGAAGGTTGAAGAGTTGCAAGTGCAACCCATGAGACACCATCGACGGGGCGTGGGCGAGACCATGTACTGTCGATGTGGGCGTCGATGGTGCTGCTTGCTTCTCTCTAGCTTTCTGTTAAGTTGAGGGGTAAAGTTGTAAATTCACCCCTAGTCTTATAAAGTGTGAGGACGGTTCTTTTGAGTGTTTATGTGTATTTTAAGAGTATATAAGTCATTAAACTCTCATGATAACCCTAACACCTAAATCAAAAACCACGTTCCCTCCAAAAATTCCTCCATAAACCTCCTTGAGGGTTCAAGGTGAAGATGGTTCTTCAATGGAGTTTATTCTTCAATTATCATTGGGTTCTTCTAATAAGGTATGGGAGTTATTAATATAAGGCTTGTTATCACCTTAGAGAAAATTCCATAGATGATTTTCAGAGTTTTCAAAAAGATGAAAAGTCTAATTTCTACTCTAAGTCTTGGGTTCTTGCATAAATGGATTTCAAACGTTAAGATATGATGTTATTGATGTTTAATTATTGGTTTCCAATAAAATTCTCCATGAACCCTTGACATTCACAAAGCTCTCAATTTGACTAAAATATGGGTTATGTGAGCATGTTTTGAGATTGATGAATTCATGTGTAGATTGTTATGGTTAGGTTTATAGACTGTTTCAATTTGATCAATTGAGTATTGCATATTCTTAGATTTATAGACTACTAAGCCTATTAAATTGATATTGAATTAAGTATATGAATTCTAATTGTAAGACCCCGAAAATGACTTAGGTTAACTATATCCTAAACATGGTGGTATGATGGTATGAGGTCCTAAATAAGTCTATTAGATGATAGAGGCATTAGATTAAAGTATAGGCGATGGAAGTCAAAGTCAAAGGACGACAAAGACGGTCGACGGACTAAGTCACCTAGGTGGCCATCATATGTGGTTTTATGTCATATTGTGTGATTAATGAGGTTTTAAGGTCTATAAATGAGTTATTATATAATGTATAGGAAGTCTGTGGAGTTTCGTGGAGTTTGGAGGTCAAACGTCCAAGAACGTCCATGATGTTCTAAAGATGTGCCTTGAAATGACCTTGTGTGTCTAGGAATATTTCATCAATTTTTACGTGTTCGTTTTGGATGAAATTCATGTGAGAGGTGTTAAACTCATAGAAGATCATGTTTGGATTGGAAAAATCCAGGAAAACATCCCCAAGGACCAACCAACGGTCCTTGAGGAAGGATATATGTTGGTGGCCAAAACTGCCAAAAGGCAATCCACCTACGGAGGGCAATTGACGGCAGTGTCCTGGTCGACGCCCCGTAGGTGGTGGGAGTTGTTATAGATTTATCCTATAAAGCAAAGCATCCGTTTTCCAGGCTCTGACTCAATCGACGGTGGACAGCACGGTCCGTAAGTGGACTGACGCCCCATAAATGGCTCAATCGTCTGTGAGTCAGTGCCTGCGTGCTGTCTTACTGTTAAGTTAGAGGTGATATTGTAATTTCACCCCACTTTCAAATAATAGTACTGGAGGTTTAAAAAGGGTCTTTTGGGTATCTTAAACAAGTATATAAGTGTTTAATAATTAGAATATTTCATTCTTCCAAATCAAAACCCCAAAATCCCTTACGAACTCCCAAAGACTCCATTGAAGTCCAAAATCAAGGAAGATCTTGGTGTGAAATTTTGAGTGGAAATTCTTCATAAAATTTAATATTAGATTCATCAAAGTATGGCTTTTGATCCTTGAAACTCGTTTCATCAAGTAGCCCCAATTCTCAAGATGTTCTCTAAGTTTTCAAAGTTGAATTGTCCTATTTCATGATTCTGTTTTTTTAACCCATGGGTTCTTGCATTATGATTTCTAAAACCATGATATGATTTAATGATGTTTGTATGATGATTGAACATAAATTACCTATGAAACCCATGAAATGGATGAACCTAGTTTTTATAAGTTTTGTGTTACTTGATATTGATCTAAAATGATTACCTTCTTCTTAGTTTTATTGTGTCTATTCATTGATGTAATAATTGTAGCAGATTGATATCTAGGTTGTATTATATTGATGAATGTACATTGGTTTGAACTATATCATTGATTATTGTACTTATTATGTTGAATTATTGGTTATGACATTGAGTAAGGGTCTTGTGTTATCAAATTGATTAAGCTGACTTTGGATTGAAGTGCTGAGGATGATGTGGGGGTATTTTGCCCTTTTTCTTGTAATTTGATATTATTTATACTTTGATTCTATTGTGATTGTTATGGTCCACTTATGGTGGCGGTGTTATGTATTTTACTTGCAATTGATGTGGCCTTGTCGGCGTTACATTATGCAATATGATGATCTTGGACTTGTTGACAAACTAGTGAAGTAAGAGGATATTTTTGTGTTGTAGTTTGATTATGTGAAGCATGACAATATTATCTACATTGTGGAGTATATATGATTCTTCTATACATGATTGACTTAGGGACAATGTTAAGATAGGCTTCGACATTTGTGTTTGTAGTGTTGGAGTTCATTCCTTGTTAATTCATACTTGGACATAGAGTACATGTTGCTTACATTAATGATGTTATGATAGGTATATAATAGACTTGAAGATGTTAGGATTGTTTTAGGTGCTCTAGAATGGCTTGCATTATGGGTTGTTAAAAGTGAAGAGAGTGTTGGCTGTCTTGGTTAACTTGTGTTCCTTGCTTGAGTATATAGATTAAGACTATGTGATGTCTTGATTTAGGCTGTAAGAAACTCTTAGGCTTGAATGTATGGAATGACATGGCCTTAATGAACTTAAGAGAGTTTGTAATGTGAAAAAAACCTTGGAACATAGTGGTAAGTTTGAGATTGTTGAAGTCGAAGCCGTAATGGTATCTTAAAGTGAAGGAAGATAGACTTAATGTTTAATTTTACTGGAACGACATCATATTAATTCCTTAGAAAGCATCATGGAGTTCTTGTCGCATTGTGAGGTTAGGCCTAGTGGACCTTTTGGTGTAGGGTAATGTGAGACTGGGTTATAACTTGTTATGGAATCCGTTTCTTATGTGAAACTAATGTTGTGGAATTACTCTACGATAAAGAATTAGAGCACCAAGTGAGCCTGGTAGGGAAGTAGTTCTAGTTTAAAGAGTGAGACCAGTTTACAAAGTATGCCATTAATATTACTTAACCAGTGGTACATGGGATATTCGAAGTTCACCTTGCAAGTAAAACAACCTCATTAGAGTAGGATAGAACTCCGGATCCCATCTCTTGCTATCATGGTCTATGTCGGTTATTGTCTATTCTCATCCTATGGAATACCTATTAGCATAAGACAAATTTATGAGGTTTAGGTGACGGTATGGGACGCTATTTAGACATTGCACAATAGACTTTGAAGGTGTTATTTGGAGTTCCCAGGTCTTGTCCAAGACCATTCTTGAAGTCCTTTATGTGATGTATGAATCTTAATGAACTAATGATTTATGTTAAGCAGTATGTAAATGAATAAGAACCTAATCTAAAGTAACTTAAGGATACCTTAGCTAAAGTGTGAAGAGGGAATAAGAGATGATCTCTTCATGTCTTATCTTTGGAAGTCTTAAGGATGACCTTAGTTAGGGAATATGTTTGGTGTTGTGGATATGATTTAAGCCTTAGGTAGTCTTAAGGACTATTTAGGTAATCTTTAAGAGGTCACTATGGACGTTATCTTCTTGATTTACTTAAGTAGGTCTTTTGACAGCCTTTGGAAGGAGAATTTCATATCATCTATGTGTTGGTGTGTTAAGGGAGAATGATTCTATTCTACAGAGTCTATAGGATCTCTTAGTGTGTGTGTAAAAGATTTTATGGGCAGTCACTTCACAACTCACTCAAGTGAGACTTAGATGTCACTTTGTGAAGAATCTTACCTGATGTTTGGATGGCAGTGTAAAGTGGTATGTGACTCATTATAAGCATCTTAAGGTTCATTTAGGCACCTATAGAGAGATGTATTGGCAGGGTCTCTCATTGTTTGACTTCAAGTAAATCTTAGGATAGGTTAATGAGAAGACTACATTGCTTAAGGGACTAAAGTGAAGGATAAAGTAATTCACTATACAGTGAAGTAAAGCAGTGTAACATGAAGTGGACTTAACTGTAGTGGGTTCAAAAATATGATTTTTTGTTTAAAGGTTATCTTATGTGTTTTCTAAGTATGTTAAAATGTTGTCTTTATGATTTATAATATGATTTCCAACAAAAAATTATGCATCTTTTCAAGAACAGTGTGTTTTCATGATGTTTATGCTAATGTCATACTTATGTAACATGGTTGCTACTAATCCAGCTTTATCAATCTATATAGGTTCTTGGTAGGTGAGGAGAGTTTGAGAAGTGAAGATTGAGACCATAGACATTCGTCCAAGAGATAGTTGAAGTATTTCTCACTTTACTAAAAGGGCATATATGTCTTTGATGTTTCATTTGAGTATGTAATAAAACTAAGTATTTCTATATTCGTATTTTGAAGTATGGGTCATGTCCCAAATATTCTTGTGCCTTAAGATGATGAGATTGAGACTTAGTATTTCCTATTGCTTTATATCAAAGAGATTTTTAAAGACTATATTATGTTTTGTGGAAAGTTTTAATTCTGCACTACTTTTCACTATGTTTATGCGATGAATGATATGAAAGATATTGTATAAGACCTTCGAGAGTTCGAGTACGCCGGTTAATATAAGAAATTGTGCCCTAACTTCTAGGGTGTGGTCTCAGGATGTGACACTAATGTAGTTTCATATAGGCTTTTGATTGATGTAATGATTATAGTAAATTTATATCTAGGTTACATTAGATTGATGAATATGTAGTAATATTAGTCATTTGACCTAGTTCAGAATATTTTTGTATACTTAGGTTGAATTTTGGTTATAGTCATGGGTAAGGCGCCTTGTGATGTTGAATTGGTGATTTAGCCTTGAAATCGAAGTGTAAGATGAGTGGGGGGATGCGACATACATTCTTTTATTCTATGTTAATTAGACTTTTCATTATGTTGTGATTTGTTATGGTCCACTTCTGGTGGTGGGGCTATGGAATGATTTGGTGTCCTGTCGACGTTATTTATGCATATGATGATCATGGCCTTGTCAGGAACTAGGTGAAAGTATTATGATGATTTGTGTAGTTGATATACTTTTAATTTATTTCATGTCTTTTTCAATAATATTTATTCGTATAGCTAATTAGATAACATTTGTAATTCTTAATTGAATTTGAACATGTGCTGCTTCTTGTGGGTTCGACCTCAACTCATTTGTTGGGCTTTACAAAGCTTAACGATCGTTTGCACTTAAAATTGAATGAGGTGTGTTTGAAACATCAATCAGTTACCTATCAACCACTCTTATGATGTTTTAGAATTTCTTGTCAAGACATAGTCATGATTCCCCATTTATGTTTAACTTTCTTTTATGACGTGAGACCTCTTACTTAAACTCTATTATTGTATATTTTTTGTGTTGTATGTATATCAAGTGGCTTGTGTAGGAACTCTAGGGATCGCATACACCATGTCACATCTAGGTTATACTTTCTCTTGTGACAATAATTGATCAAAGATGGCCTACTAATATCCGATTTATAATCAAATTCTAAACTCAGGTCAATCTCATGAGCATTCTAGCCAACAAGGGTTCTTTCCATCATTAATTAAGTTAATACCATTCCTCAAGATTAATAACCTATATTCTAAGGATTAAGAATAAAAATACAAGTTAGAGAAGTAATCAACCTACCTTTACAGAAGATTTGGTGGAAAAACTGAAGAAAACTACCCTAATAGTCATCCTAGTTCTAAGAACGAAGTTGCGGAAAATAAGACTTTTTGGGACTTTTCTGCACGAAATCCTGATTGTAGGGGTGTTACACCCGTTGTAGCGACTTGCATGGACACATCGACTCTTAAATCCTTTTCCAAACCTCATTTTTCTCAAAAACCTTCAGATCTTTACTTTCTAAAGAAACCACTTCACGCCATATATGATATTGAGAGTTTTACTCACCCAAATTCGATTTTAAAAGGCCTACGGATTCCTTAATGTATTAGATACTAGGAAACATGATCAAAGCTTATATATACCACCTTATATATCCGAATTTTCCTAGACCCTGTCTCACTCAAATTCCATCACAGACTATCTTAGCCTACATTTTTTTGTCACTACCAAAAAGACTTTGGCTCAATTCTTTCACTATTGATTCCCTAATAATTACGGGAAGGGGTCGCTACAATTTTTCACCCCGTGTATCCGAGATACTTGTATCTGAGTTTGTATGGACCCTTCAAATACATATATCCAAAAATTTTCTAACAGCCATAATAATGCAAACTAGCGTAAATCTCTGTAATTATTTTTTAAAACCAATATAATTTTTGTTAAGTTTCCATGTAAGATTGTAAGTTACCTTATAAATAAAAGGAGATATTAAAACTGTTAGAGTTTTACCTGTTGAATCCATCCCATTTTTTAGTGAAATTTGTTATTAATGCGTACAAGCAATTGTTAAAAAGGGAATAGTAAATTGGAGTTGAAAATAAAAGATTTGGTAGTTGGCAAATGTGGTAAGATTTGCAATCATTCTTGACTTTGTTGTGTTTACATATGTCATTAGTAAAATAGCATATTGGTTTTATCCTTCTATAAATAGAGCATCTTGACCTTCCATTTATAGAAGACACACAGTTAGAGAGAAAAACCATTTTGAGACAAAGTGAGGTATTCCATAGACGATACAAGAAAAATAGTCAGTGAAGAAAAAATAGAGGCGTGTGTTCCATTTGAGTGTGTAGTAGTCCAGTCTTGAGTAGTATTGTATTCGTGACCACACAGTTGGAAATCCGTACTATAGTAATTATTCCAATTGCCTCTCTTGGCCTATGGTTTTTCCTTATTCAGAAGGGTTTCCACGTAAATTTTGGTGTAGTTATTTTCCCATTTTATTTCCATTACTTTACCATAATATTTTAGTGCTCGTCCGCATATTTCCCAAACAAAATGGTATCAGAGCAGGCTGTTATATGACTATGCTCTGTGGTGGCAGCCAGTCTGAGTTCCACATCCATAAAAGATTTTTACTTTGATTTGGCGATAACTATTATTTTTTGGGAAAAGAATGAAGCCAACACAAGTAGAATGGTACCTTGAATGGTGTTACTTATGTACATTTGAGAAGGGGACAAAATGGAAGATCTGCTTTTATGTTAAGATTTTTCCAAAACCAGTATGGACCCTGTTAAGCCTGATAAAAAAACAGATGAAGAGTGGCAATTGTTCATAGACAGGTGGGGATCATTAGCAATGGGTCGGACGATAATGTGTGGACCATATTTATGGGGAAACACATGCTCGACCCCCTATGGGCAGATCTTGAAAGTTTGGTGAGCTCGAAAGACTGGAAAAAACAAAATATTTATTAATAAGCAGATTTGAGTTTGAAGTATCCAGATGGTTCTCCGATGCAGACCATGAATAATTTTCAGGGGATATGAACCAATTATCTGATATGGGCATCAAAATTTGATGAAGAAGAAAGAAATTCAAGGCTTGCTTCTACTTGCGTTCCCTACAGATTCTTGGGAACATTTTAGAAGTGTCATTGTCAAATTCTGCTCCGGATGGTGTGATCTCTATGGATCGCCACAGAAGTAGTGCTTGAAGAAGAGGAGAGAAGAAAAGAAAAACTCAAGGTTCCTCTTCATCGGATGTCTTATAATGGCCCCAGGGGGAGAAAATAAAATTGTGGTCTCAGAATATGAGAGAACAAAAATAGGGAGCAAAATCAAAGGCAACTTGAGTGTAGATGAAGGCTATATTGTGGCATGAAAGGGCACACAAAGAAGTTCTGCAGGAAGTTGAATAGGGGACCAAAAACAAAGAGAAACTTAAGAAGATGGCAATGTTGAAAAAATTGCCTGCCACGTCAACCACCAAAGATCTTGTTACAGTTTCTGATGAAACATGATAATATTACTGTGATGGTAAGATGGGTTGTGGACACTGTGCGCATCTCAGTTGTGACATCAAGGAAGGATTTTTTTTCTTCCTACACTCCTGGTGAGGATTTTGTAAACCGTGAGGCATGGGTAATGAAGATATTTCAGGGGTGGTTTGGTATTGGTAAAATTTGATTGAAAAATAGTGTGGTGGAATAAATAGTTTTGAAACAATGTGAAACAGTCATGATGTTAGTCTGCCACCTAATTTCTATTGTGTTTTAGATGATGAAGGATATGTTAGTCCCAACGGTGATGATGGAAAATTGAAGCTCATTAAGGGTTCCTTGGTTGTGGCTCGTGCGGTAACAAATGCGTGTATAGACTGGACTACGGCCTCTACTTGGTTGATATGGGGAATACGGTTGAGAGCGATAGAAGTCAACATTATGGCAGAAGAGCTTAGCCATTAGCGGAGAAAGGACTTAATGTTCTAGCCAAGAAGAAATATTGTAAAATTCCAAAGTGCTAATTAGAAAAATGTGAGCATTGCTGGCTGGTAAACAAAATGAGAGTTTCCTTAAGTTCCTACCATCCTCGAGAAAGACAGAGTTGCTTGAGGGAGTGCACTCTGATTTTATGTGGTCCAATGAAGACAAAGACATTAGGTGGTGGTGCACTCTACTTTGTCAACTTCATTGATGATTTGCTCGAGGAAAATTTCGGTCATGTCTTGAAGCTAAAGACCAAGTGTTAGGTGTTTTAAGCAGTTTCAGGCTTCAGTTGAAAGAGAAACTGGAAAGAAAGTGAAAGTGTATTCGTATTGGTAAGGTTGTGAATATTTGGGGACTCATTTGACGAATACTGCAAGCTTCAAGTTTAGACACCGAAGACTCCTCCCAAGACTCCTAAACTTATGTTTGTTGAGAGGATGAACGGACTTGATGGAAAGAGTTAGATGTTTCTGTTTGAAAGCAAAGTTGCCCAAAACTCATTTAGGGGGGATGGACTCGCTTTATTGACCGCTGCAAGTGTATTAATCTATTCCTGTTGTTGCTTTGCAAGTGTTTTGTTATGTACCCAATTATGGTTGGTATGGAAAGGATGGGTTCCTATGACCATTTGAGATATTGGTTGCAAAAGCTTTTGTACATGTTGCCGAAAGATGAGAGGGTCAAAGAATGCCAAGACAAGTCAATGCCTTATCATTGGATATGACCTAGATGAATTGGTTACAGGCTATATGATCAATTAAAAAAAACTGTGTTAGAAGCAGTGATATTATTTTCAGGGAGGAATCAAACAATTGAAGATATGGAAAGCGGAGAAGAGAGGTAGAATTATTCAAGTTTTAATGGATAGTTCATCATGATGAAGTTCCTCACACAAGTGGGCATTGATGTTGTTGGGTTGATAATCATGGTGACGCCCAGGGAATCAGTATCGAATCAAACATGTTGATGTGTAGATCTAACAATGATATTGTTAGTGATGATCTGTTGCTCCTGAAGTTGTGACGAAATCAAAATTCCGCTTCGGCGGGGTCCACAAGACAGGGTTTCCCTCCCGTATTCACCAATGAGTATGTGTTACTCACTGCGGGGGAGAAACCTGAATGTTATGAGGAGCCAAGAAGATGAGCACAAGATCAATGAGATTGGAGCCATGCAAGACGACGATAAGTTTTGGCCAGAGAACACATTTATGAGTGGTAAAATTTGCCCAAGGCATGAGAGCTTTAAGAACAAAAGGGGTGGGGAAAGGGTTCAAAGTTAAGTTTGAAGAAACACAACTGAAGCCCGTACCCAAAGCTAGATTTGGTGTTTTAAGGGATTCGGTCTCAAAGTAAAGGTATTGACTTTGATGAAATATTTTCTCCTGTGTGAAAATGTCCTTGATTCGCACAGTTCATTTGGCTTGCTAGTCTTAATTTAGAGATTGGAGATGGATGTGAAGAGACTGCTCACGTGACCTAGAAGAAGAGATTTATATGGAACAACCTGAAGGGCTTCAAAGTAGATGGTAAAGGAAAAAATTTGTATGCAACCTCAAAAAGAGTCTCTATGGCCTAAAACAAAGCTCCCAGAAACTGGTACAAAAAGTTTGAATCTGGTATGGGGAGCAAGGCTATAAGAAGGACTCTTCAGATTCATTGCGTATTTGTACAAAACTTTTCTGACTAAGATTTTATCATCCTTTGCGTATGTGGATATATGTTTATTGTGGGCAAAGAATACTTCCAAGATTGATGAGCTTAAAGAAAGAGTGGTGTAAGTCTTTTTTCTATGAAATACTTGGGTAATTCCAAACAAAGTTTGGGCATCAGAATCTCGTCTTAAAGTAAAGGAAGAGATTTATTTGTCCCAGAGAAGTACATTGACGCGTATGGAGGCCTTAATATGAAGAATTGCTAAGCCTGTTACTATACTCTTGATGGTCATAGAGTTGAGCAGAAGATGTTTCTACAGCTAGAGGAAAAAGAGAACATGGCCAAGTTCCATATTCCTCCTCTTCAGAAGTCTAAGAGCAATGGGGTGCACTAGGACCTGATATTGCTCACGCAGTTGGTGTTGTCAGTAGATTTTCGCGAAAATCAACGAAAAAGAGCATTGGAAGATGTGAAGTGGATACTCAAGTATCTAGGGAAGGCTCAGATGAATGCTGGTTGGTTTTGGAGCATCAATCCAACTTGAAAGGCTATCCAGATTATGATTATGGCAGGTGACTTGATAAAATGAAAAAATCCACGATGGATATTCGTTTACTTTTTCAGGGGAGCTATATCATGCAGTTTTAAAAGTTGAATAAGGTGTTGTCTATCTAAACTGAAGCCAAGTATATTGTGGTAATGACGCAGGCGAAGGAGATGATAGGCTCTAAAGGATTTCTTCAAGAGAGCTGGTTTTGAATTTAGATGGAGATCAGTGCTATTGTGACAGCAGAGTGCAACTTAGACTGGAGCAAGAACTCCATGTACCATGCAATAACAAAACCACATAGATGTCAGATATCATTTGATTGTGAGAAAGTGGGACTGAATCATTTCACGTCAAAAGATTCACACAAGTGAAAATCCTGCAGATATGCTAAACCAAGATGATACTGAAAGACAAGTTGGTTATGTGCAAAGAAATTGTGGGTATGAGATCTCTCTAAAGAAGTGAAGAACTTCTTCCATAAATGGGAATGAAGGGGGAGATTTGTTGAATTCATCTCATTTTTAGTCAACTTTAGTTATTAATTGGTACAGCAATGTTAAAAAGAATAGTAATTGGAGTTGAAAATAAAAGATTTGGTAGGTGGCAATTGGTAAGATTTGCAAACCATTCTTGACTTTGATATGTACATATGTCATTAGTAACATAGCATGGTTTTTCCTCTATAAATAGAGCATTCTGCCTCATTTGTAGAATACACCCACAGGTTAGAGAGAAAAAACATCTTCTTGGAGAGCAAAGTAGTGAGGTATTCCACCGGACTATACACAAGCAAATAGTCAGGAAGAAAATAGAGTGTGAGCGGTATTTCAGTAAGACGGAAAAGCCACAAGGTGTGTTCTTTTGATGTTGTAGTTAGTCACTTTGAGTATTGATTCTTGATACACAGTGTAATTCCTTAATATCGAAAATATTCAATTGGCTCCTCTGTCCCGTGGTTTTTTCCCGTATTCAAACGGGGTTTCCCGTAATTCTGGTGTCTCGTTATTTTTTTCATTTTATTTTCATTACTATTACCATATATATTTTTGTGCTCGTCCGCATTTTCCCAACATTACCTACGTCAGTTTAATTTGTTGATAGGAAAATAAGATGTCTGGGCAAATTTTTTGTCATTAATCAATGCAGATAGATGTTTGCTTTAATTATGAAAAAACTCTAAGTCGGTTGCTTTATGAGCAAACAAGACTTGCGTGTACGTTTGTTAAGCCACATTTCCCTACTAAGCAATATTTGTATTTAAAATTCAATTAGTTTAAATAAACATTTAACAAAGATTTTGCTGAAGACGGAGAAGTTTTCATTCTCATGACATAAATTAGAGATCTTAAACTAAAAGTGAAGGAACCCAAGCATCTCATCAAAAGTCACACTCATCATGTTGGTGCAAGCAATATACATGTTTGTATAAGCAACAAATCGTTATCTACTATGAAGTATCTATTATCATGTGTCTACTTTGAAATAATATAATAGCTTATTTCTCTTATTTTATACATTACCAATTATATTGAATATTTATCATGAATCTTTTTTGTAATTATTTTTAAGATGACTTGCAGATGGTGCAAAACTTTAATACTGGGAAAAAAAATTAAATTCTATATATAATTTACGGATAAGGGCCTAAAATATCCTTAAAGTATTGAAAATGGTATAAAATTGACCCTTCCATCCACCTATTGCTCCAAAATGCCCTTTTCATCAATCTATGCTCCAAACCCTTGTCATCCACCTTTGGTATTCAAAACTTGACCAACTTTTTAATTGTTTGGTAAATGTAAAACTATTTAAAATGATTTATAAATACTGACGTGCATTTTGATGTATAATTTATAATTTATTAATATAATTTATAAACCAACACACTACACAATCATCGAAATAAACCTCACCCACGTGAAGTAATCAATAAATATCAAAATCGTCAGAAACACACGGACTAAAGACGATATGACATATAGATTTCTGGAAAATGACATCAAAATTCTTTCGAGTCCGAATCGGTCGCCCAAATTTAAATTTAGGTTTGAGCCGCTTTATTTAGGAGGACAATTTTTCAAATAGAATTAGAAAGTGATGATTAAAGGTAAAGAAGTAAGTAATACATCCCGAATTGGTCTGCACTTTTTTTAAAATATAATTTTATAAATATTTATGATTGGTTTATAAATACTTTAATATATTATTGAAAAAAAGTGAACTATGAAGTAAAAATCACATAATTTGAGACTATTAGAAAAACATAGTCAGACTTTTAAGGTTATTGATGAGTTTTATGAAGCTACTTGCATGTATG
This sequence comes from Solanum habrochaites, assembly GCA_027704765.1. Classification (NCBI taxonomy): domain Eukaryota; kingdom Viridiplantae; phylum Streptophyta; class Magnoliopsida; order Solanales; family Solanaceae; genus Solanum; species Solanum habrochaites. Next base: position 6,102,787 of record JAKWJA010002494.1, on the reverse strand, counting down.
ATAATTTATTTCTATATTTTTTTAAAACACTCATTGCAGTAGCTTGCATTAATAATGTGACGGGATAATTTAGAGGGATTTATTTAATTATTAATGGGGTGTAGTGGATTGATTTTTATAAATTATATAATCATTAAATATAACATATAGTTGAGCGCCACGGATTTAAAAATATATATATGTTTAAATATAAATCGGTTAAATAAAGTGTCATTTTGAACCAAAAGGTGGATGACAGGGTATTTTGGACCCAACCCCCAATAGGTGGGTGTGGAAGGGTTATTTTGGAGCCCATAGGTGGTGGAGGTAATTTTATACCATTTCCATACTTTGAGGGTATTTTGGCCCTTTCCGTAAAATATATACTTGATTTCATAATCACACAAACACAAATATTATGCTTTTTTCGAAAGACATGAATCTCAAAATATTTTTAAAAATTTCATAAATTCAATGTCGAGTTAAATTAAGCATAAAGTTGAAGAAATATCTTATATTAAAATGTTCAAAAGGTACAAAAAAATAATTATATATATATATATATAGTATATATATATATATATTTGTGGGTCGTAGATCAAGAATAGTATCGTGTCGAGTAGTGTCACATGTTCACTATTTTGTTCAGTTCTTATGGAATGGTCAAGAAAGATGAGTGATTCATAAAAACATTTTAAATACATGGACTAAGAAGATAAGTAATATATGGCATTCTGGAAGAAGTAATTTACCCTTGGATTCATACATGACGTCTGTCACAATTAAAGTCTCAAAGCAACCACCTAAATATGTCATATACTTAACAAAGAGAAAGAAATTATAGTATCACTTCACAATCATCATATACTAATAGAAACATCAAGTAATTCAAGTTATATGAGATATGAATAGGCAATGACAATTAAGTAAAACAGATGACATACTATTATTAACAAAGTATAACAGAGTCCGGACTCTCAGTCCTTACCTGAATTGATATGCACAATAAATATGATAACCACACAATAAGAAAAATTGGTTCTCCTATGAAACTCATAAACAATATATTAGTATATTGGCGCATTATTTGAGCCAACCATTAGTGCATATCAGCATGGTACCCAAGCCAAGAATATGTGGATATCCTCCTACCAAGTAGGGTCCCCATATAAACTGTTAGTACATACCAACAGGCGTGGTATCTGAGCCAACTATCGGATTATCCTTTATTAGGCATGGTACTCGTGTCAGTCATCAAACACACATCACAATAATAACACCAATGAATAAAAATCACACTTGCACCTAAGTAAACGCATTCATTCCATGTGATTAACAATATATATCATTTCAAATCATGTTATTTCATTTATTATAATGTTATATAATGCATGCAATATTAACGAAGCAGGTGACAATCACATATAATATAAACAGGAAAATAAACAGTCATCGCTGACCTCCGGTCAAGCATTGGAAGCTCTATTAAACCTTAGTATTAACTATGTTATATAAATTGGAACCAAAAAATGCTTGGACAATACTCAAATCCTAAACTCAGGCCATTTATATGATCATCCCTACCAAAATCAGGGGTTTTGCACCATCAATTCAAGTCAAACTCTAGTGTAAGGTCACCCAACAATTATTCCAAGGCATATAAGCATTATACCGAAGTAGGGAAGTAATGAACTTACCTTTACCAAAGAAATTGGTATAGAAGTGAAGAAAATCACCCTAGGTCACCCTTTTCTCTTCCTAAATATGTTTGTAGAATAATGAGAGGCTTAGAGGATATTTCTAGATAAACTCATGACTAACCTCGGCATAGTGTCCCAACCCTCTATAGCAGCTCTTCCATAGGAAGACCACCTACTATGTCGGGAATTATCCCAAGCTGTAGGGGCATGACACCCTATGTAGCTCACACATAACAAAAACTCAAAATTCTCTCCAAAAATTCCTTATTTTGCAACACACTTTGAACCTTGACATTCTAGACTAACCCTTTGACACTAAATTCGATATCAAGAGTTCTACTTACCCGAATTTACTTCTAAAAATCCTTATGGACTCAAGAATGTCCAAACTAGTAGAAAAACCAACCCAATCTAAGTGTCACAACTCATACCATCATGATTGGTACCCACACTAACACTCTGAATGGATAACCATTACTATAGCTCAGCCAACAATTTAAAGCTACGGAAGCAGGTTTAATAACTAATTCATGAAGTTCCCATAAAGTTCAAACAAAAGTCTGGCAATGAACTAAACAATGCGAAAGAAATGACCTAGAACCTTAAAGTCAATGTACCAAAACATCTTATAATGAATCAAAAGTCTAAAAAACAAAGGTTATACCCTAACTAATGCACTAATAAATACGTAGAAAGTCTAAGTCTGAAATGTGGACATAGACAGAAAGAGAACTCAAGGCAGCCCGGAATAATTGGCTCATCCTTGAATTTGAAATGATCATTGATCTTCTAAGTGAGGTCTGTCAATAGCCTCCTGAAGATGCCCTGTACTCAATGAAAATAAGAGCAAGTGCAGTATCAGTACACAACCACAGTGTCCTGATAGGATCACGAGATCATCCCACTAAGTGCAACATACATAAATAAGTACAACAATTTAATCACATGCATATTTAAAACATATAAAATATCATCAACATTTACGAACAACGAACAATTTCACATTTCTCAAATATCACAATTACATCACGTCATTATTCATCTCATGGAACCTAAATCGAAATTATTAGCATACCAGAACGTGGTACCCAATCCAATATGACAGTACGTGGCAACTCATCCCATATTTATGTCAAGATGTGGCAATCGGTCCCAATTAGTATGCCGGAACGTGGCAACCGATCCATTCAACACACCAAAATCACAAGCACAAGTACATTCTCAAAATCATACAACCGAGTAATGATTCAATCGCATTCAAAAATCATATATCCTCATTTACAACAAGTGTGATCAATATTGAAACATCGCATACATAAATGTATCATAATTAAGCAAGAAAAACATGTATCACACAATCATAGAATCACAATCATCACCTACCTCAAAAAAAACTTGAAACCCTAAGAATCTTGATCTTTCCCTTTCCGCTTATTCTTGGTCAACAAACAATATTCATAATAACACGAGAATCAATAAGCAATCACCAATTACCTGAATCACTGAAAAGTTCTAACAACCCTAGATCATACCCATGATCCTAAGTATCTAAATTAGGGTTTTTCCACCACAGTTTCTAGATCATAACCCTCCCCCCATCGATAGTTGCCCATTAGATTATGTTCTACGGATCGAAAAATGGATTCGGACTGTAAAACTCTTACCTTTAGCCTCAAGAATGGTGGAAAATTGTCAAGAATCTCCTAGGGTTCATTCCTTATCTCTGAAAACCAAAAAAATGTAGAATAAAGTTATTTTGGTGTTTATTTACGACAAAAGTCGCATCTGGCCCACCACAATGGCCCTCACCCCGCTTTGACGATGCCACAAGAGAAACAAAAACCAGCGCCAAAGAGGCTTGTACAAAACAGTGAGCTATTCAAACAATTCCAAAGCCCCCATTTCACTATACACCTTTAACCAACGACTCTAAAAAATACCATCCACACTAAGATTGATTCTGTCACCCGAATTTAATTTCGTAAAGTCGTATGTATCCTTAACGACTTATATAACTACTCATGTAATTGAAATCATAATTAAACCACCCGATTGTTACCAGATTTTCCGGTGCCTTAATGACTCCGATTTTGTCCAAATCTAGACTAGGTTGGGAAATTTCAAGTTACTACGAAAAAGTTTTTCGATCCAAAAAATTTTCCAATTGGCTTTTTTATAACAATGAAACTCGGTTGTTACTCGTCCCACTAACAAACTTATGAAAAATAGTCTAAGAAAGAAATGAAATAGTATATGAATCGACGAACAATTGGAGATATTTGTATTGCGTGTCCCTTTTGATTTCCGAACTAGCTTTCTCAACAGGTCGATGCTCTAATTGAACTTTGACTAACCTAATCTCTTTGGTCCGCAGCTTATGTACATCACGATCAAGAATTGCAACTGGTTCCTCCTCTTATTAGATATCCTTGTATAACACAATTGAGTCACACTTAATGATATAATCTTTGTAACCACGATATCTCATCAGCATGGACACATGAAATACCGGGTGGATTCCCGATAAGTTAGAAGTCAAAATCAATTTGTACGCTTCCGTTCCTACACATTCAAGAATCTCAGACGGACCAATGTATCAGAGACTTAGTTTATTCTTGTTACCAAATCTCATCACCCCTTTAATAGGTCATTCATTAAGAAGAACATTCTCACAATTTTGAAACACCATGTCTCTTACTTTATGATCTGCATACTTTGTTGTCTACTCTGGCCTGCTAGAAACTTAGCTTGGATACTACTCCCCTTATCTTGAGCATCCTTCACTAAATTGACCGCCAAAGCTTTCACAACCTTAGACCATCTTATGGTTGATTTACATCCCCTCTCATAGAGCACCTCAAATGGTGTCATATCTATGTTGGAGTAATAACTATTATTATAGGAGAATTCACACAAGGGTAGGAACTTATACCAATGCCCTCAACATGTCTTGTAATATTTGAATAGTTCTCTCTAAGTGCCCCTTTGATGTGTAAGGATGGACTAAAAGTGAGTTGTGTGCCCAATTCATCATGTGATTTCCTCCAAAACATGGATATGAATTGGTACCCAGGTCTAAGAGGATAGAGGTTCCCCCCCATGTAACCTCACCATCTCTTTCACATACACCTTAGCCAATTGTTCAGCATTATAATCTATTCTTACCGAAATAAAAAGGGCACACTTACTCAATCAATCAACCACTACCCAAATAGAATAAAACTTCCGCAAAGTCTTGGAAGACCAACCACGAAATCCATGGCTAACCTCTTCCACTTTCAATTCGGAATTGACATTCTTTGAAGAAAACATGCAGGCCTTTGGTTCTCATACTTCACTTGCTGACAATTTTGACACTTAGACACAAACTCCGCTATATCCTTTCCATACCCGGCCACCAATAAATTTGCTTCAAATCTAGGTACATCTTGGACACACCCGAATAAATAGAATATCGCGAGCCATGGGATTTTGTAAAAAGCTTCTGAATCAAATCATCAACTCGAGGAACAAAAATTATTCCTTTAAAATGGATAACACCTTCTACATTAAGAGTGGCCACTTGTGTCTTACCAATTGTAGTCTTCTTGTTAAGCTCCTCCAAATTTTCATCTTCAAATTGTTTGGTCTTGATCTCCTCAATGAATGTGTCCTTACTTCAATGTTAGCTAACACCCCACCATTATCTGAAATGCCCAGCTACATGAACTTAAATTCTAATGTCAGAATTTTCTTAGCCAAAGGTCGCTTGGATACACTCAAGCAATCTAAACTACTTATACTACCGCCTTTCAACTGAAAGTGTCTGCCACTATATTAGAATTACTCAGATGGTATTGAATGGTGACATCATAATCCTTGAGTAATTCCATCCACCTACGTTGTCTCAAATTCAGATCCTTTTGAGTAAGCAGATGATGCAAACTGTGATCATCAGTAAATACCTCACACTTAACACCATAAAGGTAATGCCAACAGATCTCAAGAGCAAACACAACCGTTGCCAATACGAAATCATGGATAACTCATATCATGCACCTTCAGTTGACGTGAGGCATAAGCTATTACATTCTTATCCTTCATCAACAAAACACCCAAACTAGAATGTGAAGCATTACAATAAACAATAAAAAGATTTCCTTCAACCGATAGTGCTAGGATGGGTGCGATGGTCAAAAAAGTCTTCAGATTTTGGAAGCTCTTCCTCACATTTTCAATCCATTCAAATGATATCTCCTTTTTATTCAAATTTGGCAAGTGAGTGGCAATAGAAGCAAAGTTATCCCGAGTAGACAATAGTATCTAGCGATCCCGACAAAGCTCCTAACATCCGTCACACAGCTAGGCCGAACTAATTCATAACCGCCTAAATATTTTGAGGATCTACCATTACCCCTTAGTTTGAAACTACATGTCCCAAAAATGCAACATAAGTCAACCCAAATTCACACTTAGAAAATTTAGCATAGAACCTTTGTTTCCCAAGAATACCCAGAACAATACGAAAATGGTCGGCATGATTTTCCTCACTTTTTGAATATCCCAAAATATCATCAACAAAGACTATGAAAACAGAATCAATAAATGTCTTGAAAAACTCATTCATTAAACTCATAAAAGTTGCATGCGCATTAGTTGTAAAGACCCTCAAAATGAAATACGACAATCTAAAGCCTCACATGAGTTTATGAGTTGATAAATTGTTAAAATAAGGAGAAAACAACTTTGAATTGTTTGTTTAAAGATTTTAAAAGGTCAAGCGTTAAGGGGCGACCAAGACGATCAGAAATTAGTTTTTTGTAAGCTAGTGTGTTCAAGTATGTTTTCCTTTTTTTTGGTGTGTCGTTTGGAGTCTAAAATTAGTGGAGATGATCCTAGATTCTATATGGTAATGTTTAGGGTCAAAAATTCCAGATACAACTCCCGAAGTACCACCATGGGGGTCCTTGAAGAGGACCCAATGTTGGCAAAAAACCTATCAACACAGTCTTGACATACACCCCTAATTGATGCCCCGCCAAGTGGTTGACGCCCTGTAGAAGAGGACGTGGCTCCACACTTAGCCGTGGAAGATTATCCCACAACTTGAGGAGCCTTAGTCACCATTTATGGATAATCATGAAAAGTCATCAACCCATCTGTTGTCCGTGGATGATGGTCGTCAATGGTCACCTGCAACACTTTTAAGTGTTCAGACACTTAAGGGGTGAATTGGTAAATTCACCCCACGTTCTAAGTAAATGGTGGATGGTTATTTTACCTATTTTGGGGTATTTTAAGTTAGTTAAAACATTGAAACCCAAAATTTGAATTCAATCTTCAAAATTAAACCCTTCTCTCCCATAATAGATTCTCTCAAAACTCCATTAGAGGCCAAGCTCAAGTTCAAGCTCAAGCTAGGAGATGGGTTTCAACTGATTTCTTCTTCAATTTTCGTGGGTATTCAATCTGTAAGGTATGATAACTCTTGATCCATAGCTGACCTTCCATTCAAGAAATTTTATCAAAAAAATTTCGAAGTGTTTCAATGATCAAATTCCCCAATATCCAATCTAAGCAGGGGTTCATTGTCAAAATGTTCTCAAAGTCATTGTAATGATGAATTAATGTCTCATCAAGGGTTTTAAGATGATTTTCAGTGGAATTACTTGAAGAACCCATGATCTTCCTATTTTCTCAATTTAGCCTATAAAGTTGATTTTGTGATCTTGATTTTATGTTAATTGAATTAAGCTTAGATTTTGATGTATTATTGAATGTTATTGCTATATTTATATATTGATTATTAATTAAGAGAATTGGTCTATGATGATCATGGCTTGAAGAATTGGTAAGTTGACCTAACTTCTAGTCTATAGTATGAGAATTGATGTTGTATGGTTTGGTCCACTTATGGTGGTGGTGTTTACTTCTTGTTTATCTATGCATGTTGTGATCGTGGACTTGAGCGCAATAGATGTAAAGTGATTTGTTATTATTATGAATATGGGTATGAAGTTGTTCCATGAAGGTTATGTATGTAGTTCTTAATGTTAGTATCATAAGTAAGATGCATTGATAATATGAAGTATTATATGAATGATAATGTCAGGGATAAGGTGTGGTCTACATGATTGATTATGATAAATACTATTGTAAAATGACCCCTACCTATATGAACCCTATATGAATGTGTGATCTTATACATGTTAGGAGTTGTCTATTCAAATGTTGAATATGTTCTTGTCTGATATGATGAAGTGTAATGTGTTGTCTAGAATCCCTAAAGGCATTATAGGTGAATTGTTCATGACTTGGGGATATTGTAATTGTGTTGCGATCCTTTGAAGGGAAGTTCCCTCAATAATAATCTTATTGATATTATGTCATTATGAGTACAATATGTACACACACACACCGTGCATAATTATGAATATGATGTTTATGGTGTCAATTGAAAGGTTAATTCTCATATGCACCTTTACATCTTATCATGCATGAAAAGTATATGACTAGTAAGGTATGAACATATGTTGTCTAAGGGTGTTTATGTGAAAGGTTTCTCACATATGTACACACACATGAATGTATGAATGAATAAAGGTTAATGATAATCTAGTGACTGTGAGTCTCTTGAAAGGTTTCCTGAATTGTACTCTAAACTAGACTATGTTATGAATGTTATAATTATGTGAAAGGACATTCTCATATGATATTGGTTTTGATGAAAGTACATTTTCATCATATAACCAATCAGATATGCACATGTTACATGAGGGGTTAATCCCCTAAGTCTATATTGTGACTTAAAGTTTAAGAAACACTTAAAGTCTCTTCAAAAAGGAAATTTAGCTTAGCACCGAGTGAATTTCACAAAGGAAGGGAGGTTCACACTATGTTATGTTCTTTCATGAGGTGGAAACTACAATGCTAATTAGCATAAAGAAGGTTACTAGTAGCAACCTCCTAGTTCCTTAACTATGTATCCCTATAGGAACGTTAGTTGGTGGATCCACCTAGATGCTATATGAATGTTTATGCCCTACCTTGGAAAGTATAACACCCTCTTTTCGGTGTGATGGGTTTACACCAGATTCCATGTAGCTCACATGGTCTATGTCGGTTATGGAGAAGTTTCCTAAATGTTAAAATGAATAAATGATAGTAAGAAGATGAACACTAACTAGGAATACTTAAGAGGTGTTACTTAGTATAGGTAAGGGTATGGTACGTTACCTATACGTTGAACACGTGGATCTTGAGAGGAGTTTTAGGGTGCGTTCTTTATGTAGATATGTTACCTATGATATGCATGAAGTTGTTTCACTTGATAGATATGATCTTTGTCTCACTTGGTATGCATGTTGTTGACTATACTTGTTATAAATATGTATGAGGTAAATGACAGTGATTATGACCTCCTTATTAGTTTTCTTGTTGTATGTAGGTTTATGGGGCTTCACATACACATTGCACTAGTAGACTTAGATTTGGGTTATGAGTAAGGTCGGTCTTGTGATGTATTGATAAAATGAACTCTAAATATAAAACATTTACTATGGATTATCATAGTGTTACTTATGGTATGGACTTGTATATTGTTCTTGGAATGTGCATAAAGGTTGAATGGGTTATGACTAATATATAATGAATGAATGAGTTCTTACATGACGTTAATAATGTATGTTGGTCTTATGTATAAAGTTGAATGAATATGATGTGCCTTGTCTAGGGTTACTTCATAGGAGCACTTGGTGTTAATAGTATTATGAGATGCTACTTGCACATTGCAATAGTGTGAATTGGGCTTATCTTAGGTAATGGTTCTTATGTGAAGGTTATGTTTATAATGTGCTTATGTCCTTATGAATGTATGTGGTTGGATTGATGAAGGTTGTATGGAAGATCACCTTTGGTAACCTTAAGGTGATACTTTGGTATGAATGGTGGGATGAAACAATTTTCATACATTACACTAAAGTATTACTTAATGGTTGCTTTAGGTAAGGAGTTAAGGTAAAAAGGAAAGGTAAGGTATTGTAGGTGTTGGATGTACCTCAAATGTGATAAATTGATGTATGTGTTGTTGTGAATGGTATCCATGTGTATTATGATGTATGTGAACTATATTATGCTTATTGTATCAAATGTTCATGAAGTTTCTCTAAAATGACGTGATGCATGGTTTTTCCAACTAAATGTCCTCTTTTAAAGTATATTTTGCATGGTTATCATACTTAATACATTTTTGTACTAATACCATTCGTATTCACCTTTTTACACCAAGTGTAGGTGCCGGTGGCTAAAGGGCCTTTCTTAGAATGAAGCGCTTGGATTACTATTCCCATGTTCGGTGTGTCCTTAAAGATTCAAGGACCTTTGAATTAAGAGTTTCCTTAAGTTTATGTAATAGACTAGTTATGTTTCTTTTTATATTGTAACTTGTGTCTAAGATGGCAAAATGAGACTTAGTACTTCATTCTTGTATTAATGGCTTTCAATGAGATGACTTTTAGTCTTTTGTTTTCGAATGAAAAAGTATTTAATTCCACACTATTTTATGCAATAAGATGAATGAATGTTAAAGACTTGTATAAGATCTCCGAGAGATCGAGTACGTTGTGTTCAACTAGGGGGTACTCTCGGGTCGTGACATTAGTCAATCTAAAGGACATAATTAGAAAATCGTAGTGCCCGTAATGGGTTCTAAATGTCATCTTGGGCATATCTTCAGTCCTAACTTTCAAATGATGGTAGCCAGTCCTTAGATCAATCTTGGAGAATATTGATGCACCTTGCAATCGGTCAAAAAGATCATCTATTCGAGGAAAAGGGTAATTGTTTCGAATAGTGACCCTATTCAATTGTCGGTAATCAATACACATTCTCATACTGTCACCCTTTTGCTAAATAAACAAAATTGGAACACCCTATGGAGAAGCATTAGGATAAATAACTCCCTTATTAAGAAGTTCTTGGATTTGATTCTTAAGCTCTCCTAATTCTATTGGGGCCTTGTGATATGGAGGAATGGAAATGAGACAAGTATCGGGTTCTAAATCAATGAAGAAATCTATATATTTATCCAGAGGCATGCCAGGCAAATTAGTAGGAAATATTTCTCTAAGTTCTAATACCATAGGAATAGACTCAATAGATGGAGTATTAACCTCAAAATCCCTAATGTGGGCCAAATAAGCCAAAAAAAACCCTACCCTACCAGTTTCCTAGCCCGAATGGATGATATGATCTTATCTTGCTTAGGCTTGTAACCACTTCCACCCTAACTTATCGAGATTTCTAGAGTTACAGACTTAGTATTACAATTTAACACAGCATAATAGGGGGACAACCAAGTCATGCCAAATATAATGTCAAAGTCAGTCATATCCAAAATCACCAGGCCAAGTTTGAAAACCCATAAACAAAATAGGACAAGCAAGATAGACATGGGTAGCTATGACTGACACTCCAACTGGGGTAGAAACATGGATAGGGGCATCAAGTGCATCACAAATCATATCAAACTCTGAGGCAAATTGCATAGATACATAAGAATAAGTAGAACATGGAACAAATAACATATAAGTCATCCGATTACAAACAAAAATAGTAAATGTGATCACTATGTTTGACGTTTCTGCCTCATATTAGCCCGGAAAGGTGTCACACTCAGCATGTTGAGCTACTTCCCTGACTGGTTGCACGTTACCCCTGCATGCGTTACCATATACTCTATATCCATGGTCTAACTGATTACCTCCTCGCCCACCTTGTGGATGCCCTCGACCATTATTACCATTCCCTGCGGGTACCACTGCTCTAGTCTACTACTGCGTGGAGTCCAAAACGGGTAGGTGGTGATAATATTACCTCATATGTCCAGGTTCTCCACAATTGTAGCAAGTACAATCAAAAGATGGTTTGTCGCCCGTCGAAGTCGCGACTCCCTGACTTACCTAAATCAAATTATGAAATGGAGTTTCCGAGTAATTGTCTATGGAGGTGGGCATAGTGGACTAAACTAGATGCAGGTGTTAGCCTCTCTTCCCCCTTGGAGTAAGAACCTTGAAAGTTGCTCAAGTTTTTGGTCCCTTTAGCCAACACCTTAGCCTAACTGTCTCGCCTCACCCCCTCCACTTTCTTAACAGTCTATGTTACCTCATTAAAGCTTCTCCGTACAGAGGTCATGTGAACAGATAATACCTCCAACTTAGAATTTAGTCCCTCAATGAATAAACGGATCCTCTCTTCCTTTTTAATTATGTAGAATATCTAGGTAACACATGGAACTTGGCCTCATAGGTAGCCACATGCATAACACCTTTTTCCAAATCCATAAACTTATATTTCTTACGATTCTTTAAAGGTATGGGCACATATTTCTCCAAAAACCAGAGCATGAAACGGGTTCCAAGTGAGTGGAGGTAAATCTCAATATCTGCATTCCATATAAACTCTCCACCATTGTTTGGCCTCACCTTGAAGCTGAAAAGTCACAAAATCAATCCCGTGTTGGTTGACGATTCCCAACTTGTGAAGCCTCTCATATCAATCTAAGATAAACTCATAATCATCCTTATTCTCAAAACCAAAAAAACACATGAGGTTTTAGCTTCAAAAAACATAGCCAACATTTCATGCTCATTACAAGTCAATACAAAATCCAACAAAGGACGAAAGAAAGCATCATTACCTGCATTCCCTCCAACCTTGGGGAATGTTATGGCAATAGGAGAATTGGAGGGATCTTGAGTTTCTTGAACAGAACGAAGCACTCCAAGACCAATCAACCCCTTCAAAAATGATATGATTTGTTGAATTAACATTGCGTCCAAATGAGGAATACTTGTAGTTTCAGCATGTACCTCTTTCACTTATCCAACCTCCTCTACATTCCCATGATCAACATTCTTCTCTACCTGTTCATGATGCGCATGAGGATTCTTATTTCTTGGAGCATTCTTGACAGGAGCTCCATTTCTCGTATGTTCTACCCTTCTACTACCTCTACTCTTAATCCTGCCTCGACCGTGACCTCTCGCTGCAAATTCCTAAGCTGGAGCATTGACGGGAACTACGGGCCTAACGTCGTTGAATCTCGTATAATCCCTCTATTGACGTAGGAGTGAAGGAGGTTAGATACCAATTTGAATCACAAGATACCAATTGGAATCAAGTTATAGCACGAAAGGAGATAGAGAGATTTCCTAAAGTCCTATAGCCTCTCGAAGAAAATTACAGACGTCTCCGTACCATTTCACAAGACTCTACTAGACTCATTTTGGTACATTGATATCAACAAACCTAGTTTCTGATACCAACTTTGTCATGACTCAGACCATCATGATTGACACCGACACTAGCCCAGGTGTGAGAACCATTACTACAAACTCCACAAACAATTTAAATCTATGAAAGAAGGTTTAAATAACAAAATGATGAAGTTCCCATAAACTTCAAACAAAAGTCTAAGAATCTTGATCCTTCCCTTTTCAGATTTGTTCCGCTTATTCTTGATCTGCAAAAAAAACACGGGAATGAATAAACAATCCCTAATTACCCGAATTACTAATAATTTTAACAACCCTAGATCATACCTATGATCCCCAAGTATCCAAATCAGGGATTTTCCACCATAGTTTCTAGATCATGACCCTCCCTCATCGATAGTTACCCATTAGATTACGTTTTACGGATCAAAAAAAGGATTTGGTGAGTTAAAATTTTACATTTAGCCTCAAGTATAGTGCAAAATTGTCAAGAATCTCTGGGGTTCGTTCCTTAGCTTTGAAAATTAAAAATTGCAGAATAAACACGTTTTGGGGTTTATTTATGAAAATGTTGTGCTGGGCCCGCCACAACGACCCTCACCCTACTACAATGGCACCGCAGAGCGACCAACCCACCTCCAAAACGGCTGCACGAAATAGTGAGCTATTTTATTAATTCCAAGACCCCATTTCACAACACACATGTAATCAACGACGCTCAGAAAATATCGTTCACACTAAGATCGATACTGGTAGTTCTACTCACCCGAATTCAATTTTGTAAAGTCGCACAAATTCGTTAATGACTTGTCTAACTACTCGTGTAATCAAAATCATAATTAAACCACTCAATTGTCACCATATATTCCTACGCCTTAATTATTATGATCTCGTCCAAATCTTGACTAGGTTTGGAAATTTCAAGTTACTACGAAAAAATTTTCCGTCCCAAAAAATTTCCCCGTTGGCTTTTCTATAACAATTGAACCCGTCTTTACACTTAAATATTTTAACTAATCCTTTCCCTATTGCCGTAGACCTCAGCTTTCTCAGGTTTTATCTAAGACTAGACTAACCCAAAAAATTTTACTTGTCATTCCAAAAGGTTTTCTACTTAGTATCTTTCACCAATGGTTCTCCCATAATGATCGAAATGAGCCATTACAATAGATATCAATTTACCCGATCATCCACGAGCGAAATTAAGAAAACTAAGTTAAGTTAAGAAGAGAGTAGTATTGGAATTCTAAAACAAGTGAGGGTACTTGTAGGGGTGTTCATCGGTCGGTTCAGTTCGGTTGTACATATAATCGGTTCGGTTTATCGGTTTTCGGTTTTAAAATATGCTACCCAATAACAAACAAATTAAGAAGTTTTATCGGTTTATTGATTTACGGTTTTTGATGTTATCGGTTTCGGTTTCGGTACCAATAAGAAAAAGTCGGTCAAATGATACATAATAGTACGTATGTATATTACATGTACCAACTTAACCCCAAAAACATAATAGAAAACTTGAAGTTGAGATCAAAATTACTAACATTCACAAACTTGCAAAGATATCTCCTACCAATTACGAACTAGAATTAAAACTAAAATAAAATATTTCAATGAGACAATCTTGACAGTTTCTTGATCCACCAGATACTCAACAAAGTTCATCACCCCAATTCATAACCAAAAATTCACATAGCCTGAAAAAGCTAATATTGAATCTAGTTATGTATTAACTTATGTATATTATATTGCGGAAGGCGTAAAGTAGTAAATAACTCTCGTCTTATTGGGTTACGGTTTACCCAATAATCCCAATAAGAAAAAACCTAAAACGACCCAAAAACCCAATTAATTATTTTTTTCTAAACCCATTAAAAACCCAATAACCCCAAAACAATACCCAAAATATTTTAGCGGTTTGATTTATTGGTCGATTCGGTTTTTGCACACCCCTAGGTACTTGTCCCACATGTCCCTATTGATTTTCCAAGTCACTTCATGAACCAGGTAATTCTTCCATTGAACTTTTTCTCAATTTTCGGACATCACAATCAAGAATTGCATCCGGTTCTTCTTTATCCTACGAGTCGTCGTCTAGAGATATTGCGCCCCACTTGATAATATAATCTCAAATCCCATGGCAATGTTTAATAATAGACTCATGAAGCAATAGATGAACCCCATACAAGTTGTGTTGTAAGACACTGACCACACTGTGATAAATCTAAAATGTATAATGTATGAAGCAATAAGCTTACCCTAGTTTTGATTCCTCTAACATGCATTGTACACGTTGTACTATAAAGACAATTAACATGAATAAAAATCCTAACTAGAAAAACAACAATCATTACCTAATCCTGGACGACTCCTTTCGTATAATTCTTCCGCTTATGACTGAATTACGCATAATTTAACACCTCTATGATAAATCCCAATAACAATTATGAGGTCCAACAAATCAAGAACCCTTCTATCTAGAACAACTATAAACACGTGTCTATTTACCTAGATTTTGTGCGTAAAGGCTATACATGCAAATCTCAACAATTCACAAGTATTATGTAATTAAAGACACATCTAACTACTCAATTATGACTAGCCTATTAGACGTCAAACAATTACCTAATGACTTTGAGCATGAGATTCTAGATACGAGATGAGAATCTTGAGAAACATAAATCCACTGGCTTGAGCCACCTTGTGCTAGAATCCCTCCTCTCCCTTGTACTTGGAGCAACTTTTGGAGGGTTTTTGGAGTTACCCTCTTCTTTTTAACCACTGAAGAGTTAAAAAAATTTGTGTTTCTCAGTATCTGCGTCGCTGACCTTACTATAATAGCTTGCCATGCCGCTAGAACGGCGCCGCCATAGCAAAAATATTTCTTCTATGGCGGGATAACATCAACCCAAATCTAATTCAAATTCCAATTTTTTTCATGTCATCCAAATTTTAATTGACATCTCTGCACGAAATCGGTACAAAATTAAATTAAAATATTTATATTGGGACACATGAAGTAACTTATATGAAAGAATTGTTGCTTTTTCTTAACCTCACCCAAAAAGAATGACTAGTTTGTCCATATTAGCATCACTTTAAACAAACAAAGTTGAATCCCATGTTTTTTTCCCCACCCTTACTCTCTCACACCGACACATAGTGACACAACACAACACACAATGCCTATGTCACACTCTTCTCCCTTCTCCTCCTCCTTATAAATAGCAATATATTCAATAAAGAGCCTAATTAAATCTTGAAAAATGGAATCATGTTTATCTTTACTCTTTCTTGCTTTACTTGTTGTTTTTCTCTCTTCTCATGTTCTTTCCCTTTCTTCATCAAATAATGAGGATGAGTTTATGGTATCTTCTGCCAAATTCCCTGTACCAATGGCAGAAAAACTCATCAAACAATTTAATTTGTTCCCTAAACATGATATCAACAAGGCTTCATCATCACCCTTAGCTGCTACTCATCAGCAAACTCTCTTTGAGAAGAGATTCAATTTATCTTATCTTGGTGATTCTGGAGCCACTGTTCAAGATTTGGGTCATCATGCCGGTTATTATCGTCTTCCACATACTAAAGATGCAAGGTATGGTTAACACAATTTTAAATTTATATTATTGTTCGAACTCACAGTGACTTAGTTTTTCTTAATCGTTCCTGAAAAAAGTAAAACATTTTTTATAAAAAGCAATAATTTCACTATAAAATGTTTATATTTGTCCTATATAAAATAATTACCATCGCACAAATTTCTATCATTCATTTTCAAACAAAAAAATTAAAATATTCATTTTTTTCTTAAACTCCACAACATATTAAATTATCTTATATAAAATAAAACTTAGAAGATATTAATAATTTATACATATTTTCGATATAAATAACTGATTTAGGCTAAAGTACTAAATTGAGCAAAACTCGTAATCATTGAAATAGCTCCGCCCGTGATGATTATAGATTCGATTTGTCACTTAAATACGCAAAGAATAACCTTTTTTTTTTATTTCTAGGATTCTTTGATTTTGAAATTTGTATTTTACTTTCAATAAAACAATCTCATTGATTGTAGTCATAGTAACGTGTGTTCTTAAATTCATTATCACAATAACAAAAAAAAATATTTAATGATAATAAAATATATTTATAGATTAATTAATATCCATGATATGTTAACTTTGTTAAAAAATAAAAAACGTACTCATGATAAATTGATTTATGATTATAAATACTTATATGTACTATATTTTACTATAGCAGATTCTTTATTTATTATAATGTGTCCAGTTAAATTCGAGAGAAAAGATATTTGGTAATTGTTAATGTTATTTTTATCTTTTATTTTGGTGCAATTCTGAATCGTTTAATTTGTTTGGCAGGATGTTTTATTTCTTTTTTGAATCAAGAAGCAGCCAGAATGATCCAGTTGTTATATGGCTAACAGGGGGGCCAGGATGTAGCAGTGAATTGGCTGTGTTTTATGAAAATGGACCTTTCAATATAGCAGACAATATGTCACTTGTTTGGAATGATTTCGGCTGGGACAAGGTTTTTACTTATTCCATTTCAATTTAATTGCCTAGATTTTCTTTGTCAGTTTTTTTTTAAAAATAAATTATTTTTTAATTACTATTTTTATATATAACATATTTATAATTACAAAATTAAAAATACATATTTCACATTTTTTCATTTAAAATGATTAAATTCATATTTTTATTTTTTTCTCCATTAAAGATTAAGGCAGTCTATTTCAAAAAAGTGGTACGTGATGTAAAAGTTTTGGTGCATCTAAATTTATCCTAATACAATTTAATTATAGATAAAATAATTTTTCTTTTATTTTGTTTATATAATTTTGGAAGAGAGATTTGGCAGCCTTTTGCTGTATCTTCATTTACCCGTAAAGTCCCTTCCACTTTGTGAACCTATACATCTTTAATTTCTACTTTCTCCCACCACAATGATATAGGGACATAACATAAAGTCCCCTAATAATCACTTTATTTTCTGAATAAATAAGATTCCACTACTCAAATTTATGATAGAGTTGTTGATTAAAGTTGTTTTCCAATATCAATTAGTGCACATCAAAAAAGTTCCAATTAGATGAACCCAATGGGCTCTAGAATATCAAATGGGAAAAAGGAGAGATTTTTTTGAACTGCATGATTCATGTTTATAATTTGATCGACAGGTCTCAAACTTAATATACGTTGATCAACCAATTGGAACTGGTTTCAGTTATACTTCAGACGATGATGACATTCGTCACGATGAAAGGGGTGTAAGCAATGACCTTTACGACTTTTTGCAGGTTTTGTTCGAAATCTTACGTTTAAACTTTGAATGTTATTGATCTAGCTTACATGTTTAAACTAAAACACCTTATTTCTTTGTCCTTAGGCTTTCTTCAAGGCACATCCTCAGTATGTAAATAATGATTTTTACATAACTGGAGAATCATATGCTGGGCATTACATTCCTGCATTTGCTTCTCGTGTTCATCAAGGAAACAAGAACAAAGAAGGAATTCAAATAAATCTTAAGGTAATTATACTCATTTCTTGCATATATAGCTAATTTTTTTGCTTTGTTACGGTGCTAAATTTATTCGATTAGGGATTTGCCATTGGTAATGGACTCACTAATCCAGAAATTCAGTACAAAGCCTACACTGACTATGCATTGGATATGAGATTGATCAAACAATCTGACTACAATGTCATTGACAAGTCATATCCAAAATGTCAACAGGCAATTAAACTTTGTGGTAATCTTCATCTCACCCACCAACTGTATTTATCGTTTCACTATTAATCTTGACATAATAATTCGTGTGCTATGCAAAAAAAAAAAAATATTTTAGGAACTGATGGTGGAAGTGCTTGCATGGCGGCATATCTTGTTTGCACAAGTATCTTCAACAAGATCATGAATGTTATGGGTAACAAAAATGTAATAAACCACCATAATTTCTTTTATTTTTCTCTCCGAGCTAAGTAATAATCACACTACTGATTTCTAATAACCATAACATTAAATCTGCAGTACTATGATGTGAGAAAGACTTGTGATGGTGATCTCTGCTATGACTTCTCCAACATGGAAAATCTCCTCAATGATGAACAGGTTAAACATGCCCTTGGTGTTGGGGATATTGAGTTTGTCTCGTGTAGTTCTACAGTTTACCAGGCAATGCAGTTGGATTGGATGAGGAATCTTGAAGCTGGTATTCCTCCACTCCTTGAGGATGGAATCAAGCTACTTGTCTATGCAGGGGAATATGATCTAATCTGCAACTGGCTAGGTAAGCTTTTGTTTTTTCTTCGTTTTCTGTCCAACAGAACCTCCTAAAATTATGTTGGCCATCTACTATAATTGGGGTTTGAGGTAAGTTTAACTAAACTATTTTGGTGTGATATATATTATATATATATATATATATATATATATATCATACCTCTATTAATATGGACATGGAACTCGAGTTGGGTGCATCAAATGGAATGTCTGGTGCAGAAAAGATTTTGGGGCAGCACGATCGGGTGCCTTTTACAGTGATTGTGAAGAGAAGGAATTAGAAAAATACCCCTGGCCTCTAACATTCCTTAGGGTCCATGATGCAGGACACTTGCTTCTCACAATGGCGATCACCCTAAGGCCAAGCGTCCACCTTCCCTCTCTAGCTGCAAATTTTCGATGTTCCACGTATCTACTATGTGTTATGTGCACGCCGGTGAACACAGTTGTGTTTCCAACTGGTATTAGATTCTCTTCTGTGCTCATACTATTAGTTTCTTCGGTGATCGTACAACATAAGCCGCCCTAAGCAGTTCATATGAAAATGTGATACAGATATCAGGTAAATACTCTTCACACATTCATGTCTATTTTGAGGAGAATGATGTTCTGTCTGTGCCATGTATTAAAATGTTGAAAACCACCCATCAAACTCCGTAGGAATGGATCTTAGATGTAACATCGCTTATTTGTCATGGAAGTCATGCCAAACCTAGTTACTACAATCTTGATTTGTTTTTCCAATTACTTGATGCTACTGCACTCTGATCTTAAGGAACCAGCTGGTTCCTTAAATTCGTCTACACAACAACAGACAATGTACGTGACTATGGAAACTCTCCTTGATCAAGGGAGTAAAAGCAAGACCTACATGTTGTGGATTGTTCACACACTTAACGGATCTTAAGAGAGCGGTTTTCAAATCATCCCTGATTGTAGGGACTAACTCTAGTACTACCTTCAGACACGATGAGATCTTGTCTTTGAGACAACTGGAACAAACTCACAACCACACTAAGGAGATTACTGCCCCTCAATACACTACAACAAAAATAACTTTTAGCGGCATTAAATATTGATACTAATACAAAGTGCTAAAGTCTTTATCGGCATTAGTTTAGTTCCATTAGAACCAATGTCGCTAAAGGTTTTAGGGACATATACAAAGAGTGACCAATGCCCTGCTAAAAAACATATTTAGGCCCGGCAATAGATTAAATATCGTCTATGATCTTTTTGTTGTAGTGATAAACTCCTGTAGCAGACTCGATCATAACAACCTACATAATTACTAATTAGTCTTGAGCTTTTTGTTGTTTCGTTCTCAATCTTCACTCTTTTGTCTATTGCCCTTGAGAGAATTCTGATTTCGTGTTACAATAGCTGATTTTCTCTGTGTTTTATATGTTGCATGAAATAAAGGCATAACTATCCTAGACTATGATCAAAATCTCAAAGACACACTTAGAGTGTGTTTGGTATGAACGAAAATATTTTTCTGGAAAACAAGTAATTTTTTACTTATTTTTCTCTTATTTGGTGTGAGTAGAAATATTTTTAGAAACTTTTTTTAGTATTGGTTTTGAATGAAAATGTTTCTGAGAATATTCTTTATTTTTGGATAATACATATAGTGAGACCCTAAATTGTATTTCAAATTAACTTTGACCTCCAACTTTCATATGGCACAAACATATACACTTAACCTGTCCCAACTTTAAATAATACATAATGTTTCTACATTGCCAATATCACGTAGACACCACGTAGGACAAAAAATGACTTGTAACCGGTGTTTATTTGTTCTCATACTTTTGTACAGTTTAGGTCTCTCTTGTGCACCCCAAGTGAGGGCGTAATGTAATTCGAACCCAAGTTGAAAAGGCCCAATTCTTTTTTTTTGAAACAAAACTAAATAATTTTTTGGGGTGTGGGGTGGGTGGGAGGTGGGAGGAATCATGTAGGCTGGTAAACATATAAATTTGAAGTTGACATATTTTTTTAAATAAACATAATTTTTTTTTTTGGCGGGGCGGGGGCGTCCTGGGCCGGGGGGGCCTCGAGGCTCGTTGGTGCCCCCCCTCCCCCCTGCACAGTTCCTTGTCCCCACACAACAAACCTCTAATTTTTTTTAGCTGGTGGGGGCCTTGAGCGGTATGGTGTCCGCCCCACTTAAGTTTACAGTTTAACTATCTTTCCCATGTTAACTCCCCTCTTTGTTTACCTCCGTTTTTAAAAACACCAAGAGACCTTGAATTATTTTTTGGGAATGGTGGAGGAGGTGCTGGTAAGGAGGGGGGTAGGTGGAGTGGGGGCGGCGGGTCGCGCCGTAGCGTTTTCCAACTCTAAATGCATTTTTGCCCATAGACTATTTTTCAAAATAAACTTTAATTTTTTTTTGGGAGGTGGGGTGGGGGACTGGGGATGGGGGGGGGGGGGGGGGGAGAGGAGGGGGGAGGATTAACAGAGGATTTTTAGAAAATATTTTCTTTAAATTTTGAAGAGAAGTCATTTTGCTTGAATTTGAGGAAAATACGTTAATTTGGAAAATATTTTTCAAAAAATTTAACCCAACCAAAAATGAGAAAATTGGACCGAAAAATATTTTCCTTCATACTAAATACATCTTTAAACTTGACTAGAGTCATATTACTCCTAAATTTATTTAAAATAAAATAAATACATCATAAATTATGACGTGACATAAAGAATGCGCACACCCACTAGAAGACAATTGAAGATGATAAACATAATTTTTAAAAGCAATTAATATGTACACGTGTCATTGTTTTTATTTTTATTCCTTGCAAATGGAGTATAACTCTGTTACGTTTTTTTTGTCCCTAATTTCTACATACATATTTTTTCCTTTTAGGAAAATGTTTTTGAATGGACTAATCTTTTCTTTTAGGAAAATTGTTTAGGCCTCTATATATAAGAATGTTTCCTTCTACTTTATCAGCATTCACAATGTAGTCTAAGGAGCTTTGAGAGTTTGGTTAGGGGAGAATTTATGGGATCAACAAGCTTGTATGTTTCACTTGTGTGACCTCCCATGTATTCCTCCTGATTTGGTTGAGGTTGTTTTCCCTCTGTATTTTGTCTCTCATTTTATAGTGGATTGTTCATTTCTCCTTTGTGGACGTAGGTCTATTGACCGAACCACGTTACATCTTTTGTGTCTTTTGGTATATTTTTTTCCGTTGTTTCTTACTCCTTGAGTCTTTCGAGGTTTGCCTTGTCTATCTTTCCTCGTTTATTACACCTGCTTATTTTCGATCCTAACGAAGTGGTATCAGAGTCAGATTCAATGATGGATTCAGGTAATTTGGTCGATAATCGATGATTGAACCAGGCTTAGAAGGAGGTGTTCATCATGACGGGTGTAGTTCTAGCCAGCAACGCCCTTTTTGCAAGTAATGAAGATTTTGTTGTGATAAATTGTGCTGAGAGGTTCTCTGTGTTGAGACATAATTTTGGCAAGGGATTATGGAGAGAGAACAAGTTGTTGAAGATTAAGTAAATAAGGTGGACAAATTTATTTTGTCAGAAATTCAAGTCAAGGGGGATATTTGTTAAGTTTTATTTGTCCTAAATTTGTTTACCATAAATAAGTTTTTTCCTTTTAGGAAAATGTTTTTTAATTGACTAATTATTTTCTTGTCGGAAAATGTTTAGGAACTCTATCAATAGAGGAATGTTTTCTTCTAACTAACTTAATCAGCACTCACAATGTAGTCCTTAAGTGCTTGAGAATTTTTGGTTGAGCGGGGAGAATTTATGGTTCACTTGTTGTGAACCTCCCCTGTTTCCGAGTGATTTGTTTGAGGTTTGTTTCCCTCTGTAGTTTGTACTCTCATATCTTATCTGGATTGCTCATCTTTCTCCTTTGTGGGACGTAGGTCGATTGCCGAACCACGTTAAATCTTGTGTCTTTTGGTATATTTCTCGTTGTCTTCTTACTCGTGGTCTTTTGAGGTTTGCTTTGCTAGCTTCCTTATTTAAACCTGCTTATTTTCGGTCCTAACATACTCCTCCACACATCTACTGCATATGCACACTGGAAGAAAATATGATCATGATCTTCATTCATTAGCTGACAAAAGGGACAGGTTTGTACTTGCATTATCCCTCATTTTTCCAATCTCTCTTTTGTTGCAAGCCTTCCTTTCATTGCCAGATAAATGATGAATAACTACTTAGGAGCTCCAAAGTTTGTACACACTAGTGATCTCCACGCTACCTTCTTGTTTGTACTTCTCATCTGCCAATACACTTTACTAATGTTGTACTGTGTCATATTACTTATGTCATCCTCAGTGAACCTGCCTCTTGTAAATGTTTTGTAGTCTTAAATATCCTCTGTACCACCCAAGAATCTCGTGTAGCATGTATGTTCCAGACACTTGTTTTCCCATTATAAGTATATAGACTACGTCTTTTTTCTGGCAAAAGTTCCATAATAACTTACCAATTACTGCTTTGTCCCGTGTATATATATCAAGAAAATTCATTCTTCCACTTGGTTTTGGCCAACACATCTTATCACATGCAACTATTGCTTTCCTGGAGGTTTCAATGTTTCATATCCAATAGAATTTTCTCACATACTCTCTACTGCTTGAATAACTTGTTAATTTTTAATGTAGGAGTTCTCTCACATTTTTAAACTACTATATTTTTTATGTTTTCTATTCTTCTTTTCTCAAAACCTCAAGGTGTATTTTACAGAGTTGAGAATCTCAAAATTCAATAGAATTTGAACAATCTCTAACATGAATGCTAAATAAATTTAATACTCAAACTATAAAACATGCAATTTAGTAGATTTTCTATACTTTATATCAACATTTATATTATATTATATTGAAAAGTAAGAACTCCAACAATACAATAATAATAATTAAGTAATACACTATATGGGAGGGAAGCAAAAGTATATTTAAGTGGTGTAATTAAGAGATTTTAAGAGGAACTTTTTGTTTTTACATTTGTCAATTAATATTAAAATGAAATTCTTTTTGAAAGAAATGAAAAGATTAATTTAAGTGGAGGTCATAGAGAAGTGTCAGTGTAACGACCTGCCAGTACATCCTAGAAGTTAGAGCATCCTTGTCTTGCCACACGGCAAATGAGACTTCAAGAAGTCTCATCAAAGCCACTCGTATCATTCATTGCATAATAAACATTTTAAAATGAGTATGAATTTAAAACTTTCTTCACACAGAAAGAACCTTTTTCATAATCATTACACAAGCGGAAGACTTTCATCTAAAACATTAAACCTTTAAAACATCTCATTGAACCATCTAAACTTTGGAGTATACATCACTTGGGACTAAGCCCATATAAGTCATAAAATAAATACTAAGACATAAAGGAACATGTGGATATTGTCCTCGAATCGATGAGGACTCACCAATACTTCATCTTCAACACTTAAAAATCTATCCAGCCTCCATGGCACATCAACACTTCCAATTTCCTACACTTCAGTCAAAAAAAGGAAAAGAAGGGGTTAGCACATTAGATGCACTAAGTACGGAAGCCATGCAAAAATCATGAAAAAGGGACATTTACTAAATAATATTTTTTTCATGAATTTTGACTAAAACAATATACTATAAGCATAAGAACAATATTTAACAACTCAAAAGCACATAAGAATCATTTAAGCAATTATTCACATTTTTAAGAAAACATTACAGTAAGCAAGTTCACTGTTACAGTGAACTCCTTCACTATTACAGTGAAGCCTATCAACTTCACATAGAGTACTTCCTAGCATCCAATCCTCTCACTAAAAGCTATCATAATACTCACTTAAGTATGACAAAGATATACCGCTCATACACCTTCTCTAGGCACAGCTAAATGATCCTTAAGACCACCTATAACGAGATACACACCAAGCACATAAACATGAGATCGTCCTACCGAAGGTGATTCTAGGGTTCACGTGAGTGAGTTGTGAAGCGACCTCTCATACAATCCCTTACACACACACTTAAGAGATCCTATAGACTACCTAAGATAGAATCATTCTCAGTTAATACATTAGTGTACATATGATATGACATTCCCCCCTACAAATGTTATCAAAACACTTGTTCCTACTTGGAAGTGAGAAGACATCAATACGGATTTTGTGGTGGGTTTCCCTTGGACAAAAAAGCAATACGAATCCATATGGGTGATTGGGGATATGTTGACCAAATCCGCTCATGTGGGGATGCTAGTTTCAGATACACTCATGTATCCATGAAAACCATGTAGTCATCTAAATCAAGAAGATAACGTCCATGTTTGACCTTTTCAAGATTTCCTAAATAATCCTTGACACTACCTAAGTTTGGATCATGTCTACATAGTCAACCAACTTCCCTAACAAGAGTCCTTCTTAAGACTTATCTAGGTAAGAGATGAAGTTATCATTCCTATGCCCCCTTCACACCTTAAGCAGACAACCTTTAAATACTCTAGATAAGTACTTATTCATTTAACATGTTTTCTTAACTTAAGTCATTACATTCATTAGTTCATTTAGGAATCATTCATTACATAAGGACATTCAAATAATGGTCTTGGACAAGACCTAGGGACTCTAACTAACACCTTCAAAACCTATTGCGCAATGTCTAGATAGCTTCCTATACCACCACCTAAACTTCATGGAACTTCTCTAATTCTAGTAGGTATCACTCGTGATGAGAATAGACAATAACTAACATAGACCATGGTAGAAAAGCAGGGATCCGGAGTTCTAACTACTCCATGAGTGGGTGTTCTACTTGGCCATGGTAGAACTTGAACACATCCATGTAGGCACTATTTTTGCTAGAATAGATAAAAGACATAAAGTGACCCTGAAGTGTATCCTAAATTTCAAAAATACTTAACTATCAAATGTCCTATTACCTACAAGGGTAGATACCCGCCTAAACAATCCGGAATTGATATTATTACATCATTTTTTGTCTCACCTGGCATGGAGAGTGTATGCAACCCTCTTACTGACGTAACCAAACTTAAAAATAAATATAATTTTATTTTTACCGGTTTTTCCTACTAAAATATGTTTTTTTATGTCACACGACCCCAAAACGGGCCGCGACTGCACCCACACTTATCCTACTATGTGAGCGAACTCAACCCAATCCAATTCCCAACGTTTTCAATCAACCATAAATAACAAATATAAGGCGGAAAGACTTAAAACTCATTAATGAAATCGTTAAAAATAACTTATAAAAACTCAATACTATTCTTCCCAAAACCTGGAAGTCATCAACACAGAACATCTATCCTCAAATTACAATCTAAGAGTACTAAGAAGCTACAATAGTAAAAAGCTATGTCCATTCCGTATCTCCAGGCACAAGACGTGACGCGGAATATCAGTCCAAGCTAGAAGCATATCTCACCCTGAAATCTGGCTTGATTAAGACTGGCTAGAGTTGCTGCTGATTTGAAGACGATGGTACTTGCCTGCACTCCACAATGACAAGAGAGACATCAAGTAGGGGCAGTACAAAACCACAAGTACTGAGTAGGTATCACGGCCAACTCAAAATAGAAAACAGTAATATCAAATAAATCATAAATCAACTACAATACTCAACAATTAGCACATACAAGGTTTCTATAATCATCTAATAGCACGCCAAGTTTTTCACCCACGAGGACTCAAGCCTCAATGCCATACCCATTTCTGGGCAATTAGGTTCATTAGATTGAGTATATTATAACGTCTTTCAAGATTCATTATGCTTATTTCCTCGTGTCGGTACGTGACTCTTCCGCTCCATATACTACGTGTCGGTTCGTGACAACCCGATCCCCTATTTCTACGTGTCGGTTCAATGACACCGCCCGATCCCCTAAATTCACTGTCGGTTTTTGTGACAACCCGTATCCACTAATTCTAACGTGTCGGTTCGTGACACCCGATCCCCTAATCTACGTGTCGGTTCGTTACACACCCGTTCACACTACTCTCATCAATCACTTTATTCAGCAAGCCTTCTTTATACCAAGGCTCATCAATCTCATTAACAAGGCAAATTTAGGGTTTTTTTCCAAGATTTTAGGATCAATAGCTTCTCATGCTTACATTTTATCACAATTATTTATCACACACATTCATACAAGCATACCATTTAGGCACTAGAAGGTTTACAATACTAACCCAATACATATCATTCCCTAGTAAGAGTTTACTACGATAGCACTAAAACCATAACCTACTCCCCCGAAGAATCGTGATAACAAGATATATCTTCCCAAACTGCATTCCTCCTCCTTCTCAATCGCTATTCTTCCCTCTCATCTGTTCTTCTATTTTTCTTATTCCCCACCCTCTTTCCTTTTACCCTAATTAGTATATATTAAGCTATAAGAGATGAATAAAATAACCCAACCTTTTATTTAAGGTTGTCCTCCTTAAACCGCCCAAGTAATTGAATTATTAAAATTAATATCCACAACTTAATATTATAAGCATGAAAGTCCAACGCCTTTTCAAACTTACAGAATTCCGACCCGAGTGGCTTACGAACCTATACGGGCCGTCCTGCATGTCTGTCACAAAGCTCATAGACTTGATTTTAAGTAAAAGTTCTGTGACGCCCGTCATGCCTGCAACTGTCCCGTCCTGCCATTTCGTCGTGAAAAGTTTCAGAGAGTCGATTTCAGTGACCCCAATTTCAGAACCTAAAGTTTTTTAGAACTCTACTCCCACGACGTCCGATCGTGCCCCTGACGGTTCGTTGGGGATCCGTCGACTCAGCCAGTTTTCAGAAATAAAATCTGCTGCTGCTCAAACGCTAAACATGTCGTTACATAGATACCAATTTACCCATCGTTTTCGTCCTCGAACGATCCGAAAGAAAACAAGAGCGAAAAGGAGTAACCCCCGGAATCTGTAACCATGTGTGGGTATCTTTTCTTGCATATCATCCTCCTTCGCCCAAGGGCCTCTTCAACTGGTCGATTCTGTCCTTCATTGACTTTGATGGATGCCAATCTTCTCCCTTGATTCTTTAACTTGCGATTTCTGTATCTATAATGGCAACAAGGCCTCCTCCTCCTAGTCACATTTTCATCAAGCAAACTATTTCCCAACGATAGGTAAGTTTCCATCCCCATGTATCTTTTCAGCATAGACACATGCAAATTCTCGGATGCACTCCTGACAGCCTGGAGGCAAGACTAATTCATAAGCCACCTCCCCCTTACTCGCTTAAGTACTTCATCAACTGGTCCAATATACCTTGGGCTTAGCTTCCTCTTTTACCAAACCGCATCACAACCACCCTTATGGGTTAAACCTTCAGGCAAACTTGCTCACCCTCCTGAACTTCAAGCCTTAACCTTTCGATCTGTCATACTTCCTTTTTGCCCATACTTTGAGCCGCTAAAGCTTTTCTTAATAGATTTCACCTTCTCTAATGAATCCCTTCAAAGGTCTACCCAAGGTCTAACCTCGAAGCATCAAACAACCAATGGAGACCCTACCTCTCCTCCTATACAATGGCTTGAAAGGAGCCATATCAATACTTGAGTGATTAGCTATTGTATGAAACTCTGCTAAGGTAAGAAGTTATCCCAATGACCACCAAATTCTATCACACATGCACGAAGCAGATCTTTCCAACACCTGATTGTTCGCTCATACTGCCCATCATTTTTCGGATCTGAGGGTGAAATGAGTACTAAGTTCCACCCCCTTTAGTTTTTACCTAATTCAGGCATGCATTTTTCTCCAAAACTTAGAGTAAACTCGCATACCTCTATCTGATATGAATGGAGGTTGTAACTCCATGCAAGATTCGAACGAAACGATTTTTGAGATATAGATTTTTGGCTACTTCTCTCATTGTATGTCACCTTGACCGTAATGACGTGGAGGCAGACTTAGTTAACCTAATGGGTTCACAACGATTTTACCCAAAATAGATCAAAACTTCCCCATGTTTTGGGAAGACCAAGCCCGAAGTCCATTGCCAATTCTCCTCCCACTTCCATTCAGGAATGGGCATCTCTGAGTGTTTCCTCCGGCCTCTGTGTTCATACTTTACTTTGCTGACAATTTGGACATTGGCAACAAATCAACAATGTCGCGCTTCATTCTACTTTT
This sequence comes from Solanum habrochaites, assembly GCA_027704765.1. NCBI lineage: Eukaryota > Viridiplantae > Streptophyta > Magnoliopsida > Solanales > Solanaceae > Solanum > Solanum habrochaites. The sequence continues at coordinate 6,073,406 of JAKWJA010002494.1, read as the reverse complement.
CGACTCCAACCAAAGTGGTTGTTTAGGTCCCGGTACATCTTTGGTTTTACAGGATGTATAGAGTTCCGAACCTATGAGCCTCTATTAAGAATTTGTGGATCAATCATCAACAGCGGGGCACACATACCCTTCCCTTAATTCTCAAACACTTCCTCATCCTTGTTGCTTCTTAGCCCTCTCATCGCAAAACCATATACCCGAATTCGGCTTAGTTTTCTCATCGTCAAACTGTTTTCCTTGATTTGCAAGAAAGAAGATTTCGCCTCCACACTGGCCACAAATCCTCCCTCTCATTTACTTCGACTTCTAACTCATAAGGTCATTAGTCTGAACCTCTCTAGCCCATGGGGTCCTATAACTTGTAAGTGGGCTAAACTACCCATGCCCCTAACTTTTCTACTTAAGGTTTCTGCCACCACATAGCCCTTTCCACTCCCTGGGGTGATCAAGATGGTAACCATCCAAATCCTTCAGTAGTTCCATCCATCTCCTCTGTCTCAAATTCAATCTTTCTGAGAAAGACATACTTGTCGGCTACGAGATCCATATGACTTCACACTTACCCCATAGATCGACTTAGTGTCCTCCATTGGCTTTAATGCAAACCCCTACCCAGCAACCAACTCCAAATCGGGAGTCCGGATAATTACGTTCATGCACCTTTAATTTCCTCAAAGCCATAACAATTACGTTCTTCCTCATTCATTAGCACTGCAACCCAACCAGAATAGATCATCACATACACACCGAAGTTCTTACCCTCTACTGGCAAGGTAAGGATAGGTGCAGTAGTCAGCAAGGGTCTTGAGTTTCTGAAAGCTTTCCTCACATTCATCTGACCATACAATGGAACATTCTGGTTGTCAAGTTTCGTCAGTTTGGGATGCAATTAAGAAGAGAATACCTTGACAAATCGACGGTAGTAGCTGGCGAACCCCCACAAAGCTCCTTATTTTTCGACACATTAGTAGGTCTTACCCCATTTTCTCCTGTTTCAATCTTAGAAGGATCCACCATCACCCCATCTTTAGACACCACGTGCCTCCAAGAAGGACCCTGAATAATCCAAAACTCACACTTGGAGAATGTGGCATAAAGCTTTTTCTCCCTCACATTTCCAACACATTCTTCAAATCTCCTCATGTTCCTTCTTACTTTTGGGAGTATATCAGTATATCCTCATACATACGATCACAAAGAGATCCAGATATTACTTAAATTAAAATCACGTTCATCACAAGCTCATGAATGGCAGCAGGGGCATTCGTTAGTCCAAAGTACATTACCAAGAATTCAGGAATGTTCCCTACCTGGTTCGAAAGTAGTCTTTGGCACACTGCTGCCTCGTAGTTTCAATTGATGATACCGACCTCAGTCCAATCTTAGAGAGACACAAGCACCTTGTAACTGTCGAACAAATCATCCAAATGCGAGGAAGAGATCCTGTTCTTAACATTACTTTATTCAGTTGCCGGTCATCTATGCACATCCGAGACTCACTCTTTCTTCTCACCAACAAAACAGGAGCAGACCCCATGGAATGCACTCGTCTAATAAAGCCTTTTCCCTAAAAATTCTTAAGTTGGGCCTTAACATCCCTTAACTCCGGCGGGAGCCATTTTATAAGGGGGTATAGAATATGGGCGAGTACCCATCAAATCGATGCAGAAGTCATATCTCTATCCGGTGGCATACAGGAAGTTCTCATGAAACAAACATCTAAAAATTTGCGACTATCGAAACCGATTCAATTAAGGTACTTGGGTAGTATCCAACTGTGAGGTTTTCCAAGAAAGCTAAACAACCCTTACTCACCATTCTCTTAGCACGAAGAAATGGAGACGTACGAACCGGATTTTGAAGTGTATCACGCCCTCCCCACTACAGATCTGTCCTAGCTTGGCCAACGTTACAGTTTTAGCATTACAATCTAAGATTGCAAAATTTGGAGAGAGCCAAGTCATACCCAGAATTAAAATCGAAATGCAACCATTTCTAAGATAACAAGTCTACATGATTATTGCTCTCCCCACACAAGTCACCAGACCAGAAACCTTATACCTTTCACTATCACAGACTCACCCACCGGGTGAAACAACGAATAGGCATGTCAAGCAATTCACAATGTAATTAAGACCATTAGCAAATGAGAAGATACATATGAAATGTGGAGCCAGGATCAAATACTACAGACGCCATGCAATCACCAACCAAGAGATTACCTTGATAACAGCATCTGATGCCTCCGCTTCAGACCGCCAGGGAAAGCGTACCAATGGGCCCTATCACCTGTCTGCCCGTTGCCCCTACCATGTTTGTGCTGTAAGTGGCTCCAGTTGCTGTTACCCTACCCCGGCAGTTTTTGGTGACCACCATTACCTCGTCCCCCGCGTCTCTAGAATAACGGCCTCTACCATGACCACCTCGACTCTAGCTATTGGGGGTCTATAACTCTGTTTGGACATTTATCCTAATATGTCCAGTCCCTCCCCACATCCATAACACTTCCCTGGATCAAGCATGGTCTCTCAGAGAATGTGGAACGGTCTAGGTGGACCCCCAACTACACGACAAGTCTGTATTAAGACTTAATTGGTCGGAACTGAGTAACCTCCTAACCCTGTCCTCTAAAAAAAAAAAAAAAGAAGAACCTTTAAACTCACTCCTTTCGAAAACCTTTTTGATGGGCGATGCCATCGTGAAGTCATCTGCTTCACTCCTTCCACCTCTATCACTATTCTAGCACTTCTTGAAGGATTTTGCCGTAGCCGCCGCTACCTGTAAGGCTGAAATTCCGCAATCTGACCGTAACCCCTTCAAAAACGGCGAATCCGATCTTGTGGACTGAAACATAGTTGGGGTATCCCTGGATAATGCACGAAACTTAGCCTCATATGCAGTAACCGACACCCCTACTTGCTCTATACGCTCAAGAACGCATCTCTTTCCCTCTTTCCCTATCTCTCAAGTCCGGGGAATAGAACTTCTCCATAAACAAGCTAGAGAATGATGCCCAAGTCAATAGGTGTGCCTCTGTTGGTTGCACTCAACATGTGATGACCCTCCGCCCCACCTTATTTGGCGTTCCCTTGAACTGAGAAGTCACCAACCAACACCAAACCGTTCTAACTATACCCATCTTGTGTAGTAGCATCATTACAGTCACCCATAAAATTGTAGGCATCCTCAGAATTCAGCACCCTGAAGACTGGCGTTTCAATTTCAAGAACTTACTGAAAAGTTCTGCTGATCATTTGGTCATTATAGCCCTGTGGTCAGAAAGAAGAAACGTCATTTCAATGAAGGCATCCATGCTGGAGCCCTAGTGCTGCAGGTTGTACCTTCGGAACCTTGAGTGCTGGTGCAGAAACACTGGAGTGTCTGACCCTGATCAATACCGCTAGATAAGCAAGAACCGATTGATCATCCTCTGGAGGTTGGGGTTGCAATCCTCATTTCTGGTTCTGCACTTGTTCATTCTCCCATCCTCACCTTCTCTACCACTTTATCCTCCTCAAGTTGGTGGAGGATCACCACCGCCCTAGTACTAGATGGGCTAGGTGCTCGTCACTTCCTCTTAGAGGACTCCTCCCAACGAACTCTACCACGAACTCTTGTCGCTGCCTCCTCCACGAGCTCAACAGCCCCATTGGCTGGCTCAACGCAGTACCCTGTCCCGCCGGTGCTGGTTTTTGGACGTAGTGCGTTGCTCTAGTTCTAACCATCGGCGAAATAGAGTGAAATGGTCATACCAATTTGTATCAACCTGATACCAATTGGATCCAGTAATAGCACGAAAGAAAGAAGGAATAGAATTTTCCAAAGTCTTATAGTCCTCTCAAAGAAAAGTAAAGCGTCCCCCTCCGTTCCTTAAGAACTCTACTAGACCTGTTCTTGTGTGATGAGACAACAAACCTAATGCTTGATACCACGTTTTGTCACGACCCAAAACGGGCCGCGACTGACACCCACACTTATCCTACTCTTTGAGCGAACCACCCATCAATTCCCAACGTTTCACCATCATAACAAATATATGCGAGACTTAAAACTCATTATGAAAATCGATAAATAACTTATAACTCATATTATTTATTCCCAAAACCTGGAAGTCATCACCACAACGAACATCTATCCTCAAATTACTAATCTAGAAGTATCGAAGAAGCTAATATAAGTAAAAGCTAGTACATGAGGGGCCGAATCTCAAGGCATCAAGACGTACGAGGAGATCCAGTCCCCAAGCAGAAGCAACATCTCACCCTGAATCCCTGGCTTGATGAAGACTGGCTAGAGTTGCGGCTGAGTTGAAGACGATGGTACGTTTTTCTGCACTCCCCAAATGACAAAGAGAGACATACAAGTAGGGGTCAGTACAAAACCCAAGTACTGAGTAGGTATCATCGGCCAACTCAAAATAGAAAACAGTATACATCAAATAATATCATAAATCAACTACATCCCAACATGTAGCACAACAAGTTTCATAATCATTAATAAGCACCTCCAAGTTCACCCATGAGACTCAGAGCCTCAATGCCATATTACCCATTTGGGTTTTGGGATTAGTCTTAGATTGATATATTAACGTCTTTCAAATTCATTATTCTTATTTCTCTTCGTGTCGGTACTTGACATTCCGCTCCATATCTACTACGTGTCGTTCCGTGACACCCGATCCCCTAATTCTACGGTGTCAACTTCGTGACAACCCGATCCCCTAGATTCTACGTGTCCGTTTCTTGACACTCACCCGATCCCCTAATTCTAACGTTGTCGATTCGGACACCGATCTCCTATCTACGTGTCATTTCGTGCCCCCGTTCCACTAATGCTCTTGTCGGTTTCGTGACACCCTATCCCCTATTCTAAACGTTCGGTTCGTGACACCCGTTTCCACTACTCTCTCAACACTTTAGTTCATCAAGCCTTCTTTTATACCAAAGGCATCATCACTCTCATTGGGGGGGACAGGCAGATTAGGGGTTTTTCCAAGATGTAGGATTTCAATAGCTTCATCATGCTATTTTATCACAATTGAATGTAATCACATTCAGCACAGCATAACAATTAGGAATATAGTAGGGTTTACAATACTACCCCAATACATATCATTCGTTCTTAATAGTTTATACGATCGCATAAAAACCATACCTACCTCCACCGAAGAATCGCGATCACAGATATCTTCCCAAGCTGGCGTTCCTCCTCTTTCCTCAATCGATTTCTCCCTCTCTGTTTTCTTTGCTGTTTTTTCTTATTCCCGAGCCCTCTTCTTTTACCACTAATTAGTATATAATTAAGTATAAGAGATGAAAAAATACACCCACCTTTATTTTAAGGTTGTCTCCTTTAAACCCGCCAGTATTGAAAATTTATTAATATTAATCCATTAACTTAATAATAATAAGCATGAAAAGTCCAAACGCCCCTTTTTTAAAACATAACCAGAATTTTTCTTCTGACCCGAGTGAGCTTACGAACCTGTGACGTCCGTCACGACTTGTGACGTTCCGTCCTGCAGGTCTGTCCAAATCTCAGGAGACTTGATTTGAGTAAAAGTTCTGTGACGGCCCGTCATGCCTGCAACACGGTCCCGTCCTGCCATTTCGTCGCGAAGGGTCGGAGGATTTTAAGCGGGCATGGGGTATCGGAGTGGTAGTCTGGGTTCGCGGCGCTATTGGTGATATGAGTGAGGGTGTATGGGTAGCGGGGGCTATATAGTGGGTGGATTGGGAGTAGAGTGTATTGGTTGAGGTAAGGATGGTTTGTTGGAATGTGTGATGGAGTTGGGAGTTGTGGTGATTTCAGATAGTCGCTTTCAGTTTTACCCAAATTTCAGAACTCTAAGTGTTTGGGAACGAGACCCCCCCACGACGGTCTGGTCTGCCCAAGACTATTCGTCGTGGGATCCGTCGACTCAAGCCAGCCAGTTTTTCCAGAAAATAAAATTTGCTTCTCAACACGACTAACCAAGGTCGTTCATTTTAATTTTTCTTGTTATTTTAACTTTTTCTCTTTATTATTTTCTTTATTCCTTCTTCTTCAAAAATTCGTGTCATTTTTCATGGAACTTTTTTCACTTTCATGTCCTTTTTATATCTAACTCCACTCCTTTGTACTAATATTGGTTTAAAACTCTCTTCAACTTTAAATTATATCTAAATATTTTTATGACATTTTGACAATTTGAATAATCCACTAGATTTCAAGGATGATTAGTGGTTTATTTACTTTTAAATCCAAATTTTCCTAAATTTTTTTCACTTTTCGGAGAATTTTGATTCTTTTACAAAAGTATCATTTTAGTTTTGAATTTATATGAAATGAAGAACTTAATTATGAGCCTTCCCCAAAATATTAATTTTTTAAAAAATTTTAGTTGTGTTATCAATATAAGAACTCTATAAATATTATAATTTTTTTTTAAAAAAGGATTTGAGACCGAAGAAGAAGAAGAAAAAAATGTAGGGGCTGTAACGTGACGTAGGGTTGGGGTGAGGTGAGGGTTGGGAGTGAAGAGAAGGAAAAAAATGAAGGGAGGGGTAACTGAAAGTCGGGGTAAGATAAAGAATTTTAAGTGAAAATTAAAATTAAGCAATAAAAATTAAAATAAATCAAAAAGTAGAGAGAGAATATAACGTTAAATTAAAAAAATGTATATTTCAAATTCAATTAACACGTGTCACACAATGATTGGTGTGTGATAACCACTTTCTCTTTAAAATCTGGTATTGGTCAAAAAATGATGTAATAATATATTATCGGAATTGTTTAGGGGGATAATAGGAAGCCCGCATAGCTAAGGTGTCCTTTTTAAAAATTCGGGACAACTTGAGGTGTCACTTTATGTCTTTAAGAAGGCGTACTTTGTACTTTAGTCTCATCCTTTAACTAGAACTACTTCCCTTACTATACTCACTTTGGTGCCGCTTTTGTTCTCAAGATAGTTACATTAAAGGTTCATATAAAGGGGTTCCATATCAAAGATTCATATACCCAATCACTTTACCCTACCAAAGAGGTCCCCTGGGTAACCTGAGAATGAATGACAACAACTCTAATACTTTTCTAAGGATGATATGATGTCCTTCATCCAATCAACCATAAGTCACCATTTCATTTATATATGATGGATACTATTCGGACTTTCGACTTCAACCTTCATAATTTTCCCACTAGGTTCAAGGTTCATAAAGGACTCTCTAAAACATCTTTAAGGTCTCATGTCATTCATACATACAAGACTAGAGGGTTTGCATCCTAAGTCAGACATCTCATATTACCATTCATATCACAGTAAGGGACACAATCACTAAGAAAGGACACAACATAACTTCATTTTACACACATATTCATGTCATTCAAGAAGCACATAGAAATAACATTATCATCTTTATATTTCATCCTATCACTATCATATCATCATCCATATGACATAATTACTCATCTAGTTAAGTGAATAACCCGCATCAACCCGAAGCCTTACACCTCAAGACATCATTATGTCAAGACATGATCACCTAAATAGCATCAATCGAAGAACACATATTGTCACGATCCAAAATCACAAGTCGTGATGACACCTATGTTGCCAACCGATAGGTAAGCTGACCCAATAATTTTACCAATTCAACTTAAATGTGAAAGGGTAAGTAGCAAACTAAAATCTAACATACTAGTCTTAAAAAATAAATGCGAAAAAATAGAAATATTACCCTAAGATTTAGTGTCATAAGTACAAGAGCTTCTACAATAAGATACAAGTCCAAACTAATATGAAAATCTAAACATAAGAAATATCCTATCATAATACCAAAATAACCTAATAAATAGAGGTAGATTGAAGATGTGTGCCATAAAATATCCCAAGCAGCGCACCACACTCCAAGTTAATCCAAACTCATATTCAAGCACCAAGAACGTGCCCGAATTTGAAATTCAATTTGCACCACAAAAGAGTGTAGCAAGTGTAGTATGAGTACGAAACCACGTGTACCCAGTAAATCTCATTGACAGACAACGAAGAAGTAGTGACGGAAGTTTATATAAGAAAAATCAATTCTGTAATTATACAAGTCTATATTACAATTACCAGTCAAGTTTTATCAATTAGAGGTAATCAACCATCAAGTAACTTCCAACCACCTAATAAAATACATAATCATCAAGAATGAAGGGTATCATGAGATGCAATGCATTATGATACCATGAAATGAAATGTCTCTGAATACTCAGTACTCTCTCAATCGTATATATACGATACTCCTCGGAAGTATATCTACAGTTGATGAACCATGGGGGACTCACGAGGTTCATATACCAACACGGACGATCTCCACGTGTCTGTGCGGACGCTCTCAACGCAGCCTATCATACCTATCAAACAATGTACCTCATCCGCACAGATGACTCATCCACGTGACCCTACGAAATTACAATCTTAACATCTCAGCACCTATCCCCAACATGGTGATCTCCACATGCCCAAACATTATACGCAAACCTCTGCACTCATGTCAATCCATTGCACAATATTATTTCAAGATAAGGGAATGATGATGCATCCCAATCACTCAAAATATCGACATAAAACATAACCACCACACCTCAATTATCATAACTATAACGGGTGTAATTAAGACAACACAATCGCACAAGAAATTCAAAGTGCAACAATAATCACTAGGCCTATATGCTTTGGCATTCCCAAATTACAATCCATATTCTATAGTATTAACTTCTCCTTATACACCGATACTTTGTCAAACGCGGCCCATTGGTAACGGGACCCCCATCTTCAGCTCTGCTTACCCAGTGTCTTTGTCCATTCCTTTCATCCCAGCGCGTCTTATAATTAGAAAAATGTTCCTCAACAAGTCTAAAAGTCTTAAAATGAGCGCTTGAACAGGTCTAGCACAGCTGTCCCCCGAATCCTAAGACTATGGGCACACCAACGTGACCGCACAATTTCTCTTCGCTTGCATAAGCTTCAGAGACTTCAAAATCTATCAAATAGTCATTATTCGTAAGTAGACACTTATCTTATTATATGTCTAGCTTATACCTAAAAACTTACCCAAATCTACAATCAAGTTCTTACTCTTAATGCCAATTGATTGTAAGTCTCATATTTCTTAAATTCAATCCTAGAATTAAATGTTAAATCCTCCAAATAATATAATACAATTAACCAATAATTACCAATCCCATAATATAACAAAACTTTATTTATAATACGATAATAATAATAAAAAAAACAAGCTACTTCGATTCTGAGCCATGAATGAAGAACTAAACTTCCAAAACCCGGATATACGTATACCCCGTATAAAAAAATTCTATTAGCTAGCAGTGTCTCTTATATAAATTACTAGATGGGGGTGGCCCGTGGCAAGCACGGGCTCAATAGTCAAATTCAGTATTAATGAATCATTGATGATGTTCTTTCTCCTCTGCAGAACGATGGAATCCAATGCGTGCTATGTTCTATACTATTAAGATATTCAAAATATATCTACAACTGATATTGGACATCCAGATGATCGCATATTATACTAAGATATAAAATCAAAATATTTTTGACATAATGAAATCAACATAATGTTTTATCATTCATATTTAGAGGATGCTCTGCTTTTTCGATTTTTATTGTGATCTCTTCATCATCCCAAAACATAGCATAGGAGTTTGTTAGGAGACTCCTGAGAAAATTGTTAGTGTTTTACTAAGTAGAAAGTTGAGTTGTTAATGCTAAAAGTGAAACCGTGGGAAAAGTGATATATTACCAAAAATGTGGATATAATATTATCAGCGAGCTAATACAAAGGCTTCACAAAAAGTACACTGATTCATTTCCTTTACAAAAGTTAACTGATTAGTTCATTCCTCATTGAGCAAACTTGAAAATGACATGAAATCCAAAAACTTCATTAATGCAAAAGTCAGCAAAATCAAGTGAGTGAAGTTCCTCTAATTATACAAATTAGGTATGTGAAAAATGAAAATACAAGGTATTCAATTCATATCAGCTGGATGTTGTCATTGTCCTGTATGTAATAGGCATAACACATGAGATATTGGCAGAAATAAGTCAGGATCGTTAGCACACAGGTAAGTTCGATTATACTATGACAAAAAAAAATGCATTTGTTGCAAGTATGTAGAAGAAAACACTGACATAGTATTTTATTACTAAAATGAGGGTTTGTCTTAAAGCAAATCTATATAACACATCAGTCAACACCAAATTATGATAATAATATATAAAATATTGAACATCTTACTTCTGTCAATGTTTGCCAGGATGAAAAAATTGTGTTGATTTCCATTATTTAAAAAGGCACCATTTTGACACACCTAGCAAAGTTTTTAAACATGGTGAACAAAAAATTTACATACAACAGAAGGGATATAAGATGGTTTATCCAAGTACGCTTACATCCCAACAAGATAAAATACTTAACAAAAGCTAATATATTGTCAAAAATACTTCAATGACTCTGTAATTATGAGAAAATCATCTACCGATTGTTCTGCGGGGGTCATCAAAACATTAATTCTGAAGGCATCTATGTTTTACAAAGACATGGAATTGTTTGGACTTTCAAAAACTTCTTCTCTCTTTTCTTTTCTACCCAGATGTCCGACTCAAGATGCAAAAAGAGGCATGAATCCCTGAGTTTTTCTTCAAATTTGTGTATGCTTTCTTGTTTTTCACAAATATTTTTTACAACCTCTCACACTATATGAAATACCGATGTTCTAATTTATTTTGTATGGCTACTTTTGTACTTTCCTTTTCTGTTGGCTATTCCTTTAGCATGTTTATTAAGTGCCTGCTTTTCCACTACACACTAATATTGTTTGATAATTGTCCTGAAAGAACTAGACACTATTAATTCTCTAATTTTTCTTTTTTTTCCATCTTCACCTCCGACATTTTTGTTCTGCCTTTCTCTCTTCTGTTCATTTAGTCACTTTGCATCTATGACATAAGTTTTTTGTATGGAATTATTTAATTTGTGCTTTTGTCACAGGCCAACTCCGAATTCAAGTCAAAGAGTCATTAGCATTAAATTTCTATATCTATGACTCAATTATAAAGAGAAGTCACACTAACTCTTAAGATTGTTATACAAGTTACTGTTAGCTCAGATATCAACCAGGCAGAACCCAAGTCATTAATTATACTCAAGATGATCAGAATAAAGCTTTGAAACTGAAAGAAAGTTACAGTATTTATAATCATCCAACTGCCAACATGACGCATCTAAATGTGGATACTAATCTCAAAGAAATCACTCCAAAACGACTTGGTAAACAACGGTGATTAAGTTTAAATACTTCTTATAACTAAGTTTTGTTCCCAAGGGAAGCACTCAAATAATCGAAAGTGAAATGTGATGTGCAATTTCTGATTGTTTCTTTTGGTTTAAGAGAGAAAACAGAAGATCAAAAAATCAAGTGATGCCTTTTTAAAACTGTGACATAAAGAGAACAACCACCCACACCAAAAAAACTCCATGATGCCTTTTTAAGAGACTTTTGGCAGACTGGTTTTAACCTTAATGAAATTTGAAATTGATTGTGAAGAACTTAGTTTAAAATAAATAATCAATAAATAAACAACTAACAAAATCAGTCATCAACAATATTGTAAATAAATTTGGGTTAAAACATTAGTTAAAATATGGTCCCTTAGTTCACTGATGTTTTATTAACACGTCATCTATACCTAGTCACATTTTAAGGTTAGTCTAATGGGAGAAGTATGCTTACTGAAAATTTATCCTTTTTAAGATTCCATTACCCTTTCCTCGCTCCCATACATTCTGGTATGGTAAGTATAGTATCAATTAAGCATATGATATTTTTTACAAGGTGTCTCTTATCAGTTTTCAGGATCAATGGCCAGCTATTGTGTCTTGTGTTAGACTTCCAACGTTTTCAAATTCTTTATGGTTGATGAATGAGAGTTGAAAATTTATCAATTATTAGGAAACTCTAAAGGAAAAATATTCAAGATGATAAATATTTACTCACCCCTTATTAGATCAAGGCGAGTTCACTCTTCATTAACATCCCCAAGAACAAACGAAACCCCAGCTGTTGAAACTGATCAATTTTCATAACACATAAAGTTTTGCCTTCATTGGGGAATTTCGTCAAACACATGGGTGGTGCCCCCCTCGTGGTATTACAAATCATTACTGCAAAAATATTATATTGGCAAAAAAATAGTATTTAAGAACTTGATAGTTGATACTACAATAATGAGAAAAATCATACAATCGGAGCAATCAATTCGACATTGCCCACAGAACATTTGCATATCTAAAAGTGAGGGATTCCATCTTAAACTCGGCCTCCACTCTAATCTCTCTACAGTAAGAACACACTGGCAACTTGGACTAAGTCCGTTGTTTTTTGTCCCAAAAATAAGCCAAACTTCATCTGCACGTTCAACTATTTCCTCTTCTCTTCACCTTTGAGTTTTTTAACCACCAAACCCCAAATAAGTAGAAATACCATACCTCTGTTGCATGCAAGACTATGAAAAAAGTGGAAAATTTTGGATACTTTGTTCATCAAGGTTCCAAAGTCCATCTGTATTTATTTCTATTTCGAACATGCATGAGTAAATGAGTAAAATTGATGAGACATCCATCTAAAATAGCTAGCCATTTATAGGTCTTTTTTCTTGACATGTCTCTTCTTCCAGTGACTATATAAGAGTAGGAAACATCATAAAAAAAACTCACCGTAATCAACAAGTACAAAGAGGATGGAGGCTAAACATAGAGTAAACACGATATCAGAAAATTTAATAAAGAGTAATGAGCAAGGTGAGAATAGATGTGAGAACACTCTAGATTCTGAAAGAAAGAGACGAATAAATGGGTGAGAGAAGGGATAGTAAAGAAAAGGTAAGATGTTTCCACTATTTTACATAGGAATATGTGCAACGTGGTCTGCATAAAGCAGTACAGCGATGCACTTTTGGAAAGAAAATATTGATTTTAACATTTTAACCCTACTTTACAACTCAATTTCTATTTGATGTACAATTTACAATTCTTTTTGTACCACATTTTAATGCAGTGTTCGTCCTTATAAACTGTCCTTTGTAAATATGGGAGATATATTTGGACTGGAAATCATGGAGAAGCTAAACTTTGTAAGCAATAATTATTAATTAACTAACACAAGAGCTACACTTGCCCATCAATATGTTACACATCCCTCCATCAAATTTAAAAGAAAAATTCAACCACTTACCCACTAACATATAATAATGATTTATGCTTGTATCATATAATAACTACGTAAATCCCACAATTATTAACCTTAAATAATTCCTCAAAATCTAGTAGCAATTTATGGCTAACATTGAAAACTAAACTCAATTTCTTATTCAACCCAAATTAGCTAATTACAATCTAGTACACTATATGTAAATATATTAGCTATAGAAATTGGACTAGAAATTAATTCTTTGTTTACCTGATCAGTTTGAAGAGCGACAGTTTCCTCTCGCCGTCAATAGCAATGGTAAGTTCCTACCCTTCTCTTTTTTTTTTCATTGTTTTTTTTATAATAAAATAATTATATACTAAAAGTGACAAATTTTCCTATTTTTTAAAATATAAATGGGCAAAGTTGTATAAGTATTAAATAATTACACATGGCCCATTATCATCAATTAATTTAATATAAAAAATTATCCGTTAAGCAAATAATCATAGTCATCGAATAGTTCAAAATTTTCATGGAAAAAGTCAAAATAGTCGTAGCTCTCAAAACGACCTAGCGGGTCGTTACATCATCTAACACTAAAATAAATGTTCGTCCTCGAACGGTAGAATAAATAAAGTAACTGAACGCTTAAAACTAATGTGGATATTTGATCTACTAGTCAAACTCACTCCCCAAAGTAGCCTCTTCTTTCATTCCTTTGAACTTTTAATGAAATAACTTCTTTCGACCTCAACTTTCGAATTTTTTCATCCATGTTAGTTACCGACTTCTCTTCAAGAGTAATACTCTAATCAAGTAACACTGAATTACATACACACTATCCCCGAATGAAACTTCTTCATGATCAAATTAGGAAATGTAGGATAAACATACGACAAATTAAATGGAAGATCCACCTTGTAAGTTACTTTAATAATAAACTAAACAATCTCGAAAAATGACAATTATACCTCAGACTGCAAGTCTTCTTTACAAATCTTCTCACACTCTTCATGGTTAAATCCTCTAGTAGAACCTGCTCTCCGGCCATAAAATTCAACTCAATAATCTTTTGATCTACTAAAAAAAAATTGCCTATTCTGAGCCATGAGAAACCTATTCTAAATCAATTTGACTAAATCTAAAGACTCTTTCTCGATAGATTTGTATCTCACGACTTAACCTCAAATACATTAAATCAACCAATCAAATATCGACATCTTCTACCATAGAAAGCCTCGAATGTGTCATTTCGATGCTCAAATTATAACCCTTGTTGTATCTAAACTCCGCTAAAGAAAAAAACTGATACTAAAATTCACTCGAGTATCAAACACCATCCGCATTAACCATTAAAATAAAATGTAAATTGTGTGGCAAAATATGAAATGATAGATATGGAAGCCCCATAAAAATAAACTTTATCTTCCTGATTGTAAATCTTGACTAACTTTTTAGATTTATAATAGTCTAAAATATGAGGACTTTTTCAATTGCTCCAATATGACCCTATATCATCAAAGTTATCCAAGGTATTTGGAATATATCATAAAACCCATAGCAATCTTCTCCCACTTCAACTCTAGTACAAGCATTATTTAAGTCATACGTCTTGAATTCTAGTGTTCATACTTCAGTTGCTAATTGTTCTAACACCAATATGTAAATTTACCATGTCTTTCTTAATAGGACACCACCACCAATGTTCCTTCAAGTCATGATATTTATGTAGACCTCGGATGAATAAAATACCTCAAACTATGAATCTCTTCCATGAACAATCTAGTCAACTCACCTATCAAAAGAACATAAATAAGATCATTTGTCCGCAAAACTCTCTCACTATCATGAATTTCTTCACTAGCTTTTCCTTGCAACACCTTGTCTAGAATCATATACAATTTTTCATCACCAAGTTATCGAACCCATATATGCTTCAATAAGAACTTCCTCACCTCCCTGAAAACCAAATTCTACCAGATTTTAAAGTATCAAGTCTAACAAAGTTATTGGCTAAGGACTGGACATCCATAGCCAAGGGACACTCTCCCACATGTACCAAATGTGGACAACCTGTCTTTCACCCAAGACATCTATTATCACATTCACTTTATCAAAATGATAAACGATAGTAATTTCATCGTCTTTGAGACACTCTAACCATCTCCATTGTCTTAAATTAGATTTCTCTTATCAAATATTATACTAAAACACCCTACAATGCAATCTATAAATACAATGCTTCTACAATTTTAATGTAAGCACCAACCGCACCAAGTGTAAGTTATACCTAAGCCAGTTCTTCTAATGAAATTTCAATTATCTCGAAGCATAAGCTATCACTTACCTTTCTACATTAATACCCAACACAAAGATAAATTGAAATAAACACCACCCAAACACAACTGCTTTTTGGGACCTAAAACAGTATATTTCTGATCTCCAAATTCGATCTCCACCATTCAAATAAATCAAAAAGATGTCAGAAACGCTCAGTCCAAATTTCAACTCAATCCAATGGTTATTTAATCGGAAAACACAATATAAAGGTTGTTAGTCTGAAGAAAAAAAATACAGCAAAGCAACCTTTTTCTTCTCTCTTCTCTCTAGTTGAAAGCTCTCTAAAAAAACCTCTCTTATATCCCAATGTCTTTCAAAGAAAATATTAATGGTCTCAATTGCACTTATTCTCTCACATTCTGCCTCTATTTCATAAGTTGTGATTTCCTCCTTCCCTTACATCAAAACCAACTAGGCCTAAGAACTCTAAATATAGCAACTAAATAGGTCAAACCCAATTTTGAATTGCCTCAGTTCTCTTTGGATCCATCATAATACATTTTTTTATTCTTACACATTTTAACCATAACACCAAACTAATCGGAACCCACACGTTTTTAAAAAAAACATGAATAAATCTTTAAATTGTTTTTCCAGATTTTAAAGATCCATCCTCAAATAATGCTCGTGACCCTTCCTACTATGGTAGTATACCAATATATGCGCGATGAAAATAATATAAAAGGAATCCCAATATGATAGAATCACCCAGTAAAAGTATATTTGATCCAATAAATCTCTTACTCAACAAATCTTGTTGTCTTTCTTTCAAATTCACCGGAGTATTCCAATAAGAAATTATAGAAATAGGCCAAGTGTCTAACTATAAGTCAATACTAAATTATATATCAAACTCACATGGAATACCCTAAAAAAAACTCTTTCACCATTGGAATTGGCTCTCAAGGAGACCTATCATCACTAGTATCACAAATAGGTGATGTAACATTGTTTCCCACATTCATTTTTGAACCTTTAGAGAGCAAATCCTTTCTTGAAATTGTTACGGACTATCCTTCACATTAAATTAGAATTACGATGTTACACATTTGAGGTTATTGTCTTAAGAGATTTATAGTCAGAAATGCATGACAGTATCAAAAATGCAATCGCCGGATCCCAATGATGTTTAAAAATCTTCTTGTATATAAATAACTAAGTTTTTCCTTGTCCACGTGTTATAATACTATTAAGTTCAAGTAAAATCGATTTAATCGATCTACGTGGAACTAAGAACCACTCTCCAGGTGCGTGAAGTGTATAAATAAGAGAAAAGTCACAAAGAATATTCAAATCCAACATAGGTAATACTTATGTAAAATGAAGTAATCCACCTTCGAAAATAAAATATAGTCAGCGAGGAGCATATTGATGGACTTTGACTCACCTTGTATCCCATACAACAGTTATTTACCGAAGGTATATCTTTCCAATCATTCGTAATGTGATTTACTATGATAATTTAGCGATTCATAATTACTATGCTCATCTCCTATTGGTTTTCATTATGTAGCGCTCATACAACTATCCATATCCAAAATTTTAACTAGAAGAATTTCCCCTCTATTTTCAATTATTATTACTCCTCATCAAGATATGAAAGCTCCTCATAATATGAATTTATCACTATTTATCATTACACTCCTTTAAAATGTCTTACTGACGATATTCAAATTAACCTTTTTATAATCTGGGTTTTGAGGTATTTAGACTTAACTCAACTGTGACTTCTTTTATCAAATAAACATCAGTGTGACCATAATGTCATTCAACTTGAACTATTAAAATTATCTTCGATATACCTCCACTCTAAAAGATAAAAAGAAATTTGTCATATAAATCTCATAATAAATCTTACCCTCTCAAATGTCATGAGAAGTGATCATATTTTATATCTCTATCCTTTCTCAACTTTTCCCCATAGTCTTACCATAATCACTAAACTCTTATTTGATCAATTGAATCTTTCTAATCTTATCATTCTCTTTAACACATCAACATATACCATTTCATTACTAAATTATTCACATATCAAAAGAAAAAAGGTTATAACATTGTACCTAGTAAATTCAAATGAAATTCAAGTATCTTTGTCTAAATCACACTTTGAGAAAGTTGTCGCTTCTATTCTCTAAACCCTTTTTTGTCATTCTCGCTTATTAAAATTTCGAAATTTGCTCTAACACGATGTCAAATTTGAAAATGTCTCCACAAACCTTGGGGAGAGAATTATCTACAAGAAATTCTTGTCTGACACTAACACAAGCCACCAAACCACACACGCAAATTAGGATGAAGATGAAGTTTCCTAAAGTCCTAGAGCCTCTCGACAGCTGCCACCATAAGTAATGATGTCTGCACTGCAAGCCACCACCGATTTCAAGACCTCTACTGACTCAGCTCTAGTAAGTTTGGAGATCGTGAACTTGAAGTCTCTGATACTAATTTGTCAACAACCCCAAAATCACCAATGGTGAAAATTGTGCACCGTATGTGTGCCAACCCTGGACTCGTGTTTTAGAGTGTGCCCGACCCCAATAACTGTTTAAACCTCACTACGACCACACGCCTAAGCGTCCACACTATCAATATTTGAAAAGGTGTAAAGGTAAGGCCCACCCTTTAATCCTCGTTCACCTCTTATTCCTTCAACAAACTCACATCGCGAAAAAAATAGACATACTCATCCCCCCAAGAGTGATGTCATAAATACACGAGCTTCTAGAACAAAGATGCAAGTCACAACAAATGAGTAGTGAAACATCACTAAATTTCCTATATAACAAATCGAGACCTAAGAAGGTGGAGGGCAATGGAAGCCAGTGTCCGTGCGATGGATGGGCCCAGCAGTACACCACAACTCAATTAGGCCAAACTCAGAGTTCACTCCAAGAACGGGCCCGTTTGTAATTCATCTCACCCAAAAGGGAGCAAGTGTATAAGTATGAATACGAAAATCACATCTACACAATAAATCGATCGACGACAACGAAGAGTAGTGGACGAGTTTAATCAGAAAATCATGCCTGTAAATTATACAAGTTTATTACACTTACCAGTCAAGATTCATCAATAGAGTAATCAACCATCCGTAACCTCCAACCACCAAATAAAATACATAATCATCAAGAATGACGGATGTCTGAGATGCAATGCATATGACACCATGAAATGAGATGTCTCAGAATCCTATATTTCTCACTCGTATAACCTGATACTCCTCAAGAACATACATCGATAGTTAATGATCCATGGGGAACTCCGCGAGTTCTAATATAATAAAACGATGATCCCCACGGTGTCTGTGCGACGATCTCAACGCAACTATCATTAAAAACCTAAATCAAACAATTTCCGCACGGACGGTCTCCACATGTCAAAATTACAATCTTAACATCTCACCATCCCCATCGCGGACGATCTTCACGTCCCCAACTTATACTCAATCTCATGTCAATGCATGTGTATAATATTATTTCAAATAAGGGGATGATGATGCATCTCAATCAATCAAATATCGACATAATACATAACCACCTTAATTATCACAACTATACGGGTGTAATTAAGACAACAAAGTCACGAAATTCAAGTCAAAAATATATCAGCTAATGCCCATATGCTTTGGCATTCTCAAATTAAAATCCATATTCTATAGTAATAACTTTCCTTTTATAACACCAATACTCATACCAATGCCCGTCACACCATTAGTACGGGACCCCCATCTTTCACCCTCACCCATTGTCTATTCCATTTTAGTCTTTAATTAGGAAAACGTACTTCAACAAGTCTGAAAGTCTTAAAAAACCTTGAACGTCCAACACGTGCCACAAATCCTTAAGATCTCACAATTCTCTTGCGTAGAGCTTCAGAACATTCAAAATCTATCAAATAGTCATTATTCGTAAGTAAACAAGTAAGTAGACACTTATCTTATTATATGTCTAGCTTATACCCAAGAACTCAACAAAATCTACAATCAAGTTCTTAATCTTGATGCCAATTAATTGTAAGTCTCATATTTCATAAAATTCAATCCTAGAATTAAATCTTAAGTCGTCCAAATAATATAATACACTTAACCATTATTTACCAATCCCATAATATAACAAAACTTAATTTATAATACGATAATAATAAAAAAAACAAGCTATTTCAATTCCAAGCCATTAATGAAGAACTAAACTTCCAAAACCCGGATATACCTATGCCCCGTATAAAAAAAAATTCTAATTGCTAGCAGTGTCTTATATAATTTATATATTTGGACTGGAAATCATGGAGAAGCTTAACTTTGTAAGCAATAATTATTAATTAACGAACACAAGAGCTACACTTGCCCATCAATATGTTACACATCCCCCGATCAAATTTAAAAGAAAAATTCAACCACTTACACAGTAACATATTATAATGATTTATGCTTGTATCATATAATAACTACGTAAATCCCACAATTATTAAACTTAATTAATTCCTCATAATGTAGTAGCAATTTAATGTTAACCTTGAAAACTAAACTCAATTTCTTCTTCAACCCAAATGGAGCTAAGTATCATCGAATCACTAGGATGTATAAATATATTACGATATATTAGACTTGAAATTAATTGTTTGTTTACCTGATCAAATTTGAAGAGCGGCAGTTTCCTCTCGCCGTCAATAGCAATGGCAAGTTTCTATCCTTCTCTGTATTTTGTTTTCATTGTTTTTTTTAATAAAACATTATTTACTAAAAGTGAAAAAATTCCTATTTTGTTTAAAACATATAAATTTTGTTATAGAACTATTTGATATAGTTACATGTTAATTATGGGAGTCCTAGTAGGATATGGTTAGGAAGGCCTACTTGGGACCAATTAAGGTTTTCCCTATAAATAAAGGGTTTTGCCTTCTTGTAAAGAAGATTTGTGAAAGATCTCACGAATCCTAATATACTTCCAAGATGAATAAAAGTCTTTCTCTTCTCCCTACTTTCTTCTTCTTCTATTTTATTGTTTTTCATAACACATTATCAGCAACATTGTTTTCTATCTTCAGAAATTATGAAGAATACGAGAAAATCAAAAGATAGCTTGCATACCTTATGCAATAAGTTATTATAATCTTCAAGGTAGGATTTATTTATGGTTTTTAAAATTATTTATGTAACAGATCTGGAGGACCTATCTAAAGTAAGTATTTAAAGAGAACTTGTCGACTTTTTGATAATAACGTTAATTTTAATCGATTGGGTAAGAATTGGCTTATTTATTTTCATAATTAATAAGGCACAATTTTGTGCAAGTTGTTTTCAATCTTTATATGTGTAACCGATCTATTAACCTATATTTTTATTAACTGCTATGTTGATTATAATAATCAATATTCTCAATTTTGTGTGTAATTATAATATGTGATCATATTAATTATCATCAAAGTGATGAAATTGCAATATTTGGTAGCGGCTTGAGGTTGAACAGGCCTTATTTGTGGGTAGACGATAGATTTAAGTTTTACGCCCAAAAGAATAAGAATGGTGATTTTCGTCCAATCGTGACCAAGAGGGTAAGAACATCAGGTAAAGTCTTGATGGCTTGTGTATCGAAAGATTGTTGGAGTTTAGGGTCCATCATTGAATTTATGTCATAAGACTTGGGTTTGAGTCTCATGCACATATTGAATGATATTATGATTAGCTCAAGAAATAAGGATTTTTTTGATAAATTAGTCATGAAAGATACTCCGTTAAACAATCATTCCCAAAGTGCATGTATCATGCATCAATGTCGAAATAAGATAATTGATTAAATGATGCCATGAAATATGGAATTAGGTACTAAGTTATTCAAATTTGGATGCCTAGATAGGTGTTCCATTTGATGAAGTGAAAGGCTTTGATAAATGGTAAAAATTAGTCCATTTCTTTAAAGTGAATGAGGTATAAGCCACCATTCTAACGTGAATTTTCTGTAATGAAATTGTTCAAGGCAAGCATAATTGTTGAATACCATCATAAACGAAAGTTGAGATGAAATTCTCTGCGTTCAGGAACGTATATAAATATTGTGGACCTAGTCATCCCACCTGTGGATTATTTAGCCATTTATGGTCCTAATAATTTTCTTCTTCTATATTTCTCTGTTTGCAGTTGTTGTCTCGTCAACTTGATGTTTTTAAAATATTGGCACAAATAATATGTACATTCACAATTTTTCTCAGATTAGGTTTCATTCACTGTGGGATAATGACTCACCTCAAGGGGTAAGTAATTGGAAGAAATAAATCTAAAATTACTCTGGTTATAAAATTGACATTCACTCATATACTAGTAAATCAGAAATTTGACTAAAGCAAAAGTACATGATGTAGTAAACTTGGAGTTTACGAGGACTAATAATTTTATTAATGGCATGAATATTTGGTTATCCCAAAGATGTGCAATACTAAGTAACATGGACTACATTGAGACTAGAATATCTCAGAATTCTTTACGTGCTTGTTGCTCAGTGATAAAGTTGATTGGATCAACTAAAGTGGGAATAAATCCCTAAATGCTGAAAATATAAAAGGTGAATATGGACCCGTTTTACCTATAATGTGATATGATACAAAGATTGCCTTATAGAATTAAGTCAATGTAATTTTTGTTGTCAACATGTAGTTTTACTTCACAAAAATTTGTTGTGCAAAAATAAGATTGAGTCCAGGAGACACAATTTCCAGAATATTTAATGAAGACAATTTTATCTTGTAATATTGATAAATACTGAAGATGAATGTGACACTAATGTCTCACATAGTAAAATCATTGTTTATGAAATTAAGTTTCATATGTTTGATATGAAATACGAATATTGCATACAAAAGTAATTTTACTAAAAATGAAAAAATTCCTATTTTTTAAAAATATAAATGCTGTTATAAACTATTTGTATTATAGTGAATGTCTAATTAATGTGGAGCAGTAGTATAGGTGTTCTGATACCTTCTGGGGACGCAAGTAAAGGTTTTCCTATAAATAAAGGGTTTTTCCTTCATTGTAAGAAGATTTGGTGAAAGTCTCTAAATCCTAAATATCTTCAAGATGAATAAGAAGTCTTTCTCTTCTCCCTACTTTCTTCTTCTCTAATTTTATATAGGTTTTCATAACCAATGCCAATTGTATAGTATTAAATAACGGGCACCTTTCACATATAGCAAAATAAAAAATTCATAGTGTAATCTATAGCAAGTTTTTCATATTGCCGTTCCATAGCAAACATTACTGTATAATTCTCTTATGCATAATAAGGGTAGAATTCGCTGGCCTAAACTGTATATATTCGCTGGTCTCGCAAGCTATACAAATCACTGTACGATCGTGGCCTAAAGTTTATAATTCGGTGACCTTGCGTGTAATTTATATAAATTTATTGCACTATTTCACACAATTGTATAATGCGGCTGGCTATTTCCTGCAATAATTGTATAAAATTTGCTTTGCATACAATTTTTGTATCGAGTAAATTGTTTGTATATTATAAATTAATAAGTGTATAGTAAAATAAGATATTATTTTTTTCTCATCGCCTTTATTACAAAAACAGAACACAATTTATACAATTTTTTGTTGTCAAATCGAGAGAAATTGTATTTCACTACACGTTCATTGGTATAATTCGCAATTGTATAATTCTTTTGGCCTTTTTTTTCACTACAATATTTTGTATAATTTCATTTTCTACAATGAACTCGAAGTAAAATGTTTGTAAATTGTAATAATTAAGTGTAATAGCACGAAGATATATGGTTTTTTTTTTGTTTGCATTGTATAGATCCAATTTTCCTCTCTCTTTATACAAAAACAGAAACACAATTTTATAAGCACTTCTTTGTATAAAGAGAGAGGAGTTGAGCAAGAGGGAGAGTGGCGAGCGGAATGGGAGAGTGCGAAACTAGATTTTTGGTAGAGAGGCGACTGACAAACTTTTAGCAAACGTTTTGCTATGGAGCATAATTAAAACAAAACGACTTCTTCCCCATTTATTTTAGGTTGTGAGTTTTGCTATTATATACAATTATCCCATTAATAATAAAAGACCTGCCCATTATCACAATTCTTTAAGGAAAGTTTAGTAAAGTAAAGTCACAATTCCTATTATTAGTCAAACAATATCTACATTTTAAGTATATTTAGTCAATAGTAAATTTTTTAAATATTTGTAAAGACTATTGTTTTGACTTTCCTTTTATTTTCTCAAAACAAGTCCCACCATTAACTCACTTCACTATCCATTTTAGGACTTCTCTCTAGACTTTAATACCATTAAATTTGTTTCCATCTTTAAAATTTTCAATTTTTTTTTCTCTTTTACACTTTTTCACCATATGTCCTCTCATTGGTTTGAAAGAAGAACTAATTATTCAGTGTAATTCAATTTGTTCAAATCGATCCCACTAACGATTAAACCGACAATGATTGACGAAGGTTCGAGTAGTGCGGGATAGGCTAATCACCAGACGGCTCTGGAATAAGGTTTAATCGCTGGAGACAGAACTATGAATCTATTTCGAGAGCATGCCTTACTCCTAATAAGGGGGCGTAAGTTTCTAAGAAGGCCAGCGCAACTATTATATGTAATATCCTAGCTGTCAGCAGGCATTAGTCAGAAATGGCTCTCAATACATAAGGGGTTTTTTCGTATTATCCTGTTGAATTTTGCAAGGATTCGCATAAGATCTTTTTGTTTTAGAAATAAAAGAAATTTTGGATTGTTATGTTTTACAATGTTTTTTCGTCATTTTTTCTATTTTCAATAGAGTTGTTTAACATACTCATCAAAATCTTTTATGCATTTTGAAATTTTAGTATTGTGAAACACTATTTTTATGATTTTATTTTCATATTTGGATTAGTAGCTATAATTTTTTGTAAGTAAGCCACATAAACATTCAACTAATATATTATTTTATTTTTTATATATATTCATACTTAATAATTTGAATTTTGCTTATAAGGGTTTCGTATCACAAATAACCACAGATTCAGATTTGATTTGATGAAAAGAATTGAAAAAAAAGGGAACATACAGACGAAGAAGAAATAGAGAGTCAAAGAAGAAAGGTGCAAATTGTATTCATATCATAATAATATTCATATTTAATTTTTTTTTTGTGTTGTCAATTTTTTTTTTACTCATCATTGGATTTTAAAAAGAATATTGTATAATTTTTTTTATTTTTAGTCATTCAATACTTATCTTCTATGAATTTTGTAATTTTTAAGCATAAATGTATCCTATATTTAAAATAAGTCATTTTATATTTTTTTAGAATATTGTATTTTGATTATATATTTTCAGTAGGTTATGCTATCTCTATGAATTTGTATTTCTTACATATGTATCCTATTTTTCAAAACAATTACTTTGTATTTTTTTTAGACATATTATATTACTGATTATCTTCTTTTACTATGTATGCTATATGTTTTTAAGAATTTTGTATTTCGTTATTTCTTTCATAGTCATTTTGTATTTATTTTTTTAGAATATTATATTCCTTCCTCAACAAATTTAGTATTCCACCAGTATGCTATTTCCCCCCACAAGCTTGTACCCTTTTCATAAATCATATTAATACATATTGAGATCCGTGTATATATATATACATGTTAAATCAGTATACATTTTTGAATCACCGAAATACAATTGTAGTTTGAAGAATTTTTTTTTTTTAATTTGAATGTAAAATGAGCACATAATATTGTCAACAAAAATATTGTATTGGTATAACAATTACAAAAGAACACTAACAAAGTGAAGTTGATCTAAATATAAATGAAAGAAGAGTTCTTTCTAAATGTTTAATGATGAGAATTTTAAAGTGATGTAATTACTTCTTAAAAACTAATTACTCACTTTTCCATTAACTGCTACTTTTTGTTGTATTTATATATTATTATACAACTATTCTAAATAAAAACTAGAATAATAGAAAACGATAAAATACAGATATTTAAATGAATACGAAAGTACAAATTTTTTTGAGAAATAAATAAAATTAAACATGAAAAAAAAATATATGATTACAATATGTTTTCTTAAATAATTATAAATTCATTTGGTATGTCCTATGGAATGAATACAAAACTATGAAAAAAAGAATAATAATTTGGATAAAAAAAAGAACAGGAGTTTTGATTTTTTAATTTGAAAAAGTAACTGATGAGAAATATAAGTGATCTTTACCTTTTTTTGAAATATTTCGTCTTCCCTTATTTCTCCATTTTGTTATTAAATGTAATTATTTCTTTAAATAAAACCAAATAATAAAAACATAAGAATACGATACAAAACAAATAACATTTTGGGAACATTTTTACTAAATATTGAAGTGTGTTTGCTAATGAGCCCTCTTAATGTCCAAATATTGACATTTTGAAAATTTTTCCTATTTAAATTATTAAAAATTATTCGTTTTATAAGATTGTACGAAGTTTCCATATTTCATGGAAAAAGTCAAAATAGTCCCTACCGGTCGTCAAAACGACATCGCAGTTGTTAAACATAGCTTCACATTTACTTATCATGTAGATAGTAATCCAACTTCCCTATCAAGAAACTATTAAAATCATCATAATACTAATCAAGTATTCCGACAGCCATGATCATAGGAAGTAATACGATAAACAGTAATGTCGACAGTCCACATCAATCACATAGCGAACCACCGACCTATACGTGGATCATAGAACCAATCATCATTGTAATGCACAATGGGTTATACATAATCTTTAAATAAGTTAGGGTATCATACCACTCATGTCATCTCACCCTTCAATCCAAAGTTAAATCATCCTATCAATACCATAGTCC
This sequence comes from Solanum habrochaites, assembly GCA_027704765.1. Classification (NCBI taxonomy): domain Eukaryota; kingdom Viridiplantae; phylum Streptophyta; class Magnoliopsida; order Solanales; family Solanaceae; genus Solanum; species Solanum habrochaites. The sequence continues at coordinate 6,046,986 of JAKWJA010002494.1, read as the reverse complement.
CCTAACCCATGTTATGACATCAATCCTGTACGACCTGTTTATTCCGTTTTTGATAAGCAGATTTTATTTCTGGAAAACACTGTCTGGAGTCGACGGATCCCACGACGGACCGTCATGTGTCACTTTGACCGTCGAGGGGAGTCTCGTTTCAAAACACTTAGAATTTTAGAAATTTGGGTTACTGAGAGCGACTTCTCTAAAAACGTGCACGACGGGTGGCAGACGGACTGTCTTCAGTCCATGATGGGCCCGTCACAGACTCTTTAATGACATTGGAGTCTCCTAAACCTTGTGACGGGGAAGCACAGACGAACCATTCGCATGGCAAGACTGGCCGTCCAGGGTGGGTAAACCCCTGAACTGGGTCTATTTCTGATTAAGTATTTTAAGGGGGAAGGGCGTTTTGGACTATTCCTTCTTATACTTATAAAGTTAGTGGTTTAATGTTATAATTTAATTACTTGGGGGTTAAAGGAGACAACCTTAGAATAATAGTGGGTTACTTTTACCATCTTTTATACTTAATTATATGATTATTAGGGTAAAATAAAACGGTTTTTGAATAAGAAAAATAGAAGAACAGAGAGAGAAGGAGAACCGAACGAGACAGAGAAGAACAAGAGAAAAGCACAGACTTTGATGAATAGGCTTGCTTGATCACAAATTCTTCGTGAGGTAGTTATGGTTGTATGCTATTTCATAGTAAACTCGTAATAGCGAATGATACTGCTATTGGGTAGTAGTTGTTAACCCTTCTATATGCTTAATTGAGTGTATTCCATGATGTGTTTTATATATAATTGAGTGATAAAAAATAAACATGATGAGGCTATTGACTTCTAATCTTAAAACCTCTTGGTAATGATTTTGCCTTTAGTACACATAAAAAGAAAGCTTGATGAAAACCTAAAGAATGCGGTTAGAGGATCGGGTGGTCACGTTTCCGACACCACAGGGTAAGTCAATAATATGGATAGGGTCTCAACGTCCGACAACCATGATAGAATGATGAGGATCAGAGTGTCACGTTTTCCTGCACCAGGATAGAGATTGGATCGGGTGTTGTCCTACGTTCCGACACCAGGAATAGTATGATAATGATCGGTGTCACGTTCCACACCCAGGATAGTACACAAATTTCATTGTTTTATTGTGATGCATCCTATTCGGGTTTGGGTGCACCAGGCTAATGCCCACGAGAAGAATGTAATGCTTATGCTTCTAGGCAATTAAAGGTTCATTAACGTACTATCCGACCCATGATTTAGAATTTGGCCTCAGTCCGTGTTGCATTAAACCAAGGGAGCACTATCTATATTGGGTTAAAAGTGTGAAGTCCGATACGGATCATCGTACCTACAATAGGTGCTTTCCTACTCAGAAAGATTTTAATTTGAGACAGAGGAGGGTGGGACGAAACGGTTAACTGAAGATTATGCTGTTTACCGAATCGTGTTAGTCCCCCAGGAAAGCTAATGTTGTGGCATACCCTTAAGTAGAAAAGCAGCACGAAGGGTATTTAAAGCCACTGTTCACAATTTCTAGACGCCCATTGTCTTAGAGATGTTCAGACTCTGGCTAATGACCTGGTTATGAGGTTAGACGTAAATGAGAATGGAGGATTTTTGGCCAGGTGGTGGGGAGGGCCGAGATCTTCTTTTCTTGACAAGATCAAGGGAAAAAGTTTGATGTTAAAACTAAGCCGAATTCGGATTGTGTTGCGAGGATAGGGCTAAAGAAGCCAATAATGGATGAGGGAAGGTGTTTTTTTGAGAATTAAGGAAGGTTATGGTGGTGTGCCCCGTGTCGATGAGTTGATCCACACTATTCCTTACAGGGGCTCAATGTTCCCACCAGATAATTCCTATACATCCTGTTGCAATCCAAGATGTAACCGTGCCTAAATCACACTTTGTTTTTGTGGAGTAGAATGAATCGCGACATTGTTAGTTTTGTTGGCCAAATGTCCCAAATTGTCAGCAAGTAAAGTATGAACACCAGAGGCCTGGAGGAACACTTCAGAGAATGCCCACGATTTGAAATCAATTTGGAGGAACACTTTGGGGAGAGAATCCCAAAGGTGAATGGAATCCCATACCTTACTAATTAATTAATTTTGATGAAGAAACTTGATCCTTTGCAGCGCTAGAACCCTCCTTTTCTTGGTCTTCAGTGGGATTTCTTTGTGAGAGAGAAAGAAGAGCAATTGGGTTTTAGGAATTATAAGAATTGGGTTTAGTTTAATTAGGTTTGAGGTCTTTATAGGGTTCATTAGATAAATTAATTAGGACTCCCTTACACCCTAACTAATTACTAACCACTTCATTAAATTAATTTAACCAACTTAAAAACGTGCAACAAAATGGTGTCTTGACAAAAGAAACCCCGACTAACACGCCGTTTGTCAATTGATGGGCATTGTTCATGGCCAACATGTGCAATCGTCGTTTGAGACTGAGACTGGAAAAATGACTTCCCATGTAATTGAATAAGTGTACATCCACGCTCCGTCGATTGGACCACGCCTCGTGAGTTGCCTCTCGTCTATGGCTGCTGTACTAGAATACGTTTAGCCATTGTTCAAGGGCTCTTACTTGGTCCTTTGAGAGTCGTACCCGAACGTTTCGATTATGAATCAACTCAAATACACCTTACCACCAAGTTTCATCATTTTCCAACTCTTAAAACTTATTCTAATAGGCTAAGTCACACTACACCACTTTGAACTAATTATCGAACGTCGTGGACATTCTGTGATGTTTTTATTCTAAAACATCCTAAATGACTTATATACATTATAATTGTCTCTAGTACAATGTTACAACTCTTAGATTCTCATTTTAGTCTCTAGATTAGGCTTTAGACTTTTGGAGTGTTACAATATCCCCCCCCCCCTTAGGAATATTCGTCCCCAAATGACACTATAATTTTTTTAAAGGAAGGAATAGACTCAATACTAGTAGCCCAACACACAACAACATTCCAAAACATGAGTTACAATCAAAATCAACATAACACATGACATTTTTCACAATGAAATTCAAAGCATCATTTTTCATCAATTCATAAGAATTCAATATTCTTTTCATGCTCATCTAATATTCCAAAGTTTTCTTCAACACATATCAACATGCTCAACACAATTCATAAAGGCACAATTCCCAGAAATGCTTGAACCTCAACTCAGAAACAAATTAAAACAACATTGTCGATTTTTAGGCATAAAGTTTACCTGTAGTTCGACTGTAATATGGCAGCCTTTTGCCACACTTCACCAAGATCAGGCAATTTAATAATAACTATAATTTTTTCAGTTTCAAATAAAAACATGTAATCCTTTTTATCACATAGATTAGGGTATCTGGACTTTCAATGTCGCCTTCGCCCTCCCATGTTGCACACCTTCAACTAGTGATTCTCCATAACACCTGGTTACAGAAGGCCACTTCCTTGTTTCATTAACTTCTTTACTTGTCTTTCAAGATGTTTGCCACCTGGAACTTCTCAAAAAAGAGGTTACTAGGAACACCGTAGACCCGGTTCTTCAGGAAGAAATGGACTCGTGATTCACCGATACAACTTCATAATCATGGGAAACATGAATTAAAAGCCGATTTGAACCAAAGCCCAATTTCCCTAGTAATTTCAACTTGTATGCACCTTACCTAATCATTTACCGTGTTCATAGGACCCACATAAACGCGGACTCAATTTCTTTTCCTTTCCAAATCTCAGAGGGGCACCACCCCAGGGGACCCCCTTTCATAGGTGAATTTTTGTAGATACACCTTAATGCACCGTAACTTCAATTATAAATCCCTTGTCCGATTGTCGGCATAGAACCTTTGTTGGATTAAGTTTTTTTAGCAAGCGATTCTTATATGTGAAGCTTTCTACAAGGTCTTAGCCTACAAAAATCGGGAGTCGGTACCCAAAAGTGAAGACTTACCCACTTCAAATCATCCAGTTGGGGACCTACATCTCCTTCCATTAAAGGCCTCAAAAGGAGAATTTGATATAATGAACCTGTTACTATTGTTTATAGGAACCTCAACCAAAGCAAGTTTGTATCCCATTTTTATTTTGAGTCAATTGATACAGATACCTAAGGCATATTCCTCACGAGTTGTTGAATAGTAACGCTAGTCCACTGGACCATCCGTTTTAGATGGAAAACACTGTTTAGCTTTAACCTTAGTTACCCAATTCCTTTTTCGAGACAACCCTACAAAACCTAGACAGATTTTTTTTTTTTTTTTGTTTGCACAGCAATATGATATGATGGATAACGGAATACCATGGCGGCACACAATATAATCTATGAAGATCTTTGCATAATCCTCCGCCGAGTAAGTGGTCTAGACTCCAACAAAATGAGTGGATTTGGTCAACCTATCGATAACCACCCATATAGAATCATTTTGTTTTTGTGTCTGAGACAAACCTACCACGAAATCCACTTTGATTTATTCCCACTTCCATGTTGGTACTTGGAGTAAACCACTTGGCTTTTGGTATTCGGCTTTCACTTGTTGGCAATTTGGACATATTCCAACAAATTCTGCTATGTCTATTTTACAAGCCTTCCCACAAAAACACATGTCTAAGGTCATGATACATCTTTGTAGAATTGTGATGAATGGAATAACGCGAACAATGAGCTTCCTCAAGAATATGGTTCCTCAAGTCATCAACCTTGGGCACAAACAACCTTCCTTGATACCTTAAGACACCATCCCCCTTAAGGAGAATAACCCATTAAGCTTGCTAGGAACCGATTTCTTCAAATCCATCAATGATTGTTCTATGTGTTGCTTAGATTTCACCTCAACCAGACGATTTGGAGTTATGATGGACCATAAAACTACCATTGGAAGAAATCAAGCCAACGTATGAACATCTTCCACTATGGCTTTATTAGATTCATATACTTGAGACACATTAGCCATGGTCATACGACTTAGAGAATCCGCAACTACATTGTCATTTCCAGGGTGGTAAAGAAGAGTCATGTCGTAATCCTTCAATAATTCCAACTACCTTCTTTATCGGAGATATATTTCCTTTTGAGAAAACACATATTGAAGACTCTTGTGGTCGGTATATACATCAACATGGACACCATACAAATAATTTCTCCATATTATTAAGGTAAATACCATGGTCGCTAATTTAAGATCATGAGTTGGATTATTCTTATCATGGACCTTAAGTTGTGTAGAAGCATAGGCTACAACTTTCTCGTGTTGCATAAGCACACACCCCAAGCCCACTCGGGATGAATCACAATATACAGTTAAACCTTTAGTACCCTCCGATAAAGTCAAAACCATAGCGGAGGTAAGCTGCTCTTTCAAAATTTGGAATATTATTTCACATGCCTTTGGCCACTCAAATTTCACACTCTTTTGGGTCAAAATAGTCTAAGGAGATGCAATAAATGCAAAACTATTCACAAACCTCCTATAGTATCCCGTTAGACCTAACAAGATCCTAATGTCGGTTGCAGTTAATGGTCTAGGACAATTCTCGACCGCCTCGGTTTTCCTTTGATCAACCTCAACTCCCTCACTATAGATGATATAACCAAGAAATGTCACCGACCTTGACCAAAGGTCACATTTGCTATACTTGGAAAATAGTTTATTCTCTTTAAGCACTTGTAAGACTACCCTTAAATAATCCATGTGTTCACCGTCATCTTTCGAATATACCAAGATGTCGTAAAATAAAAAAATGACAAATAAATCTAGGTAACTTAGAAACACCCAATTCATGAAATCCATAAAATGTCGCTGGGGCATTAGTTAGACCAAAGGACATTACTAATAACTCATAGTGACTGTATCTAGACCTAAATGCCATTTTTGGCATATATTCACCTGTCACTCGAAGTTGGTGATACCCCAATCTCAAGTCAATATTAGAAAAGTAGCTTGTTCCTAGGAGTTGATCAAACAAGTTGTCAATCTCAAGTCATTATTAATAATTTTTCTTAATAATGACTTTATTGAGTTGGCGATAATCAATGCACATTCTAAGGGACACATCTTTCTTCTTCACAAACAATACCGGCGCACCCCATGGAGAAATACTAGGTCTAATGGCTTTCATATAGTAAGTCTTTGAGTTGAGCCTTCAACTCTTTCAATTCGACCGGAGCCATAACATAAGAAGGAATTGAAATGGGGTTGTTATCCGGTAGCAAATCAATACCAAAATCTATTTCTTATCTGCGAGGGATTCTGGGAAGATCATTAGGAAAGACCTCCAAAAATTCCCTTACTACGGGAACTAACTCAATGGGAGTATTTTTGGAGTCTAAATCTTTGACTCTTACAAAGTTGTATAAACACCCTTTTGAGATCATTTTATAAGCCTTAAGATAAGAGATGATATGACCTCCAGGAATAGAATTTCCCCCCTTTCCACTCTAAAACGAGTTCATTTGGAAAATTGAACTTGACAATTCTTATTCTACAATCTGGAAGCAAAATAGTCATGAAACCAATCCATTCACAAGATGACATAAAAATCAACGATATCAAGTTCTATTGGCTCAACATAGGTAACTCTATTTTGCAACATAATAAGAAAATTTCGATATACCCTCTTTGCAACCACCGACTCACCTACTGGGGTAGTTACCATGAAAGGTTCATTTAGGATATCAGGTAAAATTTTAATCTTTTTCTAGGTATCAAGGGAGTAACAAAAGATAATATAGCACCCAGATCAAGAAAAGGATAGACACCAATAGATAAGACTTGTAATATACTGGTCACCACATCAGGGGAACTCTCTTGTTCATCCCTTGAGCGAAGTGAATAAAAGTTACTCTACTTTGGAGCATCTATATTAGAAAAAATAGTTTGAGCTTACCCGCTTCCTTTGTCTTGCCTCTTCAAATTTGTGCAATCCTTGACCTTGTGGACACTCTTGCCACACCCGAAGCCATTGTCCGTCCTAACTAGGATATCACCATAATGCTTCTTGCCACACTTTCAACAAGTGGACTTCTTTGTTGGTGAACTAGTACCTCTTTCCTTTTGAGACTTAAGGTTAGACACACTATCATCAGGAGCCTTGGGAAATTTTATAGGTACTTTACTAGAAAACCTCTTCTTGAACCTAGGCTTGTCGTGCATGTCAAGCCTACCCTTAGAAACCACCTTCATAAGATTTGGCCTTCTTGGTCCTTAATCTTTCTCATTAACCTAGATTCTTCAAATTGTTGAGAATAAACCATGAGAGGAGATACATTTATATTATTATGTAGAAAAGAAAAATGACATTCTTCAACCAAGTCACTGGACACCCCCATAATAAAACGACTCATCTCATCCCTTAAGTTTTAAACCAAGGATTGATCATACTTGGACAACTTAGTAAACTTCAAAGAGTAGTAAAGCACACTCATACTTCCTATACGAAGGTTGATCAACTCTTCAACCTTAGCTTCCCTCATTTCTTTAGGAAAGAACCTATCAAAGAATGTATTCTTGAAGATCTCCCAAGTCACCGAACCACCTCTTAGTGCCCTATTATTCTTGTATTACACATACCAAATTTGGGCCACATCCTTGAGTTGATAGGTTGCCAACTTGCCTTCTCAATTGAGGTCACACCCATATATAGACCTAATCGAGGAAATCTTGAGGATCCTCATCCGACTTCGACCCAAAGAACATAGGTGGATTCATTCTAGTAAAGTCTCTCAAATTATAGGCCATGTTGTTACCATGTTGAGGCATTGAAGGTCCATCTCCATATTAATTTGGGTCGTCATAGTTTGGAAATGAGTAGTGATAGCATTAGCTTTAGAGGTCATGGTTTGAGTTAAAGTGAGAAAAGCCTTTTTATATTTATCGATAATCAGTGGAGGACCATCTAGAACTTGATAATCAAAGCAACCTATTCAAGTGGAGGCACTTGGTTGTCTTGTGGAGGCACTTAGTTGTCTTGATTCACCAAATTAGCCATTTATTCCTTGGCCCTTCCAGCAGATTCCCTTTGAATATTCATACCTATAACCACGATACAAGGTTTAGGGGAAATCACATAACCAGACTCTAGAGGCACGACATAGGAATCAAAGAAGATGATAGTCTCTAAGAATCACATAGTCTCTTATTCATAACTGTGGCAGGATTCATAATTATGAATAAGAATCTACATAGACGTGTCTTAATAAGACATCATTTCTAAAGATATTTAACTTCATGCTCTGATACCAAGTTTGTCACATCCGGGGAGCACCCTCTAGAAGTAACCAATTTCATCGTCCTCGAAGAGGACTAAGACTAACCTCTTATCATTCGTCATTTGCATTCACAGGTTAAAATGCAGAAAATTAAAAACTTTTTAACTACTTCTACATCGAGGTTTACTTAGACCTCTAGCTTACACATAATATATTATAGTGAGTATAGATAGAATCTTCGTATATGAAGAATAAATAGTCTTCTACTTTTGTGGCACATATATATATGATACATAACATAGTCTTAAAACGGATGTCTCATATTAAACCATCTAAACAAGAGTACAAAAATTGGTCCTAGACCATACATCAATACCAATAAATCCACATATAGTCTATACAATCATAGTACTCAAATGAAAGAGAATGAACATAGTGTCTTTAAGACTAATCAACATCCAATTGTAGAAACTGGCATTGTCCTCGAAGTGTTCAGGACCAACCCAACTTGGAGAATGAGGATCCAAGTCTTCTATAAATGTTGTCACAAACCCTTCAACAACCGAAAACTAAAATATTAGGGAAAAGGGAGAAACGAGGTTAGCACATTACTTATACTAAGTATAGACCATATGCACATACAATATAGAAAATCGTGCAAAAAGGAGCATTTCATTAGAGAATAATAATTAACTTTGAAAATCCTATGCATAATGAATAACCAATACAAGTGAATAGCACATCTTAAATAACTGAAGACTATGTAAATCACAAGACCAACAATACTAAGTTAAACATGCATTTCAACATAATTAAGAGCATACTAAAGACAACTGTATCATTAATTCATAATATAAACAAGCATGTATAAGAGTTAATCACATCATAACAAAGGAAGATCGTCATTCATATACCCCTATGAAATCAAGTAGTGCAATGGCTAAGTAACGCCCCATGACATCACTCAATCAGTAAAATCAATAAGAACCATAAGAAATACCCAACTTCACATAATGTATCATTAAAATTCAATATCATCATACTTTAGCAATACAGACCAACCACATTTCATAAGTGAAATCAACACCACATAGTATCATTAACATGTAAGATCAATGTATACATATCATGTACATTTATAAGCATATAAGCATGAAAGAACATCCTTATAAGACTTCCCCAAGGCTAACTAATGCAATGGATAGGTAGAGTCTCAAACCCCTACTTAGACTAAGTCCAACCCCTCAAGTAATCCTAGTTAGGGTCCACTTTATTACTTAATTTTACTTTCGGTAACATCTTGCCCTAACCGACCTAAACCACATGAGCCAATGTGGAATCTAGTGTCATGAAACCCTACACTAAACGAAGGTGGACTACTTGACAAGGTAGTATCAAAACATGAACATAGTATCTACGTGGATCCACTAGCTAGTATTCCTATGGGGGCAACATAGTTCAACAACTATGAGATATAGTTGGAACCCTCTTTATGATAAATGCACTATAGTATCCAATATCATGAGAACATTAGTTATCCTACCTTTGTTATGTTGGAAGGGACACTCCTTGCTACTAGTTCACTCGGTGCTAAACTAGAGTTCCTTTTGAAGTGTCTTTTATTAATAATCAAAACTTAGTTTAGGTCATAGGGTCTACCCCTTATATAGTTATGGTCATAGATAAATAGAAATTGCATGAGAACCCCTTTCATTACAACTCTCATATGTGAGATTAGCACATTAACATCAATATATCATAGTCAGGCACATAGGTACTTCATCACCAACTTTATATCAATAAATCTTAAGAATGATCTCACAATCACATGATTCGTGATATTTCAATTCAACATCATACCAACCTTAATAAATATTATCATAAGGTATACTTCAATACAACTTCATCATTTAACACAAGAAATCATAATTGAAATAAAGGTTTGAGATATCAAGACTTACCCCAATCTCCTTCACAACCATCATCATAGTCTTACCATCAATCATAAAATTCAACCCAACAATGGTTGTAATATAATCACTCAATACTAATCAAAACAATAATGAATTCAATTGAATGAGTACACAATAATTTATCAGTAGTTCGTAGCCTAGGGTTAGAGACTAAGGTCAAATTCATGATCTACTTCACAACATAGGTTAATAAATCAAGAATTAGCATAATTGGATTACAGTACATCATAAAATACTCATAATTATATGAAGAAATCATAAACAAAGACAATTATATGATAAATTTCGAAATAGAATAAAAGCCTTCTATAAACTTTTCTTTTTGAAATCAATTTGGAGGAACCCTTTAGGGAAAGAATACGAAAGGTTAAAGTAATATCATACCTAACTAGTTTATGAATTTTGATAGATAAACTTGATGCTTTCAAGTCCTATTACCCTCCTTTTCCTGATCTACAATGGGGTTTCTTTTGGAGAGAGAAGGAGGAGCAATTTGGTTTTCAGAATTATAAGAGTTGGGTTTAGTCTAATTAGGTTTGAGGTCTTTATAGGGGTCATTAGCTAACTTAATTAGTCCTCCCTCAAACCTTAAATAATGAAATAACCACTTTAATTAATTACGACTTAAGCAACTTCACAATCGACATCAAAACTGCTTCACAAAATGAAGCCCCAACCAACGATCGTTTGGTGCAATTGACGAGCAACTCTGTTCACATGGCCGTCTTGTGCAGTAATCGTTTGTGACTGAGACTGGACAAAATGAATTACCATTCAATTGGATAAATTTCCATCGGAGGTGGCCATTGATACCCCATTGACTATACCACTCCTCGTGGGTTGCATCTCATCAATGGCTACTGTACTAGACTCTTCAACGGTCCTCTTCAAGGGCCCTTGGTTTGTCCTTGGGGAGTTGTACCTAGACGTTTTGATTATGATACGTGTTAGACACCTTACAACAAAATTTCATCATTTTCTAACTCTTAAAACGTAGTCTGATAGGTTAAGGCACACTAGCACCTCTTTGAACTAGTTTCTGAACGTCATGGACGCTCCTTGACATTTTGATTCTAAAACTTCCTAAATGACTTATATATATTATAATTGACTATAGAACAATGTTACAACTCTTGAGTTTAATAAAGGTGTTATGATTTTGTTTGATTGTCCATGAAAAGTACAAGATGGGGTACATAAATCCTGTCGGCAAATCGCTGACAAGTTCAGTGAGGTCAACCCATATAGCCGTTACAGTCAAGAAGTTCTCACATTACAGTCTATAACAATCACTGACCAATAGGAGAAACATGGAGAGTCACCAACTACAATTCACTTGTGTCGGTACGCGGTGTCCACATTTTGGATCACCCGAATAATAATTAGTGTCAAAACGCAGTCTCAAAAGGATATGACTAACTCTTGCATTCGTCATTTGTATTCATAGGTTAAAATGCAGAAAATTCAAAACTTTTTAACTATTTCTTTCTATATTGAGTTTTACTTAGACCTGTCACTTACACATAATATATTCATATCGAGTATACATAGACTCTTCGTTTAAGAAGAATACATAGTCTTCTACTTTTATGGCATATATATATAAGATACATAAGATAGTCTTAAAACGGATGACTCATATTAAACAATCTAAAGAAGAGAATAACAATTGGACCTAGGCCATACATCAATACCAATAAAGAGACATATAGGCTATACAATAATAGTACTCAAATGAAAGAGAATGAACATAGTGGCTTTAAGACTAAACAACATCCAATGATAGAAAATGACATTGTCCTTGAAGTTTTGAGGACTTGGAGAATGAGGATCCAAGTCTTCTTCAAATGTCGTCACGGACCCTTCAACAATCAGAACATAAAATGTTGGGGAAAAGGCGAGAAAATGGGTTTGCACATCACTTGTACTAAGTATAGGACCTTGGTTAACATACACCTAGAAAAGTGCAAAGGGAACATTTCATTAAAGCATGCAAATTTACTTGGAAAAGCCTTATGCAAAGTCAAGTACCAATACATTACCCAAATTTTAATGAAATAGAGTTTGTGTGTTTGGTAGTAACATGCCCAAAATTAATTTTCCGGTTCGGGGAGGGATTTCTGGAACATATTAGAAAAGACCTCAAAAATCCCTTACTAACGGGGACTAACTCATATTTGACTCTTACAAGTGGTTAAACACCCCTTTTGAGATCATGTTAAAGCCCTCTACAAGAGATGAGATGACCTCTAGGAATAGAATTTCTTCCTCCTTCCACTCTAAAAATGGTTCATTGGAAAATAGAACTTGAACAATTCTTTGTGTACAATATGGAAGAAAAAGAATAATGCAACCAATCTATCCCCAAAATGACATCAAAATCAATCATATCAAGTTAAATTAACTCAACATAAGTAACTCTAATCGGCATCATTATAGGACAATTTCTATATACCCTCTTTGCAGCCACCGAATCACCTACCGGGGTAGCTACCATGAAAGGTTAATTTAGGATATCGGGTAAAATGTCAAATTTTCTAACTATCAAAGGAGTAACAATAGATAATGTAGCACGCCGATCAAGTAAAGCATAGACATCAATAAAGAAGACTTGAAACATACCGGTCACCACATGATGAGAACTCTCTTGTTAACCCCTTGAGCGAAGATCCACATTTGAACCACTAGTTTGAGCTTTCCCACTTCCTTTGTCTTGCCCCTTCAAATTTGGACAATCCTTGTCCTTGTGGCCACTCTTTCCACATCCAAAACAATTGTCAGTACCAACTATGCAATTACCATAATGCTTCTTGCCATACTTTCCACAAGTTAGATTCTTCGTTGGAGACACCCTATCATCATGAGCCTTGGGAAATATTTTATGAACTTGACTAGAAAACTTCTTCTTGAACCTAGGATTTTTTTGAATGTCAAGCTACCCTTAGAGGAACAACCTTCATTAGACTTGTCCTTCATGGCCTCCTTACTCTTTCTCTTTAACCTAGTTCCTTCCACTTGTTGAGCATAAACCATGAGAAGAGAGATATTCATATTATAATATAGCATAGCCGAATGACATTATTCAACCAAGTCATCAGAAACCCCCGTAAGAAAATGACTCATCTTATCCGTTGGGTTTGAAACCAAGGCTGGATCATACTTGGACAACTTAGCAAACTTCTAAGAATAGTCAAGCGCACTCATACCTCCTTGACGAAGGTTCATGAATTCTTCAACTTTAGCTTCCTCATTTCTCTAGGAAAGAAACTATCAAGGAAAGCCTTCCTGGAGATTTCCTAAGTCACAGTACCACCTGTTAATGCCCTATTATCCCTCCATTGCACTAACAATTGTTGGCCACTCTTGAGTTGCAACTCGACATCTTCAATTAGATCACACCCATAGCATATAAGAATTGTGTAGCCCTCATCGAGGAAATATTGAGGATATTTAGCCTACTTCGACCCAAGACTTAGGTTGATTCCATTCTATTAAAGTCTCTCCCAAATGAGTGTCATGTTGTTTAGCATGTGAGAGCTTTTAAGGTTCAACCTCCTCTATTTAATTTGGGGGCGGTCAGATCTTGGACTTAAGAAGTGGCAACATTAGCTTTAGAGGTCAGTGGCTTAGTTTAAAGGAGAACAGGCTTCCCTTAATATCCTATTGTTCATCGTTATTGACATCCTTAACATGATCATCCATAGAAACCTCTTCAAGTATAGTACTTGGTTGTATTAGGGAGGCACTTGGTTTTCTTGATCCCCCACATTAGCCATTTCTTTCTAGGCCATTCTAGCAGTTTCCCTTCGAGTATTCATACCTATAACAACTATACAAGGTTAAGGTGAAAAGCACATAACAAGATTCTAGAGACACGACATAGGAATACAAGAAGATGAGAGTTTCGAAGTATCACATTGTCTCTCATTCAATAGTGTGGAGCGATTCACAATTATAAATAAGAATCTATGTAGACGTGGTGTAATAAGACATCATTTTCACAAAAGTAACATGGCGTACTTGAAAATTGTTTTGATTTTGTAAGATTGGGCGTGAAAAGTACACAATGGGGTACATAATTTAGTCTAGTCGGTGAATCGCAGACAAGTTTAGCAAGGTTAACCTATATAGCCGTTAGACTCAAGAAGTTATAACATTAGAGACTGTAACAATTGACGGCCAATTGGAGAAACATGGAGAGTTACCGACAAGATCGGTGTCCACATGAAGTTCGTTGTTTAGATCCTCACTTTGACTAAGGTTTCTTTTAAAAATTGGTGAGGTAGAAAACCACTCAGCATATCGCCGAGTAGATGAGCAAATTTGACTAATGTCGCAAAATGGGTGAAATATGTATGGTTTTTTATGAAGATACCGGCTTGGACTTTCAACATTTTTCATTTTCATTCACTCTCAATCTTCAAAAAATTGCACCTACTTAATATTTTTTAAAAAATTTCATCTTGTAGGTATTTTATCTAATTAATTAGTGCCTGATCTGCAATAATCTGGCACCTAGCATTACATACAAAAACAAGCATTAACAAGCCTTACCTTTTTCTGCTGAAAAGGTTGGTTTTCCGAACACTACATTTACTTTTGATATTTATGCTCGATGCAATTGATTTATTCTATGTTGTTATTGTTCTCTCTGAATACATTTAGACTATTCAAATGCCTCTTTTTTATTGATGGTCCATTCCGTTTTGCTTGAATTTTTAAATCCCGTTTATATGATTTAACATGAATGAAATTTTATGGATTTGCACCTAAATATTGTTTAAATTGGGCAACATCCAGGATAAGTCAAAGCTTGATTGATCTAGTGCTTATTCTGATTTTGTTCTCAGAGGTTTTGGGGTTGAATTCGACAACATAGGTTGGAAATAGGCATGTTAGGGAGGGAGAAATAGGGGGCGAGGGTGGTTTGGGGAAGAAAGGTTGAAAGACACCATCTTTGGTAGTTGGAGAACGAGCTCACAAAACCACTCGGAAGTTTACATAATGACCCCATATCGCCTTTAATTGAATGCTACTTGTGATGTGGGTTCTGTAACTTTCAGCGAGACTGTTTTTATAACCAAAAGAATTCGGCACTTATCTCACAGCCTTTGGAAGTAAGGGTGAATAAAAAGAAAGCGAAAGTGCAACCTATGATGATGATGTGTTGATAATGGCATAAAGAGATGAATTTTCGTCTAAAAAACTAAATGATCTATCTAGGATTTGGAAGCCTCTACCGACTACTACTACTCTCCCAGTCCTAGAGCAGGCATAGGGTTGGCACCGTCCATACAGGTTCCTCCTCCCAAATCAAATGAATAGATAGAAGATGGAGGGATTAAGGATAACTATTGAGGAAAAACTTCTCTCCTTGGATGAAGTGATACATAGATACCCTGAGATGATGAGATTTATGATATATCATAACTTCTTGATTTCCACAAATCCGCGTGTATTTGGGTCAGAAATTTTTGCAGTGCATACAATTCATTGATAACACATGGGAAGAAATCAGAATCTAAATCAAAACCGATTGATTATGTAGTTGTCAGGGGAAAGAATTGTGCATTGATTTCTATGCTAATAATGTTTGTTCTAACTATAAACGTGTGACCGCGACAGGTGAGGATAAAAGTCAACTTATGATCATAATAACGTCAATGGAAGATATGAAAAAATAGTTGGCTCCATTAATATTAAACGGCACACCTAAGTGGCTTGAGGTTGGGTCAGTTATTCAGAAGAAGGACCTAAATGTGGCATCAAGATATTGGTTTGGATTCATCAGTAGCACAATCATGCCTTCATAGAACAAGTATATCCTTCGCTATGCAAAAGCAGCCTTCCTAGGTTTGCTCATTAAGGGAACAACGTAAATTTAGGATGGATTATTGCTTCGAAGATGCTTAAGCATGCAACACAGCTCCTAGCCTTACTTCCCTTCCCGGTATTGATCAATGAGCTACGTAAACATGCTCGAGTACCTAGAAATGTAAATAATGATGAGGAAGTCAGTACCACTTCCTCCACTAATATTTTGAGAATAGAAGTTGGTTATCTAAAGATTGGGCGGATAGGAATAAGAAGGAAGCACATTCCATAGAATCCATACATATAGATGCATATTTTCCTACTTTGGTCCCTGTTACTCTTGACCCTTGAAATTCAGGTACAACTACATCTACTCCCTCTGACACTCTAGCCTCTTATGTTGGTCATTGCCTCCTAGACCCACTGCTGTTGTTTTCTCCTGAACTATGATGACCTAGGCATCATTAATTTAGATGGGACAACTTGTCTATTCTGTAGATCGTCGGGCAGTCAGACTCGATACCTCTATTCCTGGTATAATTCAGACTTAACCTCGTTGATGTTGTGAAAATCATGAGATCTACAATCAACACCCTTAGGCTAGATAGTGGTATGTGAGCATGAACAAGAGGCGACAGATGAAGTGACAACATTAAAGGACATTCGTACTGCTCTAAAGACAGATGTGGATCAGCTTAAGGCCACCAATTTGTTTATGGTCTTCGAAATGGTGGAGATACCAAATGTGCTAGAAATACCTCCGGCTACCACCTGAAATAAGTATAGAGTCGAAAAGACTCTTGAGCTTTAGTTGGAGGCATTATTACACGAGGACATGCTCAAGGAAACGGTGCAAGCTGCACTAAGACTTGACATTAATTGAATCAGTCTCTATGGCAGACACTCATTTTACTATCTCTAGTGGAGCTTTTCCTTTTGCTTTTACCCACACTAATGATACTCAAGGACAAAGAGTTACCCTAGGCATTGATACACAGACATATGGAACGAGTGCTTAGACATGATCCCCTCTCTACATTTCATTACTTTTACATTTTGGATAATCATATTTATATTTGGGGACAAATGCTTTTCATCATGGTGGGGTGAGGCCCACCTTTTTGTGCTTTTATGGTTGGTACTTGTATTTTGTATTTGTATTTGGATTATTCTATTTAAATTTACTTATAAACTTCATTTTTGGGTATGTTTGAGCTTATGGGCTCCTTTTTGTTTTAATTGAAAAATGATTTTGACCATTCTGAAAGTTTCTCCATTACTTTTGTTTTAACTGAATCTCGATTTTGATCAATACCGATGAATTGAATAGTGCTTGGAATCTAGCTAACAATATGTCTTGCTCACAATAAAAAAAAAAACATAAGACCAAATACGTTGCAACAAAAATGTTAAAAAAACTCTTTCCATATTGTTGTGATTAGTCATATATAAAATCGATTCTTTTGTGATGACCATTGTACACTAGCAAAAGGATAGTCTTGTTTAATTTTAGAGTCGATGCCTTGTGTTAAAATCTTACCTTGAACCATGCATGACAACACCTAGAATTTTCCCCGTTTGTCTAGTTCGATATGTAAGACTTTCTCTTGATATGATCATAAGAAACTTTGTAGAATGTGAGCCAATTTAAAATATACCATTTTTGTGACATACCTTGTGAGTGTGTGAACCTCTCTTAAACACCCTTTGAGCCTTACCTTTCTTTTAAAAGTACATGATAAAAACACAACCTTTCTCGATCCATTACCCATAATACTCATGATTATTGGTTTGTTCGAAATAGACACCTTAGGCCAAAATACTATGTTGGGATTGTAGTGAAAAGAAAAGGGAAGTCAAGATGTGCAAGAAGGATCCCTTCTATCTATGTGTTGAGAAAATTGGAACCCCTCCATAATAAAAGAGAAGAGAAAAAGAAAAAGAATGAAAAAGCAAAAGTTATGGAATAAAGTATAAAAGAAAAAGGGGTTTCCAACATATTATGGAAAATGAATAAAGATATGACTTATGAGCAGTAAAGGAAAGGAAAGAAAGTGTTGTGAGTACCACATTTCCTGAGTATCATAGTCATTGAGACTCAAAGATCATACCATTTGATCTTGAGAGAGCTGAAACAAATGTTGATTGGAAAATACGAGCAAACAAATGGGTGAAATCATACATTGAGAGTGAGCGTTGTATTGATTCCAACTTAAATGAGTACACTCTATGGTCAATAATGGGAATAATCAATGGTGTAGGGAATTTTGAATGATTTTGTTGGCTTGAACTCTTTGAGTAGTATTGCGAGCTTCTGAAAATCTTTGGTAAATGGTGTGTCACAACAACTTTAATCTTGGGTACACAAGTTGATCAGTGCATGAGAACCTTAGTCTTATAGTTAACATTCATGATCGCGTTTTGGGAAGCACCTGTTGAGAATCCTTTGTTGAACAACTGTTGAACTTGAGTTTATTTGACCACAAGAAAAATTTTAAGTTGGGGTGTTGATAAGTCCGCAAATTTGACTCATTAGGGCTATATTTTTATAGAATTAGTGTCCTCAAATTCTTATTTTTCTCAATAACTGATGAATAACCTTGATTTTTAGATATGTTGAGTTGAGGCAAAGAATGGACAATACTTGGAGAAAAGGAACACAAAGGTTTAAAAGAACGAAGAAATAAAGGCCTGAGGATTGCCGAGTACATTTGGCGTGTCACATACAAGCTTGAAGACCACCTTTGTTTATAGTGTGTTGAGCTCTAAAGGAACATATCAAATTAGCGATGTAAAGGAGTAATCCATGTATTATCGAGGATTTCTGCAAAGCAGTAATAAGTTGCCTAATGATCCAAAAAAAGACGGTGTTGAAGGATAGATCGAGATGGCAATAGACTATAACAATGGGTGAATCGTTAAGTTTATAAGTGATTTTTACTAACTTGGTCGAGTGTTTCGCGGCACCTTAGATTTTTGAAAAGTATAAATACTCAGTTAGTGTTTTAGATTACTATAAATTTATATAGAATTGTATCAGATTTTATAGAGTTTTGCCAAAATTTTTAGCTTTGAACATTAGTTTTTTTTTCAGACTTCTATTTTTTACCGTCCGATGTTTTTGAGAGGGTTTTGGAGATCTTGAAATTCAAATTATTTCATCTCCTAGGATTTGGGAACGTAGTGTTATCTTGCGATTCTAATACTCTTTTGGCTTGTTTTGAGAACTTAAATCTCATACCTACCCATTTGAATGCAAACATTATTTTGCATAATGTTCTATATATTTTACATGTCAGTTTAAAAAACCCAATTTCTTGGTTTGATTTTTTGTGAATATGGGTAAGTTAGTTATGGTCCTTGCTTGCTGATATTTATTCGTAGTTTGAATGTGATTTTGTTTAGTAGTTATGGATGAACTTAATGAGGTTGTAGTTGAAAGTATTGTCTCCTATATGTGGTTTTGGCTTGCTTGAGAGAGAGGTCGTGAAAATAAGACTACTAAATTATTGGCCTGTGGAAGTGGGTTGACATGAGGTTCAGCTTGAGAGGGTGAACCCTTGTCTCATTCCCACACACTCAGCTTGAATGAGTGTGATAAGGATGTTATTATTGACGCGGCAAGTGGGTTTCCAAGCGGAACCCATTTGAGATGGGGTAGTTGTTTGAGAGAAAACTTATCCCTATTAAAGTCTAGCCTAGTCACAAATATTATAGGATTTCTCTATTAACATCATGTACCCAATGATTTGTTTATCCCCTTCCCTATCACATCCCAAGAATCCTGTCCTCCCTTTTAGGTACTTTTTTTGTCATTGTATTTTGCTTACCTGTGACAAAACCTTATTGATAATTGACGCTTGTGTCACCACTTTGATTTATCATTTTTTAATCGATAATATCTTTAGTTATGACTAATTAGTACTTGATTTTATTTTCTATCAATTCTCCAAACTGCTCCCTTATAACACAATCCCAACCCTTGGTATGGATACTTTACTATGTACGATCGTAAACACTTGCATCAGAAGTTATTTCTTAATTATGCAAACATCATATGGTTATCATGGATGACACCTAAAAGTTTTGAATTTCTTGTTCATTACCCTTATTTCGATATAGGGTGTTACATTATCTTCCCCTTGGGACCATTCATCCTCGAATGAAACTCTAGACACCTTACAGAAGTCCAGACTCAAGACTCGCAACCCATCATGCATAGAACATCATAACAATGCACAAAATGAAAGAGCAAACATACACTGTAAGTAAAATATATTCAATGCATCTCAAGGAATAGATGCATAAAACATTAAGCATTTCTCTTGTTCTAGGAGGAAATACCTTCTCCAATATCAAAAGCATGCTCAACACAGTCTCATGAAGTTAATATACAATTTAATCTAAAAAACCATAACTAAAGCATGTTCAACAATTTCCTCATGAGACATATAGAAAACGCATACTTAATGCAATACAACATGAATAAAATCAATATAGTTCATTTTTTTCCAAAACATAATATTTCATGAACAAGCATAACTTAAGGAGACCATGGGACATATAAAGAAGACATGACTCCAAACCATAGAACAAGCCTAGAAGAACTCATTACCTCAAGATAGAGTATGAATAGAAGGAAATAAATGAGGATATCGGAACATCATATCATCCTCCACCTCCTTATTAACACCCTCAACTAAGTGATTCCTCCACAACCCCTTTACGGAAGAAACTTCCTAATTACTTAACCTGCTTACATTGCGGTCAATAATCTTATAACAAACACTACATCTAATAGAACTTCATCAACTCCCAACCATTCTAGGTGAATTATGGGTAGTCGATTCTCCATAACTTCTAAGCATAAGCGAACATAGAGACTGGAGTTACCACCGATGCCAACTCATTTGGAAAGTATAACTCATAAAAAAACCTTATTGATACCTTTCAAATTTTTATATGGGCATACATGCCAGGGATTAAGCTTTGCTTTCTTAATGAACCTCATTACATCATTCATAGGTGAGATTTTAAACCAAACCCAATCGTGAACATCAAACTCACGATCCCTTCTTATGACATTGATGGATGATTATTGTCGACATTGAGACATTTTCAACCCTGTTATAATAAGATGAATATTCACAATAGCTTCATAAAGTAACTCTGGGCCTATCAAAGAAACTTCTCTGCCCCAAACCAATCTATAGAAGATCTACACATACTACTATTAAGAGATTCAAACATAGTCATACCTATGCTCGAATGGTAGCTATTATTATTGGCAAATTCCATCAATGACAAATGGCCATTCCGATTACCCATAAAATCGATCACACAAGCCCTCAAATGTCTTTTATTGTTTGAATAGTAAAATCCGCTTGCCCATCAGTTTGGGGATGAAAATTCATGTTAAGCCTAACCTTAGTACCAAGACCCTTTTGAAATGACTTCCAAAATTGAGAGGTTAATTAATTACCACTACCGAAATGATAGACAATGGCACACCATGCTATCTTACCATCTCTCTCAAGTACATTTTGCCATAGTCCTGCGCCGAATATGAAATCTTAACGAGTTAGAAATGAGTAGACTTCATTATCCAATCTCCTACTATCCATATTGAATTTGTCATCGGGTGTGAGGTAAACAATAAATAAAGTCCATATTCAAGTACTCCCACTTCCAAGTAGGAAACATTGTCTTGGACAATCTCTGTTTTATGCTCAACTTCACATTTGACAATGGGACATCCTCACCATAAAATCTGGAAAATCATTCTTCATCCCTTTCCACCAAAAGACTTCTCATAAGTTACAGTACATCTTGGTGGATCATGGGTGAATACCGAGAACTATGTGCTTCCTCTAGGATTTGTTCCCTCAAGTCATCGACATTCGGATTACATAAATTGCCTTGATATCTAAGGACACCATCTCCACCTGGGAGAAAGACTCAATGGATTTCTTAAGCACCGCCTCTTTCAACTCAATCATAATGGGATCAAAACCTTTTGTAGCTTTAACATCCATCACAAAGGACGACTCAGAAACATTATGGACCATGACACCATCCTTGGTGGAATCCACTAGTTGAACACATAGTTGGGCAAACCTATGAATATCAAGAACCAACTCTTTCTTTTCTTCATCTACATGAGCCACTACTCATCGGCAATCTACTAAGAGCACCCGCTACCATGTTAGCTTTACGGGGGTGATAAAGGACACTCATCTCATAATCCTTCAATAATTCTAGCCACCTTATTTGGGGAAGATTCAAGTCCTTTTGACTAAACACTTATTGTAGAATTTTGTGATTGGTTAAAAAATCAATGTGAACCCCATACAAATAATGCCTCCGTACTTTTAAGGCAAAAAACAAATGTCGCTCTATTTAAGATATGGTGATACTCTTCTCATTGACTTTAAGTTTCCTTGAAGCATAGGCAATCACCTTTCATTTTGCATAAGCACACATCCCAACCCAACTCT
This sequence comes from Solanum habrochaites, assembly GCA_027704765.1. Lineage (NCBI taxonomy): Eukaryota > Viridiplantae > Streptophyta > Magnoliopsida > Solanales > Solanaceae > Solanum > Solanum habrochaites. The sequence goes on along the minus strand of JAKWJA010002494.1, from coordinate 6,024,499 downwards.
ATAGGTATTCACAATTGTTGACACCCAGTTTTTACCCTCTACGATAGGAATTAACTTTCGAGTTTCTTTAATTACAAATACTTTAAAATATTTAATTTATAAAAAAATTATTTTTTCAAAACTTTTGAATGTTATTTTAGTCATTTTTATAGCATTTTAAGTTGTAAATAGATTATATATAATTGAATATATAATTAAGAATATTTATAAACATTTGAAAGTCATCTCAAAATATTTTAATTTTAGTATGTATTTTATTGAATTAGTTTAGTTTAAATTATGGTTATAATTTTGACGAGTTAGTTTACGATTAACTTAATTCAATGGCTAATTTTGCAACTCATTTGGCAATTTTTCATACGAATCTGTCAACTCTTTTTTCATCCCAACATCTTTAAAATTGTCACAACCCAAAACTCAAGTCCAATAGCAATATATAGCGATACAAACAGATTAGTAAAGACCCATACAGTTTAGCATCCCATTCCAAAACAAATAACGTCAATAGCAACATAAATCCCAACTGGAATTCACTGCGAGGCAAGCGTCAATTCGAGATATTCCAGTCACGGACGCAAGCGGCGTGAATTCACAATATCAAGCAAATGGAGATAGATGGAAAGAAGTGAGAAACATGTACAAGCAGTATGCATCAAGTTCTTATCTTCTTCCTCAACGTCCCTCTCCACTTTGTACGATTTTAGTAACAAAAGGGCTCATTTTCGTCCTTTTAGAAGGAGATCGTGCCGTGTTGCTCTTCTAGGACATCAAATCGATCTTAGCCTTCCACCTCTATTTCAATCCGTTGAAATTCTGAGAACAATTTGGAGTATGCTCTAGTTCTTGATAGAATTCTATTTGAATTCAAATTCGTGGGCCGGTCTTACAATTTCGTCCAGCTCCCCAACCCACACCCACAAGTCTGGCCAGAATTCCCACTATAAAAACAATAACCTTCGATCTAATTATCCAGGGTTAGAGTTTTTTCTTTTCTTATGAAATTCTAATAATATTTTTTGTTCTATGTTCTAAAAAGGGTCTCTATTTGAAGTAGTTTCCATTCTTCTAATTTAGGCTCGATTGTGGAAGTGTAATATTGTTGTGGAATTAGGCTCCCCACTTCGTGCCTCCCCTATTTCAGCTGTCACGCAACGGAGTGTAGACCCTATACAGGACCGCGTTAGTTGGATTCCTGTCAGAGGTGCAGCAAGTCCTACTGACTTCTTTCTTACTTATCTAGGTTAAGTTTAGCACAAATTTGAAACTTTTTGTTTTCTGACATACAAGTAAAATAATCATTTCTATTTGATTAATAGTTGGTTCATTATCAACCATCTCTACTATAAGCTCATCAAATGAACAAAATAGTTTAATATAGCATTAAAGGTATATTTGGCCAAAATGGCACCCAATACAATGTCTGAACAAAAACGGAAAAGAAACGCTAGTGGAACTTACTCCACTAGCTCAATATATAACTAGCTAGGATATAATGGGCAAGAATCCTCGAAAGGATGAGGGCCTCCATATCAGATGAATGCTCAACGTCCTGATAGTATCAGCGTCAACCTATAGCTCAAGCTCATCGACCTATGCATGCACTTAAAATGTAGAGTGTATAGGGTAGTACACACTTGTAAAAGTATGTGTTTTATGCACTCAAACCACCAAGAAATGGCATGAGTAAGAATAGAGCATTTCATAGACAACATGATTATGAAAGTCAAGCAGTGGAGAGTAAATGAATTTAGGATTAGGAAAATTGGTGACTATTTAAATTTGGATAGAAAGTAATGGCAATGGGGGTTGAGGCGTGTGGTGGTGGGGGGGGAGGGGGGGGGGGCGGGGGGGGGGGGGAGGGGGGGGGGGGGGCGCGTGGGGGAGGGGGGGAGGGGGGGGGGGGGGGGGGGGGGGGGGGAGGGAGCGGGGGGAGGGGGGGGGGGGGGGGGGGGGGCGGGGAGGGGGGGGGGGGGGGGGGGGGGGGGGGGGGGGGTGGGGGGGGGGGGGGGGGGGGGGGGGGGTGGGGGGGGGGGGGGGGGGGGGGGGGGGGGTGGGCGGGGGGGGGGGGGGGGGGGGGGGGGGGGGGGGGGGGGGGGTGTGGGGGGGGTGGGGACACAAAAAAAAAAAAAAACAAAAAAAAAAAAAAAATACAAAAGGAGTGCAATTCATCATCAGACTATCATATGCCACCAAAACACATAACATCTGCATATAGCCATAATTAAAGTATTTCACATAACAAATAATACATTTTTCATATCATTCGTTCATATCCATTGAGACTTGGAATCATGACTGACATCAAGACCTCCCAAAAAGAGGTCTCAACATATAGACCTCAACTATTGGGAGTCTTCATAGCAAAACCAAGTCTGCTTAATTCATTCATACGTATTCATTTCATTTCGTTGTCATCGCAGGTGAACACAAACTAGGCCTAGGAATATTTTAAGACCTTCATCGGGTTCGCTTGTTGCAATGAAACAAAAAGATGACGCTAATGTCATGACGTGGTCTAACTGACTCTTGATATGTGCCCTAACACCTTGGTACCATTCTTTCATAATGTGCATTCATTTGGGGGATTGCCTCATCATCATTCTGATCCCTTCAACTTTAACAAACATAGATCATGTTGAGCATAATGAATCAAGTCATAGAAACCCTACATGAAAAAGAGGTGGAATCACTGGCAAAAGTTACCAAAGATGCATAGCGTACATGGAATTGACCCGCCAGTTCCCTTTATTGGAAGTATAGGTTCGAATAATAGGAGATATAAGGAGACACTTACTCGCCATTCGGAAGTTCATCTTCATGAGGTTAACGTGAACCCCGGCAGTACAAAAAGAAGAAATACAATTATGGCATCACCGCTTATAGCTAGTGTTATCGGTGCTCAGTATAAAGTTACGATACATCACACTCAACACATGGAAGCTGGCTTCTAGTATGAGGACATCATAGCTCAATAGATATTTCTCATCTCATCATTAGTATTAAGTGTGTCATGTGTGTTAATCTGAATACTTTCATTAGAGTGTTCGAGAGACTGGTCCTCTCATTACTTATACCTCTCATAGGTGAGTACGTTTTGTATAAAATTACTTAGGCCATTTGAGATTGCTCTCATCTTTTACATTAGCCTCATATCATGTTGTCACCACATTCATTAAACATTACACATTTGTTCTTCATAATTACTCAACCCCATTTCCGTGAATGTTCAATTCAGAATATGCCAATGTACTGTGGCAATTTTTGTGTTTTTCATACTCTTACTTAACCGTATTAGGTTTTCATCATATCATTACATCATATTCGTTTTCATTAATATGATAAGTACATTGGCCTTTTGTATGTTTTTTTCTCTTACGTAACCTTTCTAGGGTTACATAATTTCATTACATACATCTTAGATTCACTTATTTTTTTTAAATGTATGTTAGACTGATGGATCTATATATACAAGCCATGAGGATTCATTCATAAATCGTTTAAGTGATTCATATCTTTCTAAGATTATGTTGTACAAAACTTATGCATCTTGTATGTAGGCTAAGATCTCAATTTTGATCGAAGTAGGAAGAATTATTCTTAAACATTAAATTCACACATGGCTTATGTATCAATATGGAATTTTGGCAAGGGAATACGTTTTCAAGTACCTGGAACAATAGTTGCATTTTGATTCATTTTTATTGATCCATACGGCTGGGACAAAGTTCGAGCCCCCGAATGCCCTTCAGTTACTTGTCCTTAATTTCTCTAGTCATTTTTCGCTTAAGGAAACCAAGGGATGTGTGGTATCGAACCACACCAACTCATTACCTTTTATTTTCATTGCCTTTAAATTTCTCTCCTGGTCGAGGGGGTGTTGTTAGTTTCGAAACCCCATAGCCCCTCTTTTATTTCTTTTAATTCTTCTCCTTAACCTAGGAGGTCATGGGTTCGATTCCCACACCTCATATCTCTTTTCTTTTATTTCCTTTGACTCTCCTTCACCTCCTAGAGGTCATGGGTTTGATTAACACGCCTCACATTTCTTCTATTTTATTTTGTTTAGTCTCCTACGTCTAGAGGTCGTGGATTTGAATTCCCACGCTCACATTTATTTATTTTTCTTTTTACTTTCCTTAAATATGAGTGAGAGGTTGGGGTTCGAAATCCCACTCCTCTATTCTTTTTTTTTTTAATTTACCTTTTCCGCCAAGACCATGTTCGAGCTCCCCTCACACATTCTTTTACTTTATGTTTTGCACGTTTTATATCATGGTGATGGCCTCCGGAGGTTCAGCATCCATGACTGAGTTGTTTTAATTCCATTTTCTATATTTTGATACCCTCTTGGCTGACCGAAATTATCATTAGAAGCTGAAAAATTTTTCTTTTAATTTTTCTGCATTCGTATCAGTTTACAACCTATTTCTTAGGGAAACTCGTAGTTGCGTTTTAGGAACGTTCGGTGCGTCTTCATGTATTCGTTTATCCAAGACATATCCTTCAAATCAATCCACCATTTCAAATCATAAACATCATACTTTACACCAATGTGTACATGAAATATAAAGAACTATCCTAGCAATTTCAAATCCTAAACCATGATCAAAAAGCCATGACAACACATTAATGATACGCACGTAGTTACATTTTCGGAAACATCAACATAAGTGACTAATTCACAAAAACATACATATTTGTATAACAACATAAGCAATACGAAAAACCCGTTTCATCCCTAGTTTTTTACCAGCAAACATAAACACTAGAACCATTGGAGCTGGTAGTGACAGGGACATGCACGGGAAAAATCTTGTTTTCGAAAATTAATATTCTGAAACCTTAAGGGGTCTATCGGGAAAAGGGACCAAGAGATAAGGGAACCATAAATTTTGAAGTTACACTTCTTGAATTATGCCCAAGAATATCACACAATACAGGTTAAGCCTCCTCAATATCAATTCCACTCGAATGGACAACCTCCCTTAGCATCGTGTGCGATAATCGTTTGTTTTATTGTGATTTTCGTGTGAGATTCTTCAAGTTTGAAGAAACGTGTATTTTCTGATTGTATCTATTTCAAAGAAAAATAACGTGAGAAAGAATAGAGAGATGAGTGTAGAGTGGAGAGAGAAACGTGGAAGAGAGTGGGAGTTGAGGGAGGCTTAGTAGTCTGTTTTGGAACTAGTCAATAAGGTATTTGTTTATTAATAAAAAACTGATGTTGATTTTTATTTAAATTGAGATATGAATGAATAATATAAATATTTAATTACGTTCAGTCATAGATGAGAGTAAAAAATCACTTAATTCATGGTTAATCTAGGTTCGAACCCGGGTGGGAGCAAGACTTTTTTTCAAAGAGCCCAATTTCGGCCCGCCCTCTCTACTCACCAAACTACCCTCCACCTTTTTAATTAAATTAATTAATTATATATTTAGGGAATGTATGATACTACCCTTCAGCTCGAAACGGTCATTGACCCCTAGACCTTTAAACCTATATTTCCATTTTTGAAGTAGGTAAAGACTCCTTCGAGTAAATATTCGTATTCGAGATCCTGACATGGGTGGACCCGACTCTTACAAAGCTCAATTAACCTCCAAGTAGTTGTCCTGGATTATAAAGGAGTCTGAGATTTTGGTTCTTATGCGAATGCATCCAGTGTGAACCCTCGTCTTCTAATCATAGGCATGTGACACATTAAGATTTCTTATCTTATCAATTTTAGGAATTGTTACTTTATCCCCCTGTACCAATAATGGACACTGACTGTAATAACAATAGTAAGTTCTAATCATGTATGCATACATAGGTAATTCAATACTCCCCATTGGGGAATATTGATCACATTTAACAGGAATGGTTGCACATGGTGAAAACCTACTAGTAGACTCACATTAATAGACTAAGGACACTCTTCTAGTACTAAAACTAGTCTCCAGTAAAGCATACAACATAAATAAACATGTAAGTCATATAATCAGAAACCAGTACCTGAGACCAAATATTAAAACTCATACTTCACTGCATAAACACCATTGCACAGAGTCAGATACCATAAGGACTAATTAAGGATGTATCACCCATGAGACTTCACCAGAGATGGACTTCCCCTGAACCTCTAGACTGAGTGAGAAGAATCGTTGCCTCATGGCTCCGCTTCACTGTGGACCATTAGTCTCTCTCCTTCCCTTGTTCTTGACTTCTCCTAATTGGAGAACCCTTTAGCATGTTACCAGGTTTGCCACAAATGTAACAAGCATTAGTGTCAATCATACACTATCCTCCATGTAGTTTGCCACACTTCCTTCAAGGTTGTCTCTCCTCAGGTTTATCTACTTCATTGTTTCTCTCAACTCTGGACTCGGAATTCCTATCATAGAGACCCTTGGATGAACTTGACTCCCCTTGGTGGGAGAGTCCCTTCTTAAACAAGGGCTTATCCCTGATTGTAGTACTCTTCCTTGAAAAAATCTTCTCAACTTGCCTTGACATGTTCCCTGCCCTAGTGTGCTTCCTCGTCCTGCTTTCGTCCACTTGTTGGACCTGAACCAAAAGCCTGGAAAGGTCTATGTTGTCATGTACCATAGTTGACCTACACTCCTTCTCAAGATCCTCAGCAATCCCTGTCAAGAATCTACTCTTCTCGTCTCTGTTGTTAGACACAAGAGAAGTGGCATACCTCGATAATTTCACAAACTTCAGGGAATACTCCCTGACTGTTTTCGATCCCTGTTTAAGGTTGATAAACTCCTCAACCATGGCCTCCCTCTTCTCCTTGGGGAAAAATATCTCAAGAAAGGTTGTCTTAAATAACTCTCACATGATCGAAACTCCTCCCAAAGCTCGGCTGTCCTGCCACATCTTTCACCAAGTCTGTGCAACATCCTTAAGCTCATAGGAAACCAGCTCAACCTTCTTAGTACATGTGGCCCACATGGCCACCAAAATCATGTGTACCTCATCCATGAATTCATGGGGATCCTCTGCAGTCTTGGACCCTGTGAAAATAGGAGGATTCATCCTTCTAAGGTATCGTAGCCTGTCATCCCTGCTACGTACTGGTGGGTTCTCCCTTTGAACATTCTGCCGGTTTAATTGGGTAGTCATGTCCTGAGCTTTCATGGTGATGTCCTGTGCCATCTGAGCCAGAGATTCCCTCACCTCAGCATCAGTCAACCCAGCAAGGTTAACATGAATGGCTACTCCTTCAGCTAGAGCTTGGGGTGGAACTTGATTGTCCCCAGCAGCTGCTACTCCTCTCCTCTGACCAAAAGCTCTCCTAGTGTTCATTCTATGTAAACAACAAGGATTTGATGTTAAACACGCTCATAACACCAACAATTCAGACATTAGAAAAGGCATGCTAAGATCAGAAAAAGGGAAATTTTCATACGCATCATGCAGTCTCTAATGAAGGATAGTGGTGTACTTCACTACCATATCTTACAAACTACTCAATGTGGTTGATGTGAACTTAGTATTTCTGTAATTTAACCTAGGTATCTGATACCAACTTTGTCAAGACCGGAGTCTAGACCCCAAACAAGACCAGCTTCGTTGTACTCTCAGAGGTCGCAGACAAGACTACTTACGTCATTTTTACTTCATCTAGGTTAATTTTAGCAGAAATTTGAAACTTTTTGTTTTCTTAACCTAAATAGTAATTATTCTATTAGATTCATAGTTTTTCACCATCAACCATCAAACATTAAGATCATAAAATGAAAGAAATAGTTTAATATAACATTAAATGTATACTTGCAAAAATGACAACACTACTATGTCTGAACAAAAACGGAAAGAAACGCTAGTGGAACGTACTCAACTAGCTCAATCCTATAGATAATCTATAATATAATGGTCAAGAATCCTCAAAATCATGAGGGCCTACCATGTCTGGATGAATGCTCCAATAACCGGATAGGCATCAGCGTAACTGTAGCTCTAAGGTCCACCTGTCCCATGTGCCTACACCTGACCTGTGAGTTGTATAGGGTTAGGGACACATTGTACACTAAGTTGGCATGGGTAGTATGCAAGCACACACAAGGACATTCGATGAGTAAGAAAAGCTCTTTCCAAAAAAACATGAATATGGAAAGTCAAGTGAGTGGACTTACCAAACTGGGTGGATTAGGAAAATTGGTGACCTTCTAAATTTGGATTAGGAAAGTCATGCCATAGCAGTAACATGAATCATAATACTTACTATATTGCACCACATAACATCTATAATATAGCACTATGACATATACAACATAACACATAAACATTTTTCATTTCATTGTTCATATGCCATGAGAGCCTGGAAATCATGTGACTTGACAACAAGAATCCCATAAAAGAGGGCCTCAACTATGGACCTCCTACTAAGAAGACTTCATTCGCAAACACAAGTCTTTTCCTTCATTTCAACGTATTACATTTCTATTTTATTCATAAGTAGTGGCACACCAATTACCTAGGATGAAGTTTGAGACTTTCATCGGGTTCGATGTGCAATGACCAATAATGACCTAATGTCATTTCTTGAGTCTAACTCACCTCTTGATCATCCTGCCCTAACAATTTTTGTAACTTTCATTTCATTATGTGCATCATTTGGGGATGGCCTCATTCATTCATTCATTGGTAACTTTAACCAACATAGATCATGTGAGCATCATGAAATCAAGTGTCATGAAACACCACAGCGAAAAGAGGTGGAATCACTAGCCAAAGTTACGCAAAACATGATAGCTTACATGGGAATTGAACCCCGTCAGTTCCCTATATTGGCAGTATAGGTTCGATGACTAGGAGATATAAAGAAACTCATACCCGACATGCCGGACAGTCTCATCTCCTGAGACTTACGTGAACCTCCGCCCCTCCCAAAAAAAGGCATCACAGCTTATAGCTAGTCTATCGGTGCCCAGTATAAAGTTCCTTTACAATCAACTCATACTTCATGGAAGCTGGATTCTACTATGAGGATATCATAGCTCAATAGATGATTTCTAATCTCATCATTATTTAAGTGTGTTTAATTCAATACTTGTAGAGTGTTCGTAGACTGGTTTTCATAACTTTGACACTCTCATCGGTTAGTACCGTTTTGGTTAACATGTACTTAGGTCATTTGAGATGCTCTCATCTTTTACAATTAGCCTCATATCATGTTGTCACCACATTCATAACATTAGACATTGTCTTCAGGAATTACTCACCCCTTTTTATGTGATGTTCAATTTATCGTATGCCAATGTACTAGGACTTGTGATGTTTGACACTCTTACTAAACCCTTCTAGGGTTTCTCATTTCATTACATAATATTCGTTATCATATGCCAATGACTTGGACATTAGTGTGTTTTACACTCTTACTTAACCTCTTCTAGGGTTACCTCATTATCATTACATACCATCTTAGGTTAACATTTTTTTTAAAAGTATGTTAGACTAGGGATTATACATACAAAGAACGAGGCTTAATTCATGTTCGTGTAAGTGATTCAATCTTCCTAAGAGTTAGGGGTAACAAGGACTAATTGCATCTTGTATGTATGCCAAGATGTAAAATTTGATCTAAGTAGGCCACATTATTCTTGAACATTTAATTCAATTTGACTATGTATCATACGGAATTTGGCATGAAATCGGTTTTCAATATCATGAAACAACACTTTACTTTGATTTTATTCATTTGATTTGATCCATATGGCTTGGGGACCAAGTTCAAGCCCCAAGCCTTATTTTATTTTTCCCCTTAATTTATTCTTCAGTTTTTGCTTAGTGATACTAAGAGATTGTGGTGTCAAACCTACAAACCTTCATACTTTTTATTTTCATTGCTTTAAATTTCTATACGTTGGTCGAGGTGGTTGTGGGTTCGCCACCCACACAACCCCTCTTTAATTTATTTTAATTTTTCTCATTAAATTGCTAGAAGGTCGTGGGTTCAATTCCCACACCTCACATATCTTTTCTTTCATTCCTTTGACCTCATTCATTGCCTAGAGGTCGTGGATTCAAGTCCCACACCCTTACATTCTTGCGGTCATTTTCTTACTCTCCTCACTGCCCTAGAGGTCGGGGGTCGATTCCACGCCAACCTTTTATTTTATTTTGCCCATTAAGTATTCCTTAAATATTCTGAGAGGTGTGGGTGAATCCACACTCCACTCGTTCTTATTTTTTCTTTAAAGTAACATTTTATAATAATACCATGGTCGAATCCCCTTCACCACATTTTTTTTACTTATTTATTTTCATATGTTTTTAACATGGTGAGTCACGAGTTCAAATCCTCCATGATTCACTTTTTTATCATTTTTTTCAACATTTTGAACACTCTTGTTGACAAAAATTCATCATAGAAGTTGGATGGAAAATTTTGATTTGTATTTTCAGCATCTTTAATAAGTTACACCTTAGTTCTCTAGGGATAATTTCGTAGTTTCATTTAGGACGTTTTAGTATGAGCTCTTCTTGTTATTCGTTTAGCCAAGACATTATACCCCTCAAATCTAGCCAACATTTCAAATCATCTTAACATCAAATTTACATCACATGTGTACAGGAAAATATCAAGAACCATGCCATTTCAAGTCCTAACCATGAACATGCACGGCAACACAGTGGCATACACACGTAGTGACATTTTCACGAAAGTCTACAAAGTCAAAATAATTTCAAACATACATTTAAAACACATATCATAACGAAAACGTTTCATCCCTAGTTTCTACAGCAAACACATAACCAACTATGATTTCAATGAGAGCTAGTGACAAGCTCAACGGGGAAACAATTTCTAGTTTGCGAAATGAAATTTTGAACTTAAGGTGTGTCTTGGGAACGGTACCAACAGTAGGAGAACTGATGCCATTTGACGTTTAACTCCTTAACTTGCTCCAAAGACTTCACCCAAAGAACACGTCTAAGCCTCCTCACCACAATCAACTCCACTCGAAGGACAACCTCCTTAGCTAGTGTGCGCTAACGGTTGTTTTCTTGATGTTCGTTGTGAGTGTCTTCAAGTGTGGAAAGAATCTCGTTTATTTTATGCTTTTTGTATCTTATTTGGCAGACAAAAAGTGAGAAAGAATAAGAGAGATTGAGCGTGAGAGTGGATGATAAACGTGAGAGAGTGGGCGTTGTAGGAGTTAGGTAGTCTTAGTTTTAGGACGTAGTCAATAAGTTTTTTGGTTTATTTAAAATAAAATATCTGATTTATTTATTTTGTTAAATTAGATAATGAAAATAATAGATAATTAATTACATTCATTAAATAGCTTTATAAAAAAATCACTTTAATTCATTGTTTCATCTGGTGCGGAACCCGTGTGTTGGAGCAACACTTACTTCGAGAGAATAATTTTATGCCCTCTCTTCCCAAATACCCTCCAACTGTAATTAAATATTTAATTATATATTTAGGTAATTACGATACTCCTTAGCCTGGAAAAAGGCCAATTTTCACCCCATAGACCCTACCAAAACCTATGATTTTCCCTTTTAAAGTCACTGTAAAGATTCCTTCGAGTAAATCTGCGTATTCGAGATCCTACTGGTTGGACTCAACCTTCCAATCTCAACTAAACTCCCCAAGTTAGTTGGCTTACGTAGTGAGGGTTCCGAGATCTGTTCTACGAGCATCCATATGTGTGAACCCTGGTCTAAACATAGGACATTGCTTGGACAATAAGCATTTATTCCACCCCGTATTTATCCATTTAGGGTTGTTACATTCGCTGGCCGAAAAACGTTACCGTCTTCTCCTTCATAATGTTTTTCCAACTATTTTTCGATTTTGAAATGGCTTGGTAAGCTTTTATTTTGTGTTTGTTGGCTGTTAGTTACTATTTAGTTTAATATTTTGATATGAGTTATATGTGTTTAATTGTTTCATCCAGTTATACGTAATATCAAATTAAAGCTTTGTGGATTTGTACTCAATGTTGCGGTGTTTCTGTTCTCTTGTTGAGTTTTGGCTGTGATTTTCCTTTTCGTGTGTTTGTTTGACTATGTCCAATCTCTTCTCATATCTTGTTGGATTTAAACCTCGAAAATCACTCTATTCTTCGTTTATTGTTTAGGGAGTGTTTGTATTGAAGGAAAAAAGTAAAATGTGTTCTAATTTTATCATATTTGGTTTGCGGTCAAAATGTTTGAAAATTTTTTAGATGCCAACTCCTTTTCCTCAAATTTAAGGAAAAATGACTTCTTCTCTCAAACACAACTTAAACAAAAAAATTTTCCACAAACACTTTTTCAACCTCCCACCCTACCACCCCACCCCACCAGGCCCCTTCCTCACCCACCAACCCCTACCAGCCACCCCCCCCCCAAACTACCCCTACCCCACCCCACTCTAAAAAATAATATTAAAAGCAAAAATATTTTGCAGACATCAAAAAATTTATGTTTTACAACTTACCCTCAACCCCCTCCTCCCAACCCTACCCCTACCATGCCCTAAAAAGTATTTCAGTTTTTTTTTTTATAAATTTTTTTAATATATTTTCAATTTCAAATTTTATTGTTTTACCCTTATCTTCAACCCCCCTACCACCCCAATCCTAAAAAGAAATTATTTAAGCTTTGTAAAAAAATATTTTCAAACTTCAAAACTTCTTTTTTCACCTATACCCTTGACCCCTGTGACCCTCACCCCCCCCCACCACCCCCCAAAAAACAAACAAATTAATTTGATTTTTAAAAATATTTATATATTCAAATTTTAATTATTTTTTTTGTCTTAAGAAAAATTCAACTTCAAATTTTAATTTTTGCACCCCTACATAGAATCCCCACACCCCACCCCACCCCGAAAGTGTCTTGTTAAAACATATTTTAAAACCTGCAATTTTATTTTTTCACCCTATCCTCGACGCCCCCTCCCCACCTCATAGCCCCGACCCCCCCCCCCCCACAATCCCCAAAAAAACATATTTATTTTAAAAGAAAATTAACTTGAATTAATTTTTTCACCCCTACCCTGAGAACCCCACCCCACACGCACACCCACCAGAACAAAAAGTTTAAGTCTTGTTTTTTTAAAAAAAAAATCAAATTTATAAAAGTATTTTCACTCTCAAGTAAAAATAAATATATTTTCAAACATTTGTTCATATTTCAAAAACCAAACCACAATTTATTTTTTCAGAAAAATTTTGTCCCCTCACCGACCAAACATGAAAAAATAAGTCAAATATCTACTTGTTTTCGAGGAAAATATTTTCTTTCATACCAAACACACCCTTAATGTTATTTTCTTTTAAGTAACGAGGCAAATTTTGAAAAAAATAATAATTGCTTATGAAGTGTGATTATTTCTTCTTGTGTCTCTTTTCTTGAATTTTTAAAATGTTAAAGTCCTCATCTAATCAATGTCCGTGAATTCTTACCTTGCTTTTTAATCTTTTTTTTGGGTGATTTGCGCAACAACAAAGTTTTAAACCTCATTTTTGGTTTCACAGAGTATGTTTTCCACTGTATTAATCGTATAAATTATGATCCGCATCTTTCATTACTATTCGGAGTTCATTGATGTCAATATTTGTTTTTTTAAAAATTTTTGATCTTTACCGTTCCAGTGTCATTCCCAAAATCTATTCGATATGCATATAGTCACCTCTTTCTTCAGTAAGAAGTAATCAATTCCACACTTCCATCCTTTAACTTTATGCAATATTTGTCTTATGTGGGTTGTGTTACCTTTTTTTTTTCTTAATATAATAGTTTGGTAGAATCTTATTATTATTATTATTATTATTATTATTTGTCAAAAATTTAATATAGTAAATGGCAGTGCATTGGTGCTCATGCTTTAAATATCACAAGTGGAGCTCCAATGATCTTAATGTTTGGATAAGAATGGAGAAGTCAATGATTTTTAAGTGATACATTGGCATCCATTGTTATTTGTTTTTCTTTCTGGTTATTTGTGTTTATAATTGCTCCATATTTCACCAATTTTGTATCCCTCTGTTACCTTAAACTTAAGCTTGGATAAGACTTTCCTCTCGCGTTTAAAATAATTAAATTTTTTAGCAGCATAAAATTAATTTAAGTAGATTAGTTTCTCTATTTCTCAAATCTCGTTTCTAATCTACCAGCATGAGGATATGCTTCTTATCAAGGTATTTTTCCGTTTTCTTAGCTAAGATCGGGCTTCAGGGGATAGTAAAGTTAGTTGAGTTTTTGAGTTAAAAGTTTACTTCAGTTGTTAGCTATTGATAAGTTGTGTTCTTGTTTTATATAGGCATTATTTACTATTGGGAGTGATATTTATGTTGGTTTTACTAATTCCTATTCTCCTTTTTGTGTTGTGAAAAAATCNGAGTTTACAAGGATTTGAAGATTGTTGCTTTGGATACATATCTTTTATGTGACAATGTTATTGTCAATTTGCATGTTCTATAGGCATTCTGCGGGGCGGGGTATTAAGGGGGAGACTGAACAAGGGGAGAGAAGCAACGGAGAGGAGAGGGTATAGGCGGGAGAGGGGAAAGGGGAGGGGGAAGGCGGGAGGACCACCGAGAATGGAGGGGCGGCGGCAGGGGGGGGCGGCAACGGGGATAGGCAGGAGGGCACGAGGGAATAATAGCGGAAGGGAGGTGAATGGTAGTAGTATAGGTAGGGATTCGAAATCAAGAGGTCTAGTGTTATATAATTTTCTTCTTGTCCGGGTTATTCTTTATTAAAATTTTATATCTTCTTTGATCCATTATTCATGGTATAAAAATAGTGATTGGCGTTATTCTTCATTCTGTAATTCTTGTGTATTTCATATTTTCTCTTAGATGTACTTAGGCTTGATGAGATAGTTCGTGTTTTGTATTTGGTATGCTTGTACTGTATACTAGCGGGACTTACTTTCTTTACTATTTCTAAATCTTCTTCATTGTCAATTTCTTTGGAACTGTGAGACAGATTATCATTACTGTAATTATTAGTGCAAATGAGGTTTTCATTTTTTATTTTAACGAGTGTGTTTGTTTGCCATTATTTTAGGGTTTGTGTCAATATACTATAAATTTTTACATATTGCTGTGAAATTTACTCCTGGTGCTAGTTTTATTCATTGATAATTTCCAATATAGGATAATGATTACTATATTTGATCTGTTAATGATACCGTAAATTGGCACTTATTATAAATTTAAATTTTTGATATATTAGATTTCCTTTAAATGCATTAATTACCTTTTCTATATAGGGTGTTGTTATTATTATGTCATATGATAAATATATTTCCATAGGTTTTTATGCTTTGTATTTCTCTATTTATTACTCTTTTATTTAATTATGGGTATGTTGCTCTTCCATTTGCCTATTTCCATCAATAACATGTTCTCTTTGACAACTACATTATATTCTTATTTTTGTACCTTTTTAAACAAGATTTTTATTTTTGAGTAGTCTAAGATTTTTTCAACACTTAGAAATAGTTAAAAGAACAGACGAAGGACGCGAAAGCGAGCCTGAGAAAAAGTAAAAGAAGGATAAAAAGAACCAAGCAAAAAGAAGGAGAGCAGAAAGCAAGAAGGCAAGCGAAGAGGAATAGGAAAAGAGGGACAATAAAAAAGAATTGAAGAGAAAAGAAAATATAACGCAAATACTATTGTGGGAGAAGGAATAAGGGATCAAAGAAGATATAAAATGTAATAAATACAGGACAGAAAAAAAATTATTATAACAAAGAACTAGTATTAAAGAAGAAAAGAAATAATAAGAACAGGACATACATGCCTGGATTACCTAGTGAAAGAAGGAAAGAAAAGGGGGAAGTAAAAAAAAGAGCAAGAGAACGACAAAGAGAGGGGGAAGAACAGGGGAAAAGAAAAGGGAAAGACCTACAATGGAAAAGAGAAGAGGACGTAGGTACAAAAACAGGGTTAGAAAAAGTTAAACAAGATAATAGAGAAATGAAAATGAAAATAATTGGTCAAAATAAAAAGATTACTTATAAAGAAGAACAAGATGAATAATGAAAATATATATACGCAAAAATTTAATAGAAGGATTATCACAACAGATACTATTCACCCCTATGATAGTACAGGAAAAGCAGAAGCAAACATTATGAACTTATAATTGTTTACCCGAAGAAGATAAATGGCAAAAATTTAAAAAAACACCCATGGTAAGTAACAGGATTTTATTAATAACGAAAGGAAGTATGTAAAATATAAAGCAAAAAAAAAATATAAACTTACCAAAATTGATAAAAATACTAAAATAGAAGAAGAAATTCATAATTAGAATTTACCAACAAAAGATATGTTATTAGGGAATGCCATTTTAGATAGATTTTACCCACATAATAACAAAAAACACATGGTTGGTTTACTACACCTTGTGGGGGTAAAAACAGAAGATAGGAGCAAAAAGAGTAAAAACAATAAACAAAGAAAAGCTATGTGGAATGGATAAAAGGCAGTTGAACAAAGAAACCAAGAAATGAAAAAAAAAATATAGATAATAAGAACAAGAAAAACAATTAGACTTATTATATTCAAAATAGACAAAAATCCAAAATAATTAATGAAACAATTTAGAACGAGTATTATATTATACAAAGATCGTTGACCATGACAAGGAGGGGAGAAACATAAAACAAAAGTAAAAAAATTTGAAAGAATAGATGGAAGATTGAAAATAGTATAACTAACACCAAAAAACCCATAAATACAATTTTGATGCTTACAGAATTTAAATACACATAAATGATTATTAGAAAGAGAAATTACATACAAGAAAGTATAGCAAGCAACAAGCATGGGCATTTATAGTTATAAAACACAGTGAACAGAAAAAAAAAGAGGTTTAAAAAGTAGAAGGGTCATAGATTACAGAAATTTAACGCTTAAAACTAAACATATAACTACCCCATACCTAATAAAATACTAAAATTAAGACGAATACAAGGAAAACTTATTTCAGCAAATTTGACGTAAACACGCCCGTATTTATTCATTTAAAGTTAGAAGAAGAATCAAACAATTAACAGCATTACAGTACGCAAGGTTTTATGAATGGAATGTACTACTTTCGGATATAAAAATGCCCACCAGGTAGCTATCAGCACTTATGGATAACTACTTTAACCAATTAGAAACATGGGCACGTATACATAGACGAAACTATTATTTCCAAAAACACAAGAAAGAGCATATAAGATTATTAGGGAAAAAATTTATACATATAATAAAAAATTAAGGTATAGCTTAAAGCAAAGAAGCAGACATAATGAAACACCAGATAGATTTTTAGGAATACAAATAGATAAAAATGGACTAAAAATGCAAACCATATAGTACAAAAAAATAATTACAATTGATTTTGAAATATAGTACAAAAAAGAAATTACAATCCTTCTAGGATTAGTAAATCAGGGTAAAGAATATATACCAAATTACAGAACATCTAAAACCCATTACATAAAAAACTTAAAAAAGATGTAGATATCATTTTGATAATAAAGATAAAAAAACATATATAAACAATATTACAATTATGTTAAAAAATTACCAAAACTATATTTTCCTGATGAAAATAAAACATTTACTACATTGTCGAAAACAGATTCAAGTGTGATCATAGTTAGGAGAGTTATTAAAATACAAATATGAAAAAGAAAAATAGAACACCATTTGTAGATATTATTCAGGATCTTATACAGAAGCAAACCAGCAATAAACTGGAATAATAGACAAAGAATTATTCGCATGAATAAATGTTTATTGGCATTTTGATTTGAACCATATATTGTTTACAATAAATGTTGGTAAGAACAGATAAACACACAAGGTAAAATGGTGGATAACGAAAAAGTGATTTCAGTTACACAAAAAGAAATAAGGAGACTAGTATTAAACATTATAAATTTTACATTCACAATTGAAGGTAATAAAAAATGACAAAAAAATATGATTGCAGACTATTTATCAAAGACAGAGTTATACAGCAAGGACAAGATAATGTTATGGAAACATACTCAAACCCTAACTACACTTGTACAAAGTGGGACACGTATGGAGATTTGAGATTCGAAAAGCTAGAAGAAAAGGAAGAAAGCTCACAAGCAGCAGCATGACTCCTAAAAATGCGGAGCTACGTCGTTCGGCAGACGGTTTTATTAAAAAGCCAGAAAACTAGAAGGAGACGTTGGGAAATCCATAAAACCATGATAATGTTTGTTTGAATTAGCTGCAGGCAAAGCAATCTACAACCAAAAGCAGCTGGGAATAAGATATACAAATTAAATATGAAACAAAAATTCTTCGATAAACATTTATTCAAAAGAACCAGAAAAACTCATTATTTATACCACCACAAAATCACATACTTACTCAGAAAGGTCTAAAAACCAAGATATAAAAAAGCCTACAAAAACCACAGATAACCCGCTCATATAGTTTGAAAACCGTTAGAAAATCCAAAATTATTTAAACTCAACACCTAGATCTCCAACTACCAAAGCCCATAATAATGATTTGAGAACACAAAAGTTACAAAGGATGACTATAAGTTAAAGCACAACCGGGTGGACCCCAATGCCAAAAATCTAGTAAGAACATGCTTATGAGTTAGGGAGTATTAATAAGTTTATACCCAAACAGGAGATGGAAAATATCTACCATTAACCGAGCTATACAACCTTAATGGAACTATAAAAGAATTAACCCCCCCCCCCCCCCCCCCCCCCTAAAGGAACATTGTTTTATAATAAAGTTTGATTCGCACCGCAGAGATATTATTTGATGAGATAAAACAATTATACACGTTAAAAAAATTGGTTGACCAGAGATATGATAGTCCAGAAGATATTGGAATACAACAAGATACAAAAAATGAGGGATACCAGAATTCACGCCCAACAAAGTTTTATCGGAAATAGCAACTATCATAAATGAATAACTAACAAATTATTTAAACGGAAATTCAGTATGGAGCTATTATGTACGAGAGGGCAAGTTATGATATATTCCAATTCTAAAGAAATAAGAGAACAAGATAGGAGAGATACGCCAATGGATACGTAGTCTACTCAAGCCAGAGCAAAAACACAACAAGAGCACATTAAGGAAGGGTTTATTCGGAAAATAGACAAGACTTATGACCAGATATTGCAAATTATTGGAAAAAATACCCGACCATATATGTCGCGAAGGTCAAGGAGAAGATACCGTCATACCAGCGTTCAAATCGAATAAAAAAAAAAAAAAGTATTAAAAAAAGCAAAGAAATTATATGTCTGTAACATAGAATAACGTATTGTTGTTTTTAGGGTCGGCTGAATATCAGCCATATGTAGGTCTTTTAACTTTTACTTTTTATTTTTTGTCGATTGGCGTCGCTAAAAAAGCCAAATGTACCAAAGTAGTAAAGTAAAATATGTGTCGCCAATCATGTAAAAAGTTGTCGGCCAATTATGTAAAGTAAATAGTATGACGGTGTATTATGCTATAAACCGAGGCATTTTGCCTTCAGCAAAAAAACACCTCATCCATATTTCTATCTACTACTGTCTTCTCTCTCTTTCCGCTCCACCCGCCAATGAGGGGTGGATGAAGCGGAAAGAGAGAGAACAGTAGTAAGAGGAGAAATATGGAATGAAGGTGTGTTTATTGATGAAGGCAAAATGCTCTTTTATAGACATAAATTAACGTCATCATTTACTTTACATAATTGGCCGACAAACTTTTTACATGATTTGCCGACACACTATTTACTTACGACTTTGTTACATTGGCTTTTTGTAAGCCGACGCAAAGCGAAAAATAAAACAAGTAAAAAGGTTTAAAAAGACTCTTACAGATGGATGATATTCAGAAGACACTAAAACACAAACATACTTATGTCTAATTAAATTAGGGAGTTTAGATTATAACCAATGGGGGGGGACGCGGCGAAAGAGAGAAAGACAGTAGTAAGAGAGGAAGGAAATATGGACATGAGGTGTGTTTATATGAGGCAAAATTGCCTCTTTATAGACATAAATTACAACGTTCATAATCATTTACTTTACATATTGGCCGACAAACTTTTTAATGATTGGCCGACACATATTTACTTTACGACTTTGACATTTCTTTTTCAGCGACGCAAAGCGACAAAATAAAAAAGTAAAGGAAAAAGTAAAAAGACTCTACTAGGCTGATATGCAGCCGACACTTAAAACAAAAACGTATTCTCTCTCTTTCCGCTCCACCACACCATTGGACAGAGTAGTAAATTAACTAAGTATGGAAAACAACATCAACTATGCCAGAGTTGATCTACAGAACAGAGTATACCATTTTTATATTTATGGTAGTAAATTAATTATTCCTGAAAATCTCTTTTAATATACTGTTTATAGGTTTTAAAATAATGTTATAATAACCATCTTAGAAAGTTGCTACAGAACTCTCTTCGAAAAAAGTATTATGCCCAGGACTATGCATCCGAAGTTCGAAAAACCCGTAGGCCAGACGGCCGTTTCGGGGCGTCACCCCAAGTGCGGCGCTTGTTTAGGGTACGCTCCTCCCCGCGCCCCCTGTGCGGTCGTGCCCCCCCCCGCTCGTGCTTCTTCCCTCTTTTCTGTTTGCATCCGCGCCCCGTATCCTTTCTTCCGCGGTTTGCAGGCCTCCCCTTTCGTGCCCCCCCATGCCCCTCCTTCCCCCTGGGCCTTTCCCTCTCTCCCCCGCTGCTGTTGCCTCTCCGCTCTCTCTTTTCTGTCTTTTCCCCGCTTCTTACTCACCGATCTCCACCCGGCGCCATCTCCTCCCTCGTCCCCTCGAACTCCTCGCCATACCCCCTCAGGGGGATGCCGCCCCATCCCCCGCTCAGGCTGCACTTTCTTATGTTTGTTGCATTTCTCTGCTGAGTTTTGGTCGCCCCCCGGGCCTCTGTCCCACTTCGACTCTTCCCTCTGGGTCCCCCCCCCTCGCCGCTCTCGCTCTACTTGCCCGCCCCCCCCTTGCTCCTCGCCTCTCTTGTCTTTTTCCGCCTTCCGGCCGTTGCCCCCCTCGGAATCTCTTCCCACTACTGTTCCTGCATCCCCCCGCTTCGCCCTCTCACCGCGCGCCTCTTCTCGGCCGCCTTTTCTGCCGGCTCCCTCGGCCCGACCAATCCCCCTCCCCAGCCCCTCCAGCTCGACTCCCCCGGTCCGCAGAAAAAGCAGCGGAAAAAAAAGGAGAAACAGCGAGAGACGGAAGAGAAAGGGGACAATGAAACAAAACAGAAAAAAAGGAGTTGGGGGAAAAAGAGCAGGTAAGAGATCAAAAGTGCAAAACAGGGAATAGATAAGGATGTGGGTTATTGAAAAAAACAATAGGGAAAGAGAAAGAAAGAACTCTATACACCCCACAACAAATAGAAGACGCCCTCGCCCTACTCGCCCCAACACTCCTGCCACAGCACCCC
This sequence comes from Solanum habrochaites, assembly GCA_027704765.1. NCBI lineage: Eukaryota > Viridiplantae > Streptophyta > Magnoliopsida > Solanales > Solanaceae > Solanum > Solanum habrochaites. The sequence goes on along the minus strand of JAKWJA010002494.1, from coordinate 6,003,093 downwards.
CCGCATTACCCTCTAGCCCAGCCGCTTCGCCGCCAACATCTTCGCCCGCCGTATGTCCTCACTCCCATCCCCCCCCCCCCCCCCCCCGCCCCCCTCTCTTCTGTTCACCCTCGCACTCCGCTTCTCTTGATCTGCGTTCCCCCCCCATCCCCCCTCGTCCCTCCCCTCATACTGCATCCAGAAGCCTTTGCCAGTAGGCGCGTTGTCGTAGTCGCCCGCCCCCCCACCTCTCTGACCTCCCGCGGCCTGTCCTCCCCCTCCTCTTTTCCCCCTCGGCGCCGATCCCCGCCCCTCGGAAATATGAGAGTTAATGCGGAAAAAAGGAAAGGAAAGAAGAAACAGCAACCTAGAAGATAGTTTAACAGTATGGCGAATCCCCCCCCGCCCCTGCCAGAAACTCGCCCCCTTCCACGCCTCGCCCCTCCCAACCGACGCTAAGGCACGAATAAAAACACATCAAATAGAAGCCTCCACCCCTCCCCCCCTCTCTGCCTCGCCACGCGCCTTGGCTGCTTCATTACCATCGTTCTCTGCCCCTACCCCCCAGCCCCACCCTTAGACCCGCCTAGCACACGAAACACATGCATTAAACACGCCAACTAAATACAATGGCACACCCAAAAATTACACGAAGATCTTCGACTTTAAACGAAGATCTTTGATTAATGGAAAATATAAGATGGAAATAGATGAAAATGAAATGACCACGAATCAGGAGATAAGTGATATAAGTGAACTACACAGAAAATAGAACAAACACAACAATCTAAAAAAAAATTAGAAATCAACACAGGACGATGCAAATCAACCCAGTAAATCAGGAGTAAACAGATAATAGTCCCAGAAAGAAGGAAATGTCCTAGAAAATAGTCCCTAGATCTAATCCCAAGACACGGACACCCCAACTTATTACACAGAAAGTTTACCAACAATAAGATAGAGTAAGAATAATAGGAATAGGGGAGGAGAATACAAAAAATGGGAGGACTAACAAACCAAAAGAGTTGAATGCTGAACAATATAAATTTCTTAGATCTAGATTGTGTGTAACAGATTTGTAAGAAAGCAATCTTATATGGACAGGGAAACATATCCAAACAATTGATAGATAATAAAATAAAAACAAACAGAAACACCAAAAGATATATTGAAAGAACATTTGTAGGAACGGTTAAACTATGGATAGAAAACTACCCCCCAGAAAGTTTGAAAGTACTTAGAAATAGAAATGATAAGAAAATGGATGGATCACCAACAGCTCAAAATTAGAGAAGTATAGATAAATATGAATCAGCCATAAGAAGTGAATTTGGAGGTTATGACCACAGATATTAGAGAACAAAATAAAGAAGAATAATAAAAAGACAACTAATGACCAAAATTACATCTGCCAAAATGGGTATATGAAGAATACCCCTTGTTGGCATTTAAAGAGAATACTATTACCAAAGCAAAAATTAATCTTAATGAAGCAGAAAAGAGTAGAACCACAATATTTTACAAAATTACCAGAACCATTGTACCAAAAAATTAAAGATTGGGGAAAAAATGAAGGACTTACAGATACTTTAGGATCTAGAATAAAATTTGTATTCTCAATGGTTTATACATATGTGAAACACAAAAGAAAAATTAAAAAATGGAGAAAGTATTAATAAAAAATCTATCATAGCTGTCAAAAAAAAATGGCACCGCAATTCGGATGCACAAAACAAACACTAAAAGATATAAAACTATACGAAAAAGAAAATCGAACAAAGATACATATAAACAACCAAGAGAAAGAAGATATTATCATAACGACTTCCAACCCAACCCGACCTCTCGACCCCCCCCGCCGCTTCTCTCCCTGTCCCTGTTCCCCTGTGCCCCCCCTCGGGCCCCTCTCGCTCCACTTGTCCCCTTCCCCCCCCCCGCTCCCCGCCCCCCCTTGCAGGCCTTCATCCTCGCTGCTGCCCCCTATCGCCCCCTCGCCTCTCTCGCCTGCCTTCCCTGCCCCCTGCTCTAGCCCTTCTGCCGTGTCCGCTCTCGCCCCCCTGCCCCGCCGCCTTCCCTCCGCTCCTGCTGCCCTCTATGCCGCCTTCCCTGTTGACCACCGCCCTTCCCCCTCCTATCCCTGCGCCCCTCCTGCCCTGCAGCCATGTTCGCCCCCCCCGCTCAGCTTTGCTGCCCCCTTTTTGCCCAGCTCCCCGGCCACAGCCTTAGATTCCGTGTTGCCCCCCTATGACATACCAAAAAAAAAAGTGGTTTTGTCGTACACAACGAAGAATATATGTAGTAGTCAAAGAGAAAATGTTATTGATGGTAAATATGCCAAATGGAAGAGCATTCCATACCCATAATAAATAAAGAGTAATAATAAAGCATACAAAGCATAAAAAACACCTATTGAAAATAATTTAGCACGGATGACAGAATAATACACCCTATAGAGAAAAGTGTAATTATGACAGTTAAAGGAAATCTAATATATCAAAAAAATTTAAATTTTATAATAAGGGCACAATTAGACCAGGTATCATTAACAGATACAAATATAGATAATACATTAGACTATATTGGAAATTATCAGGAATTAAAACTAGCACCAGGAATAAAAGGGGAAAGAAAGCGGGAAAAAGTGGACGGAGAGAGGGAAACAAAACAAAAAAATAAAAGGAAGGGAAAAAAAAAAACAAAATGATAAAATATAAATCAGAAAATAAATTTGAAGAATAATTACAGAAGTAATAGATAAATAATGATTATAGTTACAAAGAAATTGACAATGAAAGAAATTTAGAAATAGTAAAAGAAAGATTAAGTACCTCTAGTATTACCAAGTACACAAGCATACAAATACCAAACAAAGAAAACTATCTCATCAAGAATAAGTAAATCTAAGAGAAAAATATGAAATACACAAGAATTATAGCTAGAAGAAGAAATAGCCCCAACAAATCACTATTTTATAACAGGATAATGGATCAAAGAAGATATAAAATTTAATAATACGGCACAAGACAGAAAATTATAGAACAAGAGAACTAGTTTAGAAGAAGCAATATAAAGACAGACATACATACCTGGATTACCTAGTGAAATAATGCTACAAGTGAAGAAGAAACAACCGAGAAAGAAATAGAAATAATACTAGGTTGGAATACATTTATTAAAAATACAATTAAAATATTACCAAGGAAACTATAATATACGTTAGGAATAAAATGGTAGAAAAAGTTAAACCAATAATATAGAAACTGAACAATTGACAATAAATTGTAAAATAAAAGATAATATAAAAAGAACAAGATATAATGAAAATATATATACTGCAAAATTATAATAGAAGGATATCAAAACAGATACATACCCTATGAATAGTACAGGAGCAGAAGAAAACAAGTAAATATAATGTTTACCAGAGATAAATGGGAAAAAATTAAAAACCCCCATGGTAGTAACAGGATTTTAATAACGAAAGGAAGTATGATAAAATATAAGCAAAAAAAAATTAATAAGATAACAAATTGGGAATAAAATATAACAATAGAGAAATCTATAATTTCGAATTTACAACAAAAGAATGTATTCGGAATGCATTTTTTAGATAGATTTTACCCACATAATAACAAAAACACATTTGGTGGTTTACTACACTTGTGGGAAACAGAATAGGAGCAAAAAGAGTAAAAAATAAACAAAGAAAGAAGCTATGGAATGGATAAAAGGCAGTGAAGTGAAAAAAATAAAACAAGAAATGAAAAATATTAGATAAAGACAAGAAACACCAATTGAAATTATTATATTCAACATAGGCAAAATCAACATAATTAATGAACAATTAGAACGATTATACAAAGATTGACCAATACAAGGAGGGAGAGAGAAAACATAAACCAAAGTAAAAATTGAACTAATAGTGAAATAGTATAATAACACCAAAAAAAACCATTAAAATACAATGTTGTGACTTACAAGAATGTAAAATTACACATAAATGAATTATTAGAAAGAAATTACATACAAGAAAGTATAGCAAGCATAAAGCCCGGCATTCTAGTATAAAACACAGTGAATAGTGAACAAAAAAGAGTTTTTTTTTTAAAAGTAGAATGGTCATAGATTAAGAAATTTTTTAAACGCTAAAACTAAAACATATATAACTACACAATAACCTAATAAAATACTAAAAATAAGGACAGATACACGGATTATAACTAGTTCAGCAAATTGACTGTAAATCAGGATTTTATCATTTAAAGTTCGGAAGAAGAATTAACAATATTAACAGCATTCACAGATTACGCAAGTTTCTATGAATGGAATGTACTACTTTCGGATATAAAAATCACCAGGTAAGATATCAGCACTTTATGGATAACTACTTTAACCAATAGAAAATTGCATCGCTATACATAGACGATATACTATATATTCCAAATCACAAGAAGAGCATAAAGTTATTAGAAAATTTTATACCTATAATTAAAAAAATTGAGGGTTTAGCTAAGCAAAAGTAAAGCAGACATAATTGCAACCACAGATAGAATTTTTGGAACTACAAAATAGATTAAAAATGGAATAAAAACAAACAATATAGTAACAAAAAATAATTACCAATTGATGAAATATAGATACAAAAAAGCACATTACATCCTTTCTCGGATTAGTAACAGGTACGAGAACTATATACCAAAAATAGCAGAACATCTAAAAACCATTACATAAAAAAACTTAAAAAAAAAGATTTAGCATATCATTTTGATAATAAAGATAAAAAACATATAAAAAAAATATTAAAAATTTTATCGTAAAAACACACCAAAACTATACCTTTCCTGTGATGAAAATAAAACATTTACTTACATTGTCGAAACAGATCAAGTGATCATAGTTATGGAGGCGTTTTAAATAAAAATATGAAAAAGAAAAAATAGTAGAACACCATTGTAGATATTATCAGGATCCCCTTATACAGAAGCCAAATAAAATGGGAAAAAATAGAAAAGAATTACTTCGCATTATATTATAATGTGTATTGGCATCTTGAACCATATATTGTTTACAATAAAAGTTATTGTAAGAACAGATAACACACAAGTTAAAAGGTGGAAACGAAAAAATTACTTGATAAGTTACAAACAAAAGAAATAAGAGAGACGGTATTTTAAAACTAACTAAATTTTAACATTCACAATTGAGGTAATAAAAACTGACCAAAAATTGATTGCAGACTATTATCAAGACAGAGTTATACAGCCAGGCAAGATAATGTTATGGAAAAACATACTCAAAAACCCTAACTACACTTTTGTAAAAAAGTGAAAGTATGGGAGTGAGAAATTCGAAAGCTAGAAAAGAAAGGAAAGGAAGGAAGAATCTACAAGTCAGCAGCATGACTCTAAAAATGCGGAGACGTAGTTCGGCAGACGGTGTAAATTTTTTTAAAAACAGCCAGCAGAACTAGAAGGGAGACGTTGGAGAAATCCATAAAACCACAGGATAATGTTTGGTTGATGTAGCTGCAGCAAGCACATCTACAACAAGAAGCTAGTGGAATAAGATATAAAATTTAAATATGAACAAAATCTTCGAATATAAACCATTATTCCAAAGAACAGGGAAGAGAAAAGAAAAAAACTCCATGATTTATACCACCACAAATACATACTTACTCAGAAAGTTCATTTAAAACCAAGAAAAAAAGCCTCAACCACATAACCCGCTTCATAATTGAAAACATTATAAAATTCCAAAATTACTTTAAACTCAACACTAGATCTCCAACTACCAAAGACACTAATATGATTTTATTAACACAAAAGTTGACAAGGAGACAATAAGTTAATAGCACAAAGCCGGGTCCAATGCAAATCTAGTAAGAACAATGTTATTAGTATGGATACTTAATACAGTTGTATACCCCAAAACAGGAGAGATGAAATATCTACCATACCAGAGCTATACAAAGCCTTCATGAAACTATAAAAAGAATTACTAAAGGAACATGTTTTATATACAGTTTATTCGGCACCAGCAGAGATATTATTGATGAGATTAAAACAATTATAAAGTATAAAATTGTTTGGACCAGAGATATGTAATTCAGAAGATATGGAAATACAACAAGAGATACAAAAATTGAGGATTTACCAGGAATTCTACGCCAACACAAGAGGTATAGGAATCGAAGATCCTAAATGAACTAACAACAATATTTAAAAGGGAAATTCAGTATGGAGTAATTATGTACGAGAGCAAGTTATGATATATTCAAATCTAAAGAAATCAGGAGAACAAGATATGGAAGCGATAGCCCATGGATACTTAGTCTACTCAAGACAGAGCAAAAACCAACAACAACAAGAGCCAATTAAGGAAGGGTTTTTTCGGAAGAATATTGACCAGATCATTGCAAAATTATTGGACAAAAATACCCGACCATTATGTTCGAAAGTGTCAAGGAGAAGATAACGTCATACAGTATCGTTCAAATCGAATAAAAAAAAAAAAGTATAAAAAGAAAGAAATAATGTTGTAAATTAGAATAACGTATTTTGGTTTTAGTGTCGGTGAATATAAGAACTATGTAAAGAGTCTTTTTACTTTTTACTTTTTTATTTGGTCGCTTTGGTTCGGATGAAAGAAAAAAGCCAAATGTACCAAGTCGTAAAAGTAAATAGTGGGCTGTCGGCCAATCATGTAAAAAGTTTGTCGGCCATTAGTAAAGCTAATAGTATGACGGTGTTGTAATTATGTCTATAAAAGAGGGCATTGTGCCTTCATCAATAAACACACCTTCATTCCCTTTTCTCTCTTATACGTATTCTCTCTCTTTCAGCTTTACACTGGTGTGTAGGATAGATATACAGGATCTGTATACACTATTTCATCCATCTTAGTCCTATATGAAAAATGGGCCTAGAGGCCTCCTAAATTTAGTTTTGTATTTTGTTGTTGGGCCTAAGCCCCTCTTTTTACTTGAATAATTATTAACTTATTATTTAGGACTGGTGGAAATGGGGTCTAAGGCCCAAAAAAATCATTATTCTTATGTTAGTTTAGGACAGGTGCAAATGATTCAAATGGGTCGAAGGCAAAAAACAAAGGCCCAAAGTGCTGGTCCAAACGAACAGAAAATCAGACTTGGCCCAAACTCACTCTTATTTAGGGAAAATTAGAAATTATCAGTATATATATTATATATATTATATATATATATATAGAGAGTATATTATATATATTAGTATATTATATATATATATATTCAAAATAACAACACCTTTAAAAAAAAATATTAGAAATGAAAAATTTAATAATAGAGTATTGCCTTTTACCTTCCTTTTATTTCTAAAATTAGTCTCACTTTTTGACTAAAAAATAATAGACCCAATTGTCCACTTTTCATTATGTAAGTTTTTTTACCCAAATTTTATCATTTCTATTTTTTTTCTCTAATTATTTCTTTCATTATTTCATATCCTCGAGTAACTTTAAACCTTGTCTTTTTTCTTGAATTAGAATCCTCAGTTTTTCTAAGAAATCTTAGAAACCATTTAAAATATTTTCAACCTTTCTCAGAGTATTGAGATATAGAAGTATTTTATATATTTTGTATGTTGGATCTGGTTCTGGAAGAAGTATCAGGTGAAGAAGTGTCATTTTTGAAGTCTCAATCTTAGGATAAATCGCTCAAAAGTATAGAATTGGATATGAAAGATGTGTTGGTGAAGAAGTGTAATTTTCACATGTTAATATTTCAAAAATTGATAAAATCATTCCGGGTGATGAAAAACAAATTTATGACATGTTGCATTTTGTATCTAAACTATCAAATTGTATTTTTTATTGTTTGTTGCATTTTGTATTCATTATAAAATTCATGTTTATCTTGCTAAAGGTCTGGTATTTATAGGTGTAACATGTATTTATTTTGTATGTGAGATCTATTTCAAATTATGTATATGTTTAGCTTTGTATTAGATAAATAGTTCTACAGAATTTTGTATGCTATTCTAAATTAAGCTTCATACTTTTTTTTTGTTGTATAAATTACAACTATATGCCAACAAGTTTAGTATTTTTTGTGTTCATTTTTGTGTTTCAATCTCATTTTGTATGCGAACAAGTGTTGTATTTGTTTTTTATTTTGTATTAATTCTAAGTGTATGCCAACAAGTTTTAATTTTTTTATGCTAACTTTGTATTTTAATATAATTATATATTTCAACCTCACTTTGTATACCAACAAGTTTTGTATTTCTTTTTTATTATGTATTAATTTAAAATGTTTGCTAACAAGTTTTAGATTTTTTCTGATCACTTAGTATTTCAATATCACTTTGTTTGACAACAAACTTTGTATTTTTCTTATTTTGTATTCATTCTAAAAATATTCTTAATTGACGAGAAAAATCTTAAATCAATAGCCTCCAATAAGACATAGATTGAATATTTTTAATGGAGAGTTAAAATTAATATTTAAAACTTGATATTTGAGGGAGAGAGAAATAATGTCAATTGTTGAACAAAACACGTATAAAAATAAATTTTGTAAAATTTTAATCCCAAAAATAAAAGATGAAAAGATCATAAGTGTAGTAAAAAAGAATTTAGGCCGACTTAAAGTTATACAAAATTTATGATTAGTAATTATGGTAACTTTGTTGGTTTAAATTTAAAAATTACTAAAATATTATTTTCTTTGATTTTTTCCATTCTTTGGGTTAACTAATAATATCTTCTAAAATTAAGCAAATGAAAAAAATACATAAATCAATAATATAATAAATTAAAATATTGACATCTTTAATAAATATTATAAGGTCTGCTATGAGGCCCCATTAATATTTAGAATATTGTTGTTTTGAAAATTTTCCCTTTTATTTTGTTTCGTATTTGTTAATTGTTTATTTTCTGGTCAATTTTTAAGGTTTTCCTGATACAATTTCCCCAAGAGATAGTCATTTCGATATTTTCCAAAGCCTAATAAATAAACTGATCTTTCTACTTAAATTAGTTTGAAATAATTACTTAAGCAATCCCTTATACTATTTCAATTTACCCTAAAAATGATTTCAAGTGATAATGTTTGTATATTTCGTAAACTTTTCTAGGATGCTTATTTTAAAGGAATTAGTCAAATAGTTAATTTCTGAATATCACATGTTAGCGTATATTTCATATGCTCTAAAATCCTTCCCGAAATGCTAATATAAACCTCGAGCCCTTTAAATATGTTCATTAGATGCTCCCTTTTTTATTATTTTTAAAATATAGTTTTTCTTGATTTTTATAAAATCATTTGTTTTCTCTTTTTTAAATAAAACAACGATACACCACAAAACCATTCGGCCCTTCCGGTAAGGTCAATACCGAAAGTGCAAAAACATCTATCCTTTTAACTCTTGGAAAATTTTCCTTGAAATCTTGGGACCACACAAATTTAGCCTTCTTTTGAGTCAGTCGTTAAAGGAGAAAAAATAGAAGAAAATCCCTCAACTAAACTTCTATTGTAATCGGCTAAACCCAAAAAACTTCTAATGTTGGAACGAGAAAGAGTCTACGACAACTGTTGACCGCATCCGTCTTCTTAGGATCTACCTCAATAACCTTAATTCACACAATATGACAAAGAAAAAAGAGGAAAACCTAACCAAAATTCACACTTGCTAAACTTTGCAAAAAGTTATTGGTCCTTAAGAATATTCAACACAATCCTTAAATGGTCAACATGCTCATTCTCACTCGTTGAATAGATCAAAATATCATCAATAAACACAATTACAAACATATCAAGGCATCGTATAAACACCCTATTCATCAAACCCATAAACGTCATTGGAGCATTAGTCAACCCAAATGAATTTACCACAAACTTATATTGACCATAGAGGAATCTGAAATTCGTCTTTGGAATATCATACCCTCTCACCCTCAATTCGTGATAACCTGAACAAAGATCAATTTTAGAGAAATAATTAGCCCCTTAAAGTTGGTCAAACAAGTCATCTCTCCTTGGAAGAGGATAATTATTTTTACGGTCACTTTGTTTAATTGACTATAACAAATGCAAATTCGAAGAGACTCATCTTTCTTTCTAACAAATAATATAGTAGCACCCTATGGAGAGATATTTGGTACGATGAAACCCTTATCGAACAAATACCTTAGTTTCTCTTTCAACTCTTTTAACTCCAATGTGTTCAGTCTATAAGGAGGATTAGAGATAGGTTTGCTTATCCGGGAGAAGGTCAGTACTGAAATCTATATCCTACTTGGAACGAATACCGGGTAAATCATCGGGGAAAACTTCTGGAATTCATTAACTACGGGGACTGATTCAAGAGTAGGGGTATCAAAATCTACATTCCTAATCCTAACAAGATGATAAAAGCAGCCTTTTGAAATCTTCCCCCTAGATTTAAGGTAGGACACAAATTGACCCCAAGGCATTGAATTTCCCCCTGTCCCCTCTATGATAGGCTTTTGTAATTGGAATCTTACCACCCGAATACTACAATCATCAGAGGCATAACATCCATACAGTCAAACCATACAAGGAATCACATCAAATTCTAACATGTAAACCTCTACAAAATCAATAATAGTAAGTTTATGGGATTAGGAAACATGACATCTCCTATAGACCCTATTAGCCACCACAAAATAACCAACATGAGTAGAGACAGAAAAAGTTTTTTAGAGCACTTTTGGGGAAACATCAAATCTCATCGCCACATACGTTTTAACAAAATATAAAGTAACACCTGGATCTAACAAAGTTTACACATTATGAAGAAAAACTTTTAACATACCGATGACTATATCAGAGGTGTTCTCTTTGCATCCTCAGGATTAGAGAGCATAAAAGCAGTTTTGTTTCGAATCATTTGAGTATGAACTTCTAGGAGGGGCTTGCCTGAGCTCTATTACCTTGAAATTGAGCAACGATAAATCTCTAACATTTTGTCCAATCTTTCTACAACCCATTAGAAACATTAGTGTGTGTAGACACAAACCGAGTTTTATCCATTCACAAACCCATGTTTTTATCAACTTCACACACAAGTAGATATAGTAGAAGAAGAGCCACCTCCATTTCCTACATAAGGTTTAGGGTTAACCACTTTTTCCTTATTTGATTTAGAAGGGACATCAAATGAACCTTGACAAGAAAACCTTTTTTGAAATCCAGGAAGACATTTTCCTTTGAACTTTGCATTAGACTAGTTTGAATCACTGGTAAGATGAGAGATGTTTATGTCATCAATGAGCATGGTGAAACACCATTCTTTGACCATCATATCAGATATACCTGTTACAAATTTACTCATCTTAACTCTAAGATCTCCCACCATAGTTGGAGAATACCTAGACAATCGGTTGAGCTTTAGGGAATACTCCTCCACACTCATACTTCCTTGACAAAGGTTAATAAATTATGGAACTTTTTCTTTTATCAATTCAAGGGGAAATAACCTTTCAATAAAAGTTGATTTAAACATTTCTCACTCTACGGGAACCGCTCCAACTGGCCTTTCCTCTTTCCACTAATAATGTCATATTTGAGAAACCCCCTTCAATTGGTAAACAAAAAATTTCGCTTTCTCTACTGGTGTCACCCCCATAAATACAAATACCTTATACCCCTCATTGATAAACTTTTGACGGTCCTCCTCAAATTTGGAGCCATAAAATTCTAGATGGTTCATTCTCATGAAATCCTAACTCTCGATGCCGCCATAACCACATTTAGTTCACGTGAGCTACCAAGTCTTGATTATATTGTTCTTTCATAGATTGGGTAAACAATATGAAAAGACAACCTAACCTTTGTATTATTCATATTCTCACACAAAGGATTAATTATAGCCTGAGTAGGATCTCCTTGTTCGAGATTGTCACCCTTCATCCTTCTAGTAGACATTCCAGTCATCATCTGTTGAAGAAAAAAAAAGGAAATGATTAGGAGAGGGAAATATTTTAGAGTTAAACTCTAAGGCACGTCTTAAGAGCATGAAAAAGTGAAATTTCCTAAACTTCTTGTAGCCTCTCATTAATAAATGCGGCGCGCTGCACACTCATAAACAAGCCTATACTGGACGTGTCTAATGAGACATCATCCTTGGATCCTATACCTTATGCTCTCCTTAAAAATTTTGTTATGCCCCACGAGTACTCCCTGGATGTAACATGACACATAGAACCCTAAGGACTTCATAAAAGCCACTTAGCTCTCATTAACATAAGAAATAGAATTATAAGAGTAAAACAAATTTCAAGTCTAAAAAAACGTTTCAAAATAAAGCAGAAGTCTAGACACTTGTCTCATTATAGCCATTTATTACAATACCGAATGAAATTGGGCCTAGCCCATACATAATGTAAGAATAGGATGGAAACTAAAATGATAACTCGGTTCTCAAACCATGAGGACTTACAAAGCTCTTAAAGAAATCGAAGTCCAATTTATAGCTCCCTGTTTGTCAAACCATACATTTGGGGAAAATGTTGGCAAAAGTATGTGTTAGTACAAAAATTCATTAAGTATAATAACTATGCATAAACATGCATGAAAAATGCAAAAGGGGACATTTTATTTCAAAGTATACAATTTTCCAAGTTCAACATCATATACGAGAATAGAAATGATAAGTCATCAACCTAGATGATAAAGGTCAACCTCATATTTGAACACTTTGAACTCATGTACCATACCTCTTGAAGTAAACTTAGTTCATTATTCATTTACTTGTCGTGAGAGATAAGTCTTAACCGACATGAGACCATGTGATCTATAACATGATTACTCTGTGTAACCGATACCGAAATTTGTTGTCCTACTATTCTAAGGTAGAACCATGAACTAGATTGAATGGATAAAATACCTAAATATCCTAAAAGGGAAAGTACTTTATGGCGTACGGACATTGCTACTAGAAATCAGGAATCAACTAACGTAAAAAGTTCCTATCTCATGAGACATGCATTAGAAGCCCAACCTTAACTGAAGTAAAAGACTTCCATCTCATTTCAATATCTACTTTGTGCTAAGCACAAATCCCACATAGTACATATTAAGTCTTACTTAACTCATGTCTCATGGAAGTACTTGATTAAACAACCAATCCAAGTAAGTTCATTAGTATATCTCATTAGATCATGCTTGAGAAAACCTTTCACCTGCATGTCTACATGTAAATCTTAGATTCAATTAGGTTAAAAAGATTTCCAAGATTAGAATCATAATTATGTGAGAAAACCTTTTACATCATGTTCATCATGTGTTCATGAGAATGTCCTTTCAATCAATACCACAACATTATCATAATCATTGACACTTTACTGTCAAACTATCCTTACATCATATACATAAATTTCATGAAAACATGAATAATCTCACAAATTATCCTTTAAAGCTTAAAACCTACTTTAAATTATCATATCTAGAATTCATGTATTAGACATGGAATTCATTATAATTCATATGATCCTATAAATTCATGCATCAATTGATAAAATCCCTCTTTCGTCAACATAGACCGACATTATAATATCACATAGAGAAATATGGGGATCTTCATAAGTTCTTGGGAATGCATCATAAAAACCATAGGAAATGATAAATTCAAGCTTATAATTACATAATTCAACAATTAGAACCATGTTTTAAACGAACCCATAAATTTTGAATCAAATCCTAACAATGGAGAATTTTCTTTCTTTCTTTCAAAATTGAATTTTGAAGGATCTCCATGGATGAAACCTATCATAAATGTTTTTGAAAAAAGTCCAATGCTAAGACTTAATAGAGATAATTGATCCTTTGCTTGAAAGCTTAAGTGAAATCTTTTCTTCTTAGAGAATATCTGAGAGGAGTTGCTTTTCTTTTTGGGATTTTGGTATAATGAATTAAATGGGTCTAATTTGGGGGGTAAAAATCTTATATAAGCATTAAAAATGTAGGAAAAATTACATAGTATAGGAATTAATTGATTATAAAAAGACCCAATTATCCATAAGTTAAGTGCCAGCTGCGTCCGATTACTAACTGGCGGACCCAAACAACGGACTGTAGATGAACCTACGGTACGTCTGGGTGAACCGTGGTTGGTGGTTAGTGAATTTTGACTCGACCTATGACCACTGGACCGCAGGTCCTGGACCCTGCAATGGTCTATTGTTAAGACGTACTCCACGCTTGGCTAGTTCCGGGGGCAACCATCAGTAGACCCATTCAATGAATTATGGTCTGACCCACGCCCATCCTGGTGGACCATCAATCCTGCTCATAAATTCAAATTTTGTGGGCTCTAACCACGGACAACACCTAAAGTCTATGGGTCCACCTACTAACCATCGGTGGTGCTCGTGGATGGTACCTAAAGGTTCTGAATTTCTAGTTCATTACCCTTATTTGGATACTGGGTTTATTGGTATTGTTCCCTAAGACACTACTAAACTCGCTTTGGTACATTGAGATCAATAAACCTTGGAACAGATACAAACTTTTTCACGACTCATACCGTCGTGATTGATTCCCACACTAACCCTTTGGTGGGAGAATCATTACTATAATCCAACTAAGAAACCTAATGAAAAAATAGATCATTTAAAGATATGGAAGCAGGTTTAAATGTCTAAAAAAAACTGGAGTTCCCATAAACTCCAAAAGTTAACAAAACAGTTACCAATAATTGCGGAAAAAAACGTTTAGAATTTAAAAGTCAATTTACCAAAACCCTAATAATGAAACGTCTAAGAATAAGGTACACAACCCAGAATGCTAAAACATAATAAATGTCTTAAGATGTAGTGTAGGTCAAAAGAGAATGGACTAAAAAAATGAGAACTCATGGCGACTTGGAAGAACTGGCTCACCCTTGAATTCGGTCTTCGATCAATGATCTCCTAAATGAAGTCTGATAGTGTTCCTTTGATGATTTCTTGTACTAAAAAAAGAAACAACAAGTGCAGTATTAGTACACAACCACAATGTACTAGTAGCATCACACGACTACTCCCATAAGCACAATATACAAAAATAATCACAACATAGTAAACATACATATACACAATACAATTTAGTCATCATAATACATTTTAGTCATCATAATAGAGCAACACAAGTAGACATAACATAAAAATCATAATTGTCCTCCCATGGAACCTACACCTAAATTGTTAGTGTATCATAATGTGACACCCGATCCAATATATTTGTCGGAACGTGACACATGATCCAATATATTTGTTGGAACATGACACAAAATCAAGTTAGCACAACCACAATCGGAATCACACTCATAAAGAACAATGCCCATAGTTATAAAATCAACCAATGGTTTCATGAAATATAATTATTCATATACATATAATCATTTGCATTAGATTTGATTCACATTCCTTGTATTCATACATGCATGCATTCAACGAAGCAATTAACCGACATATATCACACAAAAAAAATTCAACCATCACCCCTATAGAAATCAATCTTGAATCCTATCCTTCCCTTTTTTATATTTTTTCTGCTTGTTCTAGGGATACATACAATTAATATAAGCATTGATCAATAATGAACATCTAAATTTACTCGGATTATAACAAATCACATAACGCAAAACAAAACCGATGATCCTACCTGCTATGCTAGACTACATTCTTATAGACCAGCCCCACCCTGATGTGATTAATCCCACTGTGTGGGATTACACGGAGACACAATCCCGGAATTTTAGTTCCATACTCCAAATTTACAACACACTTTCAAAATAGGAAGTTCAGTAACTACCTCTATACGCCAAGATTAGTTTTGGGAGTTCTACTCACCCAAATTCGATTCCCTAAAGTCGTAAAAGCTCCTTAACGTCTCAGATATCCCCTCATGTGATCAAAATAATAAATAGATTCCTCGTTCATTACCTGAATTCCCTATAACTTACATCTTTATGATTTTGTCCGAATATGGACTAGGCTACATACTTCAAAATTACTGTTAAAGGTTTTTCTGGCCCTAATTCTTTCCCGGTTGGATTTTTCTATAAAGACGGGAACATGTCATTTTAGTTTCAACTAATTTTTTTCTATTCTTTGTTAACGATTAACACACAAAAATAGTTGGAGAGTCTCAATGATTAAACTTAACCTTTCTTGATTCTCCTAATGACTTGTAAATGTTTTTATTCCTATATCTTTCCCAGCTCATGCCCTAAAGTTTATCAAACATTTACTTGGTTTGTTCATAATTCATTAGTTGTTCCTTTTAAAAAGAACATATTTCAAAACATTTTTAATTCTTAAATATGATTAGAAAGTTTTTAGAAACTTAATGAGATCTTTTTATGATTTAATAGGTCTATAATAACAAAGAAACACACATCTGAGAATATGAGGGGCTCATATCTTTCACATAATTAATTTATTATGACATATTTAGGGGTGTTTATGAACAATGAAAAAGAAGAGCACGGAAAACATGTTGATATTGACTAAAGAATGATTAATAGGCTATTATATTGAGTATCTTATACTTTGCATGCATGTCACAACCCAATTACTCAAGTCTTGATGGAGGCTCTACTATAACCCACCAGTAGACAAGAGAACCTTTACCACAGAACTACAAGTAGTGGCATTGAAGGAAAATTGAAACAATAACATAAATCACAGAAATCATAGAGGGAGAAGAGGAAGCAAACAAAAATATGTATACAAATAAGAGATCCCTCCCAGAACCTAGAAATCACATGTACAGAGCTACTAAGAAAATGAGTACAAGTACCAAAAGTGGACCATAGAAACAAGATTGTCTAAAAAAGAAGAAATCAAGTGATATATATAGATGGAGACTAGTGCAGCTCGCTGTCAAAACACAGGTCTTTGGTCGCTGTCAATACACCAAGTGTTCACCCTATCTCTGAATCAGACTGATGTAGCTCGCTGTCAACACTTGTAGCTTGTGATTGAAACTGCATCACAAAAATAAATGTAGAGTGTAGTATGAGTACTAAACAAACAGGTACCTGTTATGTCCAAAAGCACAAGCAAGTGCACATGGTCACTCAAGACCCAAAGGACTTCAAATAAGCAAATAACTTTTTTTTGCATCTAAACTAAATTTACTCAAGAGGAAATTACTTTTAGAAATTTTTTTATCACTACTTACAACTAATTAGATGCTATCATAAATTAATCACGTTAGTCAAACAACTTCAAACAAGAGAATATCACAATAATAAAAGGTATCCCAAGGTTGTAGCATAGATCAATTTCTGGCATAATATTGATTTATTCGAGTATTCGACGATTTAACCTCATTATGGATTATAAAGTTTTCTTTTACGATCACAATCTTTTGACTTCTAATCGCCTACCACCATTCATAACCTAGATGCATCGTTGAGCTGGGTTAGGCTTGAAAAAATGATCATATTTAGTATTCATCTTGTATAAAAACCAAGTATAGTATATGAATATAAGACTATCCTCTATACAAAACGTTCTAGATTCTAACCTAGAATGTAGACACTTCTCCCTTCATCTTCTGAGTTGAAGAGTGGAACACCAAATTTATTAAATGTTGATCGAGCATTAAAATTGTAAAACAAGAATACAAGCACAAATCATTATCCAACCTTTCTCATTCTAGAAACAAATTCTATTTGAATATAACCGGTAGCTACAATCCTAGAATAGGGTACGTTAACTAATCATAACACAAAATATCAAAAGCAATGTTTGTCAATCATACAAGAATTTACCAAGATAAAAAAGGAGAAGGAAAACCCTAGAAAATATAATTAAACTGCCTACAATGTTGTGCTCCCGTCTATTTGAAACTTGAAAAAATATAAAAATGAAACACTTAAACTATTTATAGTCCAAATTAACAACACGTGGCCAATTTCTGGTGTAAAGGTCTGCATCGCACACTTGTTCCCTCGCCTACATTTGTGCAAAAGTAAAACCAATCTGTATCGCATTTCCATCGCAGACTGCTCTATTATGTGGAATTTGTTTTCTTCATGGACGTTCTAGACCACAATACGGAGGTGGTCCCTTGTAATGCATTTTCCAACTTCTTAGTCCGTTTTCTCCGTAACTTCGTCTTCTATTTTCAAAGATATGTCCAGGTGTCCTATTTTGGCTCGTTTTTCCTTGCTCTTCACCCTGAAACATCTAATCATATTGGTTAGAAAAAGTGACATAAAAATACTCTCAAAACTAAACTCCGATACTTTAAATTCTCTAAAACTTAGCTATATGTATATGATAAATTAATTGTCGAGTGCAAAAATATGCCTAAGATCAGTACCACCAAGAAAAGAAAAGTGATATGAGATGGGAGAATCTTAAAAAATAGCATAATCAAGAACAACAAATCTAACATATATGCATACGAGTTACTAACACACAAACAAAAGGAGAATAACCAACAAAATCTGACTGGAGTCCCACAAACCCGAAGGTTACACGTGTGCGCAAGCTAAATGTAAAACCCGAGCAGACTATCATAAGCTTGACATGTACAAGGAAGAGAAAAAAATGGAATAAGAGGACCTAACTATGTTCCGTAGATTTCGATAACTTTCCACAGACTCAAACTTAACCAATCCATATGCTTAAAGTTCATACAAAACTTATAGGGATTAAGGACTTTGACCAAATTGATACTTTAGGATAAAGGATTTGTATCGAGATCTTGAGTACTTGAACCAAGGCTTAGGATAATACTTGACTTTAACCACATATTAATATGATCAAGGACTTGAACCGTGGTGAGTAGATTTAGACTTGAGTAAAGTCAAAATAAGTGGTGGAATTGAATCATAACTGCAAATTGCGGTGGACTTGAACAACTACTAAAGAAAGACAGGACTTAAACTAAGGCTATCATACTAAGGTGAGGACTCAAACCATGTTTGGAAAATTGAATTGGGGGACTTGAACCACTAATAGATGTAAATTGGGTAGAAATATGATAGAAGTCCAATCAATCATCATGGGGAGTATCAATAATCTCAGCTCTATAAATAAATAACTCCATCTTGAACCATATCCAACAAGAAAAGACGAGTATCTTCCAGAAAAAATTATAGACACCCAAATCGATGAAAATAGAGAATTCATGAATATATGGTTCGAAGTGCAATATTACAGCCTAGATAAGTCCCAAACTATTAGACCTGGGTCTGCTACATAAGTCTACAGAGAGCTAAGATATTTGTAGCGGTGTCGGGGAGACTATAAGGCCTAACAATACCAAAAGGATGCAAGTCTATGATAATCACTGGCCTAATCCTTGAGTAAGTCTAAACATTCTCCAATAATATTTAAGAATCACAAATAAGGGACACTACAATGTGTGAATACAACAGACATGCTTCAACTGCCCGAAAACTCAATAGGTAGCCTAAATCATGGATTCTAGGAATGTAATAACCACTAATTCAATCGAAAATTCAAACAAATCAACATACAATTACTTAACCATGCTAATTCATAGGGAGAGGGAAGTCGTGGTCTAGTTGTATACCGACCACACACACTCCAAATCATCTTGTTAGAGCTTTTCTCTTCCGCACATCGTCAGAACTGTGCAACACTATCAAAAATAGAATCACAACATCAATATAGTCGTTCACAACAATCTTATTTTTCTGAGACAAAATCAAGATTGGGTCGAAAATTAGATTGTTGCAACCCATCGTGGATCCCAAAATGGACTCCATGAAAACGTTCATTTTATCTGCCCCAAATTGTATCTCAAAATGGAATAAAATTTGTGACTCAGAATTGTCCGAAATCAGTCCATGCATTTTAATCACTGTTGATGCAAAAGAAGAAGAACAGGAAGCAACTAACACCCGTAAATAACCACAAATGAAAATCCCCCCTCCCCGAGCACTCTAATGTGTAGCCACACCAACTTTGAGCAATCCAACCTTTGGATCACCCAATATAGAGCTAAAATAAGAGAGAAGTCATGTTTAGTACTGATGTACCATGGTTTCACGATATTTTTAATGTTTTTTCCTTATGTTTAGTGGGTGTCAAAAAGCCTTTTTGTATTGATTTTTATATAAGTTTCTCCTTATTTTTAGGAAATCTGTCCAAAGATGAACGCAAAAGTTTTTCAGCGAGAAATGCAGAAGAGACCACCTATGTAGGTTATGACGGTCCTTCGAGTCTGTGACGGTCCGTCGAGTCAGTGACGGTCCGTAGGTGGCATCGTAGTTAGGAGACAAGCTGCTGAAGGAAGATGGGGAACTCTAACCTAGTATGGTATTGCAGAAGTCCTTGACGGACCGTCATAGCCACGACGGTCCGTCCTGCTGGTTCTTCATAATGATCAGGAAGAAGTTAAACTATTATGTAACGGAGATCCTCGACGGACCGTCGTGCTTAAAACGGACCGTCATACCTGTTCATTGAGGGTAATGAAGAAAGCAACAAAATAATTTGTAAATTATGGGACGATGGAGGCCATGACAGCCCGTCGTGACCACTACGGTCAGTCACGAAGTCCTCGACTCAGACGCATTTGGACAAATTTTTAGTGATTAGAGTCCTTCTTTTATTAGGTTTTTGTTTTTATTACAAATAGTTCGAAAAAACCTCGTTTCTGGGGTGAGACTGTGAGACTTTTGGTTAGACTTTTTGATAATTTTTAGTTCTCTTGTTCAAGTATTGAAGAATTAATTTCAGTAATTGATACACTTTTTCTGGAATTGATTGTTGGTGTTTTGTTGATTAATTAAGTGAATTTTTGGATTTTATTATTTTTCATTTGAGTAAGTGCATGAATTCTTATATTAAATATATGAATAGTGTGATTATGACCATGGGTAAATAAACTCCAGAACTAGGATTGTGGGAACCATGGGTGAACAATGAGGTAAAATTTAACTAAAATAGCAATTCTAGAATAGTGTCTTGCATATATTGATAATTCTTTCATTTAGAAGTCTTTTTAACGGATGGCCAACATTAGAACTCGCCTTAATGCTACTTGCCGGACTAAGGATGTAGATAATAGAAAAATAGTTATCAACATAGATTTAGTGTACAGTATCTAATAGGACGGTATCGGTTGGTACGAGGTAATAACTTAGTCAAATATCGAATACAATGCTTAATATGAGGAGGGTTAGTATAACAACACACGTTGCCGGACCAAGGTGCAAAGTGAAATTTTCTACATGACGGACCAAGGTTTTAGAGATACATAACTTATCACATTACATTTTAGATACAAGGAAAGAATTGTTATAGTTAGAATTATCAAGTTAGGATCCTGTGGGGAACACTTAAGCCCTAGTTAATTTTATTAATTGATTAAGCTCTAAGATTTGAATTTGTTAGTTGTTTACTTTAGTTTAGTTAATTATTTTCATTAATTTAGAAATAAAACCCCCTTCTTTGTCTTTTGTTTTCTAAGGAAATAGTTGACTAAATAATAGTAATAATAGAATAAAGTTAAGTCTGAACTATTTTCCTCGTGGGATCGATCCCAACCTCATTAGTTTGGTTCTTTACTTGATACGACCGCTTTACTTCTTACTTGACAAGTAAGTTTGAGCGTATCAAATTTTGGTGTCGCTGCCGGGGAAATTAGCTTTTAGATTAACTTAAACTTATTACTAAAGTTTAGTCAATATTTTCTTGATTTTACTTTTCTATTGTTTTTTATTCTTGCAAAACTAACTTCCTTGTATGCCAAATACACGAAGATGAAGAGAACCCTTGTTTCCCTACGACCACGAATTAGAGCGTACACTACGCAATATGAATCCAAAATTTGGGTATTAATGATGATGATCCATACCAGATGATACCAGCTCAAGTTGATGCTCATGGTTAGTTATAACCCGATGATCCTGGTGAAAATCAACAAAGGGGACAAAATCCCGCTCCACGTTCTCAAGAATATTACAGAGGTTATGATAATATTGCATACTCTGATGGGCCACTTGTCTTGCGCCCTTTACCACAAGGACACACCTTTGTGGTAACTAGTAGTCTGATGCAAATTCTCAGTGCTAGAGGTTTGTTTTCAGGGCTACCTTCAGAGGACCCACATGCCCATATAACTAAGGTAAGGGTAGTGTGTAAAAGCTGTGTAGGGAGGTCTGATTTGAATTTGGATGTAATAGGGCTAAGGGCTAAGAGTATTTCCTCTCTCACTGACGGGAGAGGCTGCTATTTGGTTCACTGAGCTCCCTTATAACTGAATTTTCACTTGGAACCAACTAAAGGACGTTTTCTTAGCACGTTATTACCCGGTCTCCAAGAAACTAAACCACAAAGAAAAAGTGAAACTTTGTGGCACTACCAGGAGAGTCAGTTAGCAGTTCTTGGGATAGATTCACTTCATTTTTGAGAATTATCCCCAATCACCACATAGATGATGAGTCACTGAAGGAATACTTCTATCGGGGACAAGATGATAATAATAAAGCGGTATTGGATACTATATCGGGTGGTTCTTATGGGGAGTGTCCTTATTCCGAGATTGCCGAAATAAATCTTGGAGTACTAGAAAGTCAGATACTGGAAGAAATACCTATGTAGTGCAATCCACACACAACCCAGCCACATATGAGATTTGTGAAGAGATGGCTCAGATGAGAATTAAGCCTGGGTTGGTATTAAAACATGTAACTAGGGTGCATAAATGATAAATGCAGTGAACTACTTGTCTAAACCACCACCACCAAATGATGAATATTACTATGACAAGGATTCCTATGCGGTAAATGAGTAGACGGGGGGTTTTCGACCGAATGCGCAAGGCTCAAATCAAGAGAATTGACGCCAAGGTCAAGGAAACCAAGGTCGAAACTATGGTAACTATAACCGTGAGTGTAATTTTGTCCGAGAGAGAAATTACAACCACGACAACAACTTCAACAGGGTTAACTATGGTAACAGAAATGATAGGAATGGGCCCTATGTTCCTCCTCAAAATTGTGAAGTTGTTCCTAGGGATGGTGGAGGTAGTCTGGCACGAGTTGAGGATATGTTTCAGAAAATGATGAGGAGGTTCGATGCAAGTGATGAGCACATTAAAGAGTTAAGGAGTGATTTAACGGGTATTGGATAGAAAGTCGATACACATGCAATATCGATTAAGTAGCTTGACTTTCAAATGACCCAATTATCTACGACAGTGAGAAAACGGAAACCGGGAACACTTCCTAGCAACACTATCCAAAATTCTAAAAATGATGGACACTATATTACAATCACTACTCGAGGTGGTAAACAAACTATTGACACACCTATGCCGTCTAATGAGGAAAAAGTGAGAAAGGATAATGATAAGGTGGTAGAGGATAGTGGTGAAGCATAAGATAGCACTGGAAAAAATGCGAAAGCACCTATAAAGGTAACTCCCATGCCTAGAACACCACCACTCTTTCCTCAAAGATTAGTGAAAAAGACGGAGGATGGTAAATATTGGCATTTTATAACAATGTTGATGCATCTTTCTATCAATGTCCCTTTGGTAGAAGCTCTAGAAAAAATGCCCTGTTATGCCAAGTTTATCTGGTTACAAAGAAAAGATCGGTCACTTTTGAGGATGATGATAGAATGTAGCATTGTAGTGCTATTGCTACAAGATATCTAGTACAAAAGAAAAAAGATCCATGTGCGTTCACTATTCCTTGTACAATTGGGTTATTACATTTTGCAAAAGCATTATGTGATCTGGGGAAAGCATAAAACTCATGCCCCTCTCGATTTACAAGAAGTTGGGTTTGGGTGATCCAAAGCCCATTGCGATAAGGCTAATGACGGCTGATCGAACAGTAAAAAGTCCCGTAGCGATACTCCACGATTTGCCAGTAAAAGTGGAGTCGTTCATATTTTTGGCAGATTTTGTTATTCTTGATTGTGAAATCTATTTTGATGTGCCTATCATTCTTGCGAGGCCATTCCTTGCTACAGGTAGAGTTTTAGTTGATACGGAAAAAGGCAAATGAATTTTTAGTTGAACAATGAAGAAGTGAACTTCAACATTTGTAGGTCCATGAGGAAGAGTGGTGAGCTCCAATCGGTATCTTCTATATCCTACAAAGTTGGTAAGTCACCGGAGACACAAATAGAAGAACGTCTAGGTGTAGAAGCATTAAAACAGTGATAATGAATTTTGATAACGATTGCATTGAAGAGTATGGGTCATTATTCGCGTCTCTGAATCGTGGTGATGTTCGGTTTAAACCGAAGCAATATGAGTTATACATGAAGAGTCGCGAGTCTCCACCCACGAAACCATCTATAGAGGAGGATCCAAAGTTAAAACTAAAAGCTCTCCCACCTCATCTCAGGTATGAATTCTTAGGAAATGGTAAGACTTTGCCGGTAATCATTACATCAGACCTGAATGAATAACCAGTTGAGAGTTTTGTGAAAGTGCTACAAAGGTTCAAAAGAGCTACTAGGTGGACTATTGCGGACATTATTGGGATCCCTCCTGGTATTTTTTCTCATAAAATCAAATTGATGCCTGATCATAAGCCAAGTATTGAGCACTAGAGTCGCTTAAATCCACCTACGCAAGAGGTTGTTAAGAAGGAAATCATTACATGGTTGGATGCCGGAGTAATATATCCGATCACCGATAGTAGTTGGGTATATCCTTTTCAGTGTGTACCTAAGAAAGGGGAAATGACTGTGGTCTCCAATGAAAAAAGTGAATTTGTTCAAATGAGACCGGGTACAATATGGACGGTGTGTATGAATTACCGTAAATTAAATGCATGGACCAAAAAAGACCATTTTCCTATGCCCTTCATTGATCAGATGTTAGATAGACATGCTGGAAAATGGTGGTACTATTTTCTTGATGAAGTCTGAGTAATCAAGTGTCTTTAGTTGTGCCGCGACGTTAAATCGGGCACTAGTTTGGAGGCAACCCAATACGTATCCTCTAACCCAACTATAGTTTTCTTTCTAGTAATGGTATCATTTTCTACTAATGGGTTTTAAATTTGTAGGTAGCACATCACCAGGAAATTCTGCAGAAAATCACTCCGCCACTTTCACTTACAGATATATCGACGTACCGTCATGCTTGTGAAGGACCGTCTCATAAATCTGTCATGCCAGGTACGTTTTTTAGTTATTTTCAAAATTAGGGCATCTGCGATGAAACCCTTGACGGACCGTTCTCAGGGACTCGTTGCATCATTAACCAACAACTTTACCCCACCCGGTTGGGGAATTTTCAAAGTTTTCAACCTTTTAAACTCCCCACCTCTTCATTTAAACCGTTTCTTTACCTCTTTCTCACATTTCCTCCCTTTCCAACTTCCTGAATTTCTCATCCTCTTCTCTATCAACTGATCCACATCACTTCCTCAAATCTCCTTTCTACTAGTCGGAGTCTGCTGCTGTGTTTTTGCGCTTGATGGTGGTGCCTCCACTGCTTGTTTTTTTTCTCCCCTCTTGCAGTAATTTTGTCCTCGAATCTCTCTACCCATTTACACTGCATTTGTTTTTCAATTACTAGTGGCTATTTCCATTTGGTGGGTTTTGCTCTTTGATCCAATTGTGTCTAACCTAGGTGAGAGTCTTCGAATTGTGCCTTGTTAAAACTCAAAAATTTTGTGTTTTAGCATTGCTAGTTTTGCTAGTATTTGGGTTTTATAAAACAAAATGTAGGATAATATTACCGTATTCTTTTTTAGTCCACAAAACAAGCAAAAGTCGATGAGTGTGACATCCTCCTTTCCTGTCACTGAATGACAGAACGAGACCCTGATGTGCCCACCATCATAAGGTCTGTCGCAACACCTCACTATTCATTTTCCCTAAGTGTCCACCAATGGACATATGCGACGGACCGTCGCTCCCACGACGGTCCATCCTGCGCAACCGTTATGGTTGTCAGAGAATTCCTAAGGTCTCCAACTTTTTCCAAGTAACCTCTAACGGACATCTACGACGGACCGTCGTACAATTGGCAGTCTGTCCTGCACAACCGTTGTGTTTGTTAGAGACCCTATTCTTAAGGGTCTCAATTTTTTTCTAAGTGTCCACTAACGGACATCTATAACGGACCGTCGTACCCTCGACAGTCCATCCTGCACAACCGTCATGACGGTCAGAGACACCTCTCCTAAGGGTCTCCATACTTTTTCTAAGTGTCCTTTGACGGACATCTACGACGGACTGTCGTACCCTCGACGGTACGTCCTGCACAATTGTCATGATGGTTAAAGACCCCTCTCCTAAGGGTCTCCATACTCTTTCTAAGTTCCCCACGATGAACATCAACGACAGACCGTCATTAACACGACGGTCAGTCCTGCTTATCTGTCATAACTATCACAGACTTTCCTTGTGAAGGTTCCAAATAACCATTGTTGAAGTAAGACGAGACGAACCCCATGACGGACCGTCATACTCAGGACGGGCCATCACTTGGTTCGTCGTCTTTCACTGCTACTACAGAGATGTCATTACAACTTTACTCTTATGTGTATTTTGTCTCATTTTTCTTGTCATGGTTTGAATCCTGCATTACTAATAATAATTCTTTATAGGTACTATCCCCTAATGGCATGAAAGAGATCAAAGTTTATCACGAGGTAGTTCAAAATCTCTCGCCCTGTATGCTAGACTTGTTATATGCTTCTATGATTGAGCTGATCCAAGTACGTGACTCCCAGGCAACTGCCACTCCAGCACGATCTGGCATAAACATAGCAACGCCCCAAAGGTGGCGTCCCCGTCGTAAGTCACTACTTTTCTTCCAGTCTGATGAGGAGCTCACACTAACCGGCACACCCTGGGTCAGCTACACAAAAGAAGAGCGTCTGTTCCTTGGAGTGCATCATATGTGTCGGAGGAAGCCTCCAAGTCCGCAAGAAGTCTCTGCCCCATCCACGGCTTGCACAGCTACCCTCGTCTGATTAGGGCTGATATCTTGATTTCCACTCCGGCCCACCGACTGGAGTTTCCTGCCCCGGTTTACTGACCAACCCACCCATGGTGTTTTAAACGGGAGAATCCAAGTGTATTCAGACGCCAAGTTTCTAAATGATAAGTGTCATCAGACATGGACCCTACACGGAGAGCTGGTCTTACGGGACGTCTCCCACCAATGCTTAGATATCAACCCTCTCTTCACAGAACAGCCGGCTAAGGTGACGGCGTCATTCCTTTGTGGCCTCTACAATAAGTGGTTGTCCGACAGTTCTACGCCTCTTATGTGGCTACTCTCCGATCACAGATCCATAGGAGGGCTGCCCCCGCCAAATAGGCTCCACTTGAGCACGTCAGAGTACGCGACATACAGGTCGACATCTCTCTTCCAGTCATCCTCCGGTATTTGTACGGCAAGGATGTTGATACCACCAGGACCCCTCTCTTGACTACAGGTGGCAAATTGTTAAAGAAGGCCAATTCTTGCGTGAGCCTTCTTAGAGAGACCATCAAGAGGTGGATGGACCAACACTTATCTATTGATGTAGAGGCTGCCGATTGGGTAATGGAGTCGAAGGGAGCCATCAGGAACTCTAACTTTACCTTCACGTCTAAGTTTCTATTGTTGATTGTCCGCCACTTCCTTTCTCCCACGGCTGCAGATAATATAGTTTCATGGTATAGCGCAGTTCTGATGATAGCGATGATGGTCGGGTTTGAGGTTGACTTCTCTTGGCTTCTTCAAGCGGTCATTCATGAGAGGGCTTTCAAGGTCACCACTACTTACCCTTTTACGTGCATGGTATTTTCATTATGCAGGTTCGCAGGTGTGACCATCTGGCACATTGATCAACTCAAGACTCCACAAGGCAATATTGATATCGCCCTCATCAGGGATGAGGCCAATGAGCTGGCTCCACGTAGAGGGCCCCATCCAGAGGCGTCTCCACTTGGTGAAAATCTGGCTCATACTGTAGCGCATGCTAGAATGTCTACACAGGCTACTTCAGAACCCACTGACACTACCCTGATCGTATCTATCCCGGGTAGTATCACTGCCCCAAGCTCCTCTCGCTCAGCCCCTTACCCCGCTCTGGTCTATATTGATAGGGTTCAGAAACTAGAGGCTCAGATGGCCATACTTCTGCATCAATTCCAGCCTTGGAATGGCAGAGTCCCTATTTGCTTGAGCAGAGGATCCTTGGAGCGTAAGATCGCAAACACACATATAGGAAGATCTCAAGTTTCATCCAGACCGCTTAGACGCTTTTGAGTTGAAGGTGCTAGCCCGGCCATCCCCTTCGATGGACGTGTTGACCCTTCAGGATGCTGTTAAGAGTTTGCGGCAGATCTTGGGAGATGATCTAGATTAATAGGGTGGCCTTGAGTCTGAGGTACCTTCTTCAGAGGCCTCGCTGACGGACATAGTGTTGGCTACTACTTTTTTTCGCCCTTCTGAGATTCCACCACCTCTCCCCGCGAGCATGCCAGAGAGTCGCAGGTGGTCGGAGGAGTGATAGCTAGGTCAGGAATAAGCATCGTGATACGAAGGCTGCGGGGAGAGCCTCGATTGCTGATGAGGAGGAACAAAAGATTAGGGTTGTAGAGTCATCTGCTGGGGCATCTAACTCCAGAGATGTGGAGACAATGGGTGGCATGACTTATAGTGCTACTATTGATGAGGACACTACTAAGGGTGTCCAGACTACAGAGGTAGTGGGTTCCGGGGAACTGGACAACCAGCTTGCTAATTGCCGGCGCTTTGCGCCCAGGTTTTCTTCACCTACAACTCGCGTACTTCACTTTTTTATGCATTGGATACAATTGTATCATTTTGTTGGGGGTGGGGTAAATAGAAAGTGAGTGTTAGGGTGAAGTCTGAGTAACCCAATTCACGATCCTCTTTTGCGGTTTTCTTACCTGTGTTCTTCTTTCCCCAAAAGACTGATTACTTTTATTGTTGAACCAGCATGTTATATCTTGTGTACATAGTATAACTCTGAAGCATGATGGCTAAAACAAATATGATATCCCGATATGAAAATGATGCATGACTAGGCATAGTAATTGATAATTGTGTGGCTTTAAACATGACATAGAGATGCACTACTGCATGACATTGAATCTAACACTCAAATTAGGTGTCTAATAATATGGGAATGTAATGATGTCAAGTGAGTGTGAGGAAAATTTAAAGGATCCACAATTGAATACTGAGCTAGAACTGGTCTGGTTAGTCTGCTAAAAGTAAGCAAAATTCACAATTAGGAAAGGATCATAGGCCTTTGTTTCGAAATAGTGATCTTTGAGTCTAGAATTATATATTATATATGATATAAGAGAGAGAGAGAGAGCTTGTCTGGTTAGTCTTGCTAAAAGTAGCCAAATGCACAATTAGGAAGATCATAGGCCTTTGTCGAATAGTGAATCTTGAGTAATAGAATATATATATATAGTATATATATATATAGTAGATATATATATATAATTATATATTAATTAATATATATATATTATAACATAAAACCGAATGAATTAATCATGTAATTGATCCAAATGATTAAAGCTAAAAAACAGATCTTTCTTTTCACCCCACTGCTCTTCTCTGGGAAACAATGTGATAAGCCCTGTCCCTCCTTGGACATGTGCACCTCAGTTTATGCCAAACAGCATAAGTTGCGGCGGCTAAGCAGAAAAAAAAGCTTGTCGTGGCCCTGACCGAATCGTGGGTATTGTGAACCTGGACTCATGCAAGTCATGATCTTGAGGGTGCTATTATAAGGAATACTTCGGAAAGTGGGTGAAATATTGAAGAGAAAAGAACAAAACAGAAGTGATTTAAAAAAAGTCCATTACATATAGGATAACAAAAAGGGAAAATAGCAATATAAAAAGAAAATTGAGAAATTGGGCGAAAATGAATGACCAAAAGGTGGTTATTTAGCCGATATGTCAATGCGAGGGACACGTCACTAAAGTATACCTAATATACCATACCTAATCCTGAGCCTAGTTACAACTAAGAAAGTTCTATAATGATCCTAACAGTCGTATGAACGAACATTAAGTATTGAAAATAAGGGCCAAGGTTATGCAATATATATGATGAGTTTTGTTAAGTGTTCTGAGAGTGATGTTGAAAAGTATTCTTACAACTCAACTTAACTCATTGTATGAAAAATAAGTATGTGTTTTTGAATTGAGGACACTAGTTGCAATCCGGAATTATTAAGCACCTCGGTGAGAGATTGAAGATGATAGGTTTCAGTGCGTGGTGAGTTCTAATGTCATGGTCAAGTTCACAGAAGTTCATCCTAATAGTGATTACATCATAAACATGATGAGATGATCAAGATGATAGCCCAAATGATTGTGAAAGCCTAAAGATATGGATACTCTTTACAAGATTTTGTAGTGGTCATAGTGCGTCTATGAGACAACAATGAATTTAATTTTAAGGGTGTTATGTACGTGGTTTCACGTACTTTTAATGCTTTTTTCCCTTAAGTTTAGTGTGTGTCAAAAGCCTTTTTTTATTTTTTTTTAATGTAGTTTTGTCTTATTTGCAGAAATCTATCCAAGATGAAACACAAAGTTTTTTGAGCGAGAAATGCGAAGAGACAACCTACGGAGCTTATGACGGTCCGTCGAGTTTGTGACGGTCCGTAGGTGTCAGCCTAGTGAGAAGAGAAGCACTTGAAATAAATGGGGAGAGTGAACCTAGTGTGGGATTCGGACGTCCTGACCTAGTGTGGGAATTACGGAGTCCATGAACGGACCGTCATCGCCAAAGCCGCGACTGTCTGTCGTCTGGCTGTGTCGTCGAATGATCATAGAGTAGTCCTAGTACCCAAATTCAAAGAAATTAGAGTATTATGGTACGGAGACCCTCGAAGGATTGTCGTGCTTCGAATGGTTTCTCATACCTGTTCGTTGAGGGTAACGAAGAAAGCAGAAGAAAAAATTGTGAAGTATGGGACGACGGAGGCCATGACTGCCCGTGTTGACCACTATGGTAAGTCACGAGGTCCGTCGACTCAGACGTGTTTGGAAAATTTTTTAGTAATTAGAATCCTTCTTTTATTAGGTTTTTGTTTTTATTATAAATAGTTCGAAAAACTTCATTTTTGAGGAGAGACTGTGTGACTTTTCGTTATCCTTTTGGATAATTTTTAGTTCTCTTTTCACGTATTGAATATTATTTAGTAATTATATACCTTTTCTCGAATTGATGTTGGTGTATTGTTTTGAATTAAATCAAGTGAATTTCTGGATTTATTTCTTTTCAATTTGAGTACAGTAGCATGAATTCTTATATTAAATATCTGAATAGTGTGGATTATGACCATGGATACAACTAAACTCCAGAACTAGGGTTGTGGGAACCATGGGTGAATAATGAGGTAAAATCTAACTAAAATTCCATCAATTCTAGAATAGTTCTTGCATACATTGATAATCTTTTCTTTAGAGTCTTTTTTAAAAACCGAGCCAACGTTAGAACTGCTCGCCTTAATGCTACTTTCCGGACCAAGGATGTAGAGAATAGGAAATAGTGTCAACACATACATTTAGTGGTACACTATCTAATAGGCCATTGCCGGTTGGTACGAGTAATAACTATCAAATATTTTCCCGAATACCATGCTTAATATTAGGAGGTTAGTATAACAACTGACACTTTGCGGACCAAGGTGCAGAGGGAATTTTTGTCTACATGCCGACCAATGAGTTTATAGATACATAACTTATCACTTTACATTTAGATACAGAAAGAAATTGTTATCTTTTCGAATTATCCAGTTAGGACCTGTTGGGAACACTTAAGCCCTAGTTTACTTTTATTAATTGATTAACCTACAAATTTGAATTTGTTCCGTTGTTACTTAATTTAGTTAATTATTTTAATTAATTTAGAAATAAAACCCAAACCCCCATTCTTTGTCTTTATCTTTATAAGGAAATAGTTGAAACTAAATAAATAGTAATAATAGACTAAAGTTACTCTGAAACAATTTTCTCATGGGATCGATCCGCAACCTTATTAGTTTGGGTTCCTGTACTTGATACGACGCTTTACTTCTTCTTTGGAGAAGTAAAGTTTGAACCGTATCAATTAACATGAGGATTGAATATTGATATTCGGCTTCAAATAATTTTAGATCTGGTCGTTTAAAGGACTTCTCGTCACTAAAAAAGATATTTTCTAGTCGCTAAAAGTCTGCACCCAATTTTTTCTATTTTTCGTTAAAATATCTGAATGAACCTTGGCGATTCACTTGAGATCCGATAATAAACCTGATTTGTTAATCCACTAAATTCGACTTTCTAGACTAAAAGGAATTATCAGATTTCCATAAAAAGATTATTATGATAGAAATACTCATC
Source organism: Solanum habrochaites (assembly GCA_027704765.1). Classification (NCBI taxonomy): domain Eukaryota; kingdom Viridiplantae; phylum Streptophyta; class Magnoliopsida; order Solanales; family Solanaceae; genus Solanum; species Solanum habrochaites. Next base: position 5,970,783 of record JAKWJA010002494.1, on the reverse strand, counting down.
GGGGGCTTACAACTAAACTTTTTGCCTAAACAACCAAATATCAACAAGAAGAATTCAAGACCCAAATGAAAGGTCCAAATAGACAAAATTAAATATTTTGGAGAAAATGGCGTTGACGCAATTTTCATATGAATACTAATTCTCCAAATGTTGACCATAGTAAATTCTAGGATTTTAAGCTTTCCAACATCTCGTAAGTGATGAAACCCACACTAAAAGCCTTAGGAAACCAAACTAAAGGTCCTTCTAGAACAAACTCGACACTTTGAAGCTGATCGTGCTAACAAAATTTCAATATGACCACGTTTACCAAGAATGTTGGACAAGGTAAAAAATAGGCAAAAGCTTAGAAGCTAAAATTACATCACAATCTTATACAAGAAGCCTAGTGATTCAAACCGACCATCCCACAAGCCAAAAAATGACAATCCCAAAGCTGATGGAATCGTGTTTCGTTTTGAGGATTTTCACATGTTTTTTTTGACTAAATTAAACTTTTCAAGTTTCAAAAGCTCCATAACAAGGGAATGGGCATAAAACCTAAATGAATAACCAGGCGACCGAAGATTCAGTTCCAACAAGGCATAAATGACTTGGGGTCACTATAGAAATGCTCCAAACGATGAAAAGAAGGCATTACGGTGACAATTTACAGGAGGTTTATTACAATTTACATGTGCAAACACTAGAGAAAGTGTATATATATACACAGACTTGCTAGCTCTAACAATAAGTACTTTCTTCGATGTGTTATTTATGTAAGTAGTTAGAAACTTTATATCATAGCAATAATGTTCAATATACTATACGATAAATTAACAAAATTTATTTAAATTTATTTTGATGATAATATATAGACATTTATTCGGTTAAAAATAATATTTGTCTATAACAAGATGGAAAATATGTTTATGAGCTTATTCTTTAAGTAAGTAATTATTGTTATCTTTTCACTTTAGGTTAAACAAAAAACTATGCTAGGAACTTCAATAAAAGAGGGGTGGTTTTACTAGATTACGAGAAACATAAGTCTTCAGAGAAAAAAAGTATACAAAAAGCATGCAGGAATTTGCAGCTTACTATTATTCAGATTTTACTTCTTGAACATGTTAAATTGAGATAAATTTGACCTAGTGGACTATTCATATTGAATAAAAGTACAAGCACTAAATTTGTATCCTTTTATATACCGGAAAAAAAGAAAAGAAAAATAAGAGTATAGTAATAAAAGAATATGCATTGTGAGAGGCCGCAAAAAATATAATAACTTCAAAAAAGTAATTTCATTGCAAGATGAACTCATGCTCATATTAAGTAAATAGAATGAAGAAACAACACTATATCAAAATATCGCAAAAAGATGTGAAATACGAAAAAGAAATCACCTAACAAATATTCATTTTACTGGTAATATTAGCAAGTATATTTATGGCCTTAATTTTTAAGTAAATAATTATTGTTGTCTTTTCACTTTAGCTTCACCAAAAAGCCATGCTAGTAACTTGAATACAAGAAACGTGGTTTGACTAGATTACAAGAAACTTGATATTTTTGTGAAAAAAGTTCAATACAAAAGAATTGAGAAAGCGTGCAACAATTTTGCTGCTTACTATTATTTAGGTTTTATATCTTGAACATGATAAATTAAAATAAAATTGAACTAGTGGACTATTCATATCGAATAAATGTATAAGCACTAAATATCCTTTTACATACCTAAAAAGGGGGGAAATAAGACTATAATAATTTTTACAAAAATGCACAGTGAGGGCAAAAGAAACTATAATAACTTCAAAACAAAGTTTTACTACAAAATAAACTTATGCATCGAGTAAATAGAATTACAAATGAAGCAATAACACTACATGAAAATATTACTAAAAAATGAGAAATACTAACAAGTCACCTAACAAATTGATCTTGTGTAAAAATAAATGACAACATCAACTATCCACATAAAAAAATTATTTGAAAAAAAAAAGAATCATGATTCTTTTAAAATAAATTTATACCAAAATATTAAAGGTTCAATCACGTACAAAACTTATAATTTACAAACGAGCTTCTAAAATTTTCTTTTTTTATTTGTTATTGTTTACGTAATAAGTATAACAATACATCATATTTTAGGAGTATGGAATTAAATTTATTAACTCAATGATTTCTTGCTTAACCACCCCATTTTTTAATTTAAATACTATTATTCAATTAGATATCTAATTAAGGATTTATTTAATGAATTCAAAAGGATTGTAATTAAAATGATATAGTATTTACAGAGAAGGACATAAAATGCCCCTCAACTATTTGAAATGGCACACAATTACCTTCTATCAACCTTTCGGACCACAAGTAAGCACAACAAAATACTTTTCGCTCAATAATACCCTTCTTTCTCACTGTCCACACTCATAAAGTTGATGAAGGGTGAAGTTATATCGAATCTCATATTTTATGGGCATTTTAGGTCCTTCTCCAGTAAAACAATTTGAAGTTACATAATATATGGGCTCGTATGGTTGGCCTGATTTTTTCCGCCTTGGATTTTTTCCACCATTGAATTTTTTTTTTCCAAATAATGATAAATTAAACAAGCGAAAAAAAAGAAGAAGAAACATAACAAGGACATTCATTTACGAATAGTTAGTTCAATGGAAGATGATTTAATTAAGCATCTATGTGTACGTATACTGTAATTTTGGTTTTGCGTGAATCCAAAATTCAATATAGAAGAATGAAAATAGCTTTTTTTTTCTATCCCCACCCAATATAAAAATAATATGAACATATATGTTCATTTTAATTTTGAATCCTTGATATCTTAATTAACAATAGGAGATTTATAAAAAATGAAGAAGAGAGAAAAGATCAAAATAATTGGATAATTGATAGAAAAAATATATTAATGAATGATATTAATATTATTTTAGAGAGATTATCAAATTGGGCCGGTATCGATTTTAGTTAGATCTCCAAATATAAATTGGGCTATAAAAATTGGGTGTCATGCCCTGAGCCTATACCCTAGGCATGACTGTCACTCGAAGACCATCATTGGCTTCGAGCGGACCCTTGGTCAGGCTCATTTAACTCATCAGAATAAAATAATCAATAAGCTTTAATGAACTTAAAGAATGCAAAACTAAAATATTCCAACTTGGACAAATTTGGCAACCCAAGTCTTAACAATTAGATATAATACTGAAAAGACTCAAAGAACTAACATTTGATTGTTTATATATGAAGCCTCTTTAATTAAGATGGATGTTGGGACAGACCCCACAATATCCTAATAATAAAAATACTAAAGAAATAAAAGGATTCCTCCGGAATGTAAGAGTCTAAACAAATAACTCTAGAGTGCTCAACTTGATCAACGATGCGCTGGATGTCGTTCCTTCTTTCCTATGTCTGCATCATAATACTATACAGGTCAACTGACATTAGTACATTTAATGTATGAATATGCGAATTCATATGGTAAACAACATAGGCTAGAAAATGTCTAAAAGAAAAGAACTTACCTGGATCAACTCAATTTAACATGATTGTCTCATTTCAATTTAAGCAATCTAAAAGCAAGTGCAACATAATTAAATACAATTTAAAAACATGTTGTAAAATCTGTTTGTATGCATAGATACAATTAACTCAAAGATGTATGTTAAAATGCAAATAACCAGTGTATATAAAATAACAATAGCTTCTATGGTAGTTTCTCTAACTTGATAACCATCACATAAGAGATATAGTGATGATACATGATCTACCTCACATTGCAACACATCCTATACCTGACGAAAAGATAAGACATGAACTGCCTAACGTATCCACAGTCTAATGTGAAAAGGGTTCATCTAAAAAGTATAACCCTTTTCTATCCATGGTGTCTACATAGTTTTAGGGAGATGTGATTTATCTGAACTCATGCTCGTCCCCAATTCGATACTCAATACTACTCCCAAAATATAATGGATCTTATGTTTTTAAAACATACTTCTTCTGTGATTTGAGATTAGTGCTCAAAACATAGCTGAAAGACTATCTTGGAAATCTCAGTTTCCTGCTTGCTTCATTTAAAAAGTTTACTTTTTCAATAAAAATAGCCCGAATGGTCTTTGGAAATCTCAGTTTCTGTTCTTATTTAAATGTTAAAATATTTTCTTTTAAACCTATAAGGTAATACATAGTGTCGATATACTTCTTTGAAGAAAGAACTTCAACTTCATTGTTTTCCAAACTCAACTCTTATGTCTTAAAACAAAGTTAAAATGTTTGTGAAATACTTCTTGATAACTTGCAATGAACTTCTCTTACTGTTCCTTACTCTTACTAACTCGATCTTTAGGTCTTAAAAAAAAGTTAAAAGCATTTGCAAAACGTTCTTGAAAGGACTCTAAAAATCTTCTATACTTACTTATTAACTTTTAGACTTGACTCTTAACTTCATTGACTTTGATCTTAACTTTCTTTGAATTGAATTATGTAATTAAGGACCATGATATCATGTTTATGAATGATTTCATGATTTTTATATTTACCTTGGAATGATAGAATCATATAGGAAACATAGGTATATTATTAGGAACTAGTACAATAAGGTGGGGGTGAATGGGGAGAAGTGGCGTTCCTAGCGCTCTGAGAGGCGTGGGGATCCAACCCTCAGATTACAGAGAGATGGGTGGGGATGTCCAGCTGGCGTGTCACCCCAAGGTCCTATGGATAGAGACTGTCATGTGGGGCTCAAAAAGGTGCCGCCCCCCAACTCGCTTACCTAGATTTTCTTGATTTTTCTCCTTTGTTTTTCTCCTCTAAACCCTCTAAACTTCCATGTTTTTTTCCCAAACACTTAGGATGATTAGTACCATATATATTAAATAGTGTCAACCCTTTATCACATCCGAAAACATGAATCAAAGCTTTAACTACACAACCATCAATAATTTAACGAAATCTTCAACAATTTTCTTCAAGAACTCAATTTCAAAACAATCAACTAACTTAGACTCGCTGAATTTTAACAAGATTGGATTGTGGGTGACTAATAACACACTATGTGATATAACATACCTTTTTAGGGTTCATCCCCGAAAAATTCTCATTGCAAAGGTTTAGCATTCTTGATTCATCCCCTCTTTTCTCTTCATTTCTCTTATTTTCTCTGTTCTCCAAGCCTTAGCTTCAATTCTCTTTTTCCTAAACTTAATGAAGTCTTTTACTACCCCAGTCAATTACTAAAAATTAATTAATTAAATTAGATAAGAAAAAGACAGCTTTGCCCTTTCCAAATCATGATTGGACTTTCCTTAATGCAACAACCCAACTTTCAAATGACATAACTCATTGGTACAATATTGAAATTAAGCAAACTCGGTGGCGTTTGAAAGACTATTCTAAGGTCTTTCCAACCATATGTAGAACAACTCCTAACTTATTCTGACCTAGGAGTTGTGATCATTTGAAAATAACAAAAACTCATTTTCCTAACTTAGACATATTTTCCAGATTTCTTATTCTTTCCAAAAATAAGTATATTTCGATTTTAAACTCTTTTCTAGTCGTTTATAGTTGTGAGATGTTACAACATATCCCTCTTGGGAACATTCGTCCGCAAATGAGATTACTCTTACAAGGATTAGGTAGCAACATCAAGTTCACACCCACAAGAAATTGCACCGAAACAACATGCGTACTCAAAATTTGATAGTACTAAGATGAAACATAGTAATATGGTCTGCATTTCCTCCGGATTCAATGAGATGCACATATATCTTCTTCATGTTCTCTTTGGATTCCAAAGTAGCTTCCTCAACAAATTGGTTCCTCCATAGGACTACGACTGACACTATTTCTTTTGTTCTCAACCTGCGAACTTGGCGATCTAGAATCTGAACAAGAATTCTTCATAAGATAGACTATCCTTCGTCACAATATTTTCTTTTAATATGATCAAAGATGGATCCCCCATGCACTTCTTCAACACGGAGATGTGAAACACCGGATGAATTTATACTAACTCTTGTGGTAATTCTACCTCATATGCTACATTGCCAATTCTTTTGGCTATGCGATAAGGCTCAATGTATCGGGGACTAAGTTTCGCCTCTTACAAAACCTCATAAAACCCTTCACGGGTGAAAATTTCATATATACCTAGTCATCTACTTCGAACTGTAACAACCTTCTCCTAACATATGTGTAGAGTATTTGATGACTTTGTGCCGTTTAAAAACTCTCTTGAATCACCTTTAATTTTTCCATAGCTTGATAAACTAAATCTTGTCTTATAAACCCCAGTTCACCAAGTTCAAACCATCGAATATAAGATTTGCATTTTCTCCCATAAACATCTTCATAAGGAGCCATCTAGATGCTAGAGTTGTAATTGTTGTTGTAGGAAAACTCAATTAGGGGTATGTAATCATCCCACTTCCCTTTGAAATCAATCACACATTTCCTCAAGAGATCCTCTAAGGTCTGAATAGTGCACTCTCTTTGCTTGTCAGTGTGAGGATGAAATACAGTACTTAAGTTCACTTTGAACCCAAACCTTTCTGAAAGATATTTAGAATTGTGTCCATGAAGCACTACCACATATTGAATATAAAACTTAGTATAATCTTTTGCCGAATGGGTAGTCTTTACTTGAAAAAAAGTGGGTTGATTTTGTCATTCTATCGATAATCACCCAAATAGAATCATGATGTATCTGAGACATTGGTAACCCTTTGATGAAATCCATATTCCCACTTCCATTCTAGAAGTTCTATATTCTGAGCCAAACCCCTGATCCTTCGGTGCTCTAATTTAACTTGTTGGCAATTTGGGCATTTGGCATCAAATTCATCAATGCCCTTCTTCATACCATTCAACCAATATACCTCTCTCAAATTGCATCTTTGTAAAACCAAGATAAATGGAATATCTTGAGATATGATCTTCCTCCATGATCCGCTCTTGGAGTCCATCCACCATAAGTACACAAAATCTATCTTGACATCTCAAAACACCATCTCCTCATTGTTCAAAAGCCAATACTCTTTGCTTTTGAACATTTGGTTGCAACTCAAGAAAAATGGGATCTTTGTATTGGTTTTCCTCCACCTATGATACTAATGAAGATTAAGCCTTATTAGTCATGACTATTCCTCCTTCTGTGGAATCTATTTTTGGACTCCTAAACGTATATATCTATGCACATATTTTGCTAGTTATTTCTTCTTTTCCTCAAGATGGGTGATACTATCCATGGAAAACCTACTTAAGTCATCAATAACCACATTAGCCTTACCTAGGTGGTAAAGAATTCTCATGTCACAATTCTTGAGCAATTCTAACCACCTCATTTGTCTGAGATTAAGTTCTCTCTAAATGAACATATATCATAGACTCTTGTGATCAGTGAGTACATCAACATGAACTCCATACAAATAGTGAGGCCATATCTTTAAGGGGAATACTATAGCAGCCAAGTCTAAGTCATGGTTGGATAATTCTTCTCATGGACCTTCCACTGTCTGGAGGCATAAGTTATAACTTTGCCATTCTGCATTAACACAAAATAGACTAATTACAATACACCACTAAAATTTAGTATCTTCCAATAAAGTTAAAACTTGGGTAGTAGTCAACCTCTTCATCAACTCCTGAAAGCCTTTCTCACAAGCTTCAGACCATTTAAACTTAACTGTTTTCTGAGTCAACTTCATCAAAGGAGGCAAAATAAACAAGAACCCGTCTTCAAACATTTTATAATAGCTATCTAAACCCAAGAAACTCTTAATATCAGTTGGATATGTGGGTCTAGGCCATTTCTGCACTGCCTCAATTTTCTGTGTATCAACTCTAATACCCTCAGTGGAAACTATGTGACCCAAGATTGCGATAGACTCAAGCCAAAATCACACTTAGAGAACTTTTATACACCTCTATGTCTTCTAAAGTCTGAAGAACTATTTCGAGATGACTAGCATGATCCTTTTTATTTTTTGAATTGATTAGTATGTCATTAATGAAGACGATAAGAAACATATCTAAACAAGGTTTGAAGACTCTATTCATAAGATAAATGAATGTTGCAGAAGCATTGGTCAACCCAAAGGAGATGAAAAAAAACTCATACTGCCTGTATCTTATTCTCAATGCTGTCTTTGGAATAACACATTCCCTTACTCTCAATTTGTGTTAGCCTAAGGTCAATCGTGGTGAAACAAGAAGCACACTGAAGATGATTGAAAAGATCATCAATTCTAGGAAGAGGATATTATTCTTGATGGTAACCTTGTTCAAGTGACAGTAGTCTATACACATTCTAAGGGAACTATATTTCTTTCTCACAAACTAGACTGGAGCACCCTAAGGTGAGACACTTGGTCGAACAAAGCCTTTCTCTAAAAGATATTTAAAATATTCTTTTAAATTTTTCAACTCTTCTTGTGCCATTCTATATGGAGGAATTTATATACGAAAACTATATGGAAGAAAATATATCCCGAAAGCTACCTCTCTCTCTCTTAGGATGGACTTGGGGAAGATCATCTGAAAAGACTTATGGAAATTTTTTTACTACTAGAACTGAATTAATAAGAGGTACCTCAACACTTGAGTCATTAACTCGGACTAAGTAATAGACACACCCCTTAGAAACAAACTTTCTTGCCTTAAGGTATGAAATGAAATGACCCTTAGGCACTGCTGAATTGCTTTTCCACTCCAAGACTGATTCATTTGAATACTGAAACTTGACTATTTGAGTTCTACAATTGATTGAGGCACAATACGAATGAAACCAATCCATACAAAGAATTACATCAAAGTATACCATGTTTAACTCAATTAAATCAACCATGGTAATCTTGTGATTGACAGAAACGGGATAATCACGATAGACTCTCTATGCTAGAATAGATTTATCCATAGGTAAATAAACAGCAATAGTTCATTAAGTTGCTCAAGAATGACATCAAAGGTCATGGCAACATATGGAGTTACATAATATAAACTCAGTCGTGGTCTAGCAATGAAGTCAAAGACATGATTCATACCATTGACAAGATGTAGAAAATCCTCATCCTCTTGGTGATTTTTGTTCCTCCAGCAGTACTAGAAGTAGATCCTGTAGGTGTGGCCCTATCTGGTGGAGCGATCAATGAATACTAGGCTCTATCTCCCCCCACTAACATATCCCTACTTGCTCTTTGGACGCTCTCGCTTAAAATGCCCAATCTAAGAATAATTGAAATAATCATTGGATCCCTCACGACAAACACCAGAGTGGTTTCTACAAAACTTGGGCGCAAGAAGAAGGCTTACTAACCCCCTTGTGCGACACTAACATGTGAATACATGTTTAACTCTAGAATTCTTACCATAATACTCGCCCTTGTTGTTAGTTAAAGGTGCACTAGACAATGATGGAGCAGGACCCTTCTGTTGGAAGAATGACCTATTGGCATTACTCTTCTGCAGCCCGGACTTATACCATGTCTTAGATCCAGTTCTCTTGAACTCCTCTATGTCTTGTAGATTTTCCTCCTCTAACTGATGCACATAGATCATCAACCTCTAAATGTACATGTCCCCAATAAGCATTGCCGCCCGACCCTCTTTTCTTGAAGAACAACCCATCCCAACAATAAACAAACTCATCCAACTCCTTATGTTCATCCATTTCCAAAGCATAAAGAGATAGTTGGGTGAATTTCAACCCATACTCATGCACACTTAAAAAATACTTATTAAGTGTGGGAAATCATGTATCTTGTCCTCTTTCAATTCACGAGGAAAAATATGTCCCCAAAAGGCCTCCTAAAAAACAACCCAACTCGTAGGTGGTGCATCTTCATCTCAACTCTCTTTCCACTAATCAAACCAAGTTCTTGCAATACCTTTGAGTTGATAAGTAGCTAGTTTAGCTATTCAATGTCAGCAACATGCATCATCTCAAACACCTTTTTAAGTTCCTTAGTGAAGTTCTTTTGATCCCCAGTAGTGCTCGAACAATGAAGCTTGTGGGATTAATCCTCAAGAATTCACAAATCCTCAAACTATCAGCCCTCTCTTGTCGAACCCCTCTTTGTTGACCAACTTGATTATTCACACTCTGACTCAACATCCTAATAGCCTCACAAAACTCAGCATTTGTTGAACTCTTGATTCTCATCATGGAGTCATCCTTATGTGAAATACGCACAAGCATGAATTAGAGGAGACGTTTGAGAGATAAACTCTAACGCACAAAAAAGAGTGTGATGATTTCCCAAGTGTTACAACCTCCTAATTATAGATGTGGCATTCTTCACATGATAACTAGGACTCTACAGACATTACTTCATAGACACCCAAAGTCTTGAACTATGTTCTCTTATATCAAGTTTGTCACGCCCTGAGCTTATACCATAGGCGGGACTAGAACTCGAAAAACTGGTTCTAGCATGGAGCAGATCTTTGTCCTGGCTTACTTAAATCAACGATAGAAAATAATCAACAAGCTTAATTGAACTGAAAGAACTTAAATAACTGAAACATTCAAACTTTACCAAATTTAGCAACCGAAGTCTTAACAATAAGAGATAATACTAAAAAGACTCAAAGATCTAACATTTTGTTGTCTATCTTTGAATTCTCTAAAACTGAGATGAATGTTGGGGAAGACCCCACAACATCCTAATAAATAAAATACTGAATGCAATAAAAGGAGTCCTCTAGGATACAATGAGGCTCACAAACTAACTCTCCAGTGCTAAACAAGATCAACAGTGCGCTGAATGCCGATCCTCGTTAACCTGCGTCTGCATCATAATACGATGCATGCCTACTAGCATCAATACATTTATTGTACGAGTATGCAAGTTTGAATGCTAGAAAGTTTCTTAAAGAAACTGAAGAACTTACATCACTCGACTCAACTCCATATGACTGACTCATTTCACTTATAAAAACAATTTGAAAAACACGTGCATATCCAAGAAAAGTTTGTTTTAAAACAGTTTTCTAAAACTCTGTATCTAGGCATAAATCATTATTTATCAGATATATGTAAAAATAAAAGTAAACTATGTATATAAAAACACAATAACTTATGTGGTGTTTTGCTAACCGACAATCATCACATAAGAGATATAGTGATGATACAACAATCTAACTCACCCTAGCAGCGCATCCTATACTCGGCCAAAGGTAAAATACTTGAACTGTCTAATGGATCTACAAGTCTACTCAAAAAAGGGTTCAAATAAAAGTATGACCCTTTTCTACTAATGTTGTTTACATGGTTTTATGGAGATGTGAGTTATTTGAACTTTTTCTTTTCCCTAATTAGGTGCTCAATACTACTCCCAAAATATACTAGCTCTTATTTTTTAAAACATACTTCTTCTGTGATTTGAGAATAGCGTTCAAAGTCTATCTTAGAAATCTCATTTTCCCGCTTCCTGTAGAAATCTATTACCCTTTCCTTAAAACAAGCCCTAAGTCTCTTTGGAAATCTTAGTTTTCATAGTTGTTTTAGTGTGAGAAACATTTTCCTTAAACTACTTTGGGAAAACATAGTTCCCATATACTTCTTAGAAGAAAGAACTTCAACTTTACTCTTTTTTGAACTTAACTCTTAAGTCTTAAAACAAAGTTAAAACGTTTGTAAAAGAATAATGAAAAAATTTCAATGGACTTTTCTTACTTATAATTACTATTACTCAATTTGATCTTTAAACAAAGCTAAAAGCATTTGCAAAAATTCTTCTTGAAAGGACTCTAAGAACTTTCTATACTTCTTAATTTTTAGACTTGACTCTTAACTTCTTTGACTTTGACCTTAACTTTCCTTGAATTGACTTATGGATTCAAGGATCATGACTTAATGATGTTTAAATGTACCATAGAGTGTAAGAATAAACTCAGAAACATAGGTTCCATCACTTGGGAATTATTATGGAATGATGGGGGAAGAATGGAGATACTTGGCGTCCCTGAAGCTTTGAGAGGCATCGGTCGCCAACCCTCAAATTACAGAGAGCTGGGTGGGGTGCTCGTGTTGGCGTAGAGCGCCAAGGCGCCCAATCCACTTAACTATTTTTTCTCGACTTTCTTAAATCAACTTCAGATCCTCGGCCCTCACGGTCAAAAAAGACTCTTTAAAACTACCATACCGGTACAATACCTCTAAACTTTTTTGGTTTTTTCCCGAACACTGAGGATCATTAGTACCCTATATATACAATAGATTCAAACCGATACTACACTCAGACATGTGAATCAAAACTTAAACATCACAACCATAAAGAATTCAATGAAAACTTCAACAATGTTCTACAAGAACTCAATTTTTGAACATTCCACTAACATAGATTCCCTAAATTTAAACAAGATTGGCGTGTGGGTGAATTAACCCTACTATATATTATGATTACCCCCGATGAATTCCACATGCAAATCTTCAGCGTAATTGGCGATTCATGATTTCTCTCCTCTTTTCTCTCTTCTCCAAGCCCTAGAATGAATTCCCTTCTTACTAAAGTGAACAACGTATTGTTTCACCCCACTTAATTCCTAAAAATTAATTAATTAAATAAGGTAAGAGAAAGACAACTTTTCCCTTCCCAAATAAGGATTGAACTTTTCTTAATCCAATAACCTAACTTCCAAAAGGCATGACTCACTCATATGATATTGAAATTGCGCAAACTCCGTGGCATTGGAATGATTATTCTAAGGTTTTTCAACCATACCTAGAACTACTTCAAACTTAGAAAATTTTTACAGGTTTTTTTATTCTTTCGAAAATAAGTATTTTCATATTTTTAAATATTTTCTAGTCGTTTGTAGCTGCGAGATCTTACATTGGGGGTTGATTTGCAATAGGTTATTGGAATATATCATTTTTTTGGTATTTTAAATACTATCCTCAAACCTTTGGGGTTAAAAAATATCACAAGCAATTAGGAAGATTCCTATGATGCAAAAATGATCGTAAATGTTCAACAATTTTATTCAAAAGTCTACAAAATAAGGGAAATATGACTTAGAAGTTCACATAAAGGATATTTTTGAGCCAAAAGGATAACTTCATAGGTAATTGTAGCATGAAAGATTGTTGGAGTGTAATTTAATGCCAATTCAAATAGCTTGGGGAAATTGTAGACCCTTCTCTTAAGTATTATATATTTAAATAATTATATGTTGCGTAACATTTTAATTTATAGAGGGGAAAAAATGTAATCTAACTTTGATGTTAAGAGCTGCCACTAATAACAAGGTATACAAAGCTTCTTTTGGTTGAGCACATGGTGATAGTGTACTTTTTTGCTTCATATATAAGTATAATAATAATAATGAAAATGCACCTCTATATAGGGTTCTGCTTTAGAGTCTTAATTAAGCTATTCTCTTGCTCCAATATAAAGTTAAACAAAATATTTGGACCACACGTCAAAATTAGTGGCACATAGAAATTTATCAAATCATTTTTTAAGACAATAGTGTCCGGGTGCGCTTGCACATGGCATTGTGTACATTTTACCTCCCATATGCATAGGGTAACTTTTTAATTAGTATTTAAGTAGTTTGGAATCATCGAATGCATTGCTTCCAACTAAGATTTTGAAATCGCAAGGTACCAGAGTTAGATGTAAGTTGTAATTATCCAAAAAAACAACTTCAAGAGTCTAGAGGGTGCTCCCTAGTTGTAAAAAACTTTGTATTAGAGCCAAGTTGAGTAATCTTAGAATTAATGTCTCACTAAACCACGTCAATGATGAGTCTTGTTTATAATTGTGAAGTGCACCACATTTATGAATGAGGGGCTCTATGATGCTTAGAAATTTTTTACCTCTTTTGTATTCTTGAAGTCGTGCCTCTAGAGTCTTATCTAGGTGTCATTTTTATTCTAATTCTTTTCTTGTGGTTATAGGCTAGGACTACTAGAAGGGAAGGCGCAAGAAGAGTTTAAGAGGACATTGCTAATGGAGGAGTTCCTACCCAATGCAAACAAGCTCCTACACAAGGAAATCAAGATCCTCCTTAAGATCAAGCTCCACAAAGTGATCAAGTCCCGATAGTTTTTCCAGCAGTGATGAATGGAGAGATAAGGTCGACTTTCATATGTTTTTCTCAAGCTTTGACTACTCAATCCACGGACACTAGAGACTGCCAGTAGACGCATGGCACCGAGGAAACAAACCGAGAAGTTTGACCCCGTGTGAACCAAAATGTCAGTAACATGGCTTCTCCCATGATGGACTTCACAAGGATTAACGCTCCAATGTTCTTTGGGTCTAAGGTAAATGAAGACCGCCAAAACTTTCTCAATGAGGTCTATAAGATGTTGTATTCTATGGGAGTGAGTTCTAATGAGAAGTACGACGTAGCCACATATATATTCAAAGATGTGTTTTAAACTTGGTATACTCAATGGAGGGACAATAGGGCTTTCAGAGCAGTCTTATACGTTTGGAAGTATTAAGGAGGGAATTTCTTGATAAGGTCTTCCCAAGGGAGAAAAGATAGGCTAAGGTAAAAGAGTTCATCAAACATCATCAAGGAGGTATGAGTGTATTAGAATACTCTTTTAAATTAACTAAGGTGTCTAAGTACGTATCTTACTTGGTACCACACCCGAGGGATAAAATGAATGGTTTTGTGATGGTAGTCTCCGATGATCTTATGGTAGAGTGTAGTTCGGTGATGCTTCATGAAAAATGGACATTTCTCATTTAATGGTGCATGGTCAACAAGTTCAAGAGAGTAGGGTTAAGAGGAATAATAGGGATGCCAAGAGGGCAAGGTCCTATGATGGAGGTATTTATAAGGGAAAGTTGGAATTCCAAGACAAGCCTAAGTTCAAGAAGAGGTTCTCCAACCAGTTCAAACTAAATTTCCTATATATGGAAAGGATAGGGTGTATAAGCCTAAGTCCCAAGGGGGAATAGGTGGAAATTTACCAAGTGAGAAACCTACTTGTACCAAATGTTTTAATAAGCATATGGGTGAATGCTTGTTGGGGACGGATAATTGTTTTGGTTGTTGAAAGAGTGGCCATGAAGTAAGATATTGTCCTATGATTAAGTCTAGAGGAAATAGGAGTAACCAAGCACAAGATATTGTCCTATGATTAAGTCTAGAGGAAATAGGAGTAACCAAGCTCAAGAAAGAGGTCCTAGTTCCCGTGCTCCTAAGAAGAACCTCTTCTATGCTCTCCGCTCTTGGGGTGAAAAGAAGGATTCTCCCAATGTCGTCACCGGTATGTTACAAGTCATTTCCATTGATGTCTATTCTTTACTAGATCTGGGTGCTACTTTATCTTTTTTAACTTCATTAGTAGCTAAAACTTTTTGATTTTCTACCCGATATCTTAATTGAAACTTTTGTGTTACTACCCCAGTGGCTGAGTCTGTTGTGGCTAAAAGGGTCATAAAGAGTTGTCCTATATCATTCCCTAATAGAGATACATTGGTTGATTTGGTAAAACTTGATATGTTAGACTTTGATGTCATATTAGGATGAATAGGTTACATGCTTATTTTTCTTCTATTGATTGTAGACTAAGGGTAGCTAAATTCCAATTTCCTAATGAACCTGTCTTAGAATGGAAGAGGGTAACTCAATCCCTAGAGGTCGAACCCTTCATGTTTAAATTTTTTAAGATTATTTCTGAGGGATATCTTTACCATATTTTGAGGGTCAATGACCTGGAGTCTCAGGTTCCTCATTTAGAGTTGGTACCCATAGTGAATGATTTCCAAGAATCCTTTCCTGATGACTTGCCTGGATTTCCTTCGCAATGGGAAATATACTTTAACATACACTTTATTCCAGATACGAAGCCCATTTCAATTCCTCATTACTAGATGGTTCCGGCCGAGTTGAAGGAGTTAAAGCTTCAAATCAATGATTTACTAGACAAAGGTTTAATACAACCTAGTATTCCCCATGGGGCGCTTTGGTGTTGTTTATAAGGAAGAAGGATAGATCCCTTAGAATGTGCATTGATTGTCGCCAAATAAATAAGGTTAACATAAAGAACAAGTATCCTTTCCCTAGGATCGACGATTTGTTTGATCAACTCCAAGGGGAAAGCTACTTTTCAAAAATTGATTTGAGGTCGGAATATCTTAGGGTGAGAGGTGAAGAAATACCTAATATGGATTTTTGAACTAGGTGTGGTCATTATGATTTCCTAGTTATGTCTTTTTGTCTAAATAATGCCCAGGCTTATTTTACGGACTTTATGAATAGAATTTCCTTGCATTACCTTGAATCTTTTTTAATTGTCTTCATTGATGATATCTTTGTGTATTCTAAGAGTGACGATGAGCATATGGGCCATTTAAGAATTGTATTTCAAGTCCTCCCGGAACACCAACTCTTTGCTAAATATAGTAAATGTGACTTATTGTTTATATAGGTTGCTTTTCTTGGTCGTATTATTTCAAGTGAGGGTATTGAGTTTGATCCGAATAAAATGGAAACGATTAAGAATTGGCCTACACCTTTGAATCTAATCGATATTAGAAGTTTCTTAGGTTTATCTGGGTATTATAAGATAATTTTGAGGCGGAGCGGAGGAGTGACATGGGGGGAGGAACAAAAAAAGGGCGACCAACAATCAGGGCTGCCGGAAGGGAGAAGCGCGACCACAAGGGACTCAGGCAAAAATAGGAACCCAACCAAGCGGAAGAAAAAAAACTATTAACAACCGAAAAGGGCCCTACACTTGCAGCCCCCACCACAGCCGTGGGGTAAGGAAGGAGGGCGGTCAGGGGGACGGGTGGCGTCGGGGTAGGGGCGCCACAATCACGTACACTCTATCTAAAACAAAAAACAAAAAAACACCTTCAAACACCCGGGGGGGGAGGGGGGGATTGGGGGGGGGGGGGCGGCGGGAGAAAAAGGGGGAGTTGGGGGAGTTGTGGGGAAACAAGGGGGGAGGGGTCTGGTTTAATAAAAATAAAAAGTGAAAGAACAAGGGATTTTTTTTTTACTTTACAACAATGTGGGATGGGGGGGGGGGCTGACTCTGACCCCCTTTCCTCGGAGGTTACCCAAGGGTTTGTAGTGTATTGCGATGCTTCTCAAGTAGGTTTGGGTTGTGTCCTTATGCAACATGGTAAAGTGATAGCTTATGCCTCTACAACTAAATGTGCGTGAGAAGAACTATCCAACTCATGTGAATTAGAGGTCATAGTGTTTGCTTTGAAAATAAGGAGGCATTATTTGTATGGGGTACATGTGAATGTATTTGCTGACCACAAGGGTCTTCAATATGTGTTCACTCAAAAGAAGTTGATTCTCCGAGAAAGAAGATAGTTGCAACTTTTGAAGGATTACAACATGACTGTTCTCTACCACCCCAGCAAGGGAAACATTTTTGGGGATGCTTTAATTCTAATGTCAATCAGTAGTGTCCATGCTCCCGATGATATGAAAGAGCTAGTGAAGGAGGTACATAGATTAGCTCTGTTGGGTGTTCGATTGGAAGATTCTCAAAGGAAGGGTCTATGGTTCATCATAATTCCAAATTATCTTTAGTGGTAGATGTGAAGTCTAAGCAACACCTTGATCCTCTATTAATGAAGTTTAAGGAATCGGTTCTTAATAGGTTCAATGAGGCATTCTTACGAGGGGATTGGGTACTTATGTACCAAGGTAGATTGTGTGTACCAGGTTTGGATGGTTTAAGGGGACAAATTTTCGAAGAAGCTCATTGTTCCCAATATTCTATTCATCCAGGTGCACCCAATATGCATTCTGGTCTTCAAGAGGTTATTAGTTAGATGGTTTGAAAAGGATATAGCGGATTTTTTAGCTAAATGTAGTAATTGTCAACAAGTTAAGGCTGAACAATAAAGACCTTGAGGGTTAACTCAGATGATGGAAGTTCTTACCTGTAAGTGGGAAGATATCCATATGGATTTCGTAATGGGTTTTCCCCGAACACGGAGGCAAAATTACTCAATATGGGTGATTGTTGATAATGACAAAATTTGCCCACCTTATCCCCATCAAATTTACTTATTCGGCGGAGGAATAAGCTAGGTTGTACCTTAGTGAGATTGTGATTTTGCATGGGATGCCTTTGTCCGTCATCTCATAAAGAGGTGCCCAATTCTCTTCTCATTTACGGAGGTCTTTGTCAAAAGGGGCGAGGTACTCATATGAAACTTAGCAACGCTTTTCATCCTCAAATTGATGGTCAATATAACTGTTCCATCCAAACCCTAGAAGATATGTTAAGAGCTTGTGTTATTTATTTAAAGGGTAATTGGGATGATCACCTACTGTTGATAGAGTTCCCCTATAATAATAGCTACGGTTCGAGTATTTCTATGGCACCATTCAAAGCACTCTATGGTAGGATATGTAGGCCTCTAGTTGGGTTGTTTGAGGTAGGTCAGTCTTCACTCCTTGGTCCTGGGATAATCTATGAGGCATTGGAAAAGGTTGGGATGATAAGGGATAGGTTGAAAACAACATATATTCAATAAAAATCTTATTGTTGACAATAGAAAAAGACACATTGAGTTGAAATAGGTGATTGGGTCTATTTGAAGATTTCACCGATGAAATGGGTGATGAGATTTTGTAAAAAAGGAAAGCTTAGTCCCCGTTATGTGGGTCTCTATGAGGTATGGAACGAGTCGAGAAGATTGTTTATGAGTTGATATTACCAAGTGAATTATCCCTAGTTCACCTAGTATTTCATGTCTATTTGATCAAAAAATATATAGGTTTCCCGGTATCTATTCTCCCGATTGAAGGCTTAGGTGTGAAACAGAACTTTTCCTATGACGAGGTTCCGGTCTAGATCGTCAAGTCATGATATTGACAAATAAATAGGTGGCCTCTATAATAGTCCTATTGAGAAACCATCTAGTTGAGGATTCAACACGGGAGGGCGAAGCTGACATGAAGTCCCGCTATCCTCATCTTTTCCCTCTTGCTCCTAGTAAAAGTTGAGGTAACTAGTTCCTCTTAAAATAAGATTATGAATAATGTTGAACTTGACTTATTTTTCTAAGTATGTGCATGTAATTGAGAAGATTCATGCAAAATGAGTTTTTAAGGAAATGCTCTCTTGTTTAACTTGCACTTATATGTATGTGTATAATTGTCTTCATGAGATTTGTCGAGCATGTTAATTGCATGGTAACTCTTTATGTTCACGTTGAGCTAATGTTGATGTTGAGAAGGTAGTTCCTCATTATATGATAAGAAATGCTGAACGCTTATATGTTGTGAATTGTGAACTGAGTTACTTTGTATAATAACATAATTGTATGTTCAATAGAGTTGTGAAGTACTCCTATGAGCTGTGACTCATATTTATTATGTTCATATTGTTGTTCTTTTTGGTTGGGCTGCTAGTATTGAGTCTCCTTCCTTCTCTATAGAAAGGTTAAGGCGTCATTTGGGGAGGAATGTTCCCAAAGGGCGGATAATGTAACACATGGGAAAGTTCTATGACTTAGAATCGATCCTCACCTATTAAATAATTATTAAAATTATGTTTCCATACCTAAAATAATATAATAAACTTGATTTATAAGTATTATAGACTAAACGTCAAACGAAGACCTTGACGTCAGAAAACTAGCGAATTTTAATTAGTAGATGTCCTTATGTTTTTTTAAGGTTTGTGAGTGTCATATGAAGTCTAACACTCGTAAAATCACTTTAAATAGGTAATATAATGTTTATAGGGTCAAAACATCTAGTTACGACTACCCGAGGACCACTTGAAGGGTCATTAAGAAGGACCAAAACATTGGCAAGGAGACTGTCAAAAGTAGCTGTCGAGCAGAAATGAATTGGAGGTGGTGGATCATCCCGCCATCCACACTTGGTAAGCGAAAATTTTCGTACGATGGGGGCATTTACGAGGCTCATGCCTTAAGCCATATTTTTTAAAAAAAGATTTGGTGCCACCGCGACGTGCAACAAAGTCCCAAATTTGATCGCGTCATTTTAAAGTTCATTTGACTTCCCAAAAAGATCAAATTAAGTAAGGGGACTTTTGGAAAATTTAGGGGATTACTATATATTGATTTAGTGTTCGTTTTAAGTCATTATTACCCACCAAAATCAATTTCCAAAATAACTTCCACTTCTCTCTAAATTCTCTATCTACTCAACCTCCATTGAACAAAATTGGAGGCTTGAAGGAATAGTTTTAACCTTTTTTTCTCGATTTTATAGATAAAGTCTTCTTCAAGGTATGGATTCTTTACTCTTCGTATTCCTTTCCTCAAGAGTTCTATTCAAAGTTGATTTCTATATCTCCCAAAATCAAGGGTTTCGTCTATACATGGGTTTCCTTCTAAACTTAAAATTGAGGATTAATTATGACATATTATGATTACCTAGGATTGTTTATGATGATAATAATTGTTAAACGATGTTATTCGACTGATATTTCATTAGATTCATGTTCTTCCCTAAATTCTCTATGTCTTGGATCTTGGTTGATAAATTACTTGAAGATGGTGAGATTATGAGTTGAAATATTTGTGTTAATAGTATTGTTCTTCATGGACTTCCTTGTATCATGTTTTTATTGGGTATTTTTATCTAGTTCTTGAATATCTCATGAATGACCCCTTTTCCCTAACCCTAGTTATTAATTTGATTAATAAATGATTTGGGATGTTATAATTGGGTATGTTATTGTGTAATTTACTATTATATATGATGGTGATTGGATTATTGAATGAATGTGGTGAAATTGAGGGTATGATTTTGAAGAAGATTTGTTAAGACTTTTAAGATCATGATTTCTACTTTAATTATTTTGGTCTGTTCTTGAAGAAGCTATTATAATTGAAGGGTGACGATATGAATAGAAATGATGATATGATGAATATGATGACATGTTATGAATATGTTGAGTGTGAGATCATTATAGGGGTATGATTCAGTCATGTTTGAAGGTGATTCTCTTGTCTTCCTTATTATGATATGACTATGATTTGATGATTTCACTAATGATTGGTTGTGATGAAAGGAAGTTCTCATTCTAAACCCAATTCTAATGACATGATTATACAAGGGGTTAGTCTCCTATGACCTACATTAAGATTTTATGATTAAGAAAGGCCTAAAGAAAATTCAAAAAGGGGGTTTAACATAGCACAGAGGGAACTAGATATGATAGGTGTCCCTTCCCAATTATGGAAAATAGGCTCAGAATCATTCTGGTGAGATCGATACTACCATGAGATGTGCATACATGAGTTTCAAGAGAATATCCTAGTTCCTTAACTATCTTTCCCCAATAGGAAAACTAGCTAGTGGATCCACTTAGAATGCAATATCTATGTTTTTGTTCTACCTTGGCAAATAGAGCACCTTCATTCGGTGTAGGGTTTCATGACACCAAATTGCATTTTAAGATCACATGATCTATAGTATGTTAAGGTAATTGTTCTAGAAAGTAAAATCAATGAATGAAAGTAATAAAGTGAACACTAACTAGGGTTACTGAAGGGGTTCTACATAGTGTAGGTAAGGGTATGGTACTTTACCTATGAATTGCACAAGTTGACCTTAAAGGGATTCCTAGGAGGTTATTCTTATGTGATTATGTAATGAATGAAATGCATATGTTGATTTTATATGATAATTGATCTTATATAATGTTGACTTCATTGATGAACAACATATTAGTCTAAAGTCATATGTAAATGACGACTACACATAAAGTTATGGTATATGAAGTATAAGCATTACTTATGATCTCGTTTCTAGTTTACTTAATTATGTGGGGTTATGGGGTTTCACATGAGACTTAGACTTGAAGGCTTGGGGTGGGATTGTAAGTAATGGTCTTGTATGCTTTGAGGTCATGAACTCTAAGATATAAAATGTTGATATGACTTTATGATGATGTTGGTCTTGTGTGGAATATGAACTTGTCTTAATGATGTTATTCCTATTGACTTGTATATTCTCTTGTAGGTGCATAAAGGCTTTCAAAGTGACTTAGAATGGTTTGAACAGAATGTCCCTTTATGCATGATTTCAATGGTTTTGCTTGCATATATCCATACTTAGAACATGTGGTTTGTACTAACCCATATTTCTTCTATTTCTACAATAATATAGGTTCAAGCCATTGAAGAGATTTCTAGGCCATTTGTAAGGAAGATATGGATATATTTCCCTAGTTGTTGGTGAGTGCTCAAGTCTGATGATGTTGCCATTCTTATACTCTAGCTATGTTATTGACTATGTCCATAGATACTTGTTCTTTCGTATATTTTGAGTCTATTGTTGTAAGCCTATATTTGGCATATCCTACTAGTAGAAGGGCTATGCCGCACTTTGTAATTCTCTATTAGATGGTTTATATGTGAAACGACATTTACTTAAATGAACTGGTTATGTTTCATAAAGAGAAGTCTATGTGAACTTCATAAGCAAGGAATCTATGTAAACTCCATGGAATGTATGATATGTGATGAGTCTAAGTATATTAAACTATGTAAAAGTTTTGAATTTCCTACATTTTCTCTACCTATGATATGTCATGTTGTACGCTAAGATCTATTGTGAGGCCTCTTCAAGGACGCTGCCGCCAATTATGTCTAGGGGGTTCTCCCCAATCATTACAAGAATTTACTCATTATTTCCCTTGAATCGGCAACTATGTGTGCAACATACCTTGAGAGTTTGGTAAACTTCAGCCCATACTCTTGGACTCACATTGACCCCTACTTCAATTTTATAAACTCTTGTCCATTATCTACCCTTGATTTCCTTGGGAAAAACATGTCTAGGAAGGTTGTAGCATAACAATCCCAAGTCATAGGAGCTCCATCTGCATACCTATTATCTGTCCATTGAGTGAACCTAATATGAACCGAATGCATAAGTTAGTAGGATGTCAACTCAACACTCTCAGTTCCAGTCACTTGCATTACTCCAAGGAATTTTCTTAACCTCAAAAATGAAGTTCTATGGATCCTCACTAACCTTTGACCCTACAAACTCAGGTGAATGCTTCTGAACAAAGTCTAAAACCCTAGCTACAACTGATCCACCATTTGTGTTAGTTGGAACAAGACTTAATGATTGTTCTAGTTTGACTCCCTATGAGACAAAAGTTCAATCACATTTTAAAATTCTACATTTGTAAACTCACAGTTTAGGATTGGATGAACTTCCTTAGCATTGCGTGCATTAACATTCAGTGCATTAGCTCTATCAGAAGGCATGATCTAAAACGCATAAAGATAGATTAGAAAATGATAAGTTGGATCATACCCGTGCACAATAACAATAACAAAGAAACTGATATTTTTCTTAGAAAACTTTGTAGCCTCCCCCTAATAGATGTGAATCCCTTCACACTCATGAAAGAGACTCTACTTTGTGATGCTTCGAGATAACCAAGGACTCTTGAACCTAATGCTCCGATAACAAGTTTTTCAAATCTCGAGCTTACACCTTAATGTAAAATGGGACCTAGGATCATGATTAACCCCAAGTTAAACCTGTGTGTTGCATATATCATGCATATTGACAATAACAGAATAAGACATGTACCATGCAGAAGCTAAAACAATAGATAAGTGAAAGTGAGAAACCCCCAACTAGTGTAAATGGATAAAAAATATAAAGAGTTAAATAATAACTTAAAGATTAACTTAACAATTCAAGTTGATTCTACTACTATATATGAAAAGCCTCTAACTGAGTTTAGTTGTTGGAAAAATCCCCCAAATAACTAAACAAAATTTAAAATTTAATGTAAAAACAAAAATGAAAATCATGTCTATTGTCCTCGATGTATGAGGACTCATCACTGAGACTTCTAACTGTGGATAGAGAATCAATCTAGAGTGATTTGGATGCTACATACCGGAACCTTCATCATAAAATGATGTAGCATATATATGTGTCTATATATGGAATGTATTGAGCATGAAATATATAGATGCTAAGATGAAATGAAATATATAAGTTGAAGAAAGCATAATTAAGAAATGACATAGATCGAGTACTAACCGATATTGACCTAACTTCCTAACTAATTTATAGTCTAACCTACTGCCAAAAATAGATAACTAACCTAGTACTAACCGATATTGACCCACTAGTGCACCCGACAACCTAGGAACAAAACCGGGTTGACACTAACGTAGTACTAGTTAAAGAGACAACCTAGTACCTAACCTAAGATGGTCCTAAAGGTTAGTTATGGTACTTAAAACTTTGGGGTACTTTAGTAATTAACATAGGATATTTAATTAATTAATTTAGAAAATTTATTAATTAATTTAAAGGGTCTCAAACCGAAACAAAAAAGAAAATTTTCAGACTCCGGTTAAGACAAGGAAAGGACAACCTAGTACCTAACCTAGGATTGTCCAAGAGTTAGTTAAGGTCCTAAAAACCTATGGATACTTTAGTAATTACCGTAGGATACTTAATTAATTAATTTATATACTTAATTAATTAATTTGAAGGGTCAAAACTGAAATAACAAGGTAATTTCAACATTTTAGTTGAGTTAAGAAAAAGACAACCTAGTATTTAACCTAGGATGGTCCAAAGGATTAGTTATGGTTATAACGACTTAAGGGTAGTTTAATAATTACCCTAGGTTACTTAATTAATAATATTATCCATTTAATTATTAAATTAAAGGGTTCAAACCAAAATTCTTATGCTAACCTAATATAAGCAAGAAACATCCTAGTACTTAACCTAAGAT
Source organism: Solanum habrochaites (assembly GCA_027704765.1). Lineage (NCBI taxonomy): Eukaryota > Viridiplantae > Streptophyta > Magnoliopsida > Solanales > Solanaceae > Solanum > Solanum habrochaites. The sequence continues at coordinate 5,946,074 of JAKWJA010002494.1, read as the reverse complement.
GGTCCTAAAGGGTTGATAATTGTTCCAATGACTTAGGGATACTTTAGTACTTAACCTAGGTCCCTAAATTAATTAAATTAAGGATTTAATTAATTAATATAAAATCAAAATTTGACCTCTAAATCATGTCAAACCAAAAAATTCAAAGATTAGGTCAGTCCAACATTCTCCTGTTAGTCAACAACATAGGGGGTTTTTTTTAGTTAATTAGTTAATTAATTAGTTTAATAACTTATTAACTCTAAGTTTTATAAGTCAAGGTCAATTCCTAAATCTAACGTTAAAACTCAAACAAATACATGACTAAAACCAGAAAATAAGTGTGAGAAAAATAGTGCACAAAACGCAAGAAAAAAATAGAAATTTTTTTAGACGGTTTTCAAGGTTAGTTCAAGGTGGTCTTCGTAGATTAAGTTATTCATAAGGTATGGGTTTCTATCCTGGAGTTATATCTCTGAGAGTATTTTCCTTCGAACAATTCACAAGATCTTGAAACCTAGGATTGTTCTCGTCGTTCTCGTCGAACTTCTTTTCCCTAGTATCGTTTTTGATTTCAATGTTGAATAGGTTAGAGATCATGTTGTTGGTATGTGGTTCTGGCTTTTCTTAACATTTATTTTTCTTAAATAATGAGTATCGAATAAACTTATGAACTTGTAATTGCGTTCAGTTAATCTTATCATGATAATTAAGGATAGATAATATTGTAAGTTAAGTCCGTGATGTGTTAAGTGAATATGTTTCTTTGGATGAATGCTGACTTGTTATTTTTTTGATGTGTTGAATATGTTAAAGCCATTAAATTTTAAATTAATGCTGTCCAGTATGTTCTTAAAACGTTACACCAAAATCCATAAACTAAGAATTATCTCAAAGACATCTATGAAATCATACATAGAAAAAATTGCCAATTTGGTTCCAATAAAGTTGGCTAACTCGATCTTGTCAAAATGAATATATGTTAATGGATAGGAAGTTATGTAAATGATTGAAATATTCACTGAGGTTACAGACATATGGCAGTTTAAATATGAACATATGTAAAAATTGGATTATGTCAAAAAGGATGGATTTGCTAGTCTTACATTACAAATCTTAAGCCAATACTAATCATATGCCAATTCTTGTGTAGTAAGAGTTTCAAATATATTTTCAACACTTCGAAAGTTATATCAATGAATCCATAACCAAGGGCATGACATTCATTGGGACAACTTCCAACATGCTCCACAAGAATGAACTATGAACACATGAAATTCATTGAATGAAGTGCTCATCATCCATAAACGGTGATATGAAGCTACTACACTAACGTAAGCAAGTAACGAGAGTTATAACATAATGTCAAAGTTATGTATGTGGCCATATTGGGGTGTTAAAGGAAGTGAGACAAGTCTTACTTTCACCAAAGCTAACTTGTTAAAAGAATACTTGTGAATAAAGGTGTTAGAATGTGTGAAACTAGTCTCATTAACACCTAAGGATGATATGTAAGGACAATTAGCATTCATCAATTTAATTTAAGGATTATTATGAAGAACAATCACAATTTCATCCCATGTAAGTAAGGATGATCAGTTTCATCAATAGAGTAAGTAAATCTCAATATAGAAGCTAGGATCCATTAATGCTAAGTCACACTAAAAAGATGAGGTAAATGAACATTCACGTAAAAAGGGGATGAGTATAACAAGATGTATGTAATGAATGAGAAAACGCTTAGAGGCGTTAAGTAAGAGTGTGAAACACACTAAAGTGAACAAGTTGCATTGAATAGATTGAAAATGAATATTCGCGTTAAAAGGAATGAGTAATTATGAAAACAATGTGCTAATGCAAATGAATGTGGCGACAATATGATAAAGAGGATAATGTGAAAGATGAGAGCATCTCAAATTAGCCTAAGTAATTGTTGTCAAAACGTTACTTCACCTATGAGAGTGCAAAGATAATGAAGACAGAGACCAGTCTCTATGTAAACTCTATGAAATTAAGCGGATAATGTATACATATTACTTAATATGAGATGAGAAATAATCTAGAGCTATGAGTCCTCTACTAGAAGGACAGTTCCATGACAGATGAGTTTGATGAAAGGGAACTTTATACAGAGAACCGATAGGATTCTATAGCGGTTGAGGTCTTCTTTTCGGGAGGACGGAGTCACGAACTCTAATGAGATGAGAGTGTCCGGCAAGCCGGGTATAGGTATCCTTATATATCCTGCTCTTTGAACCTATACAACCAATATACGGATCTGGCGGGGTTCAATTCCCATGTACGCTAGCATGTTTTGGGTCGCTTTGGCCGATGATTTCATCTCTTTACGCTGTGGGGTAGACACTATATTTCATGATTCTCACATGATCTATGTCGGTTAAGGTTGAAGTTCCTCAGAGTATGAAACATAATGAAATGAACGATACAAAAGGTGTTTGTCCAAGACAATCAGGAGGTGAAATCAGATTCAAGTAATGAACATAGGTCAATTTTTGGTTATTGCCACGTCATGATCCCCCATGAGAGTTTAAATGATTCCCAGGTATCGATGGTGTTACATCAGCTACGAATAAATGAAACGAAAATAATGTGAAAGTAGTACTAATAAATGAATGAAGCAGCTCTGTGTTTGCAAAGGAGGCCCTCAGGTGGAGGTCCCACCATGTTGGCCCTCACTGAGATTTCTTATGCTACATCAACGATTCAAGGGCTCGTGTAGATGAAATGTATTATCTATAAAAATGAAAGTAATGAAGTCAAAATGCGCCCCCTACCGATGATCAAAAAGATTGCTTATGAAAAATAATGAATATATAGTGTAAAGAATGACTCACTATAAGGTAGGGAAATCATTCCTTAGTCGTTGGATTACTTACATCGATACATTGTGGGTATGGGACTACAATGAATCATTTTACCTACACATCAAGAAGAAGAAAAAGACTGAAAAAAAATCTATTTGTACATAGAGGAGCTCTCGTCCTAAGAGGATAAAAATCTCAAATCTTTGCCTGAGTTGTTCTAAAATTATGTGGATGATACTATTGTTTTAAAGTCATATAGAAAATGAGTTGTTTGCTTTGAATGCATTAAAATACGTCATATTCATACCACAATTCACATCTAACACTTTAGAAAAGTCTAGTCACTAGGCTTTCTACCAATAACATGTTGTTTAGGAAGAGCTTTCTTTGATCATGCATAGCATTATGTGTGTGTGTGTATACACCCATACTATTATAATTGGTGTACTAACCCCTACTATTTACTATTTTATAGACTTAGGTCAAGGCACAGATTGACGACTCTTGCAACGGTTTGGACATCAGTGTTACTCGAGACCATTTGGTAGGATCCTTGATTTAGAGGATGCTATAGTTTTAGTCTATCCTTACTTTTAGACATAGGTAGTGAATGTTGTCTCTAGCGTTTCTTTCATACATTTATTCGAAGCTTTGTAATAAGGTCGTTTTGTCAAACTACTATGATATGCTATTCCTTGATTTGAATTGATTCCGCAATTGTTAGATGGTTGTTTATTTATGTTAAGCTTAGTATATGATGAATTCATGAAATAACTATATGAAATCTATGTATACTTCATATGTTTAAAATTTTTATATTTTTCGCTAAAATTAACAATATGAATATGATGAATCCAAGATGAGTCTTGTTTGTGATCTCTGAGAGGTCAACGGCGCCGGTTGCGATTTGGATTCCAGAATCTGGGTCGTGACAGAAAAGAACCCATTAGTGAAATACCACATACCTAGAGACAAAATTACGGGAAAATCCTTTGGATTTTGGGGTTGAAACATGAAAAACAGTGGTTCATGTTCTTGAATGAATCTGGTGCCTCTTTTTTCATTATGAATTTTTGAAATGAGTGTGATGGGTATGTATTACGAGTCTATTAGGCTTTGGCTTAGTAAAATGACCTAGTTTTTGCATCAAATGATGTAGTTTAAGTGCACAACCCATAGAGTAAAGGACCAAAACAACTCTGACTTAAAACTGACAAGTGTCGTCCACTACAGGACAATAAGGCTATCGTTTGAACTACCAATTGTTGTTTGGGGTCATCGTACATGCTCTGCCTGACAAGGCTTCACTTCAACAAGCATAACTTTTTACTTTGAGCTGGGATTTTAAGAAACACGGTAGCGTTGGAAAGAGGCTTAAATTATCATTAATTTGATAAGCCTAATTCATTTGTGCTAAAATATATGACCGTTCAAAGTTCAACCAACATCTATTTTCATCCAAATGGCTGCTGATCCTAACTTAGAGTCCACAGTTCTAACTACACGAAAAAATATGGTCGATCATGGGTGGTATCAGAGACCACAAAATTTTTGACATTAAAAGCAGAATCCTACTATAGTCTATGATTTGCCTATGGTATGTGGGTGGTTTAGTTGGCACTGACAGCATTCTGAAAACTTGTATTTTTTTTATTTTTAGATCTGATATGTTACACTCTTAGCTCATGAGTTACTTTCTAGGTCTGTTAAATACAAAATCATGCACCGGATATCAAATGTCACATTCACATTATATAAATCTTTCATTCTAAGTTAGCATGTCAGTATTTGAGCAATTAAGTATTTAGTGCATTTTTAACTTTTTATGGTGGGAGATAATCACTAAGAGTTTCTTGATGGTGTTTACAAGGTGTTGAGAGTTATGGGGGTGACTTCTAGGGAGAAGGCGGAGTCGGCTTCACACCAATTAAGAAAAGTTCCTCAAGTGTGGTACAATAAATGGAAAGATAATAGGTTGTTTCCATCCACCCAGTTTTCCATGTCTTGATGCTACGCCGATATATTCCTGATGAGTCCCACGTGCCTAAAGTATGATGCCAGTTGGAGTAAGATTGATCGTTTGACATTTGTAGAAGAGCCAGTTGCTCCTAGCCAGGGATTGGGGAAATTGCGCTCGAGAGCCATTCCTATTGTTAAGGTACGTTGGAGGCCATATTTCAGTCGCGAAGGTATCGGGTAAGGGACGAGCAGGAGCTGCGAGTTTTTTTGAACCTTCAGGGTACTTCTTGAATATTACTTTTCATGGACAAAAATGTTTTTTTAGTAGTGGATATTTGTTAATGACCCTTCTTTTTCATTTTTATGTTTTATTTTTGTGCATCGTTTAGAGTGTTTCCTATAGCCCCCGATCCAAGTTCATGTATGAATTGCTGGGAATGACATATCGGTCACTTGGTCGTTCATTGGTTAGTTTGTGTGAGCTTTATGATTTTTGAAGCTTAGAACCTTGAATGATAATTTCGATTCAAAGAGTTCAAGGAAAATACATCAAGAATCCAATCTGACGATTTCCATCAGTTCCGGAAGGATCATTTTAGGCTAGTATCATTGTCGACATGACTCTCGAAGTTTTAAGTGTGAGTTGGTGTGATTACGCGTTTTAACTTTAAGTTAAAGGCTATGTTGGGTGGTTACTTATGGGACTTTTGGGTATTTTAAATATGCTTATCAGCATAAAATACATAGAAAATTTCATTCTTCAAAATCAAAACCCAAATTACTTTAGAAATTCTCTAGAACTCTATAGGAGAAAAAACTCAAGGAAGGGCTTGGATTGGAGAATTTATTGGAGATTCTTCATCAAATTGAAGAATTAGGTTTATTGAGGTATGGTTTATGATTCTTGAAACTCTATTCATCAAGGAGCCCAACTTTCAGAGAAGGTTTTTTAAGTTTCAAAGATGAATTGTCCAATTTTATGATCTATCTATGGGTTCTTGCATTAAAGGTTTTTAAAGAATTGTATATTGATTGAATTTTTATTAATTTGATGATTTTAACTCAATTAACCTATGAACTCATGTAATTGATGAACCTAGTTTTGCACTACTTTCTGGTGAATTACTAATATTGATCTAATTGATTTTTGAATTATAGTGTAGTTTCTGATGGGCTATTGAGTGATGTAAACAATTGTGTGAATTGATTATTAGGTTGTCTTACATTGATTAAAAAATATATTAATTTGGACCTATTTCATTGAGTATCATAGTTTTATATGAATTGATGTTCAGGCCATGGTACGACATATGGTACTAAATTGGGAATCATTTAAACATTGGATTGAGTTTGAGTGAGTGTGGTACTCGCCCTCGTCAGTTTAATTATGTTAATTTTACTTCTATTAGTTGTGATTTGTATGTTCAAAAAAAACTTTTATGGCGGCGGTGTTATGTGCTTAGTGCAATGATGTGGCCTTGTCGGCTGTTAATTATGTTTATGATGATCAGGCCTTGGTCTGACATAATTGAAAGTATTATGATGAGTTTTTAGTTTATTATGTTGAAGTTGATAATGTCTTCGACATGATAAGTTAAGTGAACCCAGTATATGTGTTCGTCAATGATGCTATTTAGGTGATCAGTATAACAAGACTATGTCTTTATGTGTATAGTCTTAGGGTGGATGCATGGTTATTCCTACTTTACTAGATGAGTCAACGATGTTCGTATTGATGATGATAGGGTAGTGTATAGGATGAATTAAAGATGATGATTGTTATTTCTATGTGTTTCTAGAATGACATGTATATGTGTTAAAGTGAAATATGTTGTGTCTTGTCTTGGTTGACTTGTGTCCCTTACTTGATGAATGTATCAAGGTGAATATGAGATGTATTGACATAGTATGCTAAAGACTCTTAGTCTTGTATGTATGAATGACATGAGACCTTAAATGATTTTAAGAGAGTCATTTATGTGAAACCTTGAACTTAGTGGTAAGGTTGTGAATGTTGAAGTCGGAAGTCGTAATAGTATCCTTCAAGTAATGGAATGATAGAATTAAGGTTGGTTGGCTGGAACAACATCATATCAAACATTAGGAAAATCATTATGAGCTTCTTGTCTTCATTGTATGGTATCCCTAGTGGACCTCATTGGTATGGTAAATGTGATTGGGTTATGAACTTGATATGGAACCCCTTTATATGAAGCTTTAATGTAAATTAGTCTATGATAACAAAGGGTATCACCGAGTGAGTATGGTAAGGGAAGTAGTTCTAGTCAAAGAATGAGACTAAAGTACAAAGAACCACTTCATATTCCTTAACCATGTTCCTACATGGGATGTGTCCTAGTTTTATTATTGGCAAGTAGAACACCCTCATCAGAGAAGGATAGAACACCAGGCTCCATGTCTATCTATCATTATCTATGTCAGTTATTGTCTATTCTCATCATATTGGATACATACTAGCATTAGATAATATCTATGATGTTTAGGAGGTGGTATGAGACGCTACCTAGACATTTCAGAATAGGCTTTGAAGGTGTTAGTTAGAGTTCTACGTCTTTTCAAAGACCATTACATGAATGTCTTTATGTGATGAATGAGACTTTAATGAACTAATGAATGTAATGACCTAAGTTAATGAATTATGTGAAATGAACAAGTACTTACCTAGAGTAGTTAAGGGTTGTCTAGTTAATCTGTGAAGGGGGCATAGGAATGGTCACTTCGTATCTTACCTAGATAAGTCTTAAGAATAACTCTAGTTATCGAAGATGTTGATTATGTGGACATGATCTAAGCCTTAGATAATTTTAAGGATTATTTAGGTAGTCTTGCAGAGGTCAATCATGGACGTTATCTTCTTGATTTACATAATTAAGTCGTTTGATAGACTTGGTAAGGAAAATGTCTTATTATACATATTATGTGTTTTTGTGTCTTGTATGTGTGTAGGTTTCTCATTATGGGTAGTCTTGAGGATCATTCAGGCATGCTTAGAGATGGTGTATGGGCGGTCTCTCTTTGTATTGCTTAAATGAGTCTTAGGATAGCTTTTAGTGAGAAGACTACATGCTATAAAGTTTCTAAAGTGAAGGTAAGAAACTTTAATGTAACAATGAAGGAATTCACTGTACAATGTGTTGAAGTCACTGTAATGTTGCTTCAAAAATGCTATAAATTGATTAAATATTTTCTTAAGTGTTTCTAAGGTGTTAAATGTTGTTCTTATGATTATGTTATGATATTTATATAAAAATATTCATATTTCTAATAAATGTCCATTTTCATGATTATATGAATAATGCCATACTTATTATAAGTGTTTGTACTAATTCCACACATTTTGTTATCTCTAAAGTGCAGGTTAAAGGTGAGAAGAATCGTGAAGGAGAGCTTGGATTCTAGAGTTGTTCAAGAAAAGTGAATTATTTCCTCAATTGACTTGAGGACATATATAGATGTCTTTTATTTCCTTTAAAGTATTGTAACAGGCTAGTAGTTTCTATATTAGTATTGTATGGGCCGTGTCACAAAGTATTCTCGTGTCGTAATTTGATGAGATTGAGACTTAGTATTTCCTTTAATTTCTAATGAAATATGTTATAAAAGATATTTTAATTTTTTGTGAAAAGTTTTAATTCCGCACTACTTTTCATTATTTATATGCGATGAATGATACGGAAAGATATTGTACAATACCTCTGAGATTTCAAGTACGTAGGTTGTGCAATCTGATTTGCCCTATCTTTAGGTGGGTTTCGGGATTGTTGGACAAGTTTGGTGTTGTAAGAAAAGGGGGGGCCATTTTTTTTTTTTTTTTTTTTTTTTAAAGGTTATGAAAGTAAGTCTTAGGAATCAGAAAAGTCTCATAAGTAAGGATGAGTATGTCTGACATCGACGTGAGTCACGATACATCTATTGGCTAGAGTCTATCAAACGATAAAGTTTCCATTCATTCTATTTCTATGTCGTGTCGTCGAGTAAAAGTTATGAGTTTTCTTTTCTTATTGTTTTTCTTGTGTTTCTAGGAACATGAATATGAGGAGGACACCGTCAAGGAGAGTTGAGGAGAATGATGTGCATGAGGAGATTCCTCCTCAAAATAAGCAAGTTAAACAAGTTCCTTAAAGTGCCATAGATGATCAAGTCCCTATTGTGGAAGGAGGTAATGAATTTCCGGTGGTTACCCCGGAGTAGAGTAATAGTGATATTATAGAGGCTTTAGCCCGAGTCGTGACTACTCAAGTGAATTTGAGTATGGTACCTAGGGTAAAGGTTGTGGAGAGCACTATGAAGTCTAGGTTAAGATACTTTGTGAGGATGAATCCTTCTATATTTCTTGGCCCTAAGATGGGAGAGGATCCCCAAGAGTTTCTAGATGGTGTGTACAAGCTGTTGAGTTTTATGGGGTTTATATCTAGGGAGAAGGAAGAGTTAGCTTCATATTAATCGATCGACGTTTCTAAAGTATGGTAGACTCAATGGAAGCATAACACGCCTGTTGTGTCGGGTCCTATTGAGTGGGAAGAATTTAAGGAATCTTTTCTTGGGAAGTACTTTCCCCATGAGAGGAGAGAAGTTAAAGTAAAGGAGTTTATCTATCTCAAGCAAGGAAATATGAGCGTTGAGGAATAATCTCTGAAATTCTCTATGTTATCTAGATATGACCCATCTCTTGTGTCTAATTTGAGGGATGATATGAGTCATCTTGTGACGGGTATCGCGATCTAGTGAGAGTAGAATACCTTATGACCATGTTACATGATGATATGACCCTAGCTAGACACATGTTGTATGCCCAATCAATAGAGGAGTCTAAACTTGGGAGGATTGCTAGGAACTTGAAAAGAAGTGGTTCTAGTGATCAAGGTCAATCTAGGTTCAACAAGAGGGCTCAAGATCAAGAAGAACTTAGGATTGCTAAGGTGAAATTGGAGAAAAGAAGGTGGTTCTCAAAATGGAAACCTACATGTGTTACTTGTGGAAAGAGGTACTATGGGGAATGCCTATATGGTACCGGAGTTGATTTGGTTGCGGTAAAGAAGGACAGAGGGTGAGAGATTGTTCTACCATTGCTTCTAGAGGACGATAGGGTAAACAAGGTTCTCCTAATGTTCTTAAGGAAGATGCTCCAAATAAGAGGTGTTTCTATACATTCCGGACTAAAGGATCAAAGCCTGATGAGGATGAGGAATGATGGTAAGTTCTTGTGTTTCTTTAGTGTTATGAGTTACTTCAAAGTGGGGGAGTATTGTGAGTAGTGGAGTTTTGATTGATTATTTCATATCTTTTATTCAACTCAAGCTTGAGAGTAGAAAGTCATAAAAGTATGTTTCATGTTGTATTTTTTTAGGGGTCTTGTTGAAATTGAATTTTATCGATTCCTTTGATTGTTAACTTTATGAAGTTATGATTATGTTTTAATATGTGTTTTTATGTGGATCTACATTGAATATTAGCATGTCTCTATCATGAATTTCCTAAAAGTTGTATTTTTGGAAAAAAATTGTTTAATTCTTTGTAAAGGAGCCTATTCACTGTGAAGATTTTGGTCAAAGGAATGATTCATACTTTGGTCTAAAATTTTTGTAATGAGGTTAGAAATGATGTATATGAGCATGATATTGAATACAAAATTGAGTTTTTGCTATTTAGAATGAAGCATGTGAGTTTTATAACATGATGAGTTATAAAAATTTTCTAGTTTTTTGTTGTGATGTGATGCTCCTGATTTTGTGAAATTGATGTTCTCTATATGTTTGAATTGTGTAAGGTGTTATATGGTATAGCCATGAGCTGTAAAATTGAATCTCTTTACTTGGAAATGTTCGGAGGGTGTCAAAGTGTCATTGAAGGACGATTGTTGTCCTAGTGGGGGAGAATGAAAGACCTCAAAAATGAATTAGGTGAATATAGAGACTAACATGTTTGCAATGATGGTCTAAGTCCTAAAATAGTCTATAATATGGTATTGAGGCAGTGTCTAGAGTTTTAGGTGCATTGGAAGTCAAACGTCAAGGACGACTAAGACGTTTGAAGAATAAGTAACCTATGTGCCTCATATGTTGTTATCTGAATAATTTTGTGATTCATGAGGTTATAAGTTCCTTAAATGATTTATTATGGTATATACATGCAGTGTGTTAAGTTTCATGAAGTTTAGAGGTCAAACGTCCAAGAACGTCCATGACATTCGAAAGGTTTTCCTTGAAATGACCTTGTGCGTCTATGCATGTTTCATCGTGTTGCATACGAACATATTTGGGTTGGAAACATCCGAGAAAAAATCCCCAAGAACCATCGAAGGGTACTTTAGGAAGGACCCATGTTGGTGGCTAAAACTGCCTAACATAGTCCCACCTACGGATGGCAAATGACAGCTAGTGGCCTGGTCGACACCTCGTAGGTGGAGGTCATCGTTTGTTACTTATCATAGGCAGCTAAGATCCCATTTTCAAGCGTGTGAACCAATCGAAGGAGGATAGGATGGTCCACTGACGCCCTGTTGATCGGCAACCGTCGATTGGGTCTGTTTCCCTGCATAGGCCACTGTTAAGTTAGGGATGAATTGGTAAATTCACCCCACGTCCAAATAACAGAAAGGGCGGTTACTTAGGGGTATTTTGGTAATTTTAAATATGTTTATAAGACTAAAACACTTTGAGATTTCATTCTTCAAAATCAAAAACTAAATTCTCTTAGAAATTATCTAAAACTCTATTAGAGCCAAAACTAAAGGAACGGCTTGGATTGGAGCATTACTTGAACGTCTTTATGTGATGAACGAGTCTTAAATTAAATAATGAATGTAATGAGTTTAAGTTAATAAAGTATGTTAAATGAATATGTACTTACCTAGAGTAGTTAATGGTTGTCTAGTTAATCTGTGAAGGGGGCACAGGAATTGTCAATTTTTATCTTACCTAGATAAGTTTTAAGAATGACTCTAGTTATGGAAGATGTTGATTATGTGGAAATGATCTAAGACTTTGGTAGTCTTAAGAATTATTTAGGTAGTCTTGAAGAGTTCAATCATGGACGTTATCTTCTTGATTAACTTAAGTAGGTCTTTTGATAGCCTTGGTAAGGAAAATGTCATATTATACATGTTATATGGTTTGGTTTCTTGTAAGTGTGCGTGTCTCATTATGACTAGTCGGGAAGTCATTTAGGCATGCTTACAGAGGGTGTATGGGTGGTCTCTCTTTGTGTTGATTAATGAGTCTTAGAATAACTTCTAGTGAGACGATTACATGCTGGAAGTGTCTAAAGTGAAGGTAAGCAATTTCACTGTACCAATGAACGAATTCACTGTACAGTGAGTTGAAGTAACTATATTGTTGCTTCAAAAATGCTATAAATTGATTAAATGTTATCTTATGTGTTTCGAAGGTGTTAAATATTGTTCTTATGATTATTTTACTATATTTAAGTCAAATGATGCATATTTCTAATAAATGTATGTTTTAATGATTTTTTGCATAATGTCATACTTAGTACAAATGTGTGTACTAATTCCATACATTTTCTTATCTCTAAAGGTGTAGGTGAAAGGTGAGAAGGATCGTGAAGGAGAGCTTGGATTCTAGAGTCATTCAAGCAAAGTGAAGTATGTCCTCAATTAACTCGAGGATATATATAGATTTCTTTAATTTTCTTTGAAGTATTTTAATAGGCTAAATACTTTCTATATTAGTGTTGTATGGGCGGAGTCCCAAAGTATTCATGTGTCTAAGTTTGATGAGATTGAGAGTTAATATTTCCTATGATTTCTAATGAATGATGTTATTAAAGATATTGTAATGTTTTGTGAAAACTTTTAATTCCGCACTACTTCTTATTATGTATATGCGATAAACGATACGGAAAGGGCTTGTAAAATACCTCCGAGAGATCAAGTGGTTGCAATCCAAGATAGGCCCTATCTTCTAGGTGTTGTTTCAGGATGTGACAATGTCATAGTTAGTACATGTGTTTGTACTAATTCCATTATTTTATATATCTCTTAAGTGATTCATAGGTGAAGTTGCTTTTGGAGAGTTAAGCTTGGATTAGAAGATTGGCCAAGCAAGTTGAAGTATGTCCTCATTTGACTCGAAGGGATAAATGAATTTTATTTCCTTTCTCAAAATATTATAATAGACTTAGTAGTACTTATTTCTATTGTGTATGGGTCGTGGCCCAAAGTATTCTTGTGTCTATGATTTGATGAAATGGAATTTAGTATTTCCTATGAGTTTTATATGAAAGATATTTTAAAGACTTATAGAAGGTTTGTGAAAAGTTTTAATTCCGCACTACTTTTCATATGTTTATATGCGATGAATGATACGAAAGGGCTTGTGCAAGACCTCCAAGAGGTCAAGTATGCCAGTTGCACTTCGAGAGTGCCTTATCTTATAGGGTGTGGTCTCAGGATGCGACAAGCTTGGTATCACAACATAGGTTATGATATTGGTCTTAGGAATAAAAAATTCTCATCAAGTCACATTTAGTAGAGTGTTGACCATCAGTGTGAGTCGCGACACATCTATGGGAGAGAGGCTATAGGAGGATAGTGTTTCATTTCTTTTATACACCTATGTCATGCCATCGAGTAAAATTTATGGTTACCCTTTTATTATGGTTTTCCTTGCGTCTATAGGAAGATGAATACTAGACAGATGGACGCTAGAAGGTTAGAAGAAGGAAGGATGGAAGAGAAAGTTCCTCCTCAAGTTGATCAAGTTACTCAAGTTGCTAAAGGTGATCAAGTCACTATTGGAGGTCAAGGTAATGATGTTCCGGTGGTTCCCCGAAAATGACCAATGGTGAGATTAGAGAGGCTTTGATTTCTTTAGCCCGAGCTTTGACTACCCATGTGAATATGGGTCTTGCACATAGAGTGAATGTTATGGAGATCATTATGACATCTATTTTGAGATATATTTGTGAGTATGAATCCTCCTATCTTTCTTGGCTCAAAGGTGGGAGAGAATCCCTAAGAGATCCTGATTGAGTGTACAAGGTGTTGAGTGCCATTGGGGTGACTTCTAGGGAGAAGGCGGAGTTGTCTTCGAACCAATTGAGGGAGGTTGCTCAAGTGTGGTACATTCCAATAGGCTTGTTGAGTTGGGTCCTATAGAGTGGGAAGAATTTAAGGAAGCTTTTCTTGGAAAGTACTATCCCCGTGAGAGGAGGGAGGTGAAGGTTGAAGAGTATATCAATCTCAAGAAAGTTAATATTAGTGTTGAGGAGTACTCTTTGAAATTCTCTAGGTTGTATAAATTTTCTCCATCCCTTGTGTGTAACCCTAGGGATAATATTAGTAGGTTTGTGACAGGTGTTGTCGACCTAGTGAAAGAAAAATGTCATACAACTATGATACATGATTATATGACCCTAGCTATACTGATGGTGTATGTTCAATCAATTTAGGTGTCTAAATTTTGTAGGATTGATATAAACTTGAAGAGAAGTGGTTCTAGTGACCAAGGTCAACCTAGGTTCAAGAGGAGGGCTTAAACTCAAGATGGATCTAGTGCTCCTAAGGTGAAACTTTAGAAAGGAGGTGGTTCTAAAAATGGCAAGCCTACTTGTGCTACTTGTGGAAAGTATCATTATGTGGAGTGTCTAATTGGTACCGGGAATTGCATTGGTTGTGGTAAGGATGGAAAAAAGGTGAGAGATTTTCTAATTATTGCTTCTAAAGGAAGAGAGGGTAAGACAGTTACTTCTAATGTTACAAAAGATGATAATCCAAATAAGAGTCGTTTCGATGCAGTACGAACTAGACGAGCAAATCCGAATGATGATGATGAGGATGGCAAGTTCTTGTATTTCTTTAGAGTATGAGTTCCTTTTAAGTAGGGGAGTATAGTTAGTAGAGGGGCTAGATGGTCCTAGAAGTATGTTGCGTATGCTTTGTGTTTAAGGGTCTTGTTGAAGTTGAATTTCATTGATTCCTTGCATTGTGCAGTCAATAAAGTTATGATTATGTTTTAAGATGTTTTTATGTGGTTATACATTGCATATTTAGCATGTTTATATCATGAATTTCCTAAATGTTGCATTTTTGAATTTGTAAGCATGTTCATTGAAAAGCTGCCAGGGATTTCTGCTCATTGTAAAAATTTTGAGATTTTGACTAATTCATTCTTCGGTCTAGAATTGTTTCAATGTGGTTATAACTGATTTATATAAGCATGATATTGAATATAAAATAAGTTTTTGCTAGTTTAATTGAAGGATGTGAGTTTTATGGCATGATGAATTTTAGAATTTATACTATTTCTTGTTGTAATGTGATTCTCTTGAATATGTGAAATTGATGTTTATCCTTGATTGTGTGTTGTATAATGTGTTAGATGGTGTGGTCATTATCTTCTAAATGAATCTCTTCTCTTTGAAGTGTTCGGAGAGTGGCAAGTGTCATTCGAGGACAAATGTTGTCCAAGTGGGGGAGAATGCAATACCTCAAAAATGACTTAGGTGAAGCTAGAGACTAACATGGTTGTAATGAGGGTCTAATGTCCTAAATTGGTCTATAATTTTATATTGAGGCAGTGTCTAGAGTTTTAGGTGCATTGGAAGTCAAAGGTCAATGGACGACTAAGACGTTCGACGAGTTCCTCATGTGTGGTTATGTGCCTATATGTGTGTATCATGAGTTAATTATGTCTTTATATGAGTATAATAGTGTTTATAGGCAGTGTGTCATGTTTCATGTACTTTGGATGTCCAAAATCCATGACGTTCGAAAGGTTTTCCTTGAAATGTTACCTTATGTATCTTTGCGTGTTTCATTGAGTTTTACGTATTAGTTTTGGATTAAATTCATGTGGGAGGTCCTAAACTCGTATACGAAGATATTCAGTTTAGAAACTTCTGGGTGAAAGTCCCAAAGGACCAACGAGGGGTCCTTGAGTAAGGACACTTCATTTGAGCCAAGACTGTCATGAGCAGGCCCTAAACGACTGCGGAAAACGACGACTCGTGGGACACTCGACGCTCCGTCGATGGGCTTCGTGGGTATATACATAGACTAGGGAGCTCAATCTCCCAGAATTTGAGTCTCTCAACTAAACGACGAGGGGAGATGTGTTTGTACTAATTCCATGCTTTTATCTATCTCTAAAGTGATTTGGAGAGCTAAGCATGGATTAAAATATCGTTCAAACAAGTTGAAGTATGTCCTCATTTGACTCGAGGGCATAGATGTATTTTATTTCCTTTCTAAAAATATTGTAATAGACTTAGTAGTACTTATTTGTAATGTGTATGGGTCGTGTCCCAAAGTATTCTTGTATCTATGATTTGATGAAATGAGACTTAGTATTTCCTATTAATTTTATATGAAAGATATTTTAAAGACTTATATAATTTTTGTGATAAATTTTAATTCCCCACTACTTTTTATATGTTTATATGCGATGAATGATAAGGAAGGGCTTGTGCAAAACCTCCGAGAGGTCAAGTATATAGGTTGCACTTCGAGAGTTTTATAGATTCTAGGGTGTGGTCGCGGGGTATGACAATAGGAGTGAGTAGGGTGAATTTTAGTATAATTAGTTGACCCTACGTGCTACTTCAATGATATTGTACATGTTATAAGATGATGATATGTACTTCTTATTTTAGTAGACCTATGTCCGTCTACTTGATACATGAAATATGAATATGACTCTTAACTTAGTAGGCTAACACACCTTTGTCATGAATGTGTATGTATGATTGAAATATGACCTTGAACATAGTTAAGAGGATCATTTATGTGGAACCTTTAACCTAGATATAATGTTATGATATCCTTGAAGTTGAAAGCTGTAATGATATTATTCTTTTGTGAATGAAGGACTTAGTGGTTTGTAGGTTGGAATGGCATGAAATAATCCTTTGGAAGTCCATGAAGCTATCCTATTTAACAATTGTGCGGCATCCCTAGTTGATCGACCCCCTTTGGTAAGGTGTGTTATGATTTGTTTATTACTTCTATATGGTACCTCTTCATTTACCCTTATATTTATTTACTCTATGAGAACAAACACTAGCATCGAGAGAATATGTTTGGGGAGTGACTTTTCCTAAGATGAGACTAGAGTACAAAGAAACCCTTTATATTCCATAACCATGTGCCTACAGGGGATGTGTCCTAGTTCTACATTTGGAATGTAAAGCACCCTTCATTGGAGTAGGAAATATTCTGAATTCCATACATAGCTAGTATGGTCATTATAAGTTATTGAATATTCTCTTAATGTGGAGACATTCTAGTGTTTGATAGGTTTTACAAAGTGTACGTTGTGGAATGGTACGCTATCTAGACATTGCATGAGTAGGCTTTGAAGATGTTAGTGTGTAGGTTCCCTAGGTCTTCTCCAAGACCATTATGTGTAAGTCCTTAATTTATGAATGTATCTTAAATGACTAAATGAACATAGTGACTTAAGTTAAATGCATGTAAATGGAAAAGTACCTATCAAGAGTACCGTTAAGGATTGCTTAGGTAATCTTCTATAGGATGCATGGGAGGTCTTTTCATGTTTTACTTAGCTGAGTCTTAGAGTAACTTTAGGTAGGGCTTTAATTGAATATGCTAAATAATCTTATCTTACGAGTCCTTGAGGATCTCTTATGTATGTGTTAAGGGGTTGCAAGGAAGGCTCTCACTCAAGTGAGCCTTGGGAGGACCTTTGGTAGGAGAGTCTTATGCTTGTATGGTTTGAGGTGATGATATGCTATATTTAGAAATGTTACTATGTGTGCTTATATTGACTTGTAGTGACTCTTATACTTGTGTTATGATATTTTCTTCAAAAAGAGCATGTTTTTATATAAATGTCTTTTTAGCATGATTTTATTGCTTGTCACCGTACTTTGTGCCTTCTAATGTACTAATTCAAATCTTTTGCCTTATCTCTAAAGTAGTAGGTTGCATTTGAGAGTTCTTTGAAGAGAAGAGTGGATATTAGAATTTCATTTAAGTAAATTGTTGGTATGGCCTCAATTGATTCGAGGACATCACTATATTTAGTTTCTTTGTTAAAGACATTGCAATAGACTTAGGTATTTCTATTTGTTGATGTATGGGCTGTGTCCCAAGATATTCATTCGTCTAATATAGCGACTTTGATACTTAGCCTTTTCTTATGATTTTCTATAAAAGAGATATTTTGATGTATTATTATTTCGTGTGAAAAGTTTTAATTCCCCACTACTTTCCGTACGTGTATGCAATGAATGATGTCAAAGGGCTTGTACAAAACCTTAGAGAGGTCAAGTACGCCGTGTTATGATCCGAGAATGTTATTTTTTCTATGGTATACTCTCGGGTCATGACAATGATGTATCTTGTCGACCTTTTTTGCCTCTATGTAATAATATCTTTGACTAGAACGATGTCTCTTTCATCGGGCATGTGTGCGCTCGGGCTTCTCTGCTCTGAATCATTGTCAGGTACAAAAGGTGAAACATGTAGATGAGTAGATGCGTAGTTGCTTAGTAATAATGTCTTAAAGATCAGCTCGTAGACTAGCTACCTCGAATTGAATAAACGACATGTCAATAGTGGGAGCCGGCCTCTCTAAGACTCGCAACTCAAAAGCATTGAGTCACTTATTAACCGGTTAGACTTTTTGGTCTAATTCCGCCTCCATACTCTTGTCCGTTCTGTCTTCAGACTCAGAAATTAACTTATTCATCCATGGAAAGACTTGGTTTATAAAGGTGTCCATTTGACCCTCTAGTTTCTAGAGTCAACCTACTAGTGACATAGTGGCTCCGGAAGAAGGAGAAGCTCGAGACAAGCTTGGAGTTTGGCTAGCTGTGTTTGACTAGGAGGCTGATGCATCATCAGTATGGGCAGTAGGCCCATCTGCGTGCAACTGCTCCACTGCATTTACAAAATCACAGACACATAGGCATGTCCACTCAAGGCCCTTTGCATGGTGCTGCAACATTTGCCTTATCCTGTTTTAGCCCTATGTTAAGTGTTCTTGTAGCATTTACCGATTTTTTATAATTCCATATAGGCTCTCCAACATTCCTAAAAATATGAAATATCATGCATGGGAACGGGTAAGTAGTGGTGGTCTTGAACGCCCTCTCATGTATCTCCACCAATATTAAGCTGGGAAATATATCGCAATCCCGACGACCAGTGAAGCCACCATAACTTCTCTATCCAAAGTGAAAAGGTTGTTGGCCTCAGTCAGAGATAGTCTATTCTGGACCAACAGCTAGAAAAACTTGGCTGCCAAAGTGAGGGTGGCCTTCTAAATGCCCCGCTTTGGTGAAGTAACCCACTCAGCTCTCTCGCCATTAGGGCCATATGTCTTACAAGCCATAGTACCATGACCTCATGTTTTTCTGCATTTCGCATAAGATTTCCACCTCTCACAATGTTCCACCTAGTTGAAGTATGTCATGTTGCATGCTCATATATGGTGAGGGTTAGGTCGATAGAAGAATCCACTAATAGGGGTAGGGGAGATGTTCACCGAGATACCCCGTACCCTGGTGGAGATGAGGCAGTCCTGTGGTATGGGCTTGAACTTCTTAGAAATATCCCCTCGGAGAGTGGCCGTATAAAAATCATAGCCCGCACAATCTTCTCAATGTAAGTCCCGGGGTCATGAGAAATCCACTCGCATTTTTTCCATTGAAACAACAGGTGGATGTTTCGCACTGTATGTAAGCTCCAGCCAATAACTCTGTGCTCCTCTATAATGTGCAGGTTGCTTTCTTCTTAGAATTCAACATTTTTGTGTCTCGATATATTTGTCACTGTCCATATACACACAATCGTTGGTTAATCGGCTATCGGAGCCGGTTGATCATTTCGAGGGACTAGTGCTTCCTCAGAACAAGTGGCCTCATTAGACGAGACATCTTTATTGCGGGTGGTGGACACAATACCGGATTCCAACCCGGTAGCAAAATTTGATTAGTGCCAAAAACAGTCCTTTCTGGTTATCTGATCAGTGTATCATCCTCATTAGACTAGCAGAGTGACTAAGCCTGTATTCACCTTCATGGTCTGATTCAAATTATCACAGGCTGTTGCATTTTTTGTACTGGAAGTGGTGGGCACAAACTCGGAATCTTGATCACCGTCCGTGTCGTTAACGACTAGAGTTAAGCATGATCTAGTTTATTTTGAACTCCCATTAGGGCCTTGTGTCTTTTTTGATGCCATCATACTGTGGAGTATTCATTATTAAGCAAAATAAATTGAAAGCACACTCGAAAATATTTTAAAACGAAAAAATGAAAACAAGAAAAATATAAAAATGTACCACACTACAAAAAAATCAGCTTTTACTGATGGACGAAATCTGTCGCTAGTATATGATATTCCATCGCTAAACAACATTAGCGATGGATTATCATTTGTTGCTAAATCACTCATCAGTAATCTCTTAGTGACAAAAAATGTGTTCCGTCACAAATTTAGCGATGGACTAATTAGTCAGTATATTTATAAATTCGTTGCTAATTTAACAATTCATTTCGTCATTTTTAATAAATTCAGGACAAATTTTGTCCCTAATTTGTCGCGACATAGTTTGATGTTTGAGACAGCACATTTGGCACAAAACAAGTTCGTCGTTGGTCCATCACCATATTTGTTGCTAAATTTTTTCCTGTAAATTTGATTTATTTCAATATGCTGCTAATATAATTAAAATTAAATTGCCAAATACCCCAAAAATAATACACATATAAAATAATATCACAGATGGTTTAAAATATATAGAATATAAAAATCTCATATTTTTTATTCAAACCTCGTAAACAATATATCAACTGTTCTCAAACGAACCTACATTTATCAAATATTGTTACTGAAAAATTTGTACTTTAAAAAAACATTCAATATAATAAAAAGGGATAAGATTTTCACATGAAACTAATTAAGTATCAACCTCGTCCTCATTAGAGTACCTGAAGGAGGCTTTAAGGGTGTAACTGTTGATGGGTATTCAATGGAAGTACTCCCTTCTTGTACTCTCCCCATAATAACGGGAAGAAAGTGATTAATAAGTGAAGAAGGCATATGCTTTACAAACTCATCCATATTTGTTATCGCTGTTGATCGAGAAATTGAACGAAGTACTGATGATGAGGAAGAAATTTTCTGCTCGTTCTAACTTTTTGCTTCAGAACCGAGACCGTACCATATATTCTTCAGTTCTTTTCTCCTCCACAGCTTGATAAAATACTTCAAATTAATCAATATTGGCTTGAGACCTTATATTTTTCCGCAATATTTCTTCCTATTTTTCCTGTATTAAAACTAGAGAGTAAAATGAAAGCATTAAACAATGGGAATAAAACATATTTTGAAGGCAAATACAAAAGCATGCCTAACCTTTTAAGCATTGGAATTAATATACAAATTGAGGCTTCAAATTTCAATCTATGAAATTTAACAGACTATGAGATCTAATATATTTCAAAGGGATCAAGTGAGCATATTGTTTGAGTTCATGAGGGTAGTTAGCTCCTAATCATTGAAACAGCTATACAGTGGAGAAAAATCATTTATAAAGTGCAAGATCCTAATGTGAATGTGTTTGCCCTGCCGACTGTCAAGAAATTGATTAGCAGCCCAATTTGTAGAACCAAAATTCATCTAGTGATCATAAACAGATGCATTATCCACAAAGAATAATCAACTTCATACGAACATACTAACATTTCATCGAAATAAAGAAATAGATGAATGAATAAGATGACAGATCCGCAGAAATTCCATTTCATGCATATGAACCATATGATCTCAACTAACAAAACAACTAAAATCATACCTAAACAAAAGTAATACACAACTATAGATATTGATATTTAATGTTTTGATCTATCAATGCTAAATTATTAGTTAGTATTCAACAGAAATCACTTAAACCTTTCAATTTCACTAAAGAATGTAGTTTTCAAAAGCTCCATAGCAGTTGGCCTGTCGTCTGGATTATCTCTAAGACAAGGAAGAAGAATCTCCTCAAACTCCGGCTAAAACACCCTTGTCTTACATTTAGCATAATCCATTGCTTTCTTAAGTTTCTTATCCCTCTTGATCATCATCTTTTATAGTAATTTTGGAAATTTCTTCTTAACTATATAAGAAGCTTCTACAATATAATAATAGAGTTTTTACCCAAAAACATCCTTACACTATCCATATTATTTAATGTGCATCCTTAAATTATGCTTGTTAACAAAAACATCCTTAGTGTAAAAAAATGGTAGTTTTCATCCTGTTGTTAAGCTCCACAAAAAACTAACAGCTACCCTTTGGCTGCAATTCACATGAGTTTTCGATCCTAAAATCCCTAAATTACATAGAAATAATGTTGAGATGAAAATACTAAATAAGAAAGAAAGCCCCCCTATATAGAATTGAAGACCAAAATACAAGCTGACGATCAAGTAGGAAAGAAATCTGTAGAATGTGTATCCTGTTCAGCTAAAACATCATGTTTTAATAGAGGAACAAATTAATTGAGTCTTATTGCAAATATTTCTGTAACTAACAACTTTAATGGATTGTATTAAAAGTAATACATTTATTACACTTTCTAAACTAACTTATTATTAAAAGTTATACCTTCAATTGTAAGAAATAACCATCTCTTTTTTTTTTTAGACAGTTTTTCAATTGATTCCATTGGAATCGACATCATTTCTAAAAGACTTAGATATGAAACTCAAGCATGTGCTAGAAGGTTCCAATCTTCATACACTTGAAGACCTTATTTAAATAGTTATCATTAAATAAAAAGTTATTTAAGTATCTAAACTATATATATAAGTTCTTAGAAAAAATAATACTCATATTATAGAGCTGGTGATTTTTCAGATCCATTATTTGTTCACTATATAAGTTATGATCATCTTACTCTCAATATTAAGAACTTTCATTACGGTCACTTTAAATGAATATTCTGCACATTAACTACACAACAAGTTGCAGAATTCAAAGGCTGCAAACATTAACTACACAACAAGTTGCCGAATACAGAGGCTCCAAATATAAACTACACAAAAAGTTGCATAATTTAGAGGCTTTAAATATTAACTACACAACAAGTGGCATTAAATTTCTTAACTTGGATTCATTTCATAAAAGTAAGATCTCTAACTCAAGAAAAAATGAACAAATTGCCAACCACTAATGATAAGAGGTTATTTTCAGCAACTTTTTATCACCTAACAAATTCTTGATATTTTTTATGAAAAAATGAACAAATTCTTGATGTTATATAATTCTTCACAAAGCTTTCAGTAACTTTTTTATAACCTAACAACTTGCGGAAAATAAAGTGAAAAAAATGTATACCATATTTTTTCTTGTTAGAACTGGTATAAACAAAAATGTTTGTGCAGAGATCAAGTCAAGTAATACCATTCATATTGAGATCAAGGATCGTGGAAAATATATAGATAATATATTTCCACTCTATAGGTGAAATATACCATCATTTTTTTAAAAAGTCATATTGATTTTTTTCCTTTGGCTATCTGCAAGCGAGATCATATCTTAAACACTACTTACGAGTAATAAGCTCTATCTTTGAAACACATTCGGATACATTGTTCTTACCCATTCATGTAATTAATTTTAATATGGTATTTCCTGGATAAGTTTCCTAACATTTAGTATGACTTAGTCATAGACCCATATTGAAGTCAGCTGGAATATCATAATAGTTTCGCTAAGCAATCAAGCTCATCTACAATGTGGAGTGTCTATTATGCTTTTGTAAATCTTCCTTTCGGACAGATCAATGGAAGCACTGTTATCAAGCTATAGAGTGCTCAAACTAAGGAACCTCTCATGAACCCACCCTCTCCCTTACCTATTAATTGTTTTAGAATATTAGCTATGTCCCACCTGTCCAAGTCTGCGCTGCCTCATTTAAGTATCATACTGTCCTTCCCAGTTAAACCTTTACCCTGCCCTGCCCTTCATTCCCCATTGCCATCCCTAGTAAACTAACATTATTAATCATCAGAAAAACTTATCCAACCAAAATTATAAGAAAAGAATTTAAACAAACTCATTTTTTTTAGAAAAGAAAAGCTACTGTCGGAGTAAAGGAAGGGGTAGAGAAAAATGATACCTTTTAATAAAGCCAATTAGATCGACAACCATTAGTAACCAACAAAAAAAGATATATGCGGTAAAAAATAAAACATAAATCAGTGTGTAATTTACTTCAAGAAAAAATTATATCATTGTTGAAATAAGACATCAACACTAAGCACGTTGTTGTATAAATTGAGGTGTTAGATTAAAGTAACACTTGGTTATGAATACAAGAGAGTAACTATATTCTGCAAATTTGTCAGTCTTAATGTAGAAAGAGCAGGAATACTAGAACAAACTTATTTCTTGGTTGGCTCAAACGAATTGAAGGTTGCATTCTTTCCGTGTGTAGTTATCCTATTGTGCGCTATAGAAATAACAAACACGTCATCCCTCACACGTTGAAAATAAGAGGTTTCCATATATTGAAATATCTTTCCAGTGCACCAGAAAGAGACAGTAATAGTGTTGTTGCAATAATGTTGTTGCAGACATAAGTGGTGACACTAGGACGTTATATTTGATGTTAAGAAAAATCATAGAGGAAAGGGGTAAAATGGGGGTGGAAGTGTTGCTCGTCAACCACTTACTCAAACACCGCACAAAATCATTAAGTTGTAATGCTTAAGTTGTTGTCTATCTCAAATGTCTCAATTTTCATCAGGTCTCCAGAGAAGAAAACTGGAACCTCAAGCATTGGATAAATCATTAAATATTTTCTTACAAAACCATATTTCCAGTACACACAAACTTCTAAGCTCCTATTCTCAAAAAGATTAGACCTTAATTCCCCAAAAGTGAACCTCACAAAACCCCATTTCCCCAAAACTAAAACCTCAATACTACACATAAATCGGGTTTGATTTTGCACAACAACTATTGTCCTCAAAACAAAATACGATACTCATCTATACAATTAATTGATTGAACTAATATAATACTTACTTGTTAATGGAAGATTTCATTTAAACTTTGAAGGTAAATAGAGCTGAAGAGAGAGAAAAAATGTTTAAAAGGTAGTTCATCGACTGATTATGGAGAAATGAAGAAGAATGTGCTCACTACATTGATCGCAGATGGAGAGGTTAAGATCTCACTTTCTTCAGCTGAGAGTTCCATTGGAGAGATTGAAAGCTCACTTTCTTCAGATGAGAGTGTAAATGTTGAAATGAAATTTTGCTCTAGAATATATGACATAAATAAATTTTGCAATGGACTTAGTAATGAGTATCATTCTTGGCAATATAGTCTAACTGAATTGTAGGAGCTACTAAACAGAGATAATAAAACCACATGATCTAAATGTGGAGTCCAATGTATGCTCCCCATCGAGAGGACCCAATATACCATGCCAAAGGTACATAGGTAGGATGACATGATCACTAAAGTGATGCCCATAGAGGGGACTTACAATCTATTGTGCAAGTAGTTCTGGGATTATTACGGTACATTGAACCCTAGTCCAACTCTGTATTATGCTACTACCAATTAATAAAATGATAAATACATTAGAACTAAGTCTCTATAATACTGGATAGTACAAAACTGAACATGCTAACTGATAATGCAACAATTAATCTCGTAATGATATATTAATGACTGCAACATATATAACTGAATAACAGATATATTTGACCTAACATGTGTAATTCACGAACTAAAGAAATACAAAGTTACGAATCTTAAATTTATGTTATCAACTAAATAATAACATGGTCATTTTATTTGGAACATATAAAAAACTAATTCATGATAATATGTTAAAGTTCTAGAAACCCTAGGTCTAATCATGAAAATGAAATCAAGAATCTGACAAAAATTATGGGACCCAATGGGTTAAAGGAACTTTCTAGTGAAATCCCACATACATGCTAATGAATTTCACGGAGAAATCCTCAGATTTTGGGTTTGGAACTAATGAAACCTTGTTGCGTTCTTTAACTAGGGTTGTTGACTTTTTTTTCACTATTACTTCTATTTTTCTATATTTTGATGATTGACTTAACTTAGGTAAGTTCTAGTTATGTTTCTAGATTTAAGATGAGAAAATCCTCATGATTCAGGGTCTAAATAATGTAGCTTAGGGGCCAAACGAACAAGGAAAATATCAAAAGACCCTGACCAAAAGATGTAGGAGTCAATGATCGAGTCAATTGATAGACCGTAGGTTGATTGACGGATCGCAATGGTCGACCATCATTCACGATTGAGGACTGAAAGTTGATTGGCCCATCAACGGAGTCGATTTAAAGACCATAAGTCGGCTGATGGTCCGTAATTGGCTCTTTCGCTGGCACGTCCAACTTTTGAAAGTCTTCATTTTTTTTTTACTTTTTGATATGGGATGTTAGATTATCTCCCCCTTGGGACCATTCATTGTCGAATGAATACTAAAATAGTTTAGTATGGAGGGAAGGATCTTCAATTTCTATTACTAAGCATTGAGAATTGAAATTCTTACTAAATTGAGTTCCAATAACATGCAAATACGCTTAAAATGCACGTACCAATTGAAGGAAAATGATACTAAGAATTAATTTGTTCATGAATGACTGAAAAACTAAAGAGAAACTATTATGTCAAGCTGGAGTGGAGTAAGAAAGAAAGATGTGAGGATACTTGGCTTTCATGACTCCTTCTGCTTCCCAAGTAGCTCCCTTTATGGACCGAATCCTTTACAAAACCTTAACTGAAGCGGATTCTTTGTTTCTAAATCCTCTAACCTGGCGTTCAAGAATATCAATTGGTACATTTTCATAAGAAAGACTATAACTTTCACTCTCTATAATGGTACTACGGAGGTTAGATCACCCACTTACTTTTTAAAGAGCGAGATGTGGGAGACAAGATGTACTACTGCTAGTTCTGCTGCCAATCAAGCTCATATGCCACATATCCAACCCTTTTAAAGTTCTTGTAAGGGCCTACCTATCCATGAATAAGGTTCCCTTTGTTTCCAAATCTCATCACACCTTTCATAGATGACACTTTCAAGAAAACTCAATCATTAACTTGGAACTCTAGTTCCTTTCACATAACATCTGCATAAGACTTCTGACGACTCTAGGTTGTCTTAAGTCTATCTACAATGAGTTGAACTTTCTCCATAGCATAATGGACTGAATCTTTTCCTATCAAAGTAATTTTACCTACTTCGAACCAACATCCAGAAGATCTACTTCAAAGGCTATACAGTGCCTTATATGGGGCAATCTAAATGATTGGATGGGAGCTATTATTGTAGATGAACTTAATAGGAGGAATAAAATCATCCCAACTACCATTAAAATTTATCATAAAATCTCTCAACATATCCTCTAGGGTCTGAATGGTACGTTCTTCCTGTCAATCTGTCTGCAGATGAAATGTTGGGTAAGATTATCCTGAGTACCAAGACATTTATGAAATGACTTCCAGAAATGATATGTAAACTAAGGACCTCTATTTGAGATGATAGACAATAGAACCCCATGTAATCTGACTATATCATTAATGTAAAGGTGGGTGTATTCCTCCATTGAATTTGTATTCCTGGCCATGAAAAAGCGAGAAGACTCAGTAACTCTATCAACAATCACCCAAATTAAGTCACAATGTGTGGGAGTACGAGCTAAACCTGTGATGAAGTCCATGTTGATCACTTCCACTTCCAAGTTAGAATGTCAATCTCTTGTGTCATACCTCCTAGTTTCTAATGTTCTACCTTTACTTGCTAGGAATTGGGGAACTTAGCCAAAAAATCTACTCTATATCTTTTCATACCATTCCATAATAGACTTCTCGCAGATCGAGGTACATCTCAGTGACACCTGGATAAATAGAATATCTGGAATTATGGGCTTCTACAAGAATGTGTTGTCTCAGTTTACCCACATCAAGAACATACATTATACCTTGATAGCGACGTACACAGTCTCTCCCTTGGGAGAAATACTCCACTCTCTGATTATGGGCTGCACCCTTAAGTTTAAGAAAAATTAAATCACTGATTTTCTTTTCCTTAACCTCCACCACCAAAGAACATTCTTCCCCATTCTGAACTGTTACACCACTGTCTGACATGTACATAAGGCGAAAGCACCCAAGCGAGCAAGCCTGTGAACATCCTTCACTAGTTCTTTTCTTTTTTCCTCAACATTGGGTACACTACCCATAGATAATATACTATGACCATCTCAAGCCCACCTCTATTTTACTCTCTATTCTCTGTATTTGGAGAGTAAAATAATGAATGGGCACACCAACCGACCTCCAAATCACCCTTTATTCTCTGTTTATGGAGAGGTGAATAGTAGTTCTCCAAATATTAAGAACTACTATTCACACTCTCTTTTGAATTTTTTTTTATTTTATTATTATTTAGATTACTTTCTAATTAACACATAATTTCATCAACTAAATAATTAACATCCATAATTATTTTTTAAACGTAATATAATATTTTGGAAAATATTTTTTATAATATACTACATTAATTTCAAATTAACAGAATTTTTAATTTTTTTCTAATTTTCATCAATAATATAATTTTATTTTATTATTAATTTTTATCATAAACAAAACACAAATTAATATGACAGGATGAAAATTTTAATTTAAAATACAATACATGATATGATAACTTAAATACAAGATAATAATACAACATAACATAATAATTTAAATACAAGATAACAATTCAAGATAATACATAACATAATAATTTTAAAACAAGATAAAATATTTTACATAACATAATAATTAATAGATCACAATAATAATTTAGTAATCTGGTAGGTCATATTCAAATCTAAGCACTATTCGGGAAAAAATTGGATATGATTTCGAGAATTGTTGCGATTGTGACTGCAGTTGTGATTGTCAATTTCTTTTTTCAAGTATTATTTGTTGTTCTTATAGTTGGTAATCAGTAGTTTCTAAATTTTAATTCAAATTTTAGTTTTGTCTTTAAGGTCCTTGGCTTTGATATATCTATCTAAATTTTCGCCGTACTATTGTTTGGATGTAGCAAACCCTGATAATATCTTCCCAAGTGATTATTTTTGGTTTTGAAAAGTTTCATAGCAGATGAAAGACCTTGATCTTTTGATCTATTTAATTTTCATTTATTCACCCTAATAGGTCAGTCAGATTAAGTGTGATGACCTGGAAAATACTCATTTAAATAATGTGAAAAAATATGATAAGTTTGGAAATGATACTATAGGTGATATAGGACTAGGAGCCTTTGACTCCGATGATCGCAAACTAGACCCTTGTTCTAGGTGATCTACAATTTTTCAAATTATTTGTGATCCTCATTCCCAAAAGTAAACATATTTCATGATGAAACAAGGATCGTGCTGAAAAGATGTTGAACATGCATTTGAGTTTTGCAATCACGTTTTGCACTTATTGCAGGATCGTCAAGTATTGGAGAAAGAAAGTATTACCTAATATAATGACTACATGTATTATATCGCACAAAATGATAACTGAGGATGAATGTGATTGTAATTCACCAATTCAAGATTGCATAGAGGCTCCAACTCAAACTATAGAAATGGTGGTCGATGAAAATCTGTAGGTTTAACAAATTTTTTCTAGACATACAAAAATTAAGGACAAAAATGGTCATTTTGAACTCCATAATGCATTAATAGAACATTTATGGGAGATTGTAATGATTTTGAAAATTGAGTGTTTATGTAATTGTATATCACTTTTATTTGAATTCGTCTTCTAATTTATTTATTGTATTATATTTTCTTTAGATTTATGTTATTTAAAATTTAGAATAAAATATATTTTTTATTACATTAAATTTATATAAAGTAATTATTTGGAAAAAAAGAAATAAAGGATTTTTTTTATGAAATAAGAAAATATTATAGAAATAATAATATAATATTGAGGAGAGAAAAAAATTCCTTTTTAGATAGTAAGATATAGAATTTGGTTAGAGTTAGTTATCTGAAAAAATAGAGAATTATATATTTGGAGAGTAAATAGAGGATTTTGTTGGATATACCGTAAGAGCATTTGCTAGTACAATAGCCTTACCAGGATTGTACTACACACTCATATCATAATTCCTAAAAAACTCAAACCATTTCCTCTTGAAAAGAATCAATTCTTTTTGGATGAACACATATTGAAGGTTCTTATGGTCAGTGAACACATCTACATGAACACCATATGAGTAGTGTCTCTCGATATGGAGCGTAAACACCATTGCTGCAATTTCAATGTCATGCTTTAGATAGTACTCTGATGCACCTTAAGTTGTCTAGAAGAATAAATTATAACCTTATCAAGGTGAATCAACACACAACCTATTATAACTCTAGATCCATCGCAATAAATCAATTAGACATCAAAACCCTCTAGTAGAGTCAATACATAAGTTGTAGTCAATCTAGTTTTCAATTTTACAAAACTTTTCTCATAACCATCTTACCATCAAAACTTGACCATCTTTTGACTCAACCTAGTCAATTGGGAGTCTATGGATGAAAAAACTACCACGAACCTTCTGTAATAATCTGCTAGACCCAAGAAACATATGATATGTTTAGCAGAGTAAGGTCTGGGCCATTATTTTGCTACTTGTATTTTCTCTTATTCCAATTGGATCCCCTCGCTAGATACATTGTGACTAAGGAAATCATGAGATTGCAACAACAAACTCACATTTGCTAAACTTAGCTAATAACTGGAGTTCTTTGAGAGTCTAAAGAAAAATTCTCAAATGACTCGCATGTTCTTCGTCATTTCTAGTATAAATGAGGATATCATCAATAACGACGATAATGAACAAATCCAAGTTCCACTTGAACACTCTGTTCATCAAATCGATGAAAGTTGCAGGAGCATTGGTTAGTATTAATTACATAACTACGAATTCATAATGACCCTACCGAGTTCTGAAGGATGTTTTTAGAATGTCAATATATTTGACTCTTAGCTGATGATAATCGGATCTTATGTCTATCTTTGAGAAATGGCGAGCACTCTAAACCTGGTCAAACATGTCATCAATCTGGGGAAGGGATACTTATTCTTGATTATGACCTTGTTCAACTGTCTATAGTCAATGTACATTCTGAGAGAACAATCGTTATTTTTCATGAACAACACTGAGGCACCCTATGGCGAAATACTAGTTTGGATGAATCCCTTATCTAGAAGGTCTTTCAACTTCACTTTTAATTACTTAAGTTCAGCTGCAGCTATTCGATAAGGAGAAACAAAAATTGGTTGTGAATCATGAAGAATATCAATTCCAAAGTCGATTTCTCTTTCAGGAGGAACTACAGAAAGATCTTCTAGAAACTCTTTTGGAAATGAATTGAATACTGGAACTAACCCAAGAGTTGGTGTCTTCAATCGAGAATCCTTAACTTGAACTAGATTATAGAGATAACCTTAGAGATCATATTTTTGGCCTCAAGGTAAAATATTAATTTACCCATTGGTGCTACACTAATACCCTTCCATTCTAAGATTGGTTCGTCTGGAAACTGAAAACGAACAATCCTAGTTCTACAATCAACTGAGGAACAACAGGAATATAACTAATACATGTATAGAATCACATCAAAGTATACCATTTCTAACTCTACAAGATCTTCTAAGGTGACTTTTTGAGAGACCATGACATTGCAATTTCTGTATACCCATCTAGCTATAAGATCATCACCGACTGGAGTAGAGAATGAGAAGGTTTTTGAGAGAGTTTCTAGACTAACATTGAATTGGTATGCTATATAAGGTGTTGCAATGGAGAGAGTATCCCCTAAATATAATAATCATAAATATCAAGTTGAAAGACCCGTAACGTACCACTGACTACATCAAGAAAACCTTCCTAATCATGGCAAGACTAAAGATCATACTACATATTCTGGAGGTGACAACCATAAGTACCTGATTAGTTACCCTATCGAGTTGGGTGACCTAATAATGATGCTCATATTTTAGACTGAGCTCTACCGTTACTAACTTCTTGACCCTGTCTAGAAGGACAATCCCTCAACATGTGACCAGACTGACAACATCCAAAGCATCTTTTCGTTTCTGCAAGGCACTCGCTCAATTGGTTCTTACTACACTTAGGTAAAGTGGGGTGAGTCTTGATGACTAAAATATTTCCCTGAGACTTAGAGCCTGTTTCATAACCTTACCTATTCTTGGAGGATTGAACACTAGCTGACGAAGGGGCTGGGGCTAAAAACTTCTGCATACTCTGCGAGCGACTTTCACTACCTGATTTCTGTTGAGAATTTTCATAGTTCCCACTCCTAGACTTCTTATTCTCCTTAGACTGTTCCCTAAGCTTATTACCCTCAACCTAATGAGTATGAGTCATACGCCTAATGATGTTCACATCTCCTAGTAACATGGCATTTATTCACTGTTTTTTCTCTAAATTTGACACTCTATACATGAACTTATTCATCTGAGCTCTGGAATAAATAACCATATGAGGAGTGTACCTGGAGAGTTGGATAAACTTGAGCCCATACTCTTGGACATTCAAGTTACCCTGCCTTAAGTTCATGAATTCAGGGGTCCTACCTTCTCCCAATTCTATCGAGAAAAACCTTTTTAGATTGGTTTCACTAAAACATTTCTAGGTTATAAGGGATGCATCTATACCCCTATTCTCCTTCTACTAAGTGTACCAGATATGAGCCACATAATTAAGTTTGTACGATCCTAGATTAACCCAATCATTCCTAGTGACTTGAATCACCTCAAAGATCTTCTTGATCTCATCCAAGAAATTATAAGGATCCTCACCAGTCTGTGATCCAAAGAACTCGGGCTGTTTCATTCTAACAAAGTCACGGACCCTTGCTGTAGTTGATCCACCATTAGCATTCACACGAGCTTGACCTTGATAATTGTTCTGGTTGTGGAAACTCTACGCCAACATCTAAGTGGCATTCTTGAATTTAGCATTGGAGACTTCATGATCTGGGAATTTAAGAGCTGCATTACAATTCCTAGCATTCACATTCTTGGAAATACCTCTACAGGGAGGCATGATCACTGAAATATAGAACGTCGAGTTCGAATGAAATTAGATCACACCTTACATACGGTAAGAGTAACAAGAAAATAAAGATTTTTCCTAAAACACTTTGTAGCCTCCTTCTCATTAGATGTGGTGCACTTCACTATCATGAAAAGGACTATACTTAATGCGTCTTTTCAGATATCTGAGGACTCGTAAACCTAGTGCTCTGGTACTATATTTGTCACACCATGAGCTACCTCCAAGATGCGAACACGGGACCTAGGAATACAAGTGATCCTAAGGTAACTCTACTGACATTATCATAAGCATACTAAAGATAATAAACTAATGTGAAAGCTAAATCATAATTAAAATGAAAACATACGGAGTACTCATATACTATTACTATGATATCTGAAAACTGAGGAGATTAATAAACAGAAGGTATTAACTCAACTAAGATGAAACTAACTATGTCTGAAAATAGCCTTGAACTAACTAGAAATACTCGTACATGCCCTAGCTAAGTCTAGAAAAACTTAAACTAAAGGACTAAAAATACTGAAAAGAACTTCATGACTATTTTCCTTGGAGAATGATGACTTACCATTGACTTTGTTGAATTGGAGATCAGTAATTGATCTAAACCTGATATCGATGCTCAAAACCTAAACCTACATCATGAGAAGATGTAGCGCACATATTCGTTAGTACTTGAAAGGTACTGAGCATGTAGGATAGAGTAAAGCTAAAATAATGCATAACTGAATAAGAACAAAAGAAAGCATAATATTATGAACATAATATACTGAATGTTGAGCTACCATGATGCAATTGCCAAATTTATAACATGTTGAGGCTGAATACTATTTGAACAGTAAATATTGTCAATGGAATAGAGTTTGGCCAAACATTAGGAGATACTAATGACCGACAGTAAAACCACATGAGCTTAATGTAGAGTTCGATGTATACGCCCCATTGAGAGGATATAATATACCATGCAAAAGGTATATAGGAATGCTAGCAATATCACTAACGTGATTCACACAGAGGGGACTTACAACCTACTTGGGTAAGACTATTTGGGTACGCTCAACCCTATTCAAAATTAGATAGCTCAAAACTGAACATGTAAACTGAGGATGCAACAATTAATATTACTGAAACATGTATAACTAAATAACTGATATATTTGACCTAGAATGTGTAATTTAAGAACTAAAGATATACAAAGTTAGGGTTCTTAAATTCATGTGATAAACTGAGTAATAACATGGTAATATGATTTGTAACATATAACAAACTAATGTTTCTATAATCTACTGAAGTTCTAGAAACCCTAGATATAATCATATATATGGAATAAAAAATATAACTTAAATCTAGGGATCCAATGGGTGAAAGAAACCTACTAGTGAAATCCTACATACCTGGTGATGAATTTGACAAAGAAATCCTTAGATTTTTTAGCTAGAACTGATGAAACATTGTTGCGTTCTTGGACCAGGTTTCTTGACCTTTTTCTCCTCTGTTGATTCTAATTTTCTATGTTTTCATTAATGACTTGACTGAGGTAAGTTCTAGTTATGTTTCTACGTTTGAACTGACAACAACCTCATCAATTAGGGTCTAAATGACGTATTTTAGGGTCTAAACAAACAAGGAAAAAACAAAAAATACCCCTGACTAAAAAGTTATTTGAGTCACTAACAGAGTCTATTGACAGACCATAAGTTGAGTGATGGTCCGTACTTTTCGACCGTCATTCGCGACTGAGGACTAAAAGTAAGCTAGCCCATCAATGGAGTCGGCTGATGGAACGTAAGTCAAATAATGGTCCATATTGGTCGACTGTTGTTCATGAATGAGGACTGAAAGTTGACTGGCCCATCAACGGAGCTGAATGACAGATTATCAGTTGATTGACGGACCTTAAGTTGATTGACGGTCAATATTTGGATCTGTTACTGGCACGTGCAACTTCTAAATATCATTATTTTTTGTCTATTTTTGATGGGGGTGTTAAACCTATGGTTCATGAATCCCCTCTATGAGTCAGAAAGACCAATTAGTTAGCCTTGGAAGGAAACTATGAGTGTGAAGAATGGTTCATAGTTGAACTACGAACAATTGTCCACGATCTAACTCTCACACTTTGAGAATTTTTCTAGTGCTTGCTCCTATGGACTTGCTCTACAGTCCATCGACGGGGTCTCATAGGAGGGGTCTGTGCTAGGTCTCAAATATGTCATATTGTTGAGGCCACATGTTAAGTCAATTTCATAAGTTTCCTAGTCTACTCGTGCATTTCAATATTAAACCATGCTAGTTCGTCATCCCAAGGATTCCAATTTTTCATTTTACTTATTCTGCCAATCATGATATGGATCCTCAAGTCAAAAATTGTATCTAGACCATTTAATTGTAACAGATTTACACTATGATTTACACACAATCACTAAACATCGTACCTTAGGTGTTCATAATTCATGGTAAACATGCATTCATGGATAATTAACTACCTGAGGTATAGACCCACTCCCGATATTCAAATGTTAAACTATGAACCGAAATTCAAAGTGAGGAAAAGACAATTACCTAAAAAATAAAAATGAGAGGTGTTATTGCGCAATAACACTACTACTTCAACGATAACCAATAAGAGTTCCACCAACTTTCACCGTGCCTGGACACTACAATATTTTGGAATTGAGGTTTTGGGGAATAGAGGGTTTTGTGAATGTGTGTGGTGGATTTGATGTTAATGGTGGACGAATTTGTGTAAGGGGAGGGAGTGAAATTCGGATAAAATGGAGAGTGATTTCTTTTGAGGGTTTTCAAAGAAGTGGGAAATATTTTAAAATTTTGGGGTTTTAAGTATTAGGCAGTCCGGGTTGGGTAGGTCAAGCTAGGGTTTTTGACTTACGATACCCCATTTATGGTTCATTGGTCGATCTATGGTCCATAGGTTAGGACCGCAGATCACTTTGACACTTAGAAAAAATGGAGGACTTATATGGGATATACTTGCACCATTTACGGACCGTAGAGTGACTTACGGACCGTCGATGGTGACCGTAGACCTCTACAGCAAACTTTGTTCTGCAGATTTTGCCTTGCGCACCTTCACATATAGCAACTCATAGTCTATTCTTTCTGTATTCCTTGGACATTTTTTTGACAGGGGCCTTATATGATATCTATCCAACACTAAAACAAAAATTAATCGTAATTATTTTTATACATTGAATTAAATAAGCAAAGAAAAACTACTTAACAAAAAGCGTAAGCCTAAGGTTGGCTAGATTTTTCATCTTGGGTTGTCTTCCAAGTAGCGCTTGATTTGACGTCTCTCCATGCCTCTTGATTACTCAGAATTCATCAAGATAGTAGGCCTCAATCACTTATTGTACACTTTTTGAATTCCCCTGATAAATCTTGATCCTCTGTCTATTCACCTTGAATTTTGTTCCTTCACTATTTTCCAGCTCCACCATTCCATGTGGGAACACTTCCTTGAGTAAAAATTGCCCAGACCATTTGGACTTGAGCATGCCTAGAAACAAGTGCAACCTAGATTTTAATAGAAGCACAAGATCCCCAACAACAAAATATTTCTTTTAAATCCATTAATCGTGGTACTTCTTGATATTATCTTTATACAAGGTTCCACTTTCATAGGCTTTTAGGCAAAACTCATCGAGTAAATTCAAGTCATTCACTGTTTGAGTTTATGTGGCGCCCCAATCCAAGTTTAGCTTCTTCATTACCCATATATCTTTATGTTCTAGCTCTACCAACAAATGGAAAGACTTCCCATAAACATGTTGGTATGGATAAATACCTATGGGAGTCTTCTATGCAGTGTGATATCCCCATAGAGCATCATCAAGCTTCCTTGACCAATCCGTTATATTGGGATTCACAACCTTTGCCAGATTTGCTTTATCTCTCTGTTGGAAAGTTCAACTTGTCCGCTAGTCTATGGATGGTAAGGAGTGGCTACATTAGGAAGACAACATATTTATCAAGCAGTGTTTTAAACCACTTATTGCAAAAGTGGTAATCTCCATGATTGATAATTTCCCTTGGGGTACCAAATCTTGAGAAGATATTCTTCTTCAAGAATGTGGTTACACTCTTGCCTCCATTGTTGGGGAGCACAATTGCTTCCAACCACTTCGATACATAATCAACCACAACAAGAATATACTTCATCCAATATGAACTCACAAACAGCCCCATAAAATCATTGCCCCATACATTGAATAACTCGATTAGCATGATAAGGTTCATATGAAGATCTTGCTTTTTTGAAATTCCACCCTCTATGTGGCAACAGTCACAAGATTTTGAAAACTCTTGAGCGTCTTGGTGAATGATTGGCCAATAGTATCCACAATGCAAAATTTTGTGTGCACTCCGAACACCACTATGATGCCCACCAACGGGCGATAAATGACATGCCTTGATAAAACTCAACATCTCAACCTCAAGCACACAGTGATGAATAATCCCATCCGCAGAACTATGATACAAGTACGGATCATCCCAAAAGAACTTTTTTCACATAGTGCATAAACTTCTTCCTTTGGTGAGATGACCAATCCGGATGTACCAAATCGTTAGCCAAATAGTTAGCAATGTCGGCAAACCAAGGAATGAGGTTATGGTAAGTAGCAAACACTTTTTCATCTGTGAACATATCATTAATCTCTCCCTTATAACCAAGCTCGAGCAACACTTAATCCTCCAATCTAGGAAAGTAATCAGCAATTTGGTTCTCTGTCCCCTTGCGGTCATTCACCAAGAAATCAATTTTTTGAAACAACAATACCCACCAAATAAGACACAATTTTGCATCCTTGTGTATTAGATAGGGTAAAGTATCTTGTCACTCCTTTCTCTCGATACCACACCAAGCTCTAGACCACTTGCATCACATATGACCTCAAACGGTTCCCCTCAATTTGGAACAATAATGATGGGACAGAAACCAAGATTTTCTTGAATTCCCCAAATGTTATCAGATAAGAATCATAAAAATCAAATTTTCCCTATTTTTCATGTAGTTTGCACAATGGATGTGAAATTTTCCATAAATCTTTTATGAACCTCCGATAGAAGCCTTTATGCCCAAGAAAACTTCTCACACCTTTAATCGACATAGGTGGAGGAATCTATTTTATTACCTCAACTTTTTACCTTTCTCAGATAACTGATGCCCCCACAATATGCCTTCTTTCACCATAAAGTGACATTTCTCCCAATTTTTAAACAAGTTGTATCCTTCACACCTTTTTAGTATCTCAGCTAAGTTGTCTAATATTATAACAAAAGAGTCACCAACAACTGAATAATCATCCCTGAACACCTCAATAGTGTCCTTAACCATGTCGGAGAAGATCAACATCATATAACACTAGAAGGTTACCTGTGAATTGCACAATCTAAATGACATGCGTTTAAAAGAGAAGGTCCCTTAGGGGCAAGATAAAGTGATTTTATCTTGGTTTTCTCGGAGCTATAGAGATTTGATTGTAGCCCAACTACACATCAAGGAAGCAATACCACCCCTTTCCTATAAGTCTATCCAACCTCTGATCCATGAAGGGCATATAGAAGTGTTCCTTCTCTCTCCAAGTATTCAACTTATGGTAGTCCATGGTAAAATCTTCATTAGGTCACCGGACGCATCGGAACAAGCTTGTTTCTTTCATTGGGGACCACACTTATCCCACCCTTTTAAGGAACACACTAAAAGGGAAGACACAACTATTGTCTTCATTGGGATAGATGACTCCTGCATCCAACAACTTGATGATATTTTTCTTGACTACCTCTTGCATAGGAGGGTTCAATCTCCTCGTATGCTCGATACTAGGATTATCATCCGGCATAAGCAGGATTTTATGAGAACAAATATCGGGGAGGAATCCCAATAATGTTCTCTATAGTCCACCCAATATCTCCCTTCCACCACTTTAACATTAATACCAAACACTCGACTTGTCACGCATTATGATTTAACACAATAATGACAGGGAGAGTCTCCTTTTTACCCACAAAATCATAGCTCAAATTTGGGGTAGAGCCTATAACAACCGTAAAAATAAAATATGCTAAGAAATGGTTAATGTGTCTAGAATGCCTATGATTATACTAGGTTAACACGGATTGATACGCGTAGAAACAGACCTCTGAACCCTTTCTAAAGCCAAGCCAACTAACTTGGGGAGTTAGTGGATCTAGAAAAGATCGTGTCCAACCATGTAGGGCTCTCGAATATGAAGATTTACTTGAACGAGTCTTTACCTGATTTAAAAAGGGAAAATCTTAGGTTTGGAGGGTCTAGGGGTAAACTGGTCTTTTTCAAGGATAAGGGTAAATTCGGGACTTACTAATTTACTCTGAATAGATATCTTTATTATTCAATTAAGGGTGGAGGGCATTTGGGAGAGAGGGCCAAATATTTAGCTCTTTGAAGTAAAGTCTGCTCCCCTTGGTTTGGCAACCGATGTGGAAGCATAAATTAATTATTTGTCATTTAATTTGGGTAAATTAATGAAATTAATTTATTTTTATTTATTACTAATTTTAACAAAAGGAAATCATTTATTAAATAATTAAAGTAAAACCTTATTTGACTAAGTCCTAAACTAAACTCCTCAGGCCTAAGAAAACTCTTATCCTCCCAACGCTCATCTCGCTCTGTCATGTCTCTATCACTCTCACTCACGATTCTCTCTGCCAATAAACTTCAAAACGTAGTAAACAAAGTATTCATACTTGAAGACTCAACAAACGAATATATAAGAAACAAAAAACGAAACTAATCACATAGGAAAAGAGAAGTTTGGTCCGTCGAGTTGTGTGGACTTTGAGGGGATTTGGACTGATATTGGGTGAAGTTTTTGGGTATCAAGTCAGTTTTAAAACGGCAAAAGTAGGGGTGCCTTCGCTCTCTTGGTACCCCTTTCGCAAGAGACCCCTATGATTCAGACGCATCTAGTCCAAAACTAGGGTGTCCTCGTTGGCATGTCTCTTATTCACGAAGCTCCAATGATTCGTAGTTTTGGGTAGTTTTCTAGGTCATATTAGGCCCCGTGTGTTTTGTTTGCGATAATATGTTCATGTTTGTGTGTTTTAAATCCTAATGAAAAATCATCTATGTACCGAACTGTTATGTGTGTGCATTGTGACCCATGACTATGTGCCTCGGTTTAAGTCTCTAAAAAATGTGATGTTGTGCTTTGTATTTCACATGTACACATGTTTATGTAAATCTGATTTTCCATAATGATGTAAAGTATGCATGATTTGAGTGGTCAAATATTATCGACATGAAATTGAAAATGCACCTAAAGACTCACTAAAAACTACTTGAAAAGTCTAAACTTTAATGTTAAAAGGAAACATAGGCTGCAAAAGTTCCAGCATCTTTTAAGTGTTTCGGCCACGCTAGGGGAATTTCATACTATGAAAAAATGAATTAAAATATGTGAGAATAATTGGGATGAACCCGTTACTCACCCCATGTTCAAAACCATGAAATCAAGAAGTAACAAGGGAATGATGTTGTGAGGGGGGATTCGAACATGGTCGTTGGCTGAAAATAAAGTATAAAAAATAAGAATTGGTAGGTGGGATTTCTAACCCACAACCTCTATGTCTAGCTTAATGAAACAGAGAAGAAAATCAGTAGAGGCTGTGAATCGAACCCCCGACCTCAAGGCGGAAAAGGAGAGTTAAATGAAAAATAAAGTGAGATTGTGGGGGTTCGATCCCACAACCATATGATCAAGTCAAACAAGACATGGAAAAAGAAATTAAAATAAAAAGGGGCTGTGGGGGTTAGATCCCACAACCCCTCGGCCAAGAAAGAGAAAATGTAAATAAAAGAAATTAAAAGAAAATGAAGGTGTTGGGGCTTGATCTTAGGACCCCAAGCTGTGTGGACCAAAATAAAATAAATAAGAAATGTAAGTGTTCTCCAAGGGATTCGAAACCGGGTGCCCTTGCCTAAATTCCATATTGATACATAAGTCATACGTGCATCAAATATTCAAGAATAATGTTGCCTGGTTAAATAGAAATAGATATCTTTGCATACATACACGATGCATAAATCTTGTACCACATAATCTTAGGAAGATATGAATCACTTAAATAAACTATGAACAAAGCCTCATGTCTTGTATGTACAAACCCATAAGTCTAGCATAAGTTTAAAAAATAGCTGAACCTAAAATGTACGTAATGAGATGATGTAACCCTAGAAGGGTTAAGTAAGAGTGTAACACACTGAATGGCCAAGTGCAGTGGCACATGATGAAATGAACAATTTGATGATGAAATAAATAATGAAATGATGAAATGCAAAATGAAATGATGAAATGAACAATGCAATGATGAAACCCAAAAAAGGTTAAGTAAGAGTGTGAAACACACTAAATGGCCAATTGC
Source organism: Solanum habrochaites (assembly GCA_027704765.1). Classification (NCBI taxonomy): domain Eukaryota; kingdom Viridiplantae; phylum Streptophyta; class Magnoliopsida; order Solanales; family Solanaceae; genus Solanum; species Solanum habrochaites. The sequence goes on along the minus strand of JAKWJA010002494.1, from coordinate 5,904,754 downwards.
ATTGGCATATGATGAAATTAACATTCACGTAAAAAGGGATGATTACTTATGAAATAAAAACTGTGCTAATGTTAATGAATGTGTTGCAACATGATAGTGAGGCTAATGTAAAAGATTAGAGCACTCTCAAATAAGCCTAAGTAAATGTTACAAAATGTACTACCTCTGAAGTGGAATAAAGTTAATGAGATACAGTCCTCTATGAAACACTAATGAAGTATTGATATTAACCGCTTAATAATAATTATGAGATGAAGAAATCATCTCCTTGAGCTATAACTGTCCGTATACTATAGTGCCAGCTTTCTAGACGTATGAGTTGAATGGTAATAGAACGTTAATAACGGAGCCTCGCTAGACGAGCTATGGACGTCTGATAACCTTTTTTTGGAAGGAATCGCGGAGGTTCACATACTCTCATCAGATGAGGACTGTCCACATGACTGGTATGGGTCTCCTTATATATCCGGGTCTTTGAACCTATACTTCCAATATAAGGATTTGGCGGTTCCATTCCCAATGTATGCTAGCATGTTGTTTGTGTCACTTTCTTTTGCCAGTCATTCCCACCTCTTTTCGGTGTGGGGTAGACACTGGATTTCATGACGCTCACGATGATCTAATTTTGGTTACACTAAATTTCCCCAATGATGATGAGGCCAGCCTCAAATGATTCACACAAGGAAATGATGATACCAAACGTTTTAGGATAGGATAAGTCAAAAGGTGGCAAGACTCACTTGGCACTAAGTCATTCTTGATCATTGCCACCTAACCACCAATGAAAGTCTCAAACTACATCCTAGGTATAGAATTGTGTCACACTAGCTTATTAATGAATGAAATATGTCGTATGAATGAATGAAGCAGACTCTGTGTTTTCAAAATAATGCTCCTAGTTTGAGGTCCCAAAGTTGAGCCCCTCATTTTGGATAGTCTTAATTCAAGAGTCCATGAATCAAAGGTCTCATGGCATAAGAACAAATGGATATGAAAAATGTTTATGTGATATAATGTCAATAATGTTAGGGTGCGATTTGCAAGATGTTATTGTGCTATCTACAATATAATAAGTATGATTAGCCATGTTACTCTCATGGATGACTTTTTCTAATCCAAATTTGGAAAGCTCACTCACTTTCTAATCAAATTTTGAAAGCTCACAAGCTTTCTAAACCCAATTTGCAAGTCCACTGACTTGACTTCCATAATCATGTTGTTAGGAAAGAGCTATTCTTACTCATTCAGTCCTTAGTTTGTGCTTGCATATCCCTACTAGTATCAATTATGTACTAAACGCCATACAACTCTATATTATTTAGTTTTTAGGTGCAGGCAAAGGTTGATGCTAGAGCGTACAGGTTGACGTAGCAGTATCCAGACCTGGAGCTTTCCATTCGGAATTTGTTTGCTCATGCTTTGGACCCAGATGTCTACCCGATTATCTATCTTAGATTTCGTGCTTATCTAGTGGAGAATGTTCCGCTAGTGTCTTCTTTCCACTTTTCTTTCGACTTTGTAGTGGTCCCTTTTGCAAGATAGTGTTTTAAATGCAATTGAAGACCTGTTTTCTTTCATTTAATGGATCTTATTTATGGTTGATGGGTTTGATGGTTAACCATTCTGAATCTAAGAGACATGATTAGTATGTATGTTAATAATAAAAAGTTTCAAATTTTTCGCTAAAATTAACCTAGACAAGTAAGAATTACAATAAGTAGGAGGCTTTTCTTCAACCTCTGAGAGGTCACCGACGAGGACGCAAGTGAGTAACTTTTTTCTGGGGTATAACTCTGGTCTGACAAAGGTTGGTCCGAGAGCATTAAGTTTAATTCCGAGGAAAATAATTTCACATCAACCACATTGAGTAGTTTCTATGTCATGGTTGTGAAGTGCACAACTATCCTAAATTAGAGACTGCATGATGCATAGGAAAATTCCCTTCTTCTGATCTTATCGTGCCTTTCCTAATGTATGATTTTCTTGGTGTTATGAGCATGTCTAAAATCAACCCTTGTTGTTTTCAAAGAATGAACACTAGGGGAGAAATTGGTTAAAGGAGAGGAGGAGCAGCTGCTGGCACAATCAAGTTCCACCCTAGGCTCTAGCTGAAGAAGTACACATGTCGGTTAACCCTGCTGGGTTAAATGATACTGAGGTGAGGGAATCTCTGGCCCAGATGGCACAGGCCATCATTATGCAGGCTCAGTTCATGACTTACCAAGGCAACCGACAAAATGTTCAGAGGGAGAACCAACTGGTTCGTACCATGGATGAAAGGCTGAGAGACTTCACGAGGATGAATCCTCCTATTCTCATAGGGTCTAAGACTTCAGAGGACCCCCAGAAGTTTGTGTACGAGGTGCAAAAGATCTTGGTGTCTATGGGGACCATAGATATTGAGGAAGCAGAGTTGTCTTCCTATCAAGTCAAGGATGTTGCATATGTTGCAAGCACAAACTTTTGTGCAAGAGTTAGCAGGATAGCCGAGTCTTTTGGGTCCTAGTTCTGATCACTGTTTTTTTTTGGGGGGAAAAGGGGTTTTTTTAAGACAACCTTTCTAGAGAGATTGATTCCTAGGGAGATGAGGGAGGCCAAGGTTGAGGAGTTTATCAACCTTAAAAAGGGATCGATGACAGTCAGGGAGTATTCCCAGAATTTTATGAAATTCTCTAGGCATACCACTACACTTGTGTGTAACAGGAGAGACGAAATGAGTAGATTCTTAACAGGTATTGATAAGGATATCGAGGATGAGTGTGGGCACTATGATGCATGACAGCATTGAACTTTCCAGGCTTATGGTCCATGTAAATCAAGTGGAGGATATAAGAAAGAGGAAGTACACTAGGGAGGGAACGTTCAAGGAAGCCGGCGAGAATTTTTTCAAGGAGAGTATATTGAAATCATGGATCATCCCCAGGTTTAAGAAGGGATTCTCCCATTAAAGGGGAGTCAGTTCATCGAGGGTCGCATATGATAGGAATTCCTAGTCCAAGTAAGAAGAAACAATGAAGTAGATACACCAAGGATAGACCACGCTTGCAGGAAGTAAGCAAAACTACTTGGGTAGAGTGTATGATGTGAACTAACTAACGCTTGTTACAACAAGTTTGTGGCAAACCGGGTCACCTGGTGAAGGATTGTCCAAATAGGAGAAGTCGAGACAGAAAGGAGGAGATTCAACCTAAGGGTCCGTGAACAGGCTCCAAGGAGTCAAAACGATTCTTCGCCTCACTCAACTAGGGGTGTAGGGAACGCGCCTCTGTTAATGTCTCAGGTGCGTAGCCTTCATTAGTTTTTCATGTATTTGTACTGTGAGGGTGTTTTATCACTAATATGAGGTGTCTATGTTTGAGTCATCATGTTGTTTGAGGATTAGTATGACTAGTTGTTTACTATGTTGTATGCTTATGAGACTAGTTTAGGAAATATGTTCCTTAGCCATTAATGTGAAGCTACTAGTAGGTTTCAAGGATGTGCACTCATGTTAAATTGTGGTATCAGATATTCACCAATGGGGAGTATTGCCTTAACTATGTATCGTCATCCATTCTATAGATGACTTACTTATTGTTAGAAAAGAGTAGTGTCCAATCGTGATGAATCTTCCTAGGGGGGGGGGATAATGGTAACAACCCTAAAATGAATATTTAAGTATGCTCATCCATGGTGTCTAGAATTCCTATGCTTAACAGGTTCCCACGGATTGATGCGCGTAGAACAAGACCCTATGAACCCTTCTACTCTAAGCTAACTAACCTTGGGTAATATTTGAGCTAGAAAAGGTCGGGGGGGGGAGGTCCAACGCTGTAGGGCTCCTCGAACACGAAGCTTTTACTTTACTTGAAGGAGTCTTTACCAAGATGTAAAAAGGATAAGATATTAGAGGGTGACGGTCTAGGGTAAACTGGTCTTTTTCTAGGATAAGGGTATTATCAACTACCCTCATATATAATTATTATTTAATTAATAAAGTTGAGGGGCATTTGGGGAAGAGAGGGATGAAAATTGGCTCTTGAAGTGAAGTCTTCTCCACCTGGTTTGAACCTGGGGTGAAGCATGAATTCCATTATTTTTAATTTCAGTTGGTAAATTTGGAAATTATTTATCTTTATTATTTATTACATGATTTAAATCAAAAGAAAATCCGATTTTTATAATTGAAATAAAACCTATTTTGACTAGGCCCTAAACTAGACTCCTAATCTATGAACACTTTCTGGTCCCATGCTCATCTCTCTCTCTCCCGTCTCTATCACTCTCACTCACGATTCTCTCTGCCACATGACTTCAAAAAACAGTAGGTAAGCGAAAGTTCTTCACACTTGAAGAACTTACAACGAAAATATAAGAAAACAAATGAAATCAATCACGTAGGAAAATAGAAGTTTGTCCGTCGAGTTGGTGTTGACTTTGTGGGGATTTGGACATGATCTAGGGTGAAGTTTTTGGGAAGAATTTTGAGGATTTAACGTCAAAAAGGTATGTGTTCTCTTATATCTTGGTCCCTTTCCCAAGAGACCCCTAAGGTTCATACAAATCTGTTTCGAAAACTAGGGTTGTTCCCTGTTGCATGTCCTTGTCACTAGCTCCCAATGATTCGTAGGTTGGTTACGTTTGCTGGTAGATATTAGGCGTGTTTTGTGTTTTCGTGATGAATACGTTCATGTATGTGTATTTGAAATCGTATGTATGTGATCCGAAACTATGTGCATGTGTGTGCAATGTGAACCATGACTATGTGCCTCAGGTTTAAGGCTCTAAAATGTGATGTTAGTTCTTTGTATTTCATATACACCAGTTTATATAAATTATGGGTTTCATAGGTGATGTAATGATGCTGATTTGAGTTCAAGGGGCTGTTCGAATGAAATCTTTAATTTTACCTAACAGACTCACTAAAAACTACTTAAACGTCTAAACATATGTTAAAGAAGTGAAGCAATAGTCTTGCAAAAATTTCCAGCATATTGCTAATGAGTTTCGACCATGCTAGGGGAAATTTCATGCTGTGAAAAAATGAATTAAAATATGTGAGATCTCTGGGGATTAAACCCGTTACATCACCATGTTAAAAAACATGAAAATAAAGAAGTCAAAAGGGATGTGGTGAAGGGGATTCGAAGCATGGTATTTTCTGGAAAATAAAGTATGAAAATAATAAATGAGAGGAGTGGGATTCAAACCCACAACCTCTAGGTCAAGCTTAAGGAAAACTAAGAAAAAAAAATAAGTGTGAGGCGTGGGAATAGAACCCACGACCTCTAGGCGGAAAAGGAGAGTGAAATGAAAAATAAAGTGAGGTTGTGGGGGTTCGATCCCACAACCTCGTGGTCAACTAGAAGAGTCCTGGAAATAAATTAAATAAAAAGGGGTTGTTGGGGGTTCAATCCCACAACCCTCTGCACGACAGAAAAATTTAAAGAAAAGAATCTAATAAAACGGAGACGTGGGCTTGTCTTAGGTCCCCCTGTCGTGTGGACCAAAATAAAATCACATGAGAAATGTAATGTTTTCCAAGTGATTCGAAACCGTTTCGCACTTTCCCAAATTTCCATTTGATACATAAGTCATACGTGCATCAAATTCAGAAATCATTCCCTGCCTAGTTAGATAGAAAAGAGACTGTTTCATCATACATAAAGATGCATAGTCGGTACCACAGAATACTTGGAAGATAAAAATCACTTAAAACGAACTATTATGCCTATGGCTTGTATGTATATACCCATACGGTCAGCTACTTTTAAATAAGTTAACCTAGATGGATGAATGAAATAATGTAACCTAGAACGAGTAAGTAAAAGTTTAAAACACAATTAGTTGCAGCAAACTCTCATTGGCACTGGATTAAAGAGCAGATGAGATGATGTAATAACAATTAATGATTAAATTAAATAAAATGATGAATGATGAACCCTAGGAAGGGTTAAAGTGGAAGTGTGAAACACATCAAAGGCCCAGTGTAAATTGGCATATGATAAATGACATTCACGTAAAAAGGGGTGATAATTATGAGAAAACTGTGCTAATGTTAATGAATGTGGTGACAACATGATATGATGCTAATGTAAAGATGAGAGCAATCTCAAATGAGACTAAGTAAATTTTACCAAAACATACTCATCTATGATAGTGTAAAGTTAATGAAGAGACCTGTCTCTATGAACACTCTAATTAAAGTATTGATGTTAACACATTTAATACTAATGATGAGATGAGAAATCATCTATTGAGCTATGGTGTCCTCATACTAGAAATCATCTTCAATGACTTATGAGTTGAATGTAAGGGAAATTTATACTGAGTAATTATAGACTAACTATGAGTTGTGATGCATTCTTTCGAGAAGGGCCGAGGTTCACGTAACTCTCATGAGATGAGACTGTCCGGCATGCCGGGCATGGGTCTCATTATATCTCGTACTCTTTGAACCTATACTACCAATATAGGGATCTTGCGGGGTTCCATTCCTATGTATGCCTGCATGTTTTGGGTAACTTTGGACGGTGATTCCATCACATTTTTTCTGTGGGGGAGACACTGAATTTCATAATGCTCACGTGATCAATGTCGGTCAAGGTTAAAGTTCCCAATAAATGAATGAGGTCAGCCTTAAATGATGCAAAGAATGAAATAAATGATACAAAATGTGTTAGGATAGGATATTCAAGACGTGAGCTAGACTCAAGTGATGACACTAGGTCATTCTTGATCATTGCATAGCAACCCACTGAATCACTCAAACTAAACTACAAATCCTAAGTATAGCTGTGTCGCCTAGCCTATGAACGAATGAAGAGGGTATAACGTATGAATACTGAAACAGACTTCGTGTTTCTAAGAAGCTCCCTAGTTGCGGTCCATTTGTTTAGCCCTCATTTTTTGGTAGTCTTAAATGTCAATTCCATGATTCCAATGTGCTCATGACATATGAAAAAGAATGATATAAAATGTTATGTGCTAGTATGCCTATGTTATGCTATTTGCATGATTTAGTCTTGTGTGCAATATGAAAAGTATCAAGATGAATGTTCGTGCTAATGGCATTGACTTTTCTAATAATCCAAATTTGGAAAGCTCACTCCTAGCCTAATCTAAATTTAGAAATCTAACTAACTTTCCTGCTCCCAATTGGCACTCCATTGACTTGACTTTCATAATCAGTTGTTAGAAGAGTTCTTCTTACTCATTAGCATGTCCTTAGGTGTGTGCTTGCATATACCACCCATACTTATAACAGGTGGTGCAACTATCCCATACAATTCTATATTTTTAGAGGTGGACTATAGGTGGATACGAGATCTTACAGGTTGACGTGCATGTTGATCGGATGTGGAGATTTCACTCCGGAACTGGTAGCCCTCATTGATTTTGAGGATGTGTACCTTTATTATTAGATTAAAGGATTTATCTGTGAGAAAGTTTTCCACAGTATTTCTTTCCACTTTCATTTCAAACTTTGTATGGTGTTCGTTTTGGGCAAGAAAAACTTTAAGCAATTAAAACTGGCTTCTTTCATTTGATGATCTTAAGGTTAGAATGGTTGATGGTGAACAATATGAACTAATAATAATGATTAGTAATGTAAGCTTAAGAAACAAAAAAGTTTCAAATTTTCCGCTAAAATTAACCTAGACGAAGTAAGTATGACGTAAGTAGGCTTGTCTGCGACCTTGAGAGGCCAACGATGCCGGTATCTTCAAGGGTCTAGACTTCGGTCGTGACAGAGCCTTGAGCTCAAATTTAGGGGCCTCTTCCATAGACGGTATCATAGGTGGTGTCTCACGATACATTATACCTAAGTCTATTTTCGTAGGCTTTGATCGATATTCGCTCCTATCAAGTGCGACTACAAAATCATCTTTATGTTTAAGCAACCACTCTCAAAGTTCATCATCACTGCTGCTAAGGCCTTAACACCACAATCTCTCTCTATATGCACCTCAAAACCACTCTCAACTATAGTAGATATCAATTGGAGATCACCAATCTTTTTCATAGACCTACAAATATTAAAAGTTGCTTGTTCATTGTTAAGTCTAAATTTCATATGTCCTTACTCCATATCAACTAAAGCACGCCTCGTGTCACGGAATGGTCTCTCAATAATAATGGAAACCTCAAAGTCAACCTCACAATCAAGAATAACAAAGTTGTTCGGAAATATTAATGAATTCATTTTTACTAGCACATCATGGAGCAATCCAATAGGCCTTTTCACAGTTCGATTAGCCATGAATAATTATATCGTAATTGGTTATTAGTCATTCAATGTAAAATTATTGTAAATAGACAATGATATGAGGTTAACTCTAGAAGCAAGATCACACAATGCCTTGGCAAAGAGCAATAACTGATGGTATAAGGGATAATGAAAGCACCAGGATCATTCTTTTTATGCACAAGGGACCTTGTAGCAATAGCACTATTATAGTGCAACTTTTCATCATCCTCAAAAATCACTACCATCTTCTTCGTGACCATGTCCTTCATAAACTCTGCATACCCAGGCATTTGAGCTAGAGATTATATCAAAGGAACATTGATGGAATGTTGTCTTAGCATAGTGATGAACCTGCAATATTTTGCTTCTTCGGTCTTTTTGCAAATATCTGTGGAAAAGGAGGCGAGGTCTAGGCAAGGGAACGACTTTCTCTATTACCACTACCTCTTTATCAATCGCATTCAAAGTCTCTCTCCCATTCTCAACCACATCATCTTCTTTACTTGTATCAACTTTAACCTAAGATTACATTGGTGGATCCATAGTTTTCTTACTCCCATTAGTAGTGATTGTCATATAATGTTCATCATTTTCCTATTTATTGATAGTGTTACTAGGAAGAGTGCTATGTAGGTGTGGGTTCACTATGGTGGACAAATGCATCATATGCTGCTCAAGATTCTTTATAGATAATGCATAGGCATCAACTTTTAAGCCAATACTTGACAAGTTATTCTGCATCTCTTTAATACTCTCATTAGAAGCATTGAACCTTCTCAACATCTTCTACATCATATCCTCAATACGTGATATGTTACCTCAAACTTCCTTAGGAACAGATTCTCGATTTTTAGAAGGAACATAAGGTCCAGCCCAATTGTTTCTTCTACCATAGTTGGTCCGTTTGTAGTTGTTGTCACAATTGTAGCTCCCATCTTTGACATATTTACCCTCTAACTTGTAATTCCCATAGTTCTGAACATGTTTTCCTTGACCTTGGTTCAAAGAATCCATGTTTGACCAGGGCGTTTTGGTCCTAAAATCCCCCGTCTGATCAATCATTGCATATGCGTCTTCATCATAAAATCCTCAATCGCTGGTGGAGTTCTAGTCAAATAGTTCACAACATTTATCTTCTCGGCACCCCACTAACATGCTTAAATACCAACCCCCACTCCGTTCTCATTTGTGCCATCTCCTCACGCAAATCATGAGCGGATTTTTTCGCTGTAGCTTGGACTGCAAAAGTGTTTCGCCTAGCGTTTTATTTCTTGTGCTTGAAACTTTGTTTTTAGGAGATAATCTTTCTTCCACATCACACACACGTCTAAATCAAAGAAACAAAGCAATCTGGGTCAAATGTTTAATCACCATAAGAACCCCCAACAATAGTGTCAAACACCGCCTTACTTTTGTCATTTTGCCCTCGATAGAAATACTTCTTTAGCAACTCATCATCAATGAGGTAGTTCGGAACACTTCTAATCAAAGAAATGAACTGATCCCAAAGAATACGACTCTCTAGATAGTGCCACGGAGTTGTTAAGCTTATCCTTCTAGTTCATCTTCTTAGACACTAGAAACAACTTCCCTAAGAATTCTTCGATCAGTTGATTTCATGTATATATGGAGTTGTAAGGAGTTCATTAAACCCAATTATGCATCCCAGGCAGTGATAGAGGAAATATTCGAAGCCCGATAACATTAATGTCCAATCTGGTCGCCTACACAACTCTTGGTAACCACCATGATCTTGGATATATGAGCATAAGAGTCATCCAACATCGACCCTACAAATAAGCCACTCGATGTGAGCATTTCCATCAAGTTACTAGTTATCAAAAAGGTATGACACATTGGTAGAAGGGGTAGGACAAGAGGTCCATCAAAGTCAGTAATGTTGAAGTTGACCCTATAGTTGTTCTGGGGTTGTGGCTCTAATACGCTCAAATTACACCTCCCTAAGGAAGTATAAGCAGTTGTAATAAATTAGAGAACCCAACTAGTATGTCGAGGACTAACCCACGAGGATAAATTGTTTAGACTTAACTTCAATTCACAATCACATCTATTTAGTCAAGGTCTTTCAGAAAGCAAGTAATTAAAGGGGGAAAGGGGGGGGGGGTTTATGAAACAAGTTTCTTAAACAATTATGACTGAACAAGTGAGCAAAAGTAAAAGATTGAGTTTTTATCAAGTTGTGATACTAAGTAGGGTTTATGTGTTCCCATTAGGTTCATAACGCCGTATTTATAGCAATAGCAATTCTTCCCTAGTGTTTTGCATGTAAAGCGGTAAGTTATGTATCTCTAAATCCTTCTTGTAGCATGTAGAGAATTTCACCCCGTACCTTGGTCTGGCTACGTGTGTATAAACTACTAACCATTACCTTTAACACGTAATTAAACATCACAGTCAATGTATGACTTAGTTATTACTTCACACCAATTGACACTAGACTATTAGATAGTATCCCACTAAATTAATGTTGATAATTCTTTTCCTATTACAACCTCCTTGGTCCTGAAAGTATCAAAAAGGCTAGTTCTAATGCGTGCACTCGTTAAAAATACTTCTAAATTAAAGAATTATTAATACATGCAAGAACCTAATTGAGAATTGCTTGTTTTCTAGGTATATTTTATTAATTACCCATGGTTTCCAAAACCCTAGTTGTGGATTTAGTTTCCCATGCAATCAAGACTACAATTCATAGTTTGTAAATAAGAAATCATAAACATCCTTTATCAACAAGAATAAACCCATAAAATCAACTTGAAATTGCAAGATAAACTTAAAATCAAAATCGGAAATTGATTGAATGCTAAAGTTACAAAAACCAATCTCCAAACAAAAGTAAAACAATAATAAGAGTTTCTAACTCCAAAAACGAGGTTTAATCACTATATTTATACAAAACATTGTCATAAATTTAAAGGAATTTAAATAAGGAAAGTTTTTCCAAAAACGTGGTATTGATCGATGACCCCTACTGATGGAACGATAGTCCGTCGACTACCTCCGTCTTTCCAAACTTAGAATTATTTTTCTTCATCTTCTCAGTATCTTCTCTGAATTGAACTACACACCTACAGTACGGTTTATCAAATCATATACGGTCCGTGGATGCTCCTCCGTCATTGCATACTTAGAATCTCGAGAAATCAGGTACTAGAGCCTTCTCTAAACCGATTTGCAGTTCACTAGTACGGTTCGTCGATTGATCGATAGACCGTCCTTTTAATTAATTGTTCCATGCTTAGCAAGATTTTTCTAATCTTATTCGTTAACTTTAACTTCACATTGAAAATCACCACCTAGGGACTCTCTATTGAACGATGGATCGTCAATGGCCTTCGTAGGTCATCTTTTTGCACTCTTTTGTAGTTGCCTTCTGCGTTTTTAATCTGGACATCTTTCCTCCAAAACAAACTTAAAAACATGTTAAAACTACTACAAAAAGGCATTAGACACACACAACTCTTAAGCATAATGCATTGAACGCATTATGAAACCATAGTTCATCAACACCCTCAACTTAAATTTGTTGTTTGTCTTCAAGACACACACTATGACTCATAATAACACTAGTACAAAAGTATACTCTTTTAAGCTCTCACAATCCCATGGATATTAATCTGGACTCTTTTTATTTAATGCATGCTTACACTCTGTGGTTCAACAAGCTAGCTCATGTGGATCACATCATAACACAAACTCACTATTCGCATACACCTCTATTTTTTCCCTCTCATCAAGGTACCCACTTTCCGACATAGCAACTAGTGCCCTCACTTCAAAAGAAATCCTCATTTTTGGCAAAGTGATTTTAAGTTTGGGTAGCATACCTTATTCACACTCAATGCTCAAGAACAGTTCAATACCAGTAGTACTCATCGCCATAAGCTTGACCTTATTTTCTCTTTCTCTGCTTAGGTTGCGCACATGGACGCCTGGTCACATAGGACTTTCCTTGCCTATTAATGTTAGGCTCATTTAAGGTTGGTACATTTTTAGTAAAAATTTTCCTTCATTTACATTTCCTCTAAGCTTCCTACCTCTTTTGCATTGCCTTTAACGCCCTACTTTTCTTTGTTTTCATCTTTGCCTTGCTCCATTTTTTGAATATGACTGTTATTTCTTTTTCAACTTTTTCTCTTCAAACTCTTCTCTTTCTTTTCTTTTTCTTTTCGCTTCCTTTTCATTCAATTGTTCATTTAACCAAAACACATCTTTTGCTCACTTTTCTCTTTTTTTTCAACATCCAACTTTTTCCATACCCATTTGTGGGTCCTCACTCATAATAGCCACCCTCAACTGCTTTTCCATGATTTTATGTACACAATATCCAAATTTGGGTCAGGTCCAAGAGCAATTTATTTTCTGCATTAGCCACCCTCAACATAGGCTTTAGGCCTAAGTCGAGGTGCACATATCCAAGGAGGGACCGCACCCAAAATTTTTGACCCTCGGAAGGTGATTTTGGGATAAAAATATATAGGTTCATTATGTACTCAACATATTTGGAATAAAAGGGATTATTTAATTGATCAACTCCATTTAGGCTAAATATTGACTATTTCAAATGATGATCTATGATCCTTTCCTAGTTTATAACCCTTCGTAGGACTAACCGGCCAAGTTCTAGTTATGTATCAATTGTTGAAAATTCCAATTTCCTCACACTCTCTTGGAATCTGATTACACTATCTGATTTATAGGTTTCCTAGTTTAGGTGTTAGTTGAGAATCATGCAGTGGGTGCCTATCTATGTCATGATTAGAGCCAACACATTCAACTCATTTTCACCTATTCATCCAAGCACTTTCTAGGACAGGATATTATTTATTTTCATCCATCATTCTTTATTTTTTATTCTTCTACACTTTGTACAAATAACAACATGCCGGTTCAAAAGAAAATTAACCATTCTCTTGGGCAAAATAACACAGTCAAGAAAACCCCAAGAGAGGACTGTGAGTTGGCCTACTTAGACTGCACCCTAACACTCACTTTTAATTTACCCACCCCCGAAAAGAAGATCACTATCGTTTTCAATGCATAAATAAATATAAGTACAGGGTTGTAGGTAAAGAAAATTGAGGTGCATAGAGCTAATGATCTCTCAACAAGTGGGCGGGTCCGGTTTCCCAAAACCCGTAACATTAGTACTTGGGTCACCCTCGGTGGTGCCCACATAAATCTCCGCACCATCACTTGTTGTCCTCTTAATGGTCATCGATATGGAACTAGACGCCCCAGCAGCCATGTCTCGTTCCCTAATCTGGAGGTCCTCCTCATCTTCCAACGATGCCCTCTTAGCTAATTCTAACTCCATCCACTCTCTTTTATTTGGATAGGCCTCATCAGCAGCCTCGGTAGTGCGACTGGAGCGGTGTATGTTGGTATGACCCCATGGCTCAACTAGTGGCTCAACAAAGTACTTGAATAAGGCATCGAGCATAGTGTCCTCTTCTAGATCGATAAGTGCACTCTCCGACTCAGTACCCCTCATCTCCATAATCACATCCAAATCAGCACACCAAACTAGCAACTGCCTCCTAATGAGTTTTAAGGTCTATCGTGGGGGCAGGGTGGGCTAGCACACGAAGTGTGTCTAGGTGTTGATGGACAACCTTAATTTTCTACTTACTCTATTGGGCCAGCCTCTCATTTTGTTCCTCGGCCTCAACGATGGATGCATCCAAGGCTGCATGTGGTGGAGTAGGGTGGCCATCTGTGCCTAACTTCTATACCCATGCTAAAGGAACCAGTGTTGCAGATGGCAATGTGGATCGTGACGTGCTACGGGACCTGCTGGCAGCATGGGTGGACTCAGCCAGTGTGGTACCAGCAGACTCAAATGTAGCATGATCATCCCCTTGAGCGAACTCCACCGTCTCCACCAAATTCTTGTTCAATGGGGGCACCTCAATCTTGGGCCCTCTCTTTGGAGCTTCTACATTGAACTCATCTCTGATGAGACCTATATCGACTGTCCCCGCCGAGTGATATAGTGTGTCACAATGCCAAATGGGTACCCCGACCTCCCTACAAAGCTGGAAGATCAAACAAGCAAAGGGGTAAGTAGTAGAGGTGTTGAAATCCATCCCGTATATCATCGTGATCAACAGTTCAGCAAAATCTATCTCAAACCCTTGCTCCAAGGCTGCTACTAACACCACCCTATCGCTAGTAACAACATTATCAGAATTTGTCAGCGATAGGCGGTGTTGCACCAACAATTACAAGATGTTGGATGCAAATAAGGTGAGGGTGGCCTTATTAATCAACCCACGGGTGTCTAAAGCTAAGTCAACCCTCTCACCATCAGTCGCCAAATGTTTGTCCAGCAATTTTTTTATTCTCTCTCTCTGCTCGACTGTCCTCTGAAATACCACTTTTGATAATCTCCCACCTCAAATTCTAAAGTCATGGGGGACCATTGTGTCTTAGTGGTAGCTCCATATAGGAACCGATGGAGTGTTTCCTTCGAGATGTCAACTCGGCAGCCCCGAACTAGTACAGAGGAGAGCGGGTCTTGTTTGGAAAATTTTGCCCTCTTATCGCTAAATCCTATGAGAGTAGCCAAATGGGAATCATAAAACTCTTTGACTATCTCCTAAAATTAGGTATGTAGACTATGCATCATCCAGTATTACTTGTGCCGATTAAACAATATGTGCACCTCGGGGATCATGTGGAAACTCCCTGTAAAAACTCGATGCTTTACTATCACCAACAGTGTCATCTTCCCCTTCTCATTAAACATTTTTGCATCCTATATACCTAGTGCTGCCCATAAATGCACCACCAGTTGAATTTCTCAGCAATGGGTGTAGACTCATCTACTCGTGGTGCGGATGCAGACTCTGAGCTATTAGCCTCATCATACTAGGTTTGGTGGTCATGGCCCTCTGACCTTGTGGCTCCGTAAGAGGCTGAACCAGACTTAATGGTTGTATTTGACCCAAAAGATTGGATCGATCCTAATGAAGATGCAGATCCGGAACTGGAGGTGGAGCTCCCTTTAGACCTACAGGCAGCCCCAGACGGTAAGCCGGTGACTGTGCACTCCTCATCAATCTGGGAGGCAGTGACTTCTCCAGGAACCACGTACGAGGGGTACCCCTAGCAACTCGTGCAGCTGGTGTTGGCATAGTGGATTTTCCCCATTTGACATAGATGACATCCTTCCTGAGAGCCATTAGTAACTGTAGGGCAGTTGTTATTCTCAACTTAGCCATATGACAAAATCGAAACATACAGAACTAAGGACGGATAAGAAATAACAACACAATTTAGTTCTATAGAGTTAGGTCGACGGGTATTATCGGCTGTCTATGAATCAATCGAAGGTCCATCGATAGGGTTCGTTGTCTGACGCTTAGAATTATTTATCTTAGAGAAAGAATCAGACTTCTCATATCAAAACGATGGACGTGCAGAATAGACCGTCGATTGATCGACGGCCCGTAGTCCACTTGCGTCGTCTAACACTTATTATAAAAAATTTAAGCCAAGGAAAATAGGTTATCTAAAGGAAATGACGGACGTGCAGAATGGTTCACCAATCAATCAATGGATTATAGTCTAATTCCGTTGTTTAAGCCTTAGAAAATTTTAGGTTGGTCCAATTGAAGGACCCAATTGATGGCCCGTCGATCAAAAGAGGGTCCGTCGATGAGGTCTCGTACGTGTTGGTCTGAGACAAATTTCAGGTCTTTTATTCACGGTCCAATTTTTTTACACTCTTTGACATAGCCAAGTTTAGAAAAGAACCTATAAAACTCACAAAACTAATTCGTCATTCCTAGAGTTTCGTTTTCACATAATTTGTGTTTAATATTCATCCATGGTATGAAATCCTAAGTATGAATTTCCAAAACTACAAAGAAAATCACATTTTAGACAGACTACAAGGTTACATAACCACATTCTATCATTTCGAAGGACATACTACACAAATTTAAGCATGCAATTTCAATTAATTTAGTCGTATAGTCAAGAGCCACTTCAGAATTTTTGGAAACAACTATGAACGAGAACTCAAAGTGTAACGGAAATCATAATACCTTTAGTTAGGAGTGGTGTGGTTATGACATGAAATTTCAAACAATAGCCTAGCCACTCGAACTTGATCACCGCCCAAACAACAATAGAGAGAAAAACTGAAATTGCGAAGAGGGAGTTTGGGGAATTTGAGAGATTCTGATTTTTGAGTGAAAAGGAATATGGGAGGATGATGTTTGTGATAAAGGAAACAAATAAAGGAAGAAAAACGGTTTTGGAAGGGAATTTTAAAAGAATTTGAAAGTGGTAATGAATATGAACCTTATGTCCTTTAATATTACCGGTCGGGTCGGGTCACTAGAAGTTTGGACCTACGAAACCCCGTCGACGGTTCGTAGGTCAGTCGATGGTCCATCAACTAGGAGCATCGGTTTCATCTAGACTTAAAATTTTAAGAGACATACCTTGGATCATTTATGGATACCATTGACGGTCCGTCAATTTAATGAAGGCTTGTCAATGGGGTCCATAGACCTATGCACCAAACAATTATCTGCAAATTTTTATTTTAGTCCCTGCACATGGAACACCCATTAGGACATTATTTTTGTGTTTTTATGGAAACTTTTGAGACACGAACCCTACACTAACCTCTATCCAACACTAGCACACAAGAAAAAAGGAAATAAGATTAAAAATAAAACAAAACAAGAAAATACAACTATTCCTACAAAGAAAATAAAACCTAGCGTTGGCTAGAGGATACACCTTGGGTTGCTTCCCAAGAAGTGCTTCATTTAATGTCGTTGCATGACGCAGGCTCCTTTATTACATAGAGTTCATGAAGTTTATAAGCCTCAACCACTTCATGGGCACTCTCTGTATGCCCAGGTAGATCTTAATACTTTGACCGTTGACTGTGAACTTTGTGTCCTCCTTGTTCTCCAACAGAACCGCTCCATGTGAAAACACTTTAATTATGAGGAATGGCCCACTCCACTTGGACTTGAGTTTGCCTATAAATAAGTGTATCCTAGAGTTGAATAGAAGTACCAAACCACCAACCGTAAATTTGCGCTTTCCAATCATTTAGTTGTGATACTTTTTCATATTCTCTTTGTAGATGGATGAACTTTCATAGGCATTGAGGCGAAACTCATCAAGCTCATTCAGCCCATTTATTCTTTGTTCTGCCACTTCATTCCAATCCATCTTCAGTTTCTTTATTGCCCACATTGCTTTGTGCTATAACTCAACCGTCAAGTGACAAGTCTTCCCATTTACAAGTTGGTATGGAAACATATCTACAAAGTCTAGTATTAAGTGCGTTAGTCCCAAAGAACATCATCATGTCTCCTTGAATAATTCATTCTATTGGCATTCACTATTTTTGCCATAATTTTCTGGATTTCTCGATTGGGCACCTCTACTTGTCCGCTAATCTGTGAATGATAAGGAGTAGCCACATTATGGCGAATGCCATGTTTCTCCAATATCCCTTTGAAAAACTTATTAAAAAAGTGAGAGACACCATCACTACTAATAACCCTATGTGACCCAAATCTTGAGAACATATGCTTTTTCAAAAACAGGGTGACACTTTTCCCTTCATTGTTAGGAAGCATTTTTTTACCACCTATTTTGACACATAGTCAACCTCCACAAGTATATACTTCATCCAATGAGAATTCACAAAAGGACCAATAAAATCGATGCCCCATACATTAAATAATTAAATCACAAAAATATGATTTAAAGGTATCTCTTGTCTCTTCGAAATTCCTCCATCTCGTTGGCACCTATTACATACTTTGAGAAACTCGTGAGAGTCTTGGTGAATTGTTGTTCAATAGTACCCACACTGCAAGATCTTCTATGGAGTCCGGATACAACTATGGTGCCCACTCACAGGCGAGGAGTGACATGCCTCCAAAATACTCAACCTCTCAAATTATCGTACACAACGAAAAATAATCCCATAAGCACAACTCTGGTATAAGAAAGGATCGTCCCAAAAGAAATTTTTCACATCATACATAAACTTATTCCTCTGATGGAAAGACAAGTCCGATGGAACTATATCACTTGCCAAATAATTCATGAAATCTGTGAAACATGGGATTAAATCCTGGGAAGCGGCCAATACATGTTTGTATGGGAATGCTTCATCAATTTCAGCCCTTTTACTCAATTCTCGCATAGCTTCATCCTCCAATCTAGATAAATGGTCAGCCACATGATTCTTAGTCTTCTTTCTATCTTTCAACTCGAAGTTGAACTATTGCAGCAATAATACCCATCTAATCAACCTTGGCTTCACATCCTTTTTTGCAATCAAGTACTTCAAAGAGAAGTGGTCTATGTGCACTATAAACCTCGTACCAAGAAAATAGGAGCAAATTTTTTTGAATTCTAATACCATTGCAAGAAGCTCTTGTTTGGTTACCATGTAGTTCTTCTGAGCTTCATTAAGGGCCTTCCGCAGTAAATGGGGTAAATGATTTTATCTTTTTTCTGTCCCAATACCACACCAAGAGAAATCCCAATAGTTTCTGAGACACCTCTACATCTTTCACCGTGTCATCCACCAATTCCCCATTAGTTTCTACTACCTCTTTGTCATTTCTCATATCATCTTCTATCACAAGCGGCATAGGTGGATCAATTGTTTGCTTACCCCCTCGAGTAGTGATTGTCATGCAATGCCCATCATTTTTAGGATTCTTGATTGTGTTACTAGGAAGAGTGTCAGGTTTTCGTGGATTCACATTAGTAGCCATTGAGCCAAATATAATTCAAGATTCTTAATCGAAACCTCATGCGCATGTACCTTTAGCAAAATGTTAGCGAACTAACCTCTCATCTCCTAGGTATGCTCATCACTTGTATCAAATATCCTCAACATTTTTTGTAACATATCCTCAACTCGCACCATACTACCTCCACCGTCCCTAGAAGCAACATCTCTATTTTGAGGTAGAAAATAGGGCCCACTCCTATCATTCCTTTTACCATAGTTACCCCAGTTAAAGTTTTTGTGGTGGTTGTAGTTCTCATCTCAGACATTTTTCCCTCACGGTTGTAGTTACCATAGTTATGACCTTGGTTTCCTTGATCTAGGCGCAAATTTTCCTGGTTGGAGGCTTTGGCGTTTAGTCAGAAACCCCCCATTATAGTAGTACTCATAAGCTGGTTATGGTGGTTTGGTCTAATAATTCACCGCATTTACTTTCTCTGCACCTCCACTCACATGTTTCAAAACCAACCTTATCTCATTTCTTATCTTTGCCAACTATTCACGCATTTCATCTGATGGTGGTTGTTTGTAGCTTGTACCGCAAAGGTGTTTCTCCTAGTGTCCGGATTTGTAGCGTTTTAAGCCTTGTTTTGGCAAGATATCTTCTCCAACTTCTCCTCTATGTCTGCATGTGTGCACTTTTCATAGGAACCACCCGCAATAGTATCGAGCACCAGTTTATTGTTACCATCTTGACCTATGTAGAAGTACTCTTTCAATGACTCAACATCAATACAGTTTTTTGGGAGGCCTATCACAAAACGCAGTAAATCTATCCCAAGAGCTACTCACCGACTCTCTAGGTAGTGCCACAAAATTACACCTTATCTTTGTGGTTGATCTTGATAGACACTAGAAATTACCTCGCCAAGAACACATCTCATAAATGATACCAAGTGCCAATAGAGTTGTAGGGAAGCTCACTAAACCCTATGGCGGCATCTCCTATCTGTGATACAGGAAATAATCGCAACCCGATAACATTCATATCCAAGTCTAGTCTACCCACACAACTTTTGCATATTAATCTCAGTTTTGTTATATGAGCATATGGGTTTTCTAATGGCAGTCCCGAGAATAAACCCCTCGCAGTAAGTATCTGCATCAAGTACTCTTCACCACAAATGTGCGCCCAGGTGGAAAAAGGGGTAGGACAAGAGGTCCATCAGAGTCATAATGTTAACGTTACCTCTATAGTAACCTGATGTCGTGGGGCATGATGTTTCACACTCAGAACATTGTTCAATTGATTTTTATTACGACCTTAGTTGTGTGCTTCAACCAATAATAAAGGTCGTTAGAATTCCCCTTCACCAACATTTGCTGGATTCTGTTGATTGCCCATCCTTCTAAAAGTGCGGCTAAGTTCGGGATCAAAAGGTATTAGTGGTTCTCCGCAGCTCTGTGTACTTGGAATGGACTTTAACTAGAACTAAAAGAACAAAAACAAGAAGAAAAAGTTAAATCAGGAAATTGTCGACTTATTTAAATAATGTAATTGAAGTTCATTTAAAAGCCAAAAATCCCTGGCAACTACGCCAAAATTTAATACACTGAAATTAAACCTCCCTAAAGAAGTATAAGCGGTTATAATCAAGTAGAGAACCCAACTAGTAGATTGGAGTCGATCCCACGATGAAAATGGTTTAGACTTAACTTCAATTCACAATCACGTCTATTTAGTCAAGGTTTTTCAGAAGGCAAGTAATTAAAGGGGTGTTTTATGAACAAGTTCCTTAAATAATTGAATGTTAAAAAGTGAGCAAAAGTAAAAGATTGAGTTTGTGTCAAGTTGTGAGACTAAGTAGGGTTTATGTGTTCCCTAAGGTTCATAACGTTGTATTCCTAGCAATACCAATTCTTCCCTAGTGTTTTGCATGTCAAGTGGTAAGTTATATATCTCTAAATACTTGGTCCTACATGTAGAGAATTTCACCTCGTACCTTGGTCCTGCTACGTGTGTATAAACTACTAACCCTTACCTTTACCTCATATTAGTCATCATAGTCGATGTATGGCTTAGTAATTACTTTACACCAATTGACACTAGCCTATTACATAGTATCCCACAAAATCTATAATAATAATTCTTTTCCTATGACTACCTTCGTGGTCTGGAAAGTAGCAACAAGTCTAATTCTAACGCGTGCACTCCTTCAAAAAATTTATAAACGGTAGAATTGAATACATGCAAGAATCTAATTGAGAATTACTTGTTTGTTAGGTATACTTTGTTAATCACCCACGGTTCCCACAACCCTAGTTGTGGATTAAGTTACCCATGCAAGCAAGAATAAAATTCATAGTTTGTAAATAAGAAATTTTAAACCTACTTTATCAACAAGAAGAAACCCAGAAAATCAACTTGAAATTGCAAGATAAACTTCAAACAAAAATCGGAAATTGATTGATTTCTAAAGTTGGAAAAACCAATCTCCAAAAAGTAAAACACTACTAAGAGTTTCTAACACCAAAACGAGGTTTTAATCCCCTATTTATAGAAAACATATTCCTAAATTAAAATGAATTGAATTAACGAATGTTTGTCCAGAAATGCGGCATTAATCGATGACCCCTACTGACAGACCATCGATGGAACGATGGTTCGTTGACTTCCTGTGTCAGTACAGACTTAGAATTATTTTTCTTCATTATCTCAGCATCTTCTCTGAATCAAATGATGACCTGTTGTATGGTACGTAAATGCTCCTTCTTCGTTCCATACATAGAATCTTGAGAAATCAGTTACTAGAGCCTTCTCTTAATCGATTGTTGGTTCAGTTGTATGGTCCATTGATTTAGTTCATGGTTCCACACTTAGTGAGATTTCCCTGATCTTCTCCCTTAGCCTTAAATCCACATCTACTCTCACCACCTACGGACTGTCGATTGAACGATGGGCCATCGATGGCCTTCGTAGGTCATTTTTACGCACTCTTTTCCACCTACCTTCTGCATTTTTAATCTGGACATCTTTCCATCAAAAAACTTAAAACATGTTAAAACTACTACAAAAGGGCTCTAGACACAAACAAATCTTAAGAAAAATGCATTGAACACATTGTTAAAGCACGGTACATCATGCTCTAATAGATCCTGCATCCTCAGTGCATATGCAAATCGATTTTCAACTGGAGCCTCATATTTTCACTACCCACATTTAGAGGTGCATTACAACACCATCTCCTAATTCTCCTCTAATGGGGTTCACCTCTACTGACTTCTTATTCATTCTGCGTAATGTTCCCATTGAGTTATTATTCATAGGGAGTGAGTGGTTCTCCTTGACTTCTTCTACTTTACATACATTAGAGTTTGAAACTGAGAGATAAAAACAAAAAAAATTAGGAAATAGTTTCATAAAGTTTGATAATATTGTTAAACTTTATCTAAAAGAAAATTTCCTTGGCAACGGTGCCAAAATTTGATACATTAAAATAACACCTCTCTCAAGTAGAATAATAATTGTTATCAAGTAAAGAAACCAATTTGTAGGTTGGGGTTGATCCCACTAGGAAAATGGTTCTGACATAGGTTTAACTAACAATTATATTTGTTTAACCAAGATATTCCCATAAACAAGTTACTAAAAGGGGTTTCTATATAAAATTCAGAAACTATTGTATGTAACTTAGTGAACAACATTTAAACTTTACTTGTGATCAAGGTGATAGAAGAACTAGGGCATATGTGTTCCCTACAAGCTCATAACGCGGTAATCCTAGCAACAACAATCCTCTCCTAGTGTATTACATGCTAAGTTATAAGTTAGTTATCTCGAAATCCTTGATATGGCATCTAGAGAATTTCTCCTCGCACATTGGTCCAGCTACGTGTGTAAAATTCACTAAACCTTACCTTTACAGCACATTAGACATCAAATCGATTTATGGCTTAGTTTTCACCTTCGAACCAATCGACATTAGACTATTAGATAGTATCACACTAAATCTGTGTTGATAATTATTTTCTCATTAACTACCTCTTTAGTACAGCAAGTAGCAACAAGGCAAGTTTTAACCTTTGAAACCGCTAAAGAGACTTCTAAATTAAAGAATTATTAATGCATAAAACAACACTGTTCAAGAATTGCTAAGTTACTAGTCATACAATGTTAATAGCTCATGGTTCCCACAACCCTAGTTGTGCATTTAGTTACACATGTTAGCAATAACACAATTCCTATGAATTGATAAAAGAATCATGTACTTACGTAGGAATAAGAATAAAGCCAAAACCTCAACTTGAATTTCAAAGACAAAATCTTCAATAACGTACTTTTGGAATCAACAATTGCTAAGAGTTTTCAAGTTAATCTCCAAAAGCATAAACAAAACAATAATAACAGTCTAACCCCCAAAAAATGAATTTTTCATACCCTATTTATATAAAATAAATCCTAAACTTAAAGGAAACCAAAATAAGGGAAGTTTGCTCAGGCACGCGTTTTCATTCCACGAGACTGACTTACGGACTGTCAAAAGATCTATGGTCCGTAAGTCCCTTCAGTTATCCAAGACTTATAAAATACTTCAACCTATAAAACTTCAGCCTTTTTGAAGCCAATGACGGAATGTCGTTATGGAGTGTAAATCAATCAACGGTCTCTCGCTGCCCTCCGTAGCTCAATATTTAGAATTTCCAAAGAATCGGGTACTAGAACCCTTGCAGTCACATTCTACGGTTCAGCAATACGATCTGTAGAGCAAACTACAGACCATCAATGGTTATTATGGTTCCACACTTGGTTATATTTCCCATGATCCTTCCCTCATACCTTGACTTCTGATCTACGAGCACCAACTACGTAGCGTCAAGGGTCCTACGGTCTGTAGATCACCGCCATAGTTGTCTTTTTTTACATTCTTATTAGTTATCTTTTTACTTTAGTGCCTCAACATCTTTCTTCCAAAACATGATACAAACTAATACAAAAAATCTCTAAACAGACACAACTCTTAAGTGAATTGTATCAAAATTACCGTAAACTCAAGGTACATCACAAGTCACGATCTAAGGACCTAGATTACGGAATGTGGTCTCACCTACAGTTTGTCTGTACGTCGTACTTTTCCTACAATTCTTGATGAAGTCGAAGTCAAAACCACGTACCCCACATTTAAATTATCACAACTAGGGAGCACCCCTTAGACGTAACCGGCGTCGTCGTCCTCTTTGAGGACTAAGACTCGCCTATTAGCTAGCACATTACATTCATAGGTTAAAACACGGAAATTTTTACAACTATTCTACATATATCTTGAGGTTTACATAGATCTCTACCATACATATAATATAGTCATATAGAGTATATATTGACCCTTCTTATAGGAAGATTACATAGTCTTCTACTTTTATTGCACATGGATATATAAGATATAGCATAGTCTTAAAATCCGATGTCTCATCTCATAACCATCAAGAAAAGAATATATCACTTGAGCATAGCCCATACATTAATACAATAAGATCCATATATAGGCTATACAATCTTTAGTACTCAAATGAATAGGAAAGAACATAGAAGTCTTAAAACTAGAACAACTTCATTATTTTGATAGTGCCATTGCCGTCGGAAAGTGAGGACCTACCCAACTTCAATGAGTAATAATTCCAAGTATTCCTTCAAAGTCGTCTCAAGAGCCCTTCAACGACCAGAACCTAAACTGTCGGGGAAAAAGGGAGAAAATGGGGTTAGTACACCACTTGTATTAAGTATGAGACCACATGCACATACATTATAATATTATGATAAAAAGGGACATTTCATTAAAGTATGCAATTTACTTTGAAAAGCCTTATGCACATTCAAGAAGACCATACCAATCACTAGGACACATTCATTCAGTTGGGAGCATATGTATATCACAAGACCAACAATACTAAGTTTAGTCCAGCCAACATGTCCACATAATTTGAATACATAGTCAAGACAACCCTATTATCAAACTATAACATCAACAAGCATGAATAATAGTTTATTACAACATAACCAAAGCAAGACCATTGCCAATGAACCCTCATTCAGCCCACTAGTGCAATGACTAGGCAAATCCCCATAACCTTACCCAATCAAGTCAATCTTACAAGAACTATAACCAATGTCCAACTTCACATAGCATATCATGAATAGTAGATATCATCATACTTTAGAAATAGATACCAAACACATATTCATAAGAGAAACCAATCATCAATGCCCAAGATCATCATATACATATCATGTTCCATTATAAGCATATACAAATGTAAGAACATCCTCCTAATATTTCTTCAAGGCTAACTAGTACAATGTTTAGGTAGAGTCTCATACCCCTAACTAGACTAAGCTAAAACCCTTAGGTCATCCTAGTTAGAGTTCATTCTTTTAGTTCATTTTACCATTTTGGGAACATCATGCCTTAACTAACATAGACAACATGAGCTAATCTGGAATCCGGTGTCATGGAACCCTACACCGAAGGAAGGCATACTACTTGCCAAGGTTGTACCAAAACATAAACATAGCAACTACGTGGATCCACTTGCTAGTTTTCCTATGGGGGCAACATAGTTCAAGAACTAGGAGATATATTTGGGACCCTGTTTATGCTACATGCATTATAGTCTCCAATGTTATGAGTACATTAATGATCCTACCTTACCTATGTGGTAAGGGACACTCTTAACTCTAGTTCGCACGGTGCTAAGCTTGAGTCCATTTTTGAAATATCTTTAGTGTCTTTATTAATCATCATAACTGAATGTAGGTCATAGGGTTCATCTCTTATATAATCATCATCATCATAGCTCAATAAGAATTTCATAAATATTGTCCTTTCATTACAATTCATATAAGTGAGGTTAGCACATTTACATAGTTACATCATAATAAGGAACATTCGTAAGTTATCACCATCCTTACAACATTTACATCTTAGCCAGCAACTCATAATACATAGTTCAAGACATTTAAATTCAACTTCATACCAATAAATCTTAATATAAGATCTAATTCAATAAAACCTCATTACTAAAGCACAAGTAATCCATAATCAAATTAAAGAATAGAGATTACAAGACTTACTCAATCCTCTTCACAGTGCCTTCATCAAGGTCTTACCATCAACCTCCAACTTAAACCAAAAATGAAATAATAGCATCATATGATATTGACCAACATAATAAAAAGACCGATTCAATCAGTTTACAACAATTCATCACTAGTTTATATCCTAGAATTGGAGCCCTATATCAAGTTCATAGTCTACTTAACTATCTAAGTCAATTACTCAAGAACTAGCATGGTACGACTACAATTCATCTCAATCTATTCATAAATTGTCACAATAACATCATAGGATAATAATTTACACATAAACCAAGCTAATTACATCACTACTAGATAGTTCAATTCAATATCACAATAAATGGTTAAAGGGAAATAGGACATCTTCTACAAACTTGACCAATCAATCAAGAAATAATATAATTGAATCATAAATAAATGTTAATATATTCAAAATATCAAAAAGAGATCATAAAAAAAGAAATTCACAAGATCAATTTTGAGATTGGAAAAGACCCAAATGAAAACTCATCTTTTGAAATGAATTTGAAGGAACCCTTTGGGGAAAGAAGTCCCAAAGGTGAAAGCAATCACATACCTTAATGTTTGATGAAATATTGATGGAGAAATTTTGGTGAATTCAGCCCTAGAACCCTCTTGAATTTGACCTTCTATGGTGTTCTTCAACATGGGGAGAGAAAGAAGAGCAAAGGAAGAGAATTTTGTTTCTGAAATTATGAGAGTTAGGTTAGTCTAATTAGGTTAACGTCTTTATATAGATTGTTAATTAACTTAATTTGACCACCCTTAACAACTAATTAATTAAATAACCACTTAATTAATTAAATTGTCTAACTTAAAATTGTGCAACAAAACATTCCCCCACACACGAGACCACGACAAAGGTCCATTTGTCAAACGACAACCAAGGGACCAACCGTCCTGTTGGTTCATCGTTTTTGTCTGAGACTTGTCCAAATCAGGCTTCCAAGTATTTTCTAAGTGTCCACAGATGGAAGCAGTCAACTCCCCATCGATTGGACAACAGATCATTGGTTGCATCTGTTGGTGAACATTGTCTTGGGCAGTCTTTGACCCAAAATGCAAGGGTCCTCCTCAAGGGCCCTTGGTTGGTCCTTGGGGAATCGTACCCAAACATTTAGATTATGAATCAAATCTAATACAATTTAGACACCCTTCTATTAAAATTCATCAATTTCCTACTCCTAAAACTTAGTCAAATAGGCTAAGGCACACTAGCACATTATTGAACTAGTTTTCGGACATCATAGACGTTCCTTGACGTTTTGATTTCTCACTTCCTAAAGGACTTATATACATTATTAATGACCTTGAAACAGTGTCTAAACCTTTTGAAACCTATGTTAGACTCTAGAATATGTCTTAGACTTTCGAACTGTTACATTATCCCGCCTTAGGAACATTCGCCCCCAAATGACACTAAAATCTTTTGAGAGGAAGGAATAGACTCAAGACTAGCAGCCCAACAAATAAACAATACTTAAAAACATGAGTTACAACATCAATCATGGTATGTTTACACATAACAATTCAAAAACATCAATTACCACATATATAAGGCTCAAAATCACTTTATGAGGATTTTGCTTCTCATACAATAAGTGCTCAACAAACCAATTATGCCAAAACTCAACTTACCAACATGCTCAATATTTTTTATTAAAGACTCACTATATTAAAATGCACAACATAACTCAAAAGAAGAAGAATTACAAAATTTCAAGTCAAACCACATTTCACTATAATAACACCATAGAATGGACCAACTTAAATTTTAGTCATTATTTTCATTATTAAGAGGAATAACTAACCTTAGTTATCAAATATATGAGGATAACGCGAATTCATGGCTGCCTCGGCCTCCCATATTGCATCCTCAACTAGGTGATTCTTCCACAACACCTTTAAGGAAGCCACCTCTTTGTTCCTCAACTTTTTTACTTGTCTATCGAAGATTTAAACGGGAACCTCCTCATAAGAGAGTTTATCATGCATATCATGACCCTTAATAGGAAGAATGGACTCGGGAATACCGATACACTTCTTAAGCATAGAAAACTGGAAAACGAGATGACCGAAGATAGTTCACTAGGGAGTTTCAACTCATAGGCAACATTACCAAGCCTTTACAAGATTTAATAGGGACCCATATAACAAGGACTTAACTTCCTTTTCTTACCAAATCTCACCACACCTTTTATAGGAAAAATTTTAAGATACACTTTATAACCTTCTTCAAACTCTAATTCCCTTCTCCTATGGTCAAAATAAGACTTTTTCCGGGTTAGGCTATTTTCAAGCGATTCCTTATGATAAAAACTTTCTCCAAAATTGTACAGATCAAATAGGGACCCAAAATTGAAGACTCACCCACTTCAAACCATCCAATTTTAGATCTACATCTCCTACCATACAAGTGTTCATAAAGAGCCATAGATATAGATGAATGGTAGCTATTGTTGTAAGAAAACTCCACCAAAGGCACGTGCTTAACACAATTTCCCTTGAAATAAATTATACATGCTCTAAAAATATCCTCAACGGTTTGAATAGTATGCTCTGCTTGACCATCCGTTTGGGGATGAAAAGTGGTTCTTAACTTCACCTTGGTACCCAACAATTTTTGGAATGACCTCCAAAACCTAGATGTGAATTGTGCACCCCTATCCAATATAATGGATAACGGAATACCATGGCGACACACAATCTCATCTATGAAAATCTTTGCATAATCCTCCATCGAATAAATAGACTTGATGGGAATAAAATGTGTGGATTTGGTCAGTCTATCCACAAACACCTATATAGAGTCATATTGCTTTTGTGTCCGAGGCAAACCTACCACAAAATCCAGATTGATGTATTCCCATTTAAAAGTAGGGACTTTGATTTTTTGAAGTAAACCACCCGTTGCAACAAATTCCACTATATCCTTCTTCAAGCCTTCCCACCAAAACACTTCCTTAAGGTCATGGTACATCATTGTCGAACCCGAATGAATGGAGTAATGGGACCCATGAGCTTCTTCATCAATACGATTCCTCAAACAATCTACATTAGGAACACTCAACCTTCGTTGATACATCAAGACACCATCCCCCAACGAGAATGACTCATAAAACATACCAAGAACTGATTCCTTCAACTCCATCAATAGTTAATCAATGTGTTATTTAGACTTCACCTCAACCACCAAAGATGACTCGAGTTATGATAGACCATGAAACCACCATTCGGAGAATCTTCCAATCTAACACCCAATCTAGCCAACCTATGGAAATCTTTCACTAGGTCTTTCTTGAATTCCTCTACATGAGACACACTACCCATTGTCATACGACTTAGAAAATCCACCACCATATTGGCTTTGCCTGGATGGTAGAGAACACTCATGTCGTAATCTTTCAACAATTCCAACCACCTTCTTTATCAGAGATTTAACTCCTTTTGAGTAAACACATATTGAATACTCTTGCGGTCGATATACACATCTACACGAACACCATACAAATAATCTCTCCATATTTTTAAGGCAAATACCACGGCCTCTAACTCAAGATCATGAGTTCGATAGTTTCTCTGATGTACCTTAGTTGTTTAGAGGCATAGGATATTACTTTCCCATGATGCATAAGCACACACCCTAAACCCACTCGTGATGCATCACAATACACAATGAAACACTTGGTACCCTCTGGTAAATTCAACACCGGAGCAGAAGTAAGCCTATCTTTCAAGATTTGAAAGCTTCTTTCACATGCCTCTAACCACTCAATTTTTTTACTCTTTTGGGTCAAAGTATCAAGGGAGATGTAATAGATGAAAAAACATCCACAAACCTCCTATACTAACCCTCTAGACTCAAGAAACTCCTTGTGTCGGTTGGAATAAATGGCCTAGGCCAATTTTTGGCCGCCTCAGTTTTACTTGGATCAACATCAATTCCCTCACTGGAGAAGATACAACCAAAAAACGCCACCGACGTCAACAAAAACTCACATTTGCTATACTTGGCAAATAATTGGTTTTCCTTAAGCACTTGTAAATGGTCTATGTGTTCACCCTCATTTTTTGAATATACCAAGATGTCGTCAATGAAAACAATGACAAATTAATATAGGTAACTCTTAAACACCCTATTCATGAGATCCATAAATGCTGCCATGTCATTAGTGAGACCAAAGGACACTACTAAGAACTCATAGTGACCATATCTAGTTCGAAATGACATTTTTGGTATATCCTCACCCCTCACCCTAAGTTGGTTATACCCCAATGTCAAGTCAATATTAGAAAAGTAGCTTGGCCCTTGGAGTTGATAAAATAAGTCCTCAATCCGAGGGAGAGGATACTTATTTTTAATAGTGAATTTATTGAGTTGGTGATAATCAATCCACATTCTAAGGGACCCATCATTCTTCTTTACGAAAAAAACTGGATCACCCCATTGAGAAATACTAGGTCTAATGAAGTCTTTGTCTAGTAAATCTTTGAGTTGAGCCCTCAACTCTTTCAATTCATCCGGAGCCATCCGATAAGGAGGAGTTAAAATGGAGTTGGTATACAGTACCAAGTAAATACCAAAGTTAATAGATTATTAGGAAAGACCTCTGAAAATTTCCTCTCTACGGGGACCGACTCAATGGGGGAATTTTGGAGTCTAAATCTTTGACTATTACAATATGATATAAACACCCTTTTGAGATCATTTTACAAGCTTTCAAACAAGAAGTGATACGACCTCTAGGAATAGAATTTCCCCCCAACAACTCTAAGACAGGTTCATTTGGAAAATTGAACTTGACAATTCTAGTCCTACAATCAATGAAGGAAAAAAATCATGCAACCAATCCATCCCCAAAATGACATCGAAATCGACCATATCAAGTCCTACAAATTCAACATGAATATCCCTATTGGGAAACATTATAGGAAAATTTCTACACACCCTCTTTGCAACCACTGATTCACCTACCGGGGTAGTTACGATTAAATGTTCATTTAGAATGTTGGTAAAAATATTAAACTTTCTAACTATCAAGGGAGTTACAAAAGATAGTGTATCACCATGATCATCTAAAGCATATACATCAATTCAGAAGACTTGTAACATACCGGTCACCATATTCGGGGAACTCTCTTGTTCACCCCTTGATCGAAGTGCATAAAAGATATTCTTCTTTAAAGCATCAACATTTGAACTACTTGTTTGTTCACTCTTCTTGTCTTGACCCTTCGCATTTGGAAAATCTCAAACTTTGTGCCCACTTTAACAACAACCAAAACAATTATCCATACCTTTAAGGCAATCACCATAATGTTTCTTTTCACACCTTCCACAAGTTGTCTTCTTTGTTAGTGAACTAGTACCCTTATCTTTTGAGACTTAGGGTTAGACACCCTATTATCAAGAGCCTTGGGAAATTTTGTAGGAACTTGATTAGACAACCTCTTCTTGAAGTTAGGCTTGTCTTGAATGTCAAGCGTACACTTTGCCGAACCACCATTAAATGGCCTAGCCCTCTTGGCATCTTTACTCTTTCTCTTAGCCCTTGTCTCTTCCACTTGTTGAGCACGAACCATGAGACAAAAATTGTTCATATTGTCCTGTAGCATAGCCGAATTACATTATTCTTGCAAGACATTTGACACTCCCATCACAAAACAGTTCATTTCATCTCTATGGTCGGAAACCAAAGAAGGAGCATACTTTGACAATTTAGAGAATTTCAAAGATTATTCAAGTGCACTCATACCTCCTTGACAAAGGTTGATGAACTCCACCACTTTAGATTCCCTCTTATCCCTAGGAAGAACCTATCACAAAAAGCCTTCTTCAAAAACTCCCAAGTCACCAGTGTACCTTTTAAGGGCCTATTGTCTCTCCATTAAACGTACCAAGTTTAGGCCACATTTTTGAGTTGATAAGTGTCTAACTCGGCTTTCTCACTAGTATTCAACCCTATAGTATAGAGGATCTTTTATATCATCAATAAACTCTTGGGTGTCTTCTTCAACCTTGGACCCATAGAAAGTAGGAGATTCCTCCTAGTGAAATCCCTCAAATGGGAGGCCATGGTGCAAACATGATGGTTTGCTCATGTACAACCTCCCGATTAGTTTGGGATATCATGGCTTGAGCTTGGGTAGTGACGTCTTGTGCTTGAGTAGTAATGGATTTGGACATTTTGATAAAGGCAATTCTTATGTCACCATCCGTCAAAGTAGGAGGATTGGTTTGGGCTTGGTCGTCATTGACATCTTCTTCAAGAGAAGGGACTTGATCACCTAGGGGAGGAACTCCCGCATTGGCAATCTCTTCATCAAGGTTTCATGTTGAGTTCCTTCAAGCATTCATTGACTATAATGACAATAAAAGGATTAGATGCTAAGAGCACATAGAGTCAAGACTCTAGAGGCATGATATTGCATTTCAAAGAAAGTGTGAGTTTCCTAAGCATCTTAAAGTTTTCTATTCATAAGTGTGGCGTGCTTCACAATTATGAGTGAGAATCTACATAGACGTGGTTAAGTGAGACATCGACTCTAAATATATTCAACCTCATTCTCTGATACAAAGTGTCACAACCGCGCAGCACCCCCTAGACGTATCGTCGTTGTCGTCCTATTTGAGGACTAAGACTAGCCTCTTAGCTTACATCATTACATTCAGAGGTTAAAAATGCATAAATTTTTAAAACTTTTCTACATCTATCTTGAGGTTTACATAGACCGCTACCATACACATAATATAGTCATATCGAGTATACATAGACCCTTCATAGAGGAAGATTACATAGTCTTCTATTTTTATTGCACATAGATATATAAGATATAACATAGTCTTAAAATCTGATGTCTCATCTCATAACCATCTATACAAAAATATATCACTTGGCCATAGCCCATTCATAAATACAATAAGAGCCATATATAGGCTACACAATCTTTATTACTCAAATGAAAAGGAAAGAAAATAGAAGTCTTAAAACTTGAACAACTTCATTAGCTTTATAGTGTCATTGCCCTCGAGAATTGACGACTTACACAACATGGACGAGTGAGAATTCCAAGTCTTCTTTCAAAGTCATCTCAAAAGCCCTTCAACGATTGGAACCTAAAATGTTGGGGAAAAGGGAGAAAATGGGGTTAGTCACCCCTAGTACTAAGTATGAGACCAAATGCACATACATCATCAATTATTCTAAAATTTTATAGTTAGGGGCAACATAGTTAAAGAACTAGATGATATTTTTAGAACCCTTTCTATGCTATATGCACTATAGTCTCAAATATCATGAGTACATTAGTGATCCTACCTTACCTATGTGGGAAGGGACACTCCTTACTCTAGTTCGCTCGGTGCTAAGCTAGAGTCCATTTTTGAAATGTCTTTAATGTCTTTATCAATCATCATAACTTAATGTAGTTCATAGGGTCTATCCCTTATATAATGATCATCATAATCATAGATCAATAAGAATTTAATGAGTACTATCCTTTCATTTCAATTCATATAAATGAGGTTAGAACATTTATATAGTCACATCATAATAAGGCACATTGTTAAGTTATCAGCATCCTTATAACATTTACATCTTAGCCAACAACTCACAATCCATAGTTCAAGAAATTTCAACTCCACATCATACCAACCCTATCAATCTCAATATAAGGTCTACTTCAATAAAAAATCATAAATTAAGCTCAAGTAATCCATAATCAAAGTAAAGAATAGAGATAACAAGACTTACTCAATCCTGTTCACAATTCCTTTATCAAGGTCATACCATCAACCTCTAACTTAACGCAACAATGAAATAAAAGCATCATATGATATTGACCAATATAATAATAAGACAAATTGAATCATTTTACAACAATTAATCACTAGTTTATAGCCTAGAATTGGAGACCTATATCAAGTTCATAGTCTACTTCACCATCTAAGACAATTACTCAAGAACTAGCATGGTAGGGCTACAATTCTTCTCAATCAATTCATAAATTTTTACAATAACATCATAGGATACTAATTTACACATAAACCAAGCTAATTACATCACTACTAGATAGTTCAATTCAAGATCACAACCTAGGGTCAAAGGGGAACAGATCATTTTCTACAAACTATACCAATCCATTAAGAAATAAGATAATTAAATCATAATACATATATTGATAATATCCAAAATAACTGATAAACAAAGCAATTCACAAGATCAATTTCGAGATTGGAAAAGACCCACATGAAAACTCATCTTTTGATATCAATTTGAAAGAACCCTTTAAGGAAAGAAGTCCCAAAGGTGAAAGGAATCACATACCTTAATGTATGACGAAGATTTATAGAGAAATTTTTGTGACTTCAGCCCTAGAACCCCCTTAAATATGGCCTTCTATGGTGTTTATCAACTTGGGGGAGAAAAGAAGAGAAAGGGAAGAGAAGTTGGGTTTGGGAATTAACAGAGTTAGGTTAAGGTCTTTATATAGGTTGTTAATTAACTTAATTAGAAAACCCTTAACCCCTAATTAATTAACTAATCCCTTAATTTATTAACTTGTCTAACTTAAAATAGTGTTGTAAAATAGTCCCCCACTGACGAGACCACGACAAACAGTTGTTTGTCAAAATCATGACCAAGGGACCAACTGTCCAATTGGACCGTCATTTTGGTCCGAGACTACTACAAAGCAGCCTTCCAAGGGTTTTTATAAGTTTACATCGACATAAGCAGTCCACGCCCCGTCGATTGGACAACGGATCGTTGGTTGCATCCGTTGGTGGACACTGTCTTGGGAAACCTTTGACCCCAAAATGCAAGGGTCCTGCTCAAGAGCCCTTGGTTGTTCCTTGTGGATTTGTGCCCGGAATTTTCAATTATAAATAAACTCTAATAAAAATTAGACACCCTTCTACCAAAATTCATCAATTACCAACTCCTAAAACTTAGTCAAATAGGCTAAGGCACACTAGCACCTCATTGAACTAGTTTCCGGACGTCATGGACGTTCCTTTACGTTTTGATTTCTAATCTTTCTAAATGATTTATATACATTATTTATGACCTTTAAACAATGTCTTAACTTTTTGACACCAATAGTAGACTCTTTAATACGTCTTACAGTTTTGAAGTACTACATAAATATTGACAATAAAACATTCTTAACGGTTAGTTCAATTTCAAATTTGAAGTGAGTTCAATCATTAATTGTCGTTAAATTTAAGAATTGTAGTTTCAAATGTAGTTCTATATTTGTGATCGTGGAATGATTGAGAGAGATGTTTTAGGAATAAAATTATTGATTTATGGTTTGTGGGTATAGGTTTGACCTGGGTTTAACTCGACAAAGTGAATCCTAAACTCAATCCCACACATTCAACTCGAAAGAGTGAAAGAGTGAGGTGTGGGTAGTTATGTCGCATGCTTGTTGATGTTCAAGAAAAAATACTTGATTTGAGGTGAATTATTTGAGAGAAAGTTTACCTCCACTATGGACTAGCCTAACCACTAACATCTAGCTATTTAGTAATAGTTGCAATTACCCATTCGTCTATATTAGCCTATAATCGATCACATCCAAAGAACCCGTCTTATTATTATTATTTTGTGTTATTATGATTATTGATTTTAGTTGATAGTTTAAACAATAACCCCCATTTGACATTTCTGTCACTCCTTAATTTGAATTAATGTTTTTATTCGATAATATTTATCCAATGACTAACATAAACATGTTCATACTTCTCAATTGAATCTTAAACACGTACCACTCCTTGTGGGATTCGACACAAACTCATTTAGTTAGGTTTTACACTGATTAACAACCATTTACACTTAAAATTCAATGAGGTCTCTTTGATAACATTATACAATCTTGATCAAAATGGAGCCACTGCCAGGCGGTTGTGTCATTTGAAATTCTTTTCGTGAAGTTGATGTTTGTTCTTTTTAATCATAGTTGAATCTACTTATTTTTTATATTGGCTTTTGTGTTATTTTTTAGAACAGAGGAATTGAGTGTTACTGGTAGCAACAGTAACCAAGTGGACCACCCTCCGCTAAAGTTGATGATTCTCAAGTATAACATCCTAAATTTCAAGAACTTGGAGGGTGAAACAATGCATTAGTTGTGGCAAAGATTTAAAACATTATTCATCTAGTGCCATCTCATGGAATACCCTATAAGATGTTACTGGACTGTTTCTATAGAGGTCTTGGTCGTGAGAAGTGGCTGACCAACTTTCTTTGGATGATCTAATACGACAACCCCATGCAATAGTAGCTAAAATCCTTAAAAATACATCACTAAGACCAACATGTAGACTGAAAAGGAACCTAATTTTCCACACTAATAAATCACCTGGATCTCTTGGCCAACCAAATTATTGAATTTGAAGTACTATACAAAAAGAAAAATAGGTATATTCCTTCTTATAAGCGTAGAAAATTGAAGGACTATGAGGATGGATAGATAGAAGAGATACTATCACTCATTCTCTACAAAGTCTAAGAGAACGACAGTGTTGAAGAGATAAAAGAGCAGGTTTTGATGCTAAATCAGATGATTACTCCTTATTCCATATCTATCCAATTGTTGGAGACCCAAAGGGGTCAGATTTCTTCAAATCTTAACCCTAGACAACAAGGGGGGGGGGGTATAAAGTGATACTATGAAAATCCAAAAAATGAAGTTTGAGTGGGTACGTGTCGTTCAAAGACGTTAACTAAGGCACTTGTTGGATGGCAACACTAGTTTTATTGTTTTATTTGAATTTTGGTACAACGTGTGTTTATTTGAATTTTGGTACAACGGGATTTTAATTTTGATATTGTCCCTTGATTGCCAAAATTCTTGATTTTCTAAATTTCTTGCTTTAATATTGATTTTAATCTTGTGGTTCGTGCTGAATTGTTGTTGAGTCTATTTAGGTGAAGTTTGAGTAACCCCGACTATACTAAATGGCGTGTTTTAATCGATGATGGGGTATTTGACGCCATTCTTAAGGGATAAAGTCATCAAATGGGAAATTTTGGCCAAATTGGGGGAAGTTTGAGTACCCTAGTGGCATGGGTATGAGCATAATTAAGTTTGTTTGTATTTTTATTTTCTTTTCGAGAGTTGCCGGTTTTGTTTTGCAGTTGGGGTCGAAAATAAGCATGTTGAGTAGTTTGGCGAACTCGCGAAGCACTTGGTGGTTTGTCGAAATCCCTAAAGTTCGCCTTTAATTTCATGTTTTGGTTGATTTTTATTATGTAACTTTTGGCAAGAAGCTTGAGCTCGCTGAGTTCACTCAGCTACTCGCTAAAAGTCTCCTTTGATTGCCATTTCTGCACCCCCAACCCCTAAAACATGTTGTCACTTTCGCCGGGCCAGGCTGAGCTTGCCGAATATTGTCGGCAATTCGTCAAAAGGACCTTCTTATTGTCAAAATGCCTTTATTCTAGAATCTTTTTTGCGCCAATGCTTTCAGTAAGATTGATCTTACTCGCAAAATGATTTGGTGACTCGTCGATCAGTTTGGCGAGTCTATCTGCAATGTTATTACTGCAATTTCTCTTGAACTATTTCTAACATTCTACAATGTTTTTATTGATATGGCTAGAAACAACCTGGATATTTTCCCCTACAAAAAGAGCACGGGGCATTATTACTAATAAAGTGAAGCTACATCTTCTAAAAAGTGGAAAAAGGTACCTCCCAAGAGAGGGTAAAAGGCAGGTCAAGGCACTCGCATCTGAGATACTAGAGCACAACTTCTTCAGCGAGGAGGATTCCTTTGATTCACGTGGTGCATTCCTTGAGCCTTAGCATAACAAAACTTTTCAATCACTATAAGATGAGACTTGTTTCAGAGTTTGCCAAGATCCATCTAGGATCCCAGAGGACACACCTCTTGTTTCTGATACAAAGCCATCTCTAGCACAAACTGTTGTTCCAACACCACTATTTCAAGGTTCCCCTACTCGTCTACTCAATAGAATAAAGGACGAGGGGTTGAGGATGATTCTTGAGGAGAAGATGCTATCGACAGAGGGCCTATGGGCATGTATCCTGGTGTGTTGAACACTCTCCAGCTCCATATATTCAATTAATCTAAAATGCCTCGAGGCACATACATTCCTATATGGGTTTGAGAGTTTTCCTTAGTATACAATGACATGGTACCAAAGAGGAAAAAAGGATACTGCCTTCAGACAGGTGAAGACAGTCATAGTTCAAAGGAAAGAATTTGGGTGCATTATCAATGAGATAAATATTGTACTTGATAGGGCTATCAGTTTGTTGGACGCGCATGAGGTCTTGGATACAACGTACCCCATAAATGACTTAAAGGGATAGCTTGCACCCCTCATTTATGACAGTACCCCGTGGTGGATTGATGAAAGAGCTCCCATCAAAATTAAGGGCATGGATATTGTAGCTCGGTATTAGTTTGGATTCTTCAGCAATTGTATTATGCCCTGCCAACATGATCCCATCTTTCTCCACCCAAAGGTGGCCGTCTCAGATCTCTCATAGCCAGGTTGATGCTCAACTAGAAATTAATAATGTAGCAATATGGACAAGAAGCACCAGACGTCCCTTCCCTTCTCGGTCCTGATTGAAGAGTTATGTTGGTGTGATGGATTTCCTCGTGAAGATAAGAGGGACATGGAGGTCACCCCCACATACTCCATAAACATATGGCGCATAGAGTTCAAGTAAACTCGGGATAAGGCAGACATCAGGAAAAAAACTTTGGTGGATGCATTCCTGTAGGTTAATGTTTAGTCGATACTTGAAGAGGCATCTTTGCCTACTCTAGTCGTTGGGCCTTCACGTACTCCCGCTTCCACTTCTTCCATGGTTCCTGGTTCATCTACTGCTTCCTAGCCTACCAGGATTACTCAGTCATGATCCTTAAGATAGAGCACTTTTTCTATTCTGTCGATGTGTGGCACACCTATTTGGAGGTTGAGGTACCTTGAATGATTTAGAGGTATATCCTAGCTAGGTTGACACCTCTCTGTACATCTATTGACACTCTCACAGCGAGTGTAGAGACTTGTGAGAGTTGATAGGGGGCTACTTCAAAGGTGACGATTTGAAAGCCGAGGTTGCAAATTTGAGAAAGGATGTAGTCTAATTTAAGTCCATGGACTTCACTCCACTATTTGAGAAACTTGGTGATGTTGATGCCTCAGCTCTTTTGAGATGCCTCTGGCCACCACCGAAGATTTGCCTATAGATGATGTGGTAGATAATGAGTCAGAGGCAGAGATAGATGAAGAGGAATTATAGTGAAAGAGGAGACCATATATGGATACCTACAAGATTTAGAGAAGAGAATCTTAAATTCATTCATTCATACATCGGTGAGAGAGATGTCCATGGCAGGCCCTAGTGGATCCAATGCTTCTTATGTTATCCAAGGAATTGATGCCCCGACAAATAGAGGCCAAATGAAGTTTCATAGACAATATGTGAACTTTTTGCATCTCGTTTTGACTAGCTGATTATTGAATGAGCCCCTTTTGATGAACACTGCACACTAGAGAAAGTGTGGAGTCTTATTTGATACTGGTTACAATGCCTAATGTGATGAGCTTACTATGAAACTTTTGTGGTGACACTTAGAAATTTCCCCCTTGGTCGGTTGACTACATGATTCAGTCTCTTGAAATGATCTTAGGAAACGATTTTGAATAGTGAAATAGATTAACAATATACCTCTTTTGTGGACAACCTTGTGAGATTGTGAACTTTGCTTGAACCCCTTTAACTTGAGTAATTGATACCCCCTCTTCTCCATTGACCCATAATCTTCATGAAATTGTGGTTTGTTTGAACAGCCGACATAGTCAAAAAGCATAAGTTGGGGTGTGGTGAAAATAGAAGGTAAATCAAGAAATGTGAAGAAATCCCTTTGAACCATTGTTTTGAAAAAAAAAAACATGGAACCCCTCCATACAAAAAAAGGAGAGAGAAAGAAAACAAAATGAAAAAAATAAAAAAGTCATTAAATAAAGTCGCAAAAGAAATGGGGTGCTCGGTTTCCATTAGAAGTGAATAATGTGTTCAATTTTGAGCATGAGTGAAAATCCCGAAGAAAAGGAAGGGAAGTGATGTTCGTTCCACATTTCACAAGGATAGTAGCCATTGAGACTTAATGCCATACATTTTCACTCATCTCCATTACAAGCATTGAAAAGACTTTTTTTTATCTTGAATGAGCTGAAACAAATGTTGATTGGAAAATAATGGAAAGCCTATGGTGAAGTCATATATGTGTTCATATTTGTCAGTGTGAGAGTTGTATGTGATCTAGGAGCTATAAATTATTGAATAATTGTGTGTGAATAGGGAATCATCCTTGTTATGAGGGTATTTGAGTACCTTTGTTGAGCTTAAACTTGCATTTGAAGCAAGTATTGTGAACTTGAGAATCTTTGATAACGGTGAGTCACAACTTAAATCTCAGAGTACACAATTGAAGTTTGAATGAGAAAGTTGAGTCTTGTTGTTGACATCATTACACAATTTTAGTCCTAAGGCTACACTAAATCTAGTCAACACTTATAAAGTGTTGCCAAAAATATTTTTGGGTACACTTTTAAAGTGTAGCTTTAATTTTTAGCTTTTGGCAACAATAATATTGGCAACACTTATAAAATGTGTTTTTTAATAGTAAAGGCTACACTTTATGCATGTTGTCAAATTATGATATAATTGACAACACTTATTTACACATATGACTACAATTTAAAGCATGGTATTTTAATAGTTCTAAAAACAACACTTTATAAGTGTCATCTTATTTGTTTCCTAAAAAAATTCCAATTTTTTCACTAAATTATTATATCCCCTTCTAAATATTTTTGTCTTTCTCAAATTTCTGATTGACCAACAAAAACAACACTCATAAAACATGTTGTTTTCTCCAAATGAAAAAAATAATATGCAGGTATCATTGTTATTCTTCCTCGTCATACATAGCTTCTCTAGAGTTTTATAAGAGCGTCTCTTTGCCACACTAAGAAGTTGCCGAAATCACAAAGTCTTCTCGTTGGATTTCTCTTCTGCC
This sequence comes from Solanum habrochaites, assembly GCA_027704765.1. Lineage (NCBI taxonomy): Eukaryota > Viridiplantae > Streptophyta > Magnoliopsida > Solanales > Solanaceae > Solanum > Solanum habrochaites. Next base: position 5,863,554 of record JAKWJA010002494.1, on the reverse strand, counting down.
CAAATCAGAGTCTCGTAAAAGCGTTTCTTTGAATATTTTGTTCATAATTTTCTCGTCGGCTTCTCTAAACGATTCCCTATATGCAGGTATCATTGTTGCAAACCCTTTTCAGATCTTATCTAATTTTTGCTTCATGGGGGTTTTGATTTTTTATTTTATTTGAAGTTTGTTAGGGTTTTTTTATGAGGTGAATTTAAGATTTGAACAGGGAACTGGAAATAGGTTATCTAATGTGCTTGGAAATTGTTGAATAGTAGTCAATTTGCCTTTATTTATGGGATTAATGGGGTTTTATTAAAATAGAATGTTTGGTAATTAGGCTTTTATGAGCTTAATATATGAGTAGGACAACGAATTGGTTACTGTGCATTTCTCTCTTTTTGATGAAGGATGGTGAGTTTCTACTTCTTCTACACCTTTGTTTGGGAAAATGTAGAAATGGATCTAAGATTTCCGACATCATTTTGAGGAGTTGGGGAGTCTATTGAAGCAAATATGGGTTTTGGTGACTGAGATAGATTCGGTCACTCGACTCATATATGCTAACCTTCTTCTCGTCAAATGATAACCTTTCCATTTTATGAGTTTTTAAGTGTTAGTTGCAATTATAGATCTAAATAATCTTCATGTTTTTTTGGAATTCTGATTTCATTATATAACATATAGTTTAATCTTGTTGCCAATTTATGGTTGCAAGGTATTGTGGAGTGGTAGGGTAACTGAGTTTTGAAAGATTTCTGCTTCATTTTGTTTCCCTTTAGATTATCTATGACTATGTATGAGTTATTTGTTCTTTAGTTTGTGGTAGCATGTACATGACGAGCAAGCTAATATTGAAATATTTATCCAAAAATTTATACTATAGGAAATAGAGAGACTCTCTCAAAAATCATTGACTCGAAAAGAAGCTCAAGAGGTAAAATAAGAAGAATGAATGAGAGTAGAAGATGAGGAATAAAAGGCGAAACAAAGCCAGGTACACATAATTGGAGCCAAATGTACTTCCACATCTTCTTCTTTTTAATTACGCAATAGTAAAGTTTTAATTATGTGGGTTGTGTACAATGTATTTATTTTAGTTGTAGTTGTTTATTGATTGGGTTAAATTGAAGGTTAATGGATGTTTGTTCAACAGACATTGTGTGACGTGAAATAAAGTTGAGGAAGATATGAAAGAAGTCAGAAGTTTACTACAATATTTTGGTTACAAAAGATAATCCGAAGGGATTGACCAGATCAATTCTAGTATGTCAATCAATTCTAAAACAAGCAAAGAGAATCTTGCAGTTTTAGGGATTCGGATGAACTTTTTAGCAGTTGGAGATATTCTGGTGGCTACTTTCTAGAGACGTAAAAGCATGTTCTTGTTTGACAATGATCATAATGCAGAGAGAATGCACATTTGGTCAATGGAGAAAAATGGTCAAACAAACTATTCCAGTTTAGTTGCATATTTTGAATATATCTACATAAGGGAGCAGAAAATATAACATATCATGTGCTTCTTTTAATGCATAAATTAATTTGTTTTTTTCAGATTATTGTTCTCAGCGTGCAGCTTACAATTGTTTTAAGTTGATGGAAGTGGTTTTAGTGTTACTTTTTTAATCTTAAATTATACCTCTAAAATTGTATTACAATTATATAGGAGAGTAAATACTTATTTTCATAACTTACATAAAGGGATATTTTGGAGCTTAATTACTTGCCGAAATACTAATTTGCTTCTACAAAAAAAGCTTCACTATAACTGTGTTTTCTACTTTATGTTTATCAACTTTGAGGGTTATTTATTTATATCTTGAAAATAGTGGTTTTTCCAGTACTAAATGCCCTAGTGCGGATTTTCATGTATGAGATTTAATTCATTATACCTACATAGTCTTTATGGAAATTAAATAGTCACATGCAAGTTTGTTAGTGTAACCAAATTGAAAGTTTCCATCTGTGGGGAATGTATGAAATCTAAGCTTAAGGTACAACTTGAATCTCACTACTCTAGCTTGAAATCTGTGTTGATGACTTTGTTAGTCTCTATTTTTTCAGCAGTACTTTTAGGGACTAAGTTATTTAATGAACATCTTTATGTTTACGTGATTCTTATATTAAGATCTCCTGTATTTCCTATCTTTTAACATGAATTAAACACATGTGGTGACAATCATGATCTTGTGAAACGTCATGCAACTTTATCCATTGTTTCTGCAATCCTGATGGAGATTATGAATGGGTGAACTTGGATAAAGCACTCCGAAGATTCTGGCTTACAAGGATGGTTGCTTTTCTTAACTATGCTTATTAGTCTGTCTATGATAGACAACTCTAATTGAAAAAGACAAAACGGATGTTGGATTCCTACAACATGCCTGAAGTTGATCCTGACAGGTCCATTTGTTTTAGGTATCTTTCAAGTGAACTTAATAACACATTGAAATATATCTTGATACTTCCGTCTTTTATAAAAGAATATTATGATCTATATAATTTTTTTAGATTTTTCAGGTCCTCAGTCATTTCCACAACAAGGGATCCTGGGTTAACATCATCCAAATGGACCATCTCATGAATTTTCTCCTAAACAAAAGTAGAGCCATAACTAGCATATACAAGTTCCTTAGGACCTAGTACTCTCTTACAATTATTGCTTGTGCCTTCATCTTTCATTTCATTGTTTTGCTCGCCAGCATTAGGTGCTTCCATATGGTGACTCTTTCTCTTGCCTCTCCTTCCTTATACCATCAAAGGATTACTAGTGCTAGAATCACGTAACATCCTAGACAATAGATATTTTTGAAGGAAGATATTTTTCTCTAAGTGGTCCTCTTTACATGTTGGTTGTCCCTTCCTATTTTGTGATTTAAACTTAGCAAAAGCTCTTTTTCGAGCTAAAGAATGATAGTTGGTCTCCTAATTGTGTACTCATGTCTTTAGGTATCACTTTAGTTCCTGCAGGGGTGCAACATGCTCGGCCTACAACTTAAGAAGATGAAGATGTCTGTTTGAGCTAGATTTTGTGGTTAATGTTCAAAAGTGAAATTTTTGAGACACATTGATTGAAGTTGCTTTGAGATGAAATGTATGTACCCTCTTTGCTAAAGTTTGTTTCACAGCATTTGCATTTTTTATTTTCCAGTCAAAGAGATCATAATAGGATGCCAGAAAGTTAAAATTGGCAGATGAATAAGAATTGTGCTGCAAGTGTAATTCCAAAAGGTATTCACTATCTTTTGTTGTGGTTTGTAGATTATTCCTCCTCTAATGCTCAGACTCAAAGACAATTCTTGCCGCTAAACTACTTTCTCTTCTTTCTGATAACTGGTTTCACCCTTTTATATTGTCGAATAACATCATTCTATCTATTATAAGGTGGTAAATTCTGTCATGCAACTATTTGTAAAGAAAGAGATTATGGAAAGAGAATCCGAGTTGGTGAAAAAATGTCAGAGGTCTTATTTTGGATAATACTATTAATCACCATTTGAGAGTTAGATCGCCCGATTAATTTCACCTTGTTTTCACCTAGAATCTTCATGTTTTCACTCCCATGCCTCAACAACACAGCCACATCCCCCTAAGATAAGGAAAACTTTTTTTATTAAGAAATGCATCTTGTTTCTTATCATAATTCTAATTTTGGTACTTTAGCTATTGATAATATTATTTCATTGCAATCGGCCAACAAAACTAACCTTTTTTTAGTAGAAGAGAAACACTATTTCGCAGTGTAAGTGTGTACGATATTTTTTTTATAAATAGAATATAGAATAGGTTTATGTGCTTTATAATATTTTAGTAGAGTGGTGTTGCGTATTTTACTTTATGGATACAGGTAAAAATAGTATGTTTTTTAAAGTGAATAAATGATGAATATAATTCAGGTTTAAATGTTATATATTGTTGGGAGGGCTATAATTTTATTCTAATATGCTTGAGTCGTTGTACAAAGCATTTTCCTTCTACTTAGCTACTTTTCCACCAACAATCATATTTGATGTTGTATATATATTCTAGTCTGACAGGGATCCTGCAATAATATGAAAATGGCGTAGAAGCAGAAAAAGAGATCTTTTCAAAATTTGAGTTGCAAAGGTATTTGAGACTGCTATCAAGAAAAAGATATCTCAATATGGTTTTGAATGTTGTTTAACATCGGCGAAACACTTTAAATGCTTAGAAGTTTTCTCATTTTAGTTGTTGTTAGTGGCTCGTTTGGTATAGTTGGAGTCTAGTTTTTGCTATGTAAGATTTTGTTTTCAGTTTTAATTATGTTCTGGGTGTTAGCTGTTAAGATTCAAAATGATATTTCTCTACTACTCTATTCGATAGATGAGTCTTCAGTGTATACCAGATGCAATCTGGAATCTGGAATCAATCTGCAGATTTATTACTTTCTGTAACTTCCAGATGCAATCTGCAGATTTTGTTTTCTGTAACTTCCATATGCAATCTACAGATATATGTGTTGACTGTTGAGTATGTTAGTCATAAAATAGGAGATCTATGTCTTAATGTACGTAACAATTGTTATATTTGATTTGAACTATATACTTATACTTAATTGATTTTGATTATTGCAACTAAAAGATAAGTAATGATTAAACAAAATGATAGTCTATAGCTTGTAAGCCAAAATCCTAGATTTTTAATTATTAATATGAAATTTAATAAGAGTGATTTTGGTGGAAGAATGGAAATGATCATATGATATTGTATAATGAGACATGCGCTTGAAAGGCACACCTTGTTAGTACAATAACAAACACATTTCTTTAAGCCCATTTGAGATCAAACCCCATTTGGAAACAAACAAACACAAAAATTTTAAACTTAGTTATGGCCTCCCCCACCACTAACATGACTAACTAGTAGTAAGTTACTATTATCTCTTAACAAATAAAAAGGGTTACTGTGTGTTTCTTCAAGCAATTGTCTTGTTCAATCCAACATAACTATCGATGTTTTCTCTCTCTTTCTTTTGTGGTCCTTCCCCTTCTTTAAAGCAACAACTATTTTTGTTCTATAAACTGCAACAATCAAGACAAATGCCAAAGCATAAGAAAATTGCTTCTTCATTTGTCTTCCCATTGAGAAGATTTAGATTCTTAAGGCTACATGACTATTTGTTTTTCTTTATGCTATGTGTTTTGGAATGGACGAACTAGGAAATTAGAGACTTTTCCATTTATTTGGTTAATGCTATTCCACTAAGGATCTAAGATAATAGGAAGCCATGAACAATATTCGTACACCTTTGTTCTACTTACATATTTTTAATCATAAAAATGAGTCCAATCTTTTATTGACTTCCAAGTTCCAAGAATGTTGTTTTTGTTCCATTAATTATTAGTGATATATACTTTTGATTCTTTGAGCACTACTTAAAATTCTCATTATTGGACCATATATACGTACTTTGACTCACCAAGAATGATAATATAAACTACTGCAATCTGGACTTCTTGCCTCTTAAATAAATGTTGCAATATGGAACTTGCCTATTCTATAACCATCGCAATCTGATTTGTGTAGGAAAATGGAGATGAACAAATTTGAAATGGATGATGAAAAGTTTTTGAACTATTGTAAAAGTTTGAATACATTTTATTTGATTTTGTGAAATATATTCATTGGTGGAATATATTGAACTATTGTAAGTGTAATTTTTGAACTATTGTGTACACATTTAGAATTTGCTTTATAAGTATGTGCATGTACACAACACATATTATGTTTGGAAGTTTATGGAAAATCTATAAATTTGAATTACTTATTAGCTAATTTAATGATTGAGATTATTTATTGCAAAACAATATTATGTATTTTATTAGAAATTGTGGAATATTAATTGTGTATGCATATGGGCAAAGATTACACTTCAAAGTGTTGTAAATATTAGATATAAAAGGCAACACTTCATAATTGTGGGCAATATGGTAGCACACGCCACGCTTAAAAGTGTAGCTGGTAAGGCAACACTTTTAAGCGTAGCTGCAAAGTGTGGCCTTTTTGCATATTAGGCTACGCGTGAAAGTGTCGTTGCTAAGGCCACACTTTTAAGCTTAGCTGACAAGCGTGGTCTTTTTGCCTTTATGCCTACTCTTAAAAGTGTAGCTGATAAGGCAACACTTTTAAGCGTAGCTGCAAAAGCGTGGCCTTTTTTCCTAAACTCTAAGGTTACGGGGCTTTCAGCCACCCCTGAAAAAGTGTGGCTTAAAGTCAAAAAGTGTGGCCTTTAATCAAAGGCCACACTTTTTCATAGTTTAGGCCAAACTTTTCTAGGGTGGTTGTAGACATAAAATGTTGTAGTGAATCATGATTGAATATTTTATAGCAATATTTAAGACATCATTTTTGAACTGCTGAACTTGAATATTACTTGAGGAAGCAAAAGTTTAAGTTTGGGGTGTTTATGAGTCCGTGAAATGGACTCATTTAGGGCTTTGTATATATAGAACTAGTGTCCTCAAATGTATAATTTGTGCCAACAACTGATGCAAAACCCTTGATTTTCACGTTTGTGGATTGAGGAACAAATCAAGGACACTAACGAGCAAAAACGAACAAGATGAAAGGAGGAAGAAAGATAGCCTAGTGATTGCACAGTTCACTTGGCGAATCACCAAATGGTTATTTTTCACCTAAATATCTAGTGTAGCAAGCCCTTAAGGAAATAAAGTAGTTTGCATTGGAAGGGAGTAGTCGGCAGATCACCGAGGGATTTCACGAAGCCAAGATAGATCGCCCAAAGTTATAAACATAGAGGATGTTGAGTACCAAGGCAAAAAGGGGATGGAATAGAACGTAGGTGGCTCACCAAGTGGTTCGACGAGCCTGACGTACTTTGTTGAGTAACTCTTCACAACATGTTTTGATGACTATAAATGCATTATTGAACATTTAGTTTACTATAGATCATTTGTTTTAATCTATTTTTGAGTTTTCAACTGGGAGATAATTTTCTCAAGTTTTTTTAAGCTTTCAAGATGTTCAGATTCTTGGCTTGATCGAGGGAGAGGTTTAAGGACTAAAATTATTGATTGATGGTTTGTGGTTATAGGGTTGATCTGGGTTCATCTTGATAGAGTGAATCTTAAACCCAATCCCACACATTTAGCTCAAGAGAGTGAATGGTTTAAGGTGTGGGTTGTTCTTATGTTGCATGTTTGTTGATGTTGGAGAGAAATCACTTGATTAGAGGTAAATTGTTCGAGAGAATGTTTGCCTCCCCTATATCCCATCATACTCACTAATATCTAGCAATTTACTAATAGTAGAAATTATGCATTCGTCTATATTAGCCTATAATCAATCACATCTCAAGAACGCATCTAATTATTGTTATTTTGTGTTATTGTGATTATTGTTTGTAGTTGATAGTTTAAACCAAAACCCCCATTTGACATTCACCCTTTAATTTGAATGATGTTTTTATTTGATAATGTTTATTTCTATAACTGACTTTAGCATGTTCATACTTCCTAATTGTGTCTTAAATACGTACCACTCTATGTGGGATTCGACACAACTCATTTAGTTGGCGTTTACACTAATTAACGACCATTGACTCTTAGTATGGATAGAGTGTCTTTGATAACGTTATACAATTTTAAACAAAGCAGTACTTGGACTCTTTCGCTATTATCTTTACTAATGATATACTCATTTACTCTAGGAATGAATAAGAAGATGAACCTTAGTTGAGGGTTGCCCTACAAACTCTCAGAGATCACTACCTATTCGCTAAGTTTAGCAAGTGTGAGTTTTGGTTGACATAAGTTATCTTCCTTGGTCATATCGTTTCTAGAGAATGGATTCGAGTGGATTCCCAGAAAATCCAGGTAGTGACGCAATGGACCTGACCCACCTACCTCTCTAATAGATATCAAAAGTTTCTTGGATTTAACTACTTACTATAGAAGGTTTATGGAAGGATTTTCACCGATAGATTCTCCGTTGAGCAAGTTTACTTATAAAAAGGTTATTTTTCAATGGTCCAATGAGTGTGAGAAAAGTTTCTCATAACTCAAAACTAGGTAGACTACAACTCGTGTTTTGACTCTACTTGAGAGTTCAGACGATTATGTGATCCATTGTGATGCATCCAGAGTCGGCCTTGGTTGTGTGTTTATGCAGCAGAGTAAGGTTACACCTTATGCTTTTGTACAACTTAAGGTACATGAGAAGAACTACCAAACTTATAACCTCGAGTTTGCATCCATAGTATTTGCCCTAAAATTTGAAGGCATTATTTGTATGGTGTTCAAGTAGATGTGTTCACTAAGCACAAGAGCCTTCAGTATGTGTTTACCTAGAAATAGATGAATCTTCGCTATAGGAGGTGGAAAATATCAGACTATAGTTTGACAATTCATAATGGATCAAAATATTCATTGATAGTAGAGGTTAAGGAAAAACAAGACAGTATTCCTATGTGGCTTCAAATAAAGGGGCAGCTCATCAACAAAAGGTTGAGGTTTTCTCCAAACAGGTAGATGGTGTAATTTTTCACCAAGGTAATTTACGTCTTACTAAGGTGAGTGAGTTTAGAATGCATATCCTTATAGAAGCCCATAACTCCAGGTATTTTGTGCATCCAGGTTCCACTAAGATGTATCGTGACATATAGGAAACATTTTGATGGATGGCATGAAAAGGGATATAGTAGATTTTGTGGCTAAGTGCCCTAATTGTCAGTAGGTGAAATTAGAACATGAGAAACCAAGAAGTATGACTCAAGAGATCAACATTCCTACATGGAAGCGGGAAGTGACGGATTTCATTACAGCTACTTTGCATTCGCAGACAGCATGACTCCATTTCGCTGATAGTAGATAGAGTTACTAAGTCCAATCATTTTTTTGCTATTAAGACTATAGATTTGGCAGAGGACCAAGCTTCAAATTAATGAGATATACAGGTTTCATGGGGTTCCTTTGTCTATCATCTCATATAGAGGTCCTCAGTTTACCTTTAATTTCTGGAAGCCATTTTCATAGGGTCTTGGTACTTAGGTAATATGTTAGCGCATCATTTCATTCGTAGATAGAATGGTAAAGCTGAGTATACCATTCATACCTTATAGGACATGTTGGATCTTGTGTGATCAATATAAGGGAAGTTGGAATGAACCTACCTCTTATAGAGTTCGCCTACAATAGTAACTACCATTCTTGTATTCAAATGGCCCCTTATGATGCATTGTATGGGCGTATATATAGATCTACATTTCGTTGGTTTGAAGTTTTTTAAATAGCCTTGATAGGGCAAAATTTAGTTAATGATGCTATGGAAAAAGTTTAGCTCATGAAAGATATATGTAAGATAGCCGAGAGTCGTCAGAAGTCCTATGCACATGTAAGGAGAAGAAACTTGGAGTTCCAAATTAATGATTGGGTTTTATTTAGAGTGTCACTTATGAAGGGAGTGGTTAGATTTTTCAAGAATGGGAAGCTCAGCCCCAAGTATGTAGGTCATTAAGAAATCTTCAAAAAAATTTGTTCCATTCAATATTTCACAATTCCTTATTGATGAAGTACGTAGGTAATCCAGAATCCATAGTACCATTAGAGAGTGTTGTTTAAATTCTTGATCGTCTAGTTCGGAAGTTGAGAAACAAAGAAGTCACTTCAGTCAAGGTTTAATGGGGGAGTCAGTCTATAGAGGGAGCTACTTAGGAAGCAAATCAGCCATGAATGTCAAGTATCCTCATCTCTCCCCCACCCCCACCCCGATTCCATTAAAGCTAAACAAAAATATTTCCTCTCTAGACATTCAGTTACTGTTGCGTAAATTCAGCCTTAGAATGTTGTTCCTTTAGTTATACTTGCATTTTTAGAATATTTGCATGTTCATGGAACTTAGTTCAATCAAATTTAATTTTCTAGTACTTTGTGGTAGGATTGCAACACTATTCCTCCATAATTAGCTAATTTAATCTTAATTCAAAAATGAATGTTCCCAAAGGGACATAATGTAACACCCCAGATTCAAAAAGAGACAAAATATAGATTTTCAGAAGTGGCAGGTGCTATCAACGTTGCCACCTATGGACCCTACGTGGGGTCAGCGGTTGGTCGTTGCAACTCCCTCCCAGAACATCAGAAAAATTAGCCAAGGCACGACACACGGCCACACTTGACGACAATAGGTAAGACCACGAGTTGTGGTCCAGGTCTGTGGATAGTGACCCCAAAAGCCAATCCTCTGAATATGAACGATGGCTGACCAGGACGGACCATAGGTCTATCCACGGTTTGTCAGTCAAACCCATTTAGTGCCCCGTCAGATTCTAAGTTAGGATTTATTCAGTTTTTTCCCCTATACGTTGGGCACCTAAACTACGTCATTTTGGTTAGTTTGAGCCTAGTAACTTAGTCAGATCTTACCATAAGCGTTTCACTCACCAAATATTCATTAGACATAAAGAAAAAGGGGGGAAATCAAGCGATAGCTTTCTTAAGAACACGCAACAAGGTTTCTCCAATTGAAGCCCCGTAATCAAAAGATTTCTCTGTCAAATTCACCACCAGGCATGTGGGATTTCATTGGTGGATTCCTTTTATCCACTACATCCTTATAAGTCACTCAAAATCTTGATTCCCTACATATTATTTTGACTTATTATTTCTTGAATGATAGAGAATTGTAATTTGGCCGCTAGAATATTCCATATCAGATTTTTATGTTGTTTTAATATTGTTGCATAGTTCCTTGTATGAAATTACGAAACCTATTTGTGTAGATTCGTTTACTCATGTATTACACTAGTTAGGAAACATAAAAAAATATACATTCCTCAGTTTTTAGATGTTTCATTATTACTATTTAAATGATGCATTTTCAGTTATCATGTCAGAATATTGAGTTATCTTGTTTATACCAGTTATGTTATATTTTGAACATTCTAGTTGGAAGAAGGCTTAACACCGATTTGGTCCAGGGTCATTCACCCTAAGAGTTCTAGAACTATGTACCCCGTAGGTTTTCAAGTCTCGTATGTGGGCATCAGATTTAGTGATCACATTAGTCATTCTTTTATACCCTGGAAAATGTATATTGAGTCCTCTTGATCGGGGAACATACATTGAACTCCACTTCTGCTTAGGTGGTTTTATGTCGGTTAATAGTAGCCCCCATGGTCAAAGTCTAGTGCATTTGACCAGGTTATCAATTATATTTTATTATTCAGTTTCAGCATGTTATGTACTTGGTCATTGCATTCTTGTTAGTTCATGTTTAGTGAATTTCAACATTTCATCATATTCAGATTATATCAATGCTTACAATGCTTTATTCAGTTAGGCATATTTTTTCAGCTTTATCATATCATCCATGCTCAGTGCCTTTCCAGACTGACACATACTTTGTGCTACATCTTTTTGTGATGTATATTTAGGCCCTCTTCATTTAGATGACGTGTAGATCGATTTACAATCCGTATTCAACAGTATTAGTGGTGACTCCTCATTTCCAGGACGATAGAACTATTCTTTTACATTCATCCTTCATTTTATTTTATGTTTTTACTAGAGTTAGCGTTGTCATGATCCGGATTCTGCAATCCGAATCACAACCGACATCGTTTACCTCTCAGAGGTCGCAGACAAGCCTCATCTTGCATTCATCACATTCATATGGTTATTTTTAGCGAAAAATTGAAAACTTTTAAACATGTGAAGTATATATAGACTTGATATAGTTATTTCATGAATTCATCATATAATAAACTCAACATAAATATAACAACCATCTATCATAAGAATCAATTTGAAATAGAATAAGAATATATCATAAATACATTTGCCAAACCCGGTCTTATTACAAAAGCTTCAAAATGAAAGTACGAAATAAACGCTAGGGACAACATCAACTAGATTTTTTTAAAACTAAGGCTAGACTAAAACCGTAGCATACTCAAAATCAAGAGGACCTACCAAATGGTCTGGAAAAACGCTAATGTCCAAACCGTTGCAAGATCGTCAATCTTTCCTTAACATGCATCATAGACTATGTAATAGTAGGGTTAGTACACCACTTTTACTAATATGGGTGCATTCACCATACACATAAAGCTATGCATGATCAAAGCACGCTCGTCCTAACAACATGCATGCTCTGGAAAGCCTAGTCCACTAGACTTTCCTAACATTGTTTAGTTTGTGAATTTTGTGGTTATGAATGGTTGATGTACTTAAAATGCCGTCAAAGTACATACTCATTTTCTATATGATTACAAACATTAGTACTCATCAACATAATTTTAGAACAAACTCGCGGGGCGAAGATTGAGATTTTGATCCTCTTCAGTCGAGAGCCCTCTTTGTCACTTAGATTATTTTTTTAGTCCTTTTTCTTTCTATTATTTGTATTTCAATAATTCATTTGGGGCCTATGTTCTACCCTACAAGTAAATTATTCACAGTAGTCGGCGTACCGACAATGATGCGATGTAAAGTATCCAAGGACTAAGGATGCTTCCTTATCTTATAGTGAGTTCCATTCTTTACACTATATTCATTTACCTATCATAAGGAATTCTCTATTGAATCATGACTGGATTTCATTACTTTCATGTTTTATATATTAATAACATTTCATATACACGACATTTTGGATTGTTGTTGCAAGCATAAGACATATCTCAAGTGAGGTCCCCAAATATGAGACCTCCCCCGAGGAGCCTTCTTTAGAACACACAATTCGCTTCATTTGTTCATTCGTACTTCACATTATTCATTTCATTCATTCAGTGGCTGGATGTAACCCGCTATACCTAGGATGAAGTTTAAGTCTCTCAGCGGGATCATTAATGTTGCCATGGACCAAGCAGATCCTATGTCATTACTCAATCTTATTTCACCTCCTGATTGTCTTGCACCAAACCCTGTTGGTATCGTTCTTTCATTATCTTTCCTACTTTGAGGCTGGCCCATTCTTCTTGGGATTTTTAACTTGACCGACATATATCATGTGAGCATCATGAATCCAGTTTCTGTCCACATCGAAAAGAGGTGGAATCACCGCGAAAGTGAACCGAACTGCAGCTATATGGGAGTCCTAACCCTCCTTAATCCCTATATTGGCAGTATAGCTTTCAAGACTCAGGATATATCGGAGTTCATACCCCGTCATTGTCGGACATTCTTATCTCATGAGATTATCGTGTAACCCTCCGCTCTTCCCTAGGAAGCAACCAACCGCTCATACCTAGCCTATCGTGCTCGTATAAAGTTCCATTACATTACCTCATACTACATCCATGGAAGTTGATTCTAGATATGGAATCAAATTGATCATTAAGATGATTCTCAATCTCATATCATTATTATTATGTATGAATAGTCCTTACCTTACATATAGTAGTATGAGTGAACTTTTCTCTTCTTGATGTTCCAACACTCTCTTGTGAGTACTGTTAGTGACCTTCCATAGGCTTGTTGAGACTTGCTCACGCATTCATTTAGCTTCTTATCATGTTGTCAACCATTTTCATTAGTAGCATAGATTAACATAATTACTCACCTCATACGTTGAATGTTATTTCTTTATCTTTAGTGTACTCAGCATTATGGAGGCTTCTTTGTATATTGAGACTTTCTACGGTCTTGATGACTGGTCCATACTTACTTTACATTGGATGAAATTTGAGTTTCCCTTTACATATCATCCTTTGGTGTTAATGAGACGGGCTCACCACATTCTAACACCTTCATACAATGAGTTATTCTGTTAACTAGTAGCTTAGTGTAAGTGGAGACTTGTCTCACTTTTATTAACACCCCATTTTGGTCACTTACTACCTTATAACGCTCCCCCTTTAATTATGCTATAACTCACGTTACTTATTATTTTATGTATAGATTCTATCATCGTTTATTGATGAATGGCACTTCTTTTATGCTGTTTCCATGATTTTCATAGTCATTTCTTTTAGAGCATGTGTGAAGAGTTGTGTCCCAATGACAGTGTCCATGCCCTTTGTTATGATTCATTGATATTACTTTATAAGTTTTTAATATTATTTGATACTCTTACTACACAAGAATTGCCATATGATTAGTATATGGCTCAAATTTGAGATGAGCCGCAAATTCATCTCGTGTTGCATAAGACACATTCTTTTTACATATGTTCATTTTAAATTGTATATGTATGACCCTTCGGCCAACTTTTAATCATTTACATAGTTCTAGCCATTACATATATATCAATTTGACCAAATAAGTTTAGCCCAACTTATTGACCAATAGCCATTTATTCACTATATGATTCCATAGATTCTTTGAGCCAATTCTTAGTTGTCATGGATTTAGTTTAATGTTTTAAAGAAACATATTGGACAGCTTATATTAACATTTGATGGCTTAACATCTTCCTACCATAACAACAACAGCCATCAATATCATACAACTATATATATTCACTTAACACATCACGACATAACTTAGCATATTAATCGATCCTGAATTTATCAATGATAAATTAACTTTAAGCAATTACAAGTTCATAATTCATTTGATACTCTCAGTCAAAACTAATAAATGTTTAAGAACATCTAGCACACCCATACCACAACATTGGTCTCTAACCTATTAAACATGATCGAAACGGATACTAGGAAGGGAAGTTCGACGAGAACGACTCGAACGATCCTAGTTTTCAGATCTTGGGAATCGTTCAAGGAAAATACTATTGGAGAACAAACCAGAGAGAAACCCTACTTTTAAGTAGCAAACTTAATATACGATACTATATGAAAAACCTTGAATAATACTTTGATCATTGGCCCGATGACAAATCGATAAATTTCCTATCTTTTTCTTTTCTTTCTTTGCTTACGTTTTTCCGTCGCCTTTTAATGGCTTGAACGTTATTCCTAAGTCCTAGGAACTGATACTTAACTCATTACACTTTAGGTTTAATACGTTAATTACCAAAATTAATTAATTAATTTACTAAAAGAATAGTCCCTCCTAATTGACTAGAACTAGGAAAACACAATACTTTGTCAAATCTTAATTTTCCTTCCTAGAAATTTTATTTTTGGCCCTTTAATAATTAATTAAACGGCCATTTAAATTATTAAGGTACTAGGGTAACTAATTTTACGCCACTAAATCCTTGGGAACAAAAATTAAAACATTTGACATCCTATATAAGTGACTAGATGTTTTCTTGAGTGTCTTTTGTTTAGTGTAAGAATTGTGGGCGGGACCCCAATTTAATTGAATTAATTAAATGGTAATTTACTTAATTAAATGAATTAATGGTAATACTAAAAGTACCTTAGGTCGTTATAACAATACTAATCCTTGAACCTCCTAGGTTAGGTATCTAGTTTCTTTTTCTGTTTAACAAATCGTGATATTTTCTTATGATTTCGGTTTTGCCCCTTTAATGTAATTAATTAATTATAATAGGAATAATTACTAAAGTCACCCTTATTCTACGGACTAAGTAAATCTTTGGACCCATCCTGTTAGTACCACAGGTTGTCCCGTTCTTGTCTTAACCGAATCTAAAAGTTTAATTTTTTACTTTAAGTTTTAAGCCCTTTTAAATTATTAATTAATTTGATAAATCAATTAATTCGTAACCGAAGAGAATTAACTAAAGTGACCCCCAAGTTTTTGGACATAACTCACATTTTAGGACCATCCTAGGTTAGGTACAAGGTGTCTCTTTAACTAGTAAGAGGTTAGTTGTCACCCGGTTTAAGTACGCGTTCTGGTTCCCTATTTGGGTCAATTTCGGTATTCCTAGGTTAATTTAGTAGTTAGGGGAGTAGGTTAGAATCGTAGGGAGGTTAAGGCCCCAATGGTTGGGGTCCCTTGTGCACGTTTGCCCCATACTACCCTAACCGAATTCTTTAGGGGATCTCCTTTTGGCAGCTTCCCGCGCCACATGTCTTGCGCAGGGATGCACAGGTTGGTTATCACTTTCTTCCGACTAACGATTAATTATTATGGTTCATTTGTGAATGTTACTTTGTCCCAAGGACTCTCCACTATGTCTTGTGCAGCTGCTTAATATACACGATCATTTTATTGATCATGTGGCTACGGTATCTAGTCTTGACACTTGGATGTCTTATACATTTTAATGTGAGAATGACAACATGAATATTTGTACTTTAGGGTCTTTATTGCAGGTACATCTCTACATAAGCTCATTAACTTTAGAAAACTTGGCTAAACAACAACCCTTTACAAGCCAATATTTTCCTAATATGCCAAGTCTTGTTCTTTTTGAGTATTATATATAAATTGGCTAATACCTTAAGCCAAGTTTCGATTTATGTCCAAGTATTTCTAAATATTGGGCATTGGAAGGCCCTATGTATCACCCGAAATACGCCGCATTCTTAAAAAAACTTAAAAGACCTACTGGCTCTTCCACAACATTTAATTTTTCGAATGTTTACAAAGCTTAAAGGTATGTCCCAATATAGTCAGTGATACGCTTATTTCATACATAGACATATTAAGATTTAGTATTTTGTGTTGTAGTTCAGTATCTTTAACTCTAATAATATTAATCATGTAATCAGACTTGTATTGGGTGTTCCCCACTTAATGTTATCTAATGTTTAAGCTTCTACATAGTATCTCTTATTTCAATAAATTTTAGTATGCTTTTGATATATCACTACAGGGTTAGCTTGGAGTGACTCGTGATCCTAGGTCATGTGTATATGTCAAGGTGGTAGCCTCGGGATTGAGACCCTGTTTTTGACCTTTTCCATCCATCTTCACAGATTGTTTCTTAATGCAGTATCTTAGGGTCAAGGGTTGCCTTGACTCCATGTATTTGACATATGCTAAAAGTAACACATGTAGAAAATAAAGACAAAAAGTGAGTAAGAAAATAATTGACTAAAGTGCAATCACGAAATTAGTGTAATCTAAAATCCTTATGCCCTGGCAGCAGACCTAAGATTTGATTCACCCAAATTACACCACTAAAGAAGTATAAGTGGTCGTTGTTAAATAAAGAACCTAACTGAGGTTAGGGTCGATACCACAAGGAATATTCTTGAGACTTAGGCTAAGTTATTGTTGATTATACTTTTAGTCAGCTTATTTCCGTCAAATGGGGGATTTGTAATACTGAAATTTTTAGTAAAAACTTAAGGGATTCAACATTTGTATTTTCAATATGATATGAATCTAGAGCACATGTGTTCCCCATAGCTTCCTCACCCAATAATCCAATTAATAGTAACTCTTTCCTAGTGTTTAACATGAAAGGTTAAAAAATTAGGTATCTGCTGAGTGATTGGTCGTCTCAGTAATGAATTTCACCATGCAACTTGGTGAGTCTAGGGTGAATGATTGACTAACCCTTACCCGTGACTCCAGATTAACACTCACTTATTTCGTTTAGAATAATCTTGGTTGTGCATTTAATTACTAAAGTTTGTGTGTTCACAATTTATAATAGGGTGAATAGAATAAATCATGAACTTACAATTAAAATACATGAAATATGGAATCTTGAATTTAAGAACTAATGTGACTTTCATAGACCAAACATCAAGAATTAAATTCCAAAAGTGTTTCAATATAATTCTCAAAGCCAAAATTCAACCACCCAAAAACAAAAGATTTAACTAATATTTATACAACAAAATCCTAAATGGAGTAGGAATCATATCTCGTAGGTGAAGTCGTACATCACCATAAATCCCTGGTTTAGTAATACTTAAACACCAACTTCTCCAAAACTCATTTCCTGCGTAAATCAAAGCAAAACACCAAAGCATCTAATAACAAATGTCCAAGACTCACGCAAAACACTAAGGTTAATGCATCAAAAGTACGGTAAATTCACGGTACGTCAATACCCCTTCACTATCACATGTTCAGTTAAAATCTTTGAGATTGAGGATCAAATTCTTCATCATATCTCAAGTTTGAGGAATCAATTTTGTTAGGATCGAATTCACGCACACACACTTGATGAATGAAGAACACAAGAACTTAAAAGAGAACGATAGAAGCTGTAGAGAGAGAAAGAGTGACGCGCGCGCGGCAGATGTTTGGGTGGGTTCCGACCCCGTGGTAAACTTCCACCGGTGGTGGGGTATTTTATATTAATAAATCAAAGTTCAACCGGGGGGGGGGGCGGTAGGGGGAGTGATGTTTAAATATCTTTAATCAAGTCTCATCGGAGGCCTAACAATTCTCCCCACTACGAGACGATTCAGCATCCGAAAAGATCTTCCCTAAAAAAAAAATCTCTTCATCATCACAGTCTTTACCACAGCGGGCATTCCGCACTCTATGTAGCACAACCACAGAAGAACCAACCGAGGTTTTGCATACCTGCCCATTTCCCCCAACATCATACATTTTCGGTTAACATGTCTGTCTTGTTTCTTTGCACCCTCTATCATTCTATCCAGCCATTCATCATCCTCCACTCCCCTCGAGTGAAATGGATCGCCTTCTGATGTGTTTTTGTCTTTGAATGATAACGGATTTTTCAACCAACTGTATGGCACTCCTTGCTATTTGAGTAAAGAATCTTATCGCCTACCTTCTTGCCCAATTCCTCCAATAATCTGCCAGCCATAGCATCTCTTTCCAGCTTTCATCTATTACCAGCATACTCGGCTTCATTAGTGAAAGAGAACACACGTTCGAACCTGGACATCCAACTGATTATATGTTCCACCTTTGGTGTAACTTACCATGATATGTACTCTTGCTTTGAAGTTCAACACACCCCAAGGAAAGCTCCACAACCCTTAGAGTAACCTTCCTTGCCAAAACAAATTGAAGTACTGGAGTACCTCTCAGATATCTCAGAAGCCACTCACAGCGTCCCAATGCTCTTTCCAGGGTTCGCCATCGTACCTCTGCCGTAACAACTCCCACTGCATGGTGCTAATATCAGGTCTAGTGCCGACCAAATATACACAACTACAACTGCTGAGCATTGGAACAAGTGCCATGTATCACTCCTGCGGCATTCTTGATGACTGGCATCCTTTGACATTTAAAGTGATTTGATCCATGAGTGTGTCTTGGTTTAGCATCATTACCCTGAATCTTCTCATGTACAACTCTTTAGATAGATTTAAAGTGCCAACAAATCTAATGCCGGAAATCTTCATCCGCCAAAATCTGTCTTCGCTTGACCCCAATCTTCATCTCAATGTTGGAGACAAGCTTGTCTTCAGATTGTTAATCTTCCTCATACTAGATTCCGACAATCAACATAAGTTGCATCCTCATCCTCAACAAGATGAACGACATATTGAAACAAAAAAAAATCATTTTTATTTCTTTAATAACAACAAGGATCCTTTTCAGCTTTGCAGAATCCAGTCTTGGTCATTAAGGATGTCAAATTCTGTACCACTGCCTTGGTGCTTGCTTAGTCCATACAACTCCCTGGTAAGCTTTGCACACCATGTGTTCCTTTCAATGGACCACAAATCCCTTTCGGTGGCTGCATCTAATCTTCTTTGTTTCAAGATCTCCAGATCAAACGTTGTTTTTACATCCATTTGCGCTAGATTCATATTCTCCGATGCCACAATACTCAACAGAATTCGAATGAGGGTTAACTTGCAGACCATGAGAAAAATATTTTTAAGCATAATCATACCTTTCCTTGTGAATATCTTTTAACAACTAAATGAGCTTGAACCTCTTCTTTGCCATCTGGGTCAGTCCTTGATTCTGACAACCCACTTGTATAAGCTAAGCTCTCGTCCCTGCGGTCATTCAGGCAAAACCCACATGTCTTTCTTCTCAGTGAACACTGATCTCATTATCCCATGGCTTGCTCCCTAGATCGATATCCGTCACCTGTAGGGCTCATCAAAAGACTTTGGTTCCCCCTCATCATCAACCCCCCCAAGCAATAGATAGTATACTGAAGTTAATACCTATCTGGTGCCCTGATGGTTCTGGATAGCTCCTTACACCACACTTCTCAAGGTGTACTTTCTTCCACTTCAGATTCCTTCAGTAGGAGGTTGGTTGAGTATCTTCTTCGACAGCTCTTCTGGGGTTACTCTTCCTCCAACTCAACCCTACTCTCCCCTTGCGTGTAATCTCTAGAACCTTCGTTCTCTGTCCTTTGTACAAGACAGACCATCAAATGTCACGTCATCTTTCTGTTCTTATCATCCCAAAACCTGTAACAAACAAAAATCATAACCATAAGCCTATGAGTACACTTCACAGTCTTGGCATCAAGCTTGTCTCTCTTTTTTCTGGATCAACATGAACATAAGCAGTGCAACCACAAAAGTTTCAGTGTGAGTACTTGAGTTTTCTTTTCCTTCCACACCCTACTCTGGAATCTTGACCCTAAAGAATTGATGTTCTCCTGTTGATCAAGTATGCAGTTGTGCTCACAGCATCCCGCCAACAATTTTTGGCAGCCCATATGTCCTCATCTCCTTTCACGCTCAGTTATCCTCAACCTCCTTGCATGCTCAATCAATAATTCTGTTCTCCTCTCAGCCATACATTCTGTCTTGCCTTACCAGGAACTGTATCACAATCTGATTCCCTCACTGGCACAAAATGCCT
Source organism: Solanum habrochaites (assembly GCA_027704765.1). Taxonomy (NCBI): domain Eukaryota; kingdom Viridiplantae; phylum Streptophyta; class Magnoliopsida; order Solanales; family Solanaceae; genus Solanum; species Solanum habrochaites. Next base: position 5,843,002 of record JAKWJA010002494.1, on the reverse strand, counting down.
TGAACTCTGATTTGTCATACTCCTCCTCCTTATCATACCCATAGGGCATTTTACTTTCAACCGGTCTGATTCTCACTTCAAGCTTTCTACTTCTTGAAAGTTGCAAACACAATTGACTTATGCTTCAAAGAAGTAACCCATACTTCCTGCTGAAATCATAATAAGGTACATAGAATCTTGATCCTCTAAGAGTGATGATCTAGAGAATGGTGGCCCCAAACAATCTGTATGGACCTTTCCACCCGCACTTCTTTGGCTTTCTAGGAGTCTTTGTGAAGCTTAACTTTTTTTTGTTTGCCCATAACACAGCTCCAAACGAAGACCCATATCAACAACTTCAGATCCTCTAATTCTCCTTGTGCAACCAGCATCTTCTTCGTTTAGCACCATGTGTCCAAGTCTGTTGTGCCACAGACATGAAACCGAAGCACCTTTCAGCAACAACGCCCATGTTAATACACCCTGCAGTGTTACAATCATTTCAGATTTTTGTGTCACGATCCACTACCATAGCACCTTATCAACAATCTTCACGAACCTTTCCCAAACGCTGTTGCATATGCCGTGCTATCCAATTGCCAAATGAATCAATTTTTCTTGAGCCCATGAAGTATGTTGACATCTTCAATGTCACGGTTTCCTGAGGTGTCTTTTATGCAAACATACCCCTTTCCTTCAATTCAAAGGCTGTTATTGTCAGCAAGATACATACACCTTTCCCAAAGTTCCAGATTTGAAATTTTTGGAACAACTCCTTGCTAGATACGAATGGAAAGATGCCCTTTGAATCCAATCCATGATTCAACTGGGCTGTTTACACTAAGGAAATAGAGCCATCCCCAGTGTCCTCCTGCTGAATTTACAGAATCATTGTCATCTCGCCAATTTTCGTTCTGTTCTTCTGGGGGTTCTTCTTTGGCGGTGTCAATTGCCGTCCGAAAGTGCCCCCTTTCTTGGTCTCCACAGTTCCAAGCGAAGTCACGTTTTGCGGCGGGTCTGTTTAAGGATTTTCCCGATTCTTTGAATTTTGAAATCAACCATGTTTGATTTTGTCCTTTCATCCCCTACTTCTCCCCCTTCGGTAACGTTTTTTTTTTTAAGAGCACGCCCGATGATCTCCCACTTCTCCTTTTGCGAATACTTTCGCTAAGAACAATATCACGGATTCATCAAACTTCAGTTCTCATATCCACGGAACTGCTGATCGCAGCAACACCAGTATCCCAAACTCGGCAGAGATGACATCAAATCAAACCTTAGTTTCATCTCGAAATTAATAACCATAGAATTTAGTTAACTCACAATATAGTGAACTCGTTTATATTGATCATAATGGATCCATTCTCAACATCTATAAATTGAACATCTATGGCTCAATATACCTTAGCATTGCCCTGGTTTTTCATACATGTTTGACAGTGGCCTTCAAGTCACCTACCGACGTAGTCTCATCCTCAAGATGTTAAAAAGACACGTTTCTTGACAAGTTAACCGGATCAACCCTATATCCTGGCGAGCCTTAGGTTCCCTTCTCCTCCTTGATGGATTTCGACTTCACCCCGTCCACACTATCTGGAAGATCTTTCTGGTCAGAGAATCTTCGATAGCATCTTCCCTAAACTGAAATAGGATCCATCAAACTTCTGATTCCAAGCTTTGAACTATCCAGCTTCAGTGATCGTTTTGAATCTCCTAGCCTGATACCAGTTGTTAGGATCGAAATTCACGCACAACAACACTTGGATGAAATGAAGAACACAAGAACTTTCAAGAGAAAGAGATAAGATATCTAGAGAGAGAAAAGAGAAAACTCAATATTTTGTGGTAACACCCCCGTGAGTAAAACGTCCACATCGGTGGATATACTATATTAAATATATATCAGGATCGACAACCTAACAGATTTAAGTAATTTCAGATCTCAGTTTTGTTCGGACATTAGAGGCATTGTTTATACAAATAATGTTTCCATCTTTTTATTTTATCTCAGTTATTATTTCAATCTTTTTAATTATATCATGTGTTAATTCTTCCTAACCCTTTGATTGCAGTTTCTTTTATTTGAATTATTTGTTAGCACGTTTTTTAGTTCACGCATAGTATTTTCATATGCTCAAACTTATTGTCCTTCCAGTCAATATCAGATATGTTGGATTAGAAGACATTTGATGTTTATGGACAAAAATGTTTAGTGTAAGTTTAATAATTTTGTTGAATAGTATTTGACTTTAAGTATTTTGGGTGTTTTATATTAGTTGATAGTGTTAATGTTTTGAGTAATTTAATTTGTGACTAGTCGAAATGAGGCAGTGAAGAAGCTATGGAGTTTTAGCAACTAAAAATTGTCTATTGACGATTGTTGGTATGAAGATTTAATTGATATGATGGTACGTACTTTTGTTCTTTCTCATCATCTTAATCAAGTTAAAATGTTTTCCTTTTGTAATTAATTTGGTTTAGAATGTTAGTACGAGAACTTTGGGTCTAAATCTCATATATCTATATAAAAGAGAATTATAGGTCTGCCTACGTTGCACCCTTAGAATTGAGGAATTTACTTTTATTTTACTTTGTACTTTTTGCTTTTCACTCCTATTTTTTTTAACCTTTAAACCCTATTCTTCAACTCTTGTGTCCTTTTAGACAGTTATATGTCTTCAGTTATGTCTCTTCAAAGTTACCTATAAAAACTAAGCAAATCATATCAATATTTATATCTTCTTCTTCTTGAAAAAATTTCATTCCCAATTTATGTGAAACTTTGTCAATTCCATAGAAGTCTACTTAGGATCTTCACAAAAAGAAATTGACACAATATAATTTAATGGTAGATTTTTCCTCCATTTATCATGTCAAGATAACAACTTCAACTTCTCAATTCTTAAACAATGATTACAACCATGACAATTTTATGGTTCGTACCTACTTCTTTTTGTGGCACTTTTTCTTATGTCATTAGTTTGTTCGATGTCTTATATTAGAGTTCGATTGAATTATATGTAAAAAAAATTCTTTTATGAATTAGTATCAAATTACATTTATATTTTTTGTTTTGATAACTTTTCAACATAATTAATGGCATCAAAATTAAGGAAGAGAAATCATAGAGAGAATAATTTCCTCGGCATCTAGATAAGGTACTTGTACATATTAATATATTTTACTGAGAGTTAAATTTTTTTTGTATAAATCATATCTCCAAAATGTTTTACAGTTTGTCGATATGGAAAAGTCACAACTCTTGGAAAAAAGTCACAGCTTATCAGAAAAGTCACAATTCTTCAATGTGAAAAGGTGTTTGCTTTTAATATATATTTTTTTAAATTTTTTCTTTTGTCATAGCATTTTTCGACATCTTATATTCGTGTTCTATTCAATGATCTGTAAAATATAATTTTTTATGAATTCGAATTGAATTACTGTTTGTTTTTTTGTTTTGAAAATTTTAAGCATACTTGATGGCATCAAAATTGAGGAAGAAACAAAGAGAGAATAAATTCCGCTGCAACTAGATAAGGTAATTGAACATGCTAATATGTTTTATTGAGAGTTGAAATGTCGTTGTATAATCATATCTCCAAAATTTGTACAGTTTGATCGATATGGAAAAGTCACACTCTTTGAAAAATTACAATTCATCAGAAAAACTACAATTCTTTAATTTGAAAAGAATTTTTATTTTAACATATTTTATAACATAAATTAAATATAGTGTGAAACATTTTGTAGGGTTTGGGCTAAGAATTTTGGTATTAATTCTGATCCATCTTCTTTTAGATAATCAATAATTTAGACTGTTGGTCCATGAAGTTGCTTTAAAATATAGTATGAAACATAGAATGTGTAGGGTGTTAATAAGAAGAAGAATATAAAAGATAGAAAATTTGTGGTTTAAATATGTGAGAGAGTCCAACAATTTATAGCCAATAAAAGGTATTATGAATGATTGTTTATTTTGCCTTATTTGAAAAGTCACAACCCTTCTAAAATGTCACAATATTTCAAAAAATCCACAACTCTTTAGAAATGTAACAACCATTGGAAAAAAGTCACACCTAATTGGAAAACTCGCAACTGTTTGAAAAAGTCAAAACCAATTGAAAAAGTCACAATCCTTCAATGTGAAAAGATGTCTTATTTTAATATGTTTTATTTTATATTATATTATAAATAAAGATTGAATGTGTACTAAATTAGGAGTTTTAAGAAGATGAAGAATAAAACATAGAAAATTTGTAGTTTAAAAATTTGAGGGAACTCCTGTATTTATAGCCAACGAATGTAGAACAAACATGTGCTTTTTGTGGCCTTATCAAAAGATACACAACTTTTGAAAAAATTTGCAATAGTCCATAAAGGTTACAACTTCTTACAAAAGTCATAACTCTATAGAGAAGTTACAATTCTTTAGAAAAGTCAAAACTCTTTGAAAATTTCAAAACACTTAGGAATAATCACAACTCTTCTAAAAGTCACAATCCAATAAAATATCACAACTCGTCCAAGAAGTCAGAACTTTTTTGAAAAAGTTACAGCTTTTTAATAAAGTCGCAACCTTTTGAAAAAGTCACAACTCCTTCAAAAGCCTCAACACTTCAATGTGAAAAGGTGTAGATATACTTTAAATAAATTTTATAAGATAAACGTTTAAATTAATGTAATATAACATGCAATAAAATTTCAAAGATATATTAAATTGAATGTTTGAAGTTGGGTTACAATAATGTAATTCAAGTTAGTGAGTTCATGAGTTTCCAAGTATCATGAATATAAATAATATCTAGATATACAAGACGATGAGATATCGATATATATATATATATATCTATATATATATCTATACTATATATATAATTACTATATAGATTTAATAATCCTCAATCCATTCTCATCATCTAAATATATATTATAATATTATAACATATTGTTCACACATTGTGTCATAATTTCCACATTCTTTACTCAGAAAAGTTTTCAATGTTTCCATTACTATTTTTCTATTTTTTGTGAATGATTAATACACAAAAAAGTTGGAGAGTCTGAATTATTAAAAGTAACCTTTCTCGATTCTTCTTATGACTTTTAATTATTTTTATTTCCTATATTTTTTCCCAGCTGGTTTCCATGATTAACAAACATGTGACTTGATTTGTTCATAATTCTTTAGTTATTCTTTTTGTTAAAACGAAATAATGTATTTCAGAACATTTCTAATTTCTAAATATGATTAAGAAGATTTTAAAAACTTAATGAGATATTTTATGATTTAATAGGTCTAGAGTAATAAGAAGCACCATTTGGATTGAGGCTAATATTTTTACATAATTAATTTTTATGGTAATATTTTAAAGTTAGGGTGTTTGTGTGTGGACTATACCCATGAAAGAACACGAAAAACAAATGTGCTATTTGCCAACTAACCAAAAAAAATTGAATAATAGGCTATCAAATTGAGTACCTTATACTCTGCATACATGTCACAATCCAATTTCTTTAGGCATGATGGCGCCTACTATAACCCAACACTAGGCAAGAAAACCTGTATCCCAGAACTACAAGTAATGGGATTGAGGGAAAACCAAAAAAAATAACATAAATAACAGAAATAATAGAGGAACAAGAGGAAGCAAGCCAAAAAACCTATATAAATAAGAGACCTCTCCCAAAATCTGGAAGTCACATGTACAAAGTTACTAACAAAATGAGTAGAAATCCCAAAAGTGGACCATATAAACAAGTCTGACTCAAAGAGCAAAACATAAGTCATATATATAGATGGAGACTGGTATGGCACAAAACGTGGAGTGTTCACCCCCGTCTTTGGATCACACTTCTGCAAGCTCAATTTCAACGTTGGTCGCTAGTGCTCGAACCTGCATCACGAAAACAAATGTAGAGTGCAGTATGAGTATCAAAACAAATAGTTACCCAATAGGTCTTGTAGGCCGACTTAGCAAGAAAAGCAAAAGTAGTATGAAATGTGAGAATCTAAAACACTACCATAAACACGAACGAGAAATCTAACAGGTATGCACACAAGTATACTAACACATTAAAAAAAAGAGAATAACTAACTAAATTTCACTTGTCTCCCATAAACCTGAACTTACATTCGCTTAAAACGCGAGTGGACTCCCATAAGCCCAATATGTATAGGGAAGAGTAAAGAAAGGAATATGAGGACCCGACGAAGTTTCCATGATTTCCACTACTTTTCATGAACTCGAATCGAACCAATCCATATTCCTAAATCTTATCAAAAACTGATACGGGTTAAGGACTTGAATCGAATTGAAGATTGAGATCAAGGACTTGAACTAAGATTTTAAATAACCAAGGACTTGAGGCAAGGCTAAGGATAATTGTGGAATTTAACCACGTATTAATATGACTAAGGACTTGAACCGAGGTGAGTATCTATGGACTTGAACCAAGTTTTAACGAGCAGTTGACTTGAACAACAACTGCAAATGGAAGTGGATTTGAACCACCGCTGAAGAAAGTCAAGACTTGAACAAGGCTATAATACCAAGGCGAGGACTTCAACACGCCTGGTGGAGTGAATCCGGAGACTTGAACTATGCATAGGGGTGAATCGGGTAAAATAGGATAGGCAATCACCCGATCATCATAGGGAGTACTCCCGATCAGAGTGCTATCAATAAATCACTCCAGCATAAAAGTCATTAATGACATTTTGTTAATATTTATTTTAGTATTTTTAACATAGTCTAGAAATACATTGATACACACCTATTTTATTAACCAGTAGTTTTGGGTCATGGTCCTGAGTCCATGGTTTAAGCCCATTATATTGTATAAATGTTGTTTTTTTTCAATATAAGTCTTACTTAGCTGTAAAATGATTTTCATTGTTGTGTGAAGTTTCAACAGTTGAGAAAACCTAAAAGCTTTCTTTTTGATATTTTCCATCTCAGCCGCCACCACCATCAAACTTCAAACTCACCAGTAAAACCACACTTGAAACCCCAACCAATTCGCCTTCATCCTCACGATCTTCGACAAGGTTCAGCCATGCATCGTCCCCTTTCCCAATATCAAGACCATCCCTCCCGTGTCTCTCCTACTCTAGCAAAAGACACGCCTATCCATTACTCAAAAAAACCTTGACAACCACCAAAAAAAACCCCATTCTCTTCATCTTCTCCCTTGACATAACGATACCGAAGAACAACCAACCTGAAACCGCCTAAATTCCACCACAAAACCCAAACAAAATCCGCCCAAAAACCCAATAAATCCATTGGAAATAGAACAACAACACCACTTCCTCTCTTCCTCATTCCCTATTTTCGTGTCTTTTATTAATTTTTCAAGCAGTCAGCAAGTTCAAATATACAGTGTATGTTTTGGTCTTCCAATTCAAGATTGTTTTTCTTAATAAAAAAAGAAGAAAGAAATAGATAACTATTTATTTTAAAAGGGGTGGGAACAATTACATAGTAATTGTTCGAACATTTATATGCTCTCTTTTTAAAATTAAGTTTTTTTCTACCTTTCAGTTGATTGAAAACAAGACGAACAACAATAACTCAAAATATAATAAGAAAATATTCTTACATTAAAGAGACACCACAAAAAGGAATATTTTGTTTGTGAAACACTATCTTTGTTTTCTAGTGATTCAAAGATGGATTTGGAGTAAATAATTTAGTTCGAGAATTTCATTCCAGTGAAATAATCAAAGGTACAAAAATCTTGTGGCGAATTCATATGTTAGAAACTATCAATATATCTGTTTTAAACTATGGTTAACTAGAATTCATATGTTAGAAAAAAATGAGATGATTTGTAAATATAGACACACCTTTATGTCTGTGAGGCTAGAATCGAACGATGAAGCTGTGCTTTTATTCTTTATTGGGGAAATATTCGAAGAGGATCAGTTTTTTTATAGAGAATTAATTTTTTTCTCTGTCGTGGATGAAGGAAAGGATAGGGAATAATTTTTTCTCTGTCATGGATGAAGCATTTTTCCTTCTGTTTGTTCTTTTAATGTTTTTAAATCTAAATATAAGATGAAAAGTTGAATAATATTAGTGTGTAAGGCAATGAGTGTTTGGTGTAGGGAGATGGTAGGGCCGGGGTAGCTGCGTGTTTTTGGGGTGTGGTTTGTTGTACTTCTGGTTGTGGGGAAAAGGTTCAATACATACTAAAAAGGGAATAACTAAATCTTATGTTCCTCTTAGAATAAGGAGACTAGTAGACATGTATTTTTAATAGTACTATGGAAGACTTCAATTCTTTTAAGAATAGCGTAAGTTGTCTTCTTTTTGCTGGATATTTAGAGTAAATTAAACTCTTCTGTTATCTGATGTGACATCCACTCCAATTTACTTAAAGTAGTAAATATCGTACTTGTACAATCAATAGATTTAAAATAAATGATCTAGTTGTTTTAATAAAATACTTATATCATTTTTTTGAATCATAAAGTACTATTATTATTTTTATGAAAAAAAAACAATGGTTGTAGTATTCTCTTTATGTTAACAAAGTATTTATTATAGTATTTACTTTAACATGAGATTTTTCAAATGGCCAAATTAGATTGTGGTTGACTTTGAAATTTTTTTTTAAAGTCATGAGTTATCTTCTTTACTTAATTAAGAATAGTGATCACTTGTTTTGACTAAATTATAATTTTAATATGTGCAATAAAAGTGGTCTTAATAAATTCGTTTAATCCTTATGTTCATTAAGTAGTTCCTTGCCTTTTACGAAAATTTGTGATATATGTTTTCGCATTAATGGTATTAATCCTATTTTTGCATTGTTCCCATTTCAAATATGGTTGAACTGGAAAATGCTCAAATTACTCCATTGGAAGTTCTCAAAATCGAGCAAAGGAACAAGGTAGAAGAGTAAGCCGTCATAAGACATGTGTTCAAGGGCGTGAAATCGTAAAGATTGTTGTGCCAAGGGGAACACAAAATCTTTCAAGGAACCAAAGGGCCATTCGAAAGGAAGATGAGAAAAAAATTAAAGAGTTTGAGTCTTTGCAAGATGTCCCCTAATATTTCAGCACTTGATTTTATTCACCTTTTTGAAATAAAAAGGGTCGAAGTGGATGATTATATGAAAATTTCATATTGGAGAGCCTGAGCTAATTTAATAGACGCTCTCTGTGAACCTTGGGGCAATAGATTGACTAATGTTTATCATGCCATTTTGTCTAGTAAACCTTTTAGTCTTGAGGATTTGTGGGAGGATTTTAATCTTCGAATTACTTCTAAAATTTAATTGCTTATTTATTTTTCAAGATATGAATTATGTAGTTTGTGTTAGGTTTTATTTGTCCTAAATTTCTTACCATAAAAAGGTTTTCTTTTAGGAAAAGGTTTTGAATTACTAATCTTTTTCTTTAGGAAAAATTTTAGACTCTATAATGAGGATTTTCCTTCTAACTTTCATCAGCGTTTCAAATGTAGTCTTAAGGGCTTTAAGAGTTTTTTGTTAGGAGTGAGAATTTTGGTCACAAGCTTGATAACGTTATCACTATTGTGTGAACCTACCAATGATTCTGAGTGGAATTGGTTGAGGTTTTTTCCCTCTTATTTGTACTCTCATATTTATAGTGGATTTGCTCATCTCCTTTGTGACGTAGGTCTATTGAACCGAACCACGTTAAATCTTTGTGTCTTTTGGTATATTTCTCGCTATCCTTTACTCGTGATCTTTCGAGGTTGCATTGCTAGCTTCCGCATTTAAACACCTCTTATTTTTCGATACTAAGAGTGGTATTGAGCCAAATCAAATATGGAGTCATGTTCAGTGTTCGATAATCGATGATTGAACCATGTCTAGAAAGAAGTGTTCATCTTGGCGGGTGTATTTTAAGCTGTACTTTTTTTGACGTAATGAAGATAGTTTGATTTGGAGAATTGGTTTCAGATAGGTTGTTTCTGTGTTGGAGACATAATTTTGGCAAAGAGATTTGGAAGGAGAAGCCCGTTGTTGAAATTTAAGTAAGAAGGTGGAACAAATTTTTTTGTCAGAATTCCAGAGGCCAAGGGGAGATTTTGTTAGGTTTTATTTAGTCCTAAATTTCTACCAAAGATAGGTTTTCCTTTTAGAAAAGGTTTGAATTGACTAATCCTTTCTTCTGTAGAAAGGTTTTAGGACTCAATAATAGAGGAACTGTTCCTGTCAACTTAATCAGTCATTCATAATGTAGTCTTAAGGGCTTTGGGATTTGTTAGAGGGGAATTTGGTGGGTCACAAGCTTTATGTATACGTATCACTTGGTGAATCTCCCATGTATTCTGAGTGATTGTTTGAGGTTGTTTCCCTCTGTATTTTGTACTCACATATTTAATATTGTTCATCACTCCTTTTTGGACGTAGGGTCGATTGACCTGAACACCGTTAAATCTTTGTGTCTTTGGTATTTCTCGTATCTCTTTAACTCGGATCTTTCGAGGTTTGCTTTGCTACTTCCCCCGCATTTACAACAACCTGCTTATTTTTCGACTCTAACAGTTGTTTTATTTTTTTCCTCAAATTAATATTATGGGACTACTCCAAAAACTTCTAGTAATATCCCATTACGAAATTATATTTGAATTTTGATTTAATATTTAGTTTGTAGATACTATTGGATGCATACTTTCTTTTTTGATTTTACATAAATATGAATCTTTATGAGAATTAATTTCTTTATGTTGATGTCAAATGCATAGTGATTTAAATTCTTGCCTAATTATATGCAATAACAGACATGACATCCAAAACAGTATTATTGGGTATCACTTAAAAACAAGTAAAAAACTTACCGTGATATTTACGTGACTTGAATAAGGACATCTGGAGTCATAAAATATGGTATGTACTTGAAGAACAAAATATATTGAAAGGTATAAATCATGTTTTAAATCAACTGGAAGAGGGTAATACTGCATAGCACAACAGGGATCTTGAAGCTTACAAAGCTTGGGAAAAGGCTAACTCCACTACATGTAGAATAATAGTTAGTTGTATAGTTGATGACCTCATACATGAATGTGGGGATTCCCTATTGTTCAAGTTATGAGGGCACATCTTTTAGGAACGTATGGGGGTATGTCTGTAACCGGCCTCTAACAGTTGACTATCAAATTTGACACTTATAGAAAGCGTTATAATCAAAATATCAAACAACACCTTAGGGTGATATAAAAAATGATAGCTCAACTTAAGAGTGTTTGTTATGTTCTTTCATATGAGCAACAAGTTCAGGCATTGATTCGTTCTCTTCCTAATAGTTGGGAATATTTGAAGGTTAACTAGACTTATAATGATAGCATAAAAACTTCTTCTGATATTGCACACCATGTTGAACTTGAAGATGAGCTCCTTGGTGCTGATAAAGCTCCTTCTAATACCTTTGTGGCAGAGTCAAGTGATACAAAATCATCAGGCTTCAAGCTCAAGAAAATTTGGAAAAGAAATAGGAAAGACAAAGAGACTTAAGATGATCCTATAAGAAAAAGAAGAAGTCAAATTCAAAGAAAGGGAAACAATTTTTCATGAACAAAGACAAGAGAAAAATGAAGTGCTACATTAGCAAAAAATTGGGTCAATTTTCTGGTTAATATACTGAGCCGAAAAAGGTGGCCTTTCTAAATGCATCTCTACGTGCAGCGTATGTTTCTAGTACTTCATCACTAACTGAATTTGTTCCTATGTGGATTGTAGACTCAGGATCCACCAACCACGTGAGTCGAGATCGAGAAGTGTTTGTGGAGCTTCATCGAGTTTCACCTAAATCAAGGTGGATCTAGATACTAGTTGTGGATCGAGTATCGATCTACGTGTGATTTGGATGTTGAGTAGCTAAATCTACATCATGTAAGATTGTGGGGCAGAATATGGGTCAATACTTCCAATGTACTAAGCATGTAGGATATATATATATACACACACACTTACATACATACTAAGCTGAACAAATTGTATAAGTCGAACAATGTATAACTGAGCAATGCTATAAATTGAGCAATAATGCAATTGCTAAAAACATATTTTAAAATCTAAACAAAATGCAATGACCTAGTGCTAATCATGAACATGACATGATGAACTGAGTATTGAAGTATATACCAAAATCCTAGTTAAATGCATTAGGAGTTTGAATGTGGGAGTTACTATTAACTTACATAAACCATGTAAGGTAAATGTCGAGCCGATGAATACACCCCATCAAGAGGATCTAATATACTTTTCCATGGATTTAAATTCATGACAAAAGTGATCCCAAAATATTATGCTGAGTAGAGGGTACTTACATTCTTAGAGGGCACGTAGTTTTGGGACTTTGAGAATACGTTGAACCCTAGTCTGACTCGGTGCTAAATCTACTCCCAACTGAATATGTATATGACACAAATATAATTGAAATTTTAAATTACTGAATATCTCGAGGTATTGACATGCAATCTGAGAACACAAAAATAATATACTAATAATGTTACATTCAAATTCTAGAGTTGATTATCTGTTAAACTAAGCTAACAAGTTTAATTAGTAGACTAAGAGAATTTATAAAAACTAGGGTTCTGAGTTTCATACAAGGAATTAAGAAAACTTTCGAAGAACAAGATATTTTGATTTATGATACCACAATAACGAACTCAAAATGAATATCCAAAGTTTTAGAAACCCCGGGTCAAAAAAATATGGAGAGTAAATGAACTGACTAAATTCTAAGGACCTAGTGGATGAAAGGAACCCCTATGATTTCCACAAACTGATATAAATTTTCAAGGTAAATCCTTTCAATTTTCGGTTGAACTTGAAGACACTATGCTTGTTTCTTAAAAGAACTTCCGTTTTCTTTATGTTCTTTTCATTCTAATTTGGATGACTTTTTGAGAAGGAAGACTCTAGGTATGTAAAACTATGTTATTAGGCGTATACCGAGTATTTTAAGTGCCTAATTCATAGGGTAATGTACCAAAACGACCCTAAATTGAAACTGATGAGTGCCATCTATTATAGGACCGACACACCGTTGTTTGAACTACCAAGCATCATTTTGGGTCATCATTCATGCTATGCCCAATATGCTTCACAAAAATGAGGATAAATTTTTACTCTGAGCTTGGATGCAATTACCTTTAATTAAATAGGTCATAGGCCACCTAATTCATTTTGTGCAAAAAGATATAATCGTTTGTAGTTGATTTTAACAATCATTCTCCTCTAATTGGTTGCTGACCCTCACCTACGGTCATACCTATGGCATGTAGGTCCAACCATGGACCGTAATGGTCGAATGTGGAAGGGATCACAAACCATCAAAATTTGGACCTTAACAACAGAACCCTACCTGCGGTCCGTGGGTGGTTCCATTGGTACTGGCACTATTTTTTCTCAAAATGAGGATTTTCTTTATTTTAAGATTTGAGGTGTTACATTATATAAACCTTGGGAATATTCGTCCTCAAATAAAGTTTAAACAAGTTAATTATGGAGGGAAATGATTTGGACTCATTTAGGGATTTATTTATACATATTTAGTGTCCTCAAATGCTTATTTTTTGCCAAGAACTTATGTTAAATCCTTGATTTTTAAGAATATTGATTGAGAAACAATGGAAGGACTCAAATAGGCAAAAAGGAACAAAACAAACTGAATAAATGAAGATGGGTGAGCCTAAGGATCTCCAAGAGTACTCAACGTGTCATCGAGTGGTTCATTAAACCACTAAAGTTCCAGTGTATCAAACCTTCAAACGAGAATGATGTTGGTGATTAAAATGAGCAGGTAGTGGATTGCATAGTGATTTCCGTGATCCCAAGATAGATCTCCCAAAGTTATAGACCATGAGGATGTGGATTATCAAGAAAGAAGGCGATAGAAGTCACCGAAGGGTGGCTTGCTGAGTGGTTCACCAAGACTGACTTACTTCGCCAAATGAGCTTTTGTTGGTTTTTTCAACTATAAATACATTTTTGAACATTTAATTTAATATCAACCAATTTGGATATTTATTATTTGTAATGTTTTAAGCATCTGGAGACAGATTTTCTCTAGTTTTTCCTTAGCTTTGAAGGATTGAAGAAATTCACTTTTGAGAATTTTGGAGTGGGTCTTTGGATTTCTTTGAATTGGAGAATTGTAAAAAAGAAATAACTCTTACCAATTGATGGATAATCAATTTGGTAATGATTTTTACTTTTTTATGATGTATAGCTAAAACCCCAATTCTTAAGGTGTAATTATGTGATTATGAGTTGATTTATCTTATGGTTATTGGTAATTGTTGGTTTACATGTTATTTAAAAGTTATTATTGATTGTGATTTAACCTAAGAATTGTAGTTGCAAATGCACTTATATGTTTGTGTTCTTGGCCTGCTCAAGAGAGAGGTTTTAGAACTAGGGTTAGATTATAGGTAATCGGTTTATCTGGGTTCAGCTCGAGAGAGTGAACCCTAACCTCGATCCACCACATTCATCTCAAAAGAGTGAATGGATTAAGGTGTGGGTTTCCCTTAATTTGCATTCTTGTTGGTGTTCGAGAAAAACCACTTGATTCAGGGTAAATTGTTTGAGAGAAAATTACCTCCCTTATAGTCTAGCCTACTCACTATTATATATCTATTTACTAATAGTTGAAATTAACCATTTGTCTATATTAGCCTATAACCGATCACATCCCATGAACTCATCTCATTATTGTTAATCTGTATTATTTGTTGCTATTTGTAGTTATTAATCAAAACCAAAACCCCCAATTTAACATTCGTGTCACTCTCCAATTTGAATGATGTCTTAATTCGATAATTTTTATTCCTATGATTGATATGACCATAATTATACTTCCCAATTAAATCTTTAACACGTACCACTCTTTGTGGGATTCAACCCAACTCATTTAGTTGGGTTTTATAATGATTTATGATCGTTGATCACCAAGAATTTGATGAGGTTTACATGAAATATTAAATCAAAATAGCGCCGAGGGAGCGGTATTATTTGAAATTCTTTTGGTGAAGTTGAATTATACTCTTGTTAGTCATAGGTAAAGTCACTTATTTTTAGTTTTGGTTTTTATGTTACTAGTAAAACAGAGGGAATGAGTGTAAATGGTAGCAATAGTAACCAAGTGGATCGCCCTCCTTAAAAAATTATGATTCTGAGGGATAACATCCTAAATTTTACGCACTTGTAGGGTGAGACAATCTATGAGTTGTGGCTGAGATTTTAGACACTACTATTGTAGTGTCAAACTCATGGAATCCAGATAAGATGCTACTGTAGTATTTCTATAGAAGTACTGATCCTGAGAATATAGGAGTGACTGACCAACGTTTTTTGGGTTGTTTAATGTGACAACCTTATGCAATACTATCCCAACTCGTCGATCGCATGACTAAAAACAAGAAGAAGCAAGATAGGGACTAGAATTTGGCCAACATGTTGACCCAGTTGGATGTCTTGACAAACAAGATAATGGAATTTTATGAAATTTACAAAAAAAGATAGGTATGTTACTCCTCATGAGAGTAGAAAGCCCAAAAATTATGAGGGTGGACAGATTGAAGAGATACTGTCGTGCATTCTCTACAAAGTCTAAGAACACGACAAAGTGTTGAAAGAGATAAAAGAGAATGTATCAATGCGAAATCAGATGATTGATTCTCATTTCATATCTATTAGGTTACTTCAGATCCAAATGGGTCTTATGTTTTCTCATCTATCCTCGAAGCAACAAGAAGGGTTGCCTAGTAGAACTATGGAAAACTACAAGAACGAAGCTTGATGGGTACTTTTGTCATGTCCGACGTTAACTAAAGTGTTTCTTGGGAGGCAAACCATGTTTTTATTGCTTTTTGTTTTGATTTGGAATAACAAGTGTTAATTGTGCAGGTGAAAAAGTGGAATGTGTTTGGAAATTGTAAGTTGGCAAGCCAAAAATCCAGTCGGTGACTCGTCGAATAGGTTAGCAAGCCCCATTAGGACCACCGTTGGACTCACAAAAATCATAGGTGAGAATCTGTAAAATTTGATGGGCCCATGGACAAGTAAGCGAGCCCAATTTTTTCCACAGTTAGGACCCCAAAATTAACTGGAGGTCCTGTAAAACTTGGCGATGAACTAACCATTCGACGTATCGCTGAGTGGTTTGGCGAGAATGATTTATATCGCCAAAAGGGCTAGAAACTAAATGGTTTTTAAAGGCCAAAGATTTAAAATTTCAAACTTATTCATATTCCCACATTTTTAGCTTCATATAATCACATCAGCACTTAAAAATTTTGAAATTCTTGCACTTTTTAGGTTTTTTGCTCATTAATATTTTGTTCAGAATAGCAATAAATTGTCGTCTAGTTTTAGAAAAACTCAGTTTTTGGCTTAAAGGTTAGTTTTCCGAAACCCACACTCTTAAATAGCGGTTTATTATAAATGCAATTGTTTCAATATATTGATTTGTGTTGTGCTTTTCTAAACTCGTAATTGTGTGCTAGTTTGCCAATTGTTGCCTCATAATTGTGCTAAAATGCTTATATCGTCGATTTCAAAAATTTTATGCTCTAAAATTGATCAAAAACTTGTGTATTGCGTTAAATTATTGTTGGGTATAGTCGGGTGAATCCTGAGTAACCCATATTGTGCTAAATGGGGTACTTTTCTCAATGATGGAGCGCTTGACGTCAATCTTAAGGGTTAAAGTCATCAAATGGATAGTTTTGGACAAACCGAAGGATGTATAAGTACCTCGGTGGCATGTGTCATATTGGTTTAGGCTTAAATTAAAAAATGTGTTTTTTGATTTGTTTTCAGGGGTTGTGGGCTAGATTTTGGGAATTAGGGTAAAAAATTATCAAGTTGGGTAGTTTAGCGAGCTAGGTCAAGCTCTTCGAACCAATTGGTGGTTCCCTAATGTACTCCTTGATCACCTTTAGTTTCTTATTTTGGTTGAGATTTTTTCTCTAAATTTTGGCGAGAAACCTAAGCTCGATGAGTTTACGGGGTGACTCGCCTAAAGTATCCCTTGATGTTCATTTTTGCGTTCCTAACCCCTAAAACATATTGTACCTTTCAGTGGGATAGTCTGAGCTTACCCAGGTTGGGTTCCCGAAGATTCAACCAATCAATCATTCATCATTCAAAAAGGGGACATCAAAATCAACCAAAACATCATTCAATCAAACATCATCATCATCACATCACACACATTCCCACCCACACAATCAAGACCTCACTACCCTTCCCGCATCACCCTTCCCTCCCTCAACCAGCCCGCGCATTCCTCAACGCCCCCCGACCTTCCTCCTCCTGACAGGCCTCCACCCGCCATTCCGCAACCTGAACTCTTCTCCGGGCTCCGGCGCCCACGTCATCCCTCCCCCTCCTCACCGGCCCGGCCCACTCGGTGTCCGCCGGCCCGGTCCCTCCGCCGTCCCACGCGTTCCGGTGGTTCCTCCGTATGACCTTTCCTTCCCGACCGATCAAATCATCGTCAATCAATTCATCATCACAAAAAACACACTCACATCAAATCCACATCATCAAACACTTCACTCACTCAACCATCAACATCTCACACCCCTGGTCACACACAACATCACCAAAGGGACCTAATATCACGACCCTAACAGCCATTTTTTTTGGAATTTCCAAGACAATCCTTTCGGGCTCGCCAAAGTGATTCGGTGACTCAGCGATCAGTTCTGGTAGACTATCTGTAACTTGTTTTCTACAAATTTTCTTGGGTTAGTTCTAACGCTCTTTGGTGTATATTGCATATAAAGCTAAGATCAACTTGAACGATAGTGGTATGCCGCCTCACAAATTAGCACGGGGCATCGTGTTTAATGAAGGAGTAGTTGCTCATTCTAAAAAGGAAAACAAGAACCTCGAAAGGGTTGAAAGGGAAAGGTAAAAGTTACCACATGTGAGCAACCGGAGAAACAACTACGATAGTGATGGGGAGTCCTTTGATTCCCAGGTTTCATTCATTGAGCCTGAGGATGACCAACCTCTTCAATCCCAGCGAGCTGTGATTCATTCTAAAGTTCTTCAAGATCCATCTAAGACACAAGATTCTACCCCCTCTGATACTGATACAGTGCTAGCCTCGACACAAATTGTTGTTCTAGCGCCACTAGTTCAAGGTCCTTCTCACTGTCTACTCAATAGGATAATAGTCGAGGAATTGGGGACAATTATTGGAGAAGTGGTTCTCTATATATGAAATGGTAGAAAGGATAGTGTGGGAAACTATACGGTTCTAATGATTTGACATCTTCACCAGGCCCCAAGGCCCTATATCCCTACCTGGGTTCGTCAGTTCTACACTTCATATGGTGACCTAGGACCTTAGGGGAAGAAGAAGGCTAGTTATTTCATACCAGTTAAGTCCTTCATGGTCCGGGGGAATGAAGTGGGGTGCAGCAACCATCAAATCAATGCTATATTTGAAAGAGATAATTGGTTTAAGCTTGAGTACGACTATAGCTTAATCTGTGGATGCTTTGATTTATAAGAAGGACTTGAATGTAGCTGCACTATACTAGTTTGAATTCATTAGTAGCTCCATCATTCCCTCATAGAATGTGTCCATCTTCCGCCACCCAAAGGCATCGTGTCTCAGATCCATCATAGCCAAGAACACACTAAATTGGGACTAATTATTGAGCAGAAGATGGACATGAGGGCCAAATAGTATCAGATGTCCCTTCCCTTCAAGAATTATGTCAAAGTGATGGAGTTCCTACTGATGAGAAGAGGGACATAGAGGCACTCCTACATTTTCCACCGATATCCAACGCATTGAGGCTAAATACACTCGGGATGAGGAAAAATAGAAGAGACAAGCTCCGGTTTATATATACCCCAAGGTTGATATTGAGTCTATACTTGTAAAGGCATGTTTGTATACTACGACGTTCAGGCCTTCAGGACACATGCTTTCTCTTCTTCTCAGGTTCCCGGATCTTCTGATGCATTTATCCCACCAGGATTATTGAGGCCATGATTCTTAAGATAGGGCACCAATCCCATTCTACCGATGTGCGGGATACCCGGCTAGAGGCTAAGGTGACTTGTATGATTGAGTGATACATCTTATTTGCGTTGACACCCCTCAAGAGGTCAATGATGATCTGACAGAGAGAGTAGAGTCTGTGAGAGAGGACAAGGGGTTTCTTCAAAGTTGACGACTTTGAAAGCTGAAGATTCATATGTGATTAAAGATGTGGATTATGTGAAGTCCACAAACTTCATTTCCCTCTTTGAGTCTACTAAGGATCTAGATGCTCCAACAAATTTTGAGATTCCTCCAACCACAACTAATGATATGCGTACAGATGATGTGGAATTTAACAATTCAGAGGCAAAGACTGATGAGGAGTATCTAGACGCTCAAGAGGAGACCATCTACGGAGACATGCAGATTTAGAGGAGACGATTGTATAGTCAGTCATTCAGACTTCACTGATAGAGACGTCCATGGCAGTCTCTAGTCAATCCAGTGTTGCTAATACAACGGGCAATGATGCCTATGATCAAAGAGTTGCACCAGACATAGATGCCTCAACAAATGGAGTGACTGTATAGACATGATTTTTGTTTACCTCCCTCTTTGTCATATTTATGACTTTTGATCACTCTTGTTGCATTTGAGGACAATGGCTTTTTTATTTTTAATAGGGTGAGGTATTTCTATACCCACCTCTTGTGTATATATTGGGTTTTGTGTTATAAACTCTGTTTCGATCGTATCTTATGGGTTTTGAGCTTATAGATCATTGTCTTGAATAGTAACTATTTTGACTCGAGGCTACTCTTTGATGTAAAAAGGGACCTAGGATCACGAGTGACACAAATTAACATTGTGCCTTGCATAAATCAAGTATAATAGCAGTAACTGAATGAAACACTGTGCGGAAGCTAAAACAATGGATGAATGAACTTGGAAAACTCCCAATTAGTATGAATGTATGAAACATACTTAGAGTTTAATAACAATAGAAAGATAAACGTAAAAAATTCAGGTTGATTCTACTACTATGTTTGAGCAACTAATTGAGATGAGTTATTCGGACATGCCCATGTAACTCTTACAAAACTGTAAACGAAATGTAAAAACAAAAATGAAAAATATGTCTATTGTGATAGAAGTATGAGGAATCACCATTGATGTTGGTTACTGCAGACCGAGAGTGATTTGGAGTTGAGTACCTGAACCTACACTTTAAAAGGATATAGCGCAGATATGTGTCATTATTTGGAATGTACTAAGCATGCAAGATATAAATACTAAGTTGAACAAACATATATAAGTTGTACAAAGCATAACCGAGCAAGAATGTAAATACTAAAAACATAACTGAAAAGCTAAACTGAATGCAATGACTAAGTTATAATCATGAACATGACATGCTAAACTGCATTATTTGGTCCTCTCAATAATGCATATATATCAAACTCCATTTTCAACTCACGTTGTTTATGTCAACTAATAGTAGCCCCCACAGTCAGCTCCTAATGCATTTGATCTTGCTAGGGGTATAAAGGAATGACTAGCGTGATCACTAAATCTAATGAGCATAGAGGGGACTTATACTCATATTGGGGCACGTAGTTTTTGAACTATGAGGCTACAGAGAACCCTTGACAAACTTAGCGCAAAGTCTTATCCCAACAGAATGTATGTATATGACACAAATGTAAGTGAAATGTTTAATTACTGAAAATCTCAAAAAACTATCATGCAATATAAGAAATTTTTTGAGAACTCCTTTCAATTTCGGGGCTAAAACTTAAAGAACACAATTACTTGTTCTTCAAAGAAATAGGTTCCTTTTCTCTTCTTCTTTTTTCATTCTAATTTGGATGAATTTTGTAGAATGAGGGTTCTAGGTATGCATGATTATGTCATTAGGCATAGACTAAGTAAAACAACGTAGTTTAGGCATCAAATGATATAGTTTAAGTTCCCAACACATCGTGGAAATGAAAAACATGACCCTAATTTAAAACTGACGAGTGTCATCTACTACAAGTCTTGTGGGCTGTTGTTTGACCTACCAACTTTCATTTTGGGTCGTCGTTAATAATCTTCCCAACAAGGCATTACAAAAACGAGCATAAAGTTTTACTCCAATCTTTGGATTTTCCAAACTTGGTGGCATTGGAATGAGGATTCAATTATATTTAATTTGATCGATTATGGACTACGTAATTCATTTTATGCTAAAAGATATGACCATTTGATGTTTACCTAACATCCATTTTCCTCCAATTGGTTGCTTGACCCTCACCTAAGGTCTGCAGGTCCAACCATGAACTATATTGGTCGATCGTGGGTAGGATTAGAGATTATCAAAATTTGGACCTTAACGACGGAACAAAACTGATACGCTTAAATTACACCTCCCCAAAAGAAACATAAGCGATCTTTATCAAGTAAAGAAACAAAATTGTAGATTGAGGTATATCCCACGAGGAATATGGTTTACAATTCAGCTCAACTAACAATTATATTAGTTTAGTCAATGTATTTATGAAAACAACTAATTAAAGGGGGGATTTGTAAAACAAATTCTGGAAATTGTGTAAGTAATTAGTGAGAAAGATTCAAACTTTAGTTGTTATCAAGATGAGAAAGTTACTAGGGTATACGTGTTCCTCATAAGCTCATAATACGGTAATCCTAGTGGTTTCATCGTCTTGCCATATCATGAGATAGAAAAGGGAGGGCGGCAGCTCTGATTGAGAGGGGAAGAGAGAGGGAAAATATGAAACCCAATTTTAGGGCTAGGGTATTCTTTAGATTAAAGTAGGAGGACTATATCTCATCCATTGATAAAATAAGAGATAGATGGGTAGGATTCGATCTAAGGTTTTAACTAAAGGATAAACGGTTGAGATTAAAAGATGAAATTTTAAAATCAGATTGAACTGGATGTGGAATGACCATGATTGAAATAGAAATTGGCTAGAATTAAAATGAAAGGGTGATTACTGTTGAAATGAAATTTTAATTGGAGTCATTATAATTGACAGAAATTAGAATAGGATGGGATAATATTTCAATAGTTTTGAGGAAAAGGAATTTGCTATCCAATTATAATACTACAAACATTATAAATTTTTTATATAATTAAAACAACTTAAATTTTAAAACGTTTGAATAAAATAGTTATTTCAAAATTTATTAACAATTTTCAAAAATATTTTAATAGTATTTACAATAATTTTATAAAGTAAATATACTAAAGTATATAATTATATGCAAAATCGACTAAAATTCTAAACTTAAAACAAATTTTTAAAAACTCGTATCGAATAGAATTCCTAAAGATAGTTAAAGGTCGGTCAAAATTGGGTGTCAATAACTACCTCCTTACTCCGACAAGTAGCAACAAGAAGAGTTCTAACGCGTGCACTCATTGAAAAGACTTCTAAATGAAAGAATTATCAATACATGCAACATCACTATTCAAGAATTGCTTAATTAATATTCAGACTTTGTTAATCGCTAATGGTTCTCACAACGCTAGTTGTGGATTTAGTTATCCATATTAGCAAGAATACGATTCATAATATTAGAAGAAGAAATCATCAACTTACGTAATAAGAATGACAAACCCATAAATTCAACTTGAATTGAAAAGCCAAAACCTTTAAAACAAACTTAGGAAATTTAGAATTGCTGAAGTTGCAAATTGAATTCCCAAGAAAATAATTAAAGCAAAAGTAATAATGTCTATCCCCCCAAAACGAGGTTTACATGCCCTATATATAGAAAATAAGTCGTGACTAAAAAGGAAACGAAATAAGTAAATAATGTTTTAGGAGGTGTTTTCAATCTACAACACAGATCTATAAACCATGGATTGATTTATGGTCTGTAGGTCTCTTTCGTGTCTCAGGACTTAGGCAAATTTTCAACTTTAAAATCATCAAATATCTGATAAAATTGACGACTCAACAGGATGGACCGTGGATTAATCTACAGTCCGTGGATCCTCCTCCATAGCTCCATACTTAGAATCCTAAAAATTAGTTACTGGAACCCCTTCTCTGACATGCACTATGGCCTAAAGATAAATCTACGGTCCGTTAATCACCTCTGTGATTCCACACTTAGTGAGGAATTCCCTAATATCTTTCAATGCCTTGCTTTCCCATCATGTCAACCATCTATGGAGCGTTAATAGGCCTATGGTTCGTACATCACCTCCGTAGAAGCCCTTTTCTGCAAATCTTTCAGTTGTGTCTCTTAGTGTACGCTTCTAAACACATTTTCTACAAACACGATAAAAATACATAAAATCCAATACAAAATGTCCCTAGACACACACAAATCTTAACTGAAATATACTAAAAATTCATAAACTCAAGGTATATCAACACCCGCAACATAAATTCGTCGGTTGTCAAGTGAGGCATTAAGACTCTAAACGACACTCATATTAAAGCAATCAATTCAAGCACGAGCAAACACATGGCTCTCTACCCCAACAATTTTTTTGGGTGCACAAGAGAACTTGTGCGGATCAAAACATGACAAAGATCAACCAATCAACACACAACATACACTAATTTACTATCACCAAGGTGCTAACTTTCTGACAATGTAACTATGCCCTACTCAACGAGATCCCTTTTTTTCAACAATAATTGATTTTTAGTATAAGAATCATTCTATACTTTTAAACGCTTAAAGTAACTTCAGCAAGTTGGGTGCTCAATACCATAGGCTTGCCCTTATTTTCACTATTTAAACTCTCCAAACTAGGTTGTAGGATCACTATAGGACTTTATTGGCTTTGTAATGTAGGCTCAGGGTCTGGTGTAGTACATTTGGTCTACTTTTTAGTGACTTTCTGCCCTCGTTGACATTACAATAGACTTTTTTCCTCTTTTTTCCCTATTCTTGACATCCTACCATTTTACCTTCTTTCCCTTGATTCTCTTCGACAATGGATGTCACTTAAACTTTATAGAACTTTATTTTTCATATTTTATTTCTTTCTTTTTCTTCAATGTTATTCTTTTCTTTATCTTTAAACAATTCACATGTTTTACTCTATTTTATTTTTATCTTTTTAAACACCAAACTCTTTTCATACCTATTTTTCTTTTGGTTTCCTCTTTCATAGCCACCCTCAACTTATGAATTTTCCATTGGTTGAGGTGCACAATACCCGAAGACGAATCAGGGCCAAGATTGAGGTCACTTTTTACATTAGCCACCTCTACTTAGTCATTTGGCCTATGTCAAGGTGCATATGTCGAAGGAGGGACTGGGGCCAACAATGTAGATTATGGGAAGGAAAGTTATAGAAAGAAATGGTCTAATTTTGGCTCAAAGAATTTGGATCAAAGGGACCATTTATTTGATTTGGTTCGAATATTTTAAGGCAATATGTGGGCTTCTCTAAACAAATGCCTATGATCACTTCCTAGCCTTTAGAGTGGATTGTGTTAGTAGGACTAATCGGGAAAGTACTAGATGGGCAAACACACTATTTGAGCAATAAATTATTCTCACACACTCTTGGCATATAGTTTCATTATTAGATTATCATATTACATAGTTCAAGTTTTAGCTCAATTCATGCCATCAAATTGGTTCATTATCATGTCACACTCAAAGCCAACATATTCAAATCATTCTAGACTACATATTTTAGCACATATCACAATTTTTGGACGGGTATCTTTTTTTAACAAAGCTTATGCCACCATGCTTATTCTTTCTCATGTTTCTACACATAAAATCGAAACATATGTCGATTCATTAGAAATTAAGAAGTATCTTTGGGCAAAAGAACACATGCAAGAATACCCCAAGAGAGGATCATTAGTTGGGTTACTGAGGCTTCACCGTATCACTCACAATCCATTTTCCACTCCCCAAAAAAATAAGTGCAATTTTCCCCAATGTACACAAAAGCAGTAAAAAGTAATGGATTTGGGTGAAGCAAACTTGTAGCGCATAATGATTAAAAACTATAAACAAGCAGGTGGGTCCATTTCCTAGAGACTGCTGGAATTAAACTTGGGTCACTCTTAGTAGTGCCAACATACGAAATCGCAGCACCCTCAGTAGTGCTATCAATCAATCTATCCACACCATCTGTGGTGCTCACATCATCACACACATTAGTTGGAAACTCCATCACGGGCATAGAACTCGATGCTACAAAATCAATCTCATGAATCCTCTGCTGGAACAACTACTTATCTAATATAGAAGCCTTTTTCTCTAGCTTGCACTACCATTTTTTTTATCTTTCATCCTTAGTGGCCTCATATGTGCGTCAAGATCGTTGTTCTTACCTCGCACGTGTGGGATTGGGCTTCTCCTTTACCTCCCTACTAATAATACATCAAGGACCGTATCTTCCGATAGTGCAGTAGGTGCAACCTTTGTCTTAACTGCAAGTGAAAAAAATGGCATCAATATTGGCCTCGATACTTGCTAACTTGGTCCGAAAAGAGAACAAAATCCTCGGTAGCGGTGCCGAATTTGATATGCTTAAATTACGTCTCCCTAAAGAAGCATAAGCGATCATTATCAAGTAAAGAACCCAACTTGTAGTTTCGGATCGATCCCACTAGGAATATGTTTTAGACAACTTAACTTACAATTATATTCATTTATTCAATGTATTTCCTAAAAACAGTAATTTAAAAAGGGGATTTGTGAACCAATAATTCGGTAATCATAGTAATAGCAATCCTTTCGTAGTGTATTACATGCAAAGTGATAAGTTAGGTATCTCTTTTTCTTGGTCCGACAACTAGAGAATTTCACCCCTCAACTTGGTCTGGCTATGTGTTTACAATTTACTAATCTTTATCTTTACCTCATATTAAACATCACATCGATGTATGACTTAGTTTTCATCCTCGCACCAATCGACATTAGACTATTAGACAGTATCACACTAAATCTATGTTGATTATTCTTTTCTTATTAACTACCTCCTTGGTCCGACAAGTAGCAACAAGGAGAGTTCTAAAGCTTGTACTTGTTAAAAAGACTTTTAAACAAAAGAATTAGCAATGCATGCAACATCACTATTCAAGAATTGCTTAATTAATATTAATACTTTGTTAATCGCTCATGGTTCTACAACCCTAGTTGTAGATTTCATTACCCTTATTAGCAAGAACACATTTCAGAATATTAGAAGAAGAAATCAAGAACTTATGTAATAAGAAGGATAAACATAGAAATTTAACTTGAATTGCAAAGACAAAATCTTCAAAACAAAATTAAGAAATTAAGAATTGCTAAAGTTGCAAATTCAATTCCCAAGCCAAGAACTGAAGATAAAGTAATAATGTCTAACCCCCTAAAACAAAGTTTACATTCCCTATAAGTCCTAACTAAAAAGGAACTGAAATAAGGAAATAATGTTTCAGGACGCGTCTTCAATCTACGACACTGACCTATAGACTGTGGATTGATCTACGTTACATAGGTCCCTTCCGTTGCTCACGACTTAGGAAAATTTTCAACTTCAAAACCTCCAAATCACTTATCAAATAGACAACTAAACAAGACAGACTATAGATTGATCTATGGTTTGTGTATCCTCTTCCGTAGCTTAATACTTAGAATCTTTAGAATCATGTACCGTAATCCCTCATCTGATCAATTTGATGGATAGTAGTACGGACCGTCGATCTATCTATGGTCCATCGATCACCTTCGTGGTTCCACACTTAGACAAGAATTCCCTGATATATTTCAATGCCTTTCCTTCCCATCTACATCAACCATCTACGGAGCCTAAATAGACCTACGGTCATAAATCACCTCCGTAGAAGTCCATTTATTCTTATCTTTCAGTTGTGTCTCTCAATGTTCACGTCTGAACATATTTTCTACAAACATGATAAAAATACATAAAAACCAATACAAACTGTACGTAGACACACACAACTCTTAAGTGAAATGTATAACAAATATCATAAACTCAAGGTATATCAGAACCCTCAACTTAAATTCGTTTTTATCCTGAAACAATGCATTAAGACTCTAAATGACACTTGTGTAGAAACAAGCAATTCAAGCACGAGCAATCACATGGATCTTTACCCCGAATTTTTTTTTGGGTGCAAATATTTTCTTTCAAACTCAACAACCTAACTCGTGCGGATAAAAATATGATAAAATTTACCAATCAACACATAATATACACTGTATAGCTATCACCAAGGTTCCAACTTTCTGACAATGAAATTAGTGCCCTCACTTCAAGCAAGATCCTTTTTCACACAATAATTAAATATGATTTTGAGTATAGAATTCATTCAACACTTACGCTCAGAAGTAAATTCAAGTAAAATTTGTGCTCAATACCATAGGCTTGCCCATATTTTCACTACATAAACTCTCCAGACTAGGTTTTAGGATCACTGTAGGACTTCATTGGCTTGTAATGTAGGCTCAGGGTCGGTGTGGTACATTTGGGTACTTTTTAGTGACTTTCTGTCCTTATTGAAAATACATTAGGTTTTCTATCTATTATCGCCCTATTTTTGGACATCCTACAAATTACTTTCTTTCCCTTTATTCTTCAACCATGGATGCGACTTTAGACTTTGTAGCCCTTTATTTTTCATATTTTTCTTTTTTTTTTTTGCATTTTATTCTTTTTTTTAACTATCAACAAGTCACATCCTTTCCTCTCATTTTGTTTTTCTCTTTTTCAACACCAAACTCTTTTTAATCCCAATTTTCTTTTGGTTCTCTTTCATAGCAACCCTCAACTTATAATTTTCTATTGGTTCAGGTGCACAATACCCGATGTTGGATCAAGGCCTAGATTTAGGTAAATTTTTACATTAGCCAACCTCAACTTAGTTATTTCTCATAAGTCGAGGTGCACATGCCTAAGGAGGGACCGAGGCAACCCAGTAGATTATAGGAAGGTGAGTTAGGGATTTAGAAATAAATGGCCTAATTTAGGCTCAAAGCATTTGGATTAAAGAGAATATTTATTTCATTTTGTTGGATTCTTTTTAGGAAATTTGTGGACTTATCCGAACATGGTCCTATGATCACTTCCTACACTCTAGAATGGATTGTCTTAGCAGGTCTAACTAGGAAGGTTCGAGATTGTCACACATCCTGTTTGAACAATCAACTATTTTCACATAGTATTGGCACACAGTTTCATTATCAAATTATCAGATTACCCAATTAAAGTTTTATATATTGTCATGCCATCAAGTTTTTTCATTATTATGTAACACTCAGAGCCAACACATTCAACTCAATATAGCCTAGATATTTTAGTACATATCAAATTTTTTTGATGGGTATCATTTTTTCAAAAAACTTATGTGTCACCATGCTTTATTATTTCTCATGTTTCTACACATACAATCCTAACACATGCCAGTTCAACAGAAATTAAGCAGTCTCTTGGGGAAAAGAACACAGGAAAGTAACCCTAAGAAAGGATCATGTGTGGGTTACTAAGGCTTTACCCTATCACTCAGGATCATGTGTGGGTTACTAAGGTTTCACCCTATCACTCACAATCCATTTACTCCACCCTCAAAATAAAAAGTGAAGTTGTCCCCAAGGCACACAAAAGAAGTAAAAAGTAATGGATTTGGGTGGAGAAAACCTATGTCGTTTAGCGTCGAAGAATTATCAATAATCGGGTGGATCTGATTTACCAGATCCGATTAGAAGTACACTTGGGTGACCCTCGGTAGTGCTCATATCATAAATCACAAAACCCTAAGTAGTTCTATCAATCAATCTAACTGCACCATCAGTGGTGCTCACAGTATAACCCATAGTAGTCGAAACCTCTTTCATGGGCATAGAATCCGATGCACTAACAAAAATTTCATGAAGCCTCTGTTGGCGCAACTACTCATCTAATATAAAATCATTCTGAACCTATTTATCTTTGTTGGCCTCTATCTTTTTGGCTTTTTCATCCTCAGTGGCCTCACATATGCGTCTCAATTGGTGTTCTTGTCTCACACAAGTGCGTACTCGGGCTTCTCCTTTGCGTCCCCACTAAATAATGCATCAAGGACCATATCATCCAACAGTGCATTAGGTGAAGCATGTGGCTAAACTACAAGTATGGAAAGAATGGCATCAAATTCAGCTCGTACACTGGATAACTCAATCAACAAAGAAGAAGTATCTACGGAAACAACGCCAAAATTTAATAGGCTCAAATTGTGCCTCCCTAAAGAAGCAAAACGATCATTATCAAGTAAAGAACCCAATTTGTATGTTGGGTCGATCCCACGAGGTACACAGTTTAGATGTAAATTTAACTTACAATTATATTGGTTTGTCAACTTATTTCCAAAACAAGTAAATAAAGGGGGGATTTGTGAAACACATTCTGTAAATTGTGTAAGTACTCCGTAAGCAATATTCAAACTTAAGTTGTTATCAAGATGAGAAAGTAACTAAGGTGTATCTATTCCTCATAAGCTCATAACGTGACAAACCTAGTAATAGCAATCCTTTCCTAATGTATTACGTGCAAAGTGAAAAGTTAGGTATTTCTTATTCTTTGGTCTGACAACTAGAGAATTTCACCCCGCACCTTGGTCTGGCTATGTGTGTATAATTTACTAACCCTTACATTTACCTCATATTAGAAATCACATCGATGTATGAATTAGTTTTCACCCTATCACAAATTGACATTAGACTATTAGATAGTATCACACTAAATGTATTTTGATAATTGTTTTTTTATAAACTACCTTCTTGGTGCGGAAAGTGCAAAAAGATAGTTCTAATGCGTGCACTCGATAAAAAAACTTCTAAACAAACAAATTATCAATGCATGCGACATTACTATTTATGAATTTCTTAAATAGTATTCATATTATGTTAATTGCTTATGGTTTCCACAACCCTAGTTGTTGATTTAGTTTCCCATATTAGCAAGAAAATGATTCATAATATTAGAAGAAGAAAGCATGAACTTATGTAATAAGAATTCTAAACCCAAAAGTTCAACTTGAATTGCAAAGACAAAATCTTCAAAACAAACTTAGAAAATTAAGAATTGCTAAAGTTGCAAATTCAATTCCCAAGCCAAGAACATAAGCAAAAGTAAAAATGCCTAATCCCCAAAAATGAGGTTTACATGCCCTATATATGGAAAAATAAGTCCTAACTAAAAAGGAAATGAAATAAGGAAATAATGTTTCAAGACGCTTCTACAATCTACGACACACACCTACAAACTGTGGATTGATCTATAGTCCATAGGTCCCTTCTGTGGCTCAAGACTTAGGCAAATTTGAAACTTCAAATCTGTGATCAAATTACCGTTTTAATAGGTCCTCCGTGGTAGATCCATTCTTAGAATGGAATTGGAACCCCTTTTCTAATCAATTTGATGGACATGCAGTACGACATGTAGATCAATCTATGTTCTATCGATCACCTCTGTAGATCCACACTTTTTTAAGAATTCCCTAATCTCATTCAACGACTTGCCTGCCCATCTATGTCAACCATCTATGGAGCGTGAATGGACCTATGATCCGTATATCACCTCCGTAGAATCCCTTTTATGCACATCTTTCAATTGTGTCTCTCAGTATCTGCGTCTAAACTCATTTCTAGCAAATATGATAAAAAATACTTAAAAACCAATAAAAAATGGACCTATACAAACACAAATATTAATTTAAATGTATTAAAAAATACCATAAAATCAAGGTATATCATCTACAAACGGTCGCTGGTTTACTTATGATCCATAGATGGTTCTTTTTGCATTGGTACTGGTTTTTCTAAAAACTAGGATTTTTAACATTTTGAGATCTGAAGTGTTATACTCTAAGGGTTCATTTGGTTGGGAATAAGTTATTCTATGATAAGTTATATAACATCTCGGAACTACAAATAACTAGAAAAGAGCTTAAAACATGAAAATACTTATTTTTGGAAAGAATACAAAAATCTGGAATGTTTTATCAACGTTTAAAAGTGAGTTTTTGGTGAACTAAAAATGACCATAACTCCTAGATCAACATGAGTTAGTTGTAATTCTAGATAGAATTAGAAATCCCTTAGAATATTCTTCCCAACATTGTCGAGTTTGCGTAATATTGATATTGTATGAGTGAGTTATGTCTTCCGGAAGTTGGGTTAAGAAAAGTCCAATTCGGATTTAAGAAGGGAAAACTTGTATCTTCCCTACCTAATTTAATTAATTCGTTTTTGGGAATTAAGTTGGGGTAAAACTAGACTTTTTTCAGTTTAAGAAAAAGAGAATTCATGCTAGGGCTTGGAGAAGAGAGAAAAGAAGAGAAAAGAGAAAGAAATCAAGAATCTCTAAGAACGCTCAAGTTTTGTGCATGGAATACATTGGGTGTAATCCCTAAAGAGGTATATGAGATCACATAACTAGTGTTGGGATAGTTTACCCACACGACACTCTTGTTTAAATTTATCTGATTCAACTTGTGTTAATGTTAAGAAAGTGAGTTCTTGAAGATCATTGTTGAAGTTTTCGTTGAATTCTTGATGGTTGTGTTGTTGAATTTTTTATTCATGTTTTAGGGTGTAATTTTGGTTGAATCCATTCTATATTTATAGTACTAATGATCATAAGTGTTTAGGGAAAGATGCATGGAAGTTTAGAGGGTTTCGATATGAAAAACGAATGAGAAAAGTCATGATTTTCTATGCAAGGGATGGGGCGCCGCGCCTGCCAGAGCACCACAAACGTTCTTATGAACATTGGCCTCTGGAGTGTCATGCCAGCCAGTGCCACAGAAAGTTCTCTGAACTTTGAGGGCTGGCACCCCGCACCTCTCAAAGCATCAAGGACGCCTGTTCTCTCCATTCTTCCCCCACCTTTTTGTACTAGTTCCTAAGTGATGTGCCTATGTTTCATAGCTAATTCCAAAACTCTAAGGTACATCTAAATATCATGAACCTTGAAACCATAATCAAATTCAAGGAAAGTTAAGATCAAAGACAAAGAAGTTAAGAGTCCAGTTTAGAAGTTAAGGTGCAAGTCAGAGCAATGTTCTTAAGAGTTTTCAAGAGACTTTAGCAACGTTTAACTTTGTTTTAAGACTCAAGTTTCAAGCTAAGTAAAGAGTAAAGAGTTGAGTTCATTTCTCAAAAAGTTATACGAGAAATAATTATTCCCTAAGAGTGTTTTAAGACTCAAGTTTCAAGGTAAGTAAAGAGTAATGAGTTGAGTTCACTTCTAAAAAAATTATAAGGGAAGTAAGTACTCCCTAAGAGTTTATAAATGTTTTCACATTTAAGATAAGAGGAAAATAAGCCTTCCCAAAAGAGTTTTGAGCAAGAAAAGGTAACATTGATTCCAACAGAGTTTTTAATGCTAAGTGTTGAGCGATTATCTCAACCGAAAAAAATAAGTTGTTTTGAGCTAAGTATATTTTTTGGAGTAGTATGGAGCATCGATGTGGGGATGCGAGTTCATAAAACTCAAGTCTCCAAAAACCATGTAGCCATCATGGTCATTAAAGGATCATACTTTTTAAGTGATCGTTTAAGTTAAGCTAGTGGGTCCACTAAGTTAAGTAAGGTCCTATACCAATGGCAAGGTATATGATGGTACTTGAAGTGTGAGGTAAAATGTTGTACCATCACATAGGCTCATAGTG
The DNA here is from genome assembly GCA_027704765.1 of Solanum habrochaites. Lineage (NCBI taxonomy): Eukaryota > Viridiplantae > Streptophyta > Magnoliopsida > Solanales > Solanaceae > Solanum > Solanum habrochaites. Next base: position 5,810,374 of record JAKWJA010002494.1, on the reverse strand, counting down.
ATGGTTGTCGGTTAGACAATCTCCAACAAAAACTATATTACTTATTACAAAAGTATAATAAAGTTTGTTATTGCATTTTCTTTAACGAACTAAGTTTTTTACATTATTTTACAAGCTTTATAAATATTGCATGTGTCTTATTTCTTTTTATTGAGTTAAGTTATTCATGAGTTGTACAGAGCTAAAGTAAGTGTTCCTTCTTACTGTTCTCAAGCTTAAGTTGTTTTAACATTCCAACTCACATACTCATATATTTCCTGTACTGATACCAATTGGCCTGCATCATTTTATTATGAAGACGCAAGTAACTAGGATCAACATCTGGCGTATCGTTGGTCCAGTGAGCAGTTAAGAGTCAGTTGGTAATCCTCCCTTCATTCCGAAGAACATCATGATCATTCATTTATTATTTGTAGTTTTCAGTTGTTGATTAAGGGTCATATCCCAACATCCCTCTTTGTTTTTAGGGCTTCATAGACAGATGGCATAGTTTCTTAGTCTTATTCATTTCAGTTGTAAATGTTTAATACATGAGTAGCCACATTGGCTAAGTTAATACTTTAAAGTTATTTTCATGAGTTTTATCTTATGGTTAAGTCTTCTACTGAGTTAAGTAAGCCTAGCCAAGGGTCTGCTCGAGGAAACAATGGTCTTTGAGTGCCGTCCTGATGAGTCTTCAAATTGGACTCATCTAGGGCCTTAATTTAATGCAAATGGTGTCCTGAATTGTTAATTTATCTTGATATCTGATAAAAACTGCTAAGTTTCAAGTATTTGAGGATTTGGTAGGAGCATAAAACTTAGGCACAAAAGGAAGCAAGACAAAGAAAAAGAGCTGAAAAAGCAAAGTTGTGCATCGCCAAACACACTTAACGATCCGCCGTATAGAAGCAGTCAGTGATTTTTCTATCAATTTAAACAAAGCAAAAGATTTCCACCCAAACAATCAAGAACACATAGATAAGGAAAGAAATGTGCAAGAGATGATGAACTGAACGAAGGTAGATTCGTCGAATCATTCACCGAATCACTACTAACTGCATTAAAAGGATTCGCCAGCACAATTTTGAAGTCTACAAATACTGAACTCTTCTATTATTTAGATATAGAAATTTAGAGATTGAAACAATAACACTTGATATTATTGTTCTTAAGTTTTCTATCATGTGGTGGAGAGATTTTGTGGAAGCTTGAAGAAATATCTCTGCTTCCAATTTTGAATTGGAGGGTCGTATCCATTACCTTCCTTTTCTTAATTTTTAAGGTTTAATATATTATACCCACTGATTCCTTATCCCTTATAGTAATTTGATGATACTGATGGTGGCTAAAGACCCCATATTGGGGTGTGATTGGCAATATGGATTGATTAATTTGTTAGGTGTTGCTTGCTTATAGATCAGATTGCATTTTAATAGAGATTCCACCAAGTGGTTGTTGTTTAATTTAATGGGTGTGTAGTTTATAATACAAAATCACTCATGTGTTTTCATCTCGCTCAAGAGAGAGGTCGTGAAACTAATACCACTAGATGATCTTCTAAGGAGTAGGTCGACATAAGGTCTATCCTGAGAGGGAGAGCCCTGGGTCCAATATTTAAGCACTCTCGTCGAAACAAAGAGTATGGATAAGGTGTTGGCTGTATAGTTTAGACGAGTTGGTGTCCGAGAGGAACATATTTAATATGGATAAGTTGACCGAGAGGGAACTTATTTTCATCTAAAGTTTAGCCTAGTCATCATTGTCTTGTGAAATTAGTTATCGAAAGCATGTACCCATAACTTTTATCTTCATAGATAGCAATCACACCCCAAGAACTCTTTTCCCAGCTCTTTCTACACCAGTGATAAACACCTTTTTGATATGGACCATTTTGTCCCCAACAAATAAATTTTTTGTTTGAATATTCAAAAATGTTTTAAACTATCACTATTTAAGACATAATTCTAGGTAGCTACTATTTTCACCATCAGTCCCTTAGGATACAACCCTAACCCTTGGTTGGGTTATTAAACTCGCTTCGATTTGTAGACACTTTGAGTGTAGGATAGTGTTGTTGATGACGAGCATAAAATCATCAAAGAACAAAAATGACGCCACTGCCGAGGAGTGGTGTCACGTGAAAATGTAGTTATTTACAACTTTTAGTTCTTTGTAGCGTAGTTTCTACTAGTTTCACTATTAGTTTTGTTTCTCATTTGTATTTTATATTGTGCATGCAGGTCCTCTAAGCATGATAGAGGGAGTGGGTGGAAAACCAGTTGAGGTAGATCAAGAAGACAAAAATGGCTTCACTCTAGCTACACTGGTATCTAAACTGAATGACTTGACGAGGAAGAGATTTAGATAACACATTACAAATTTTTCTCCATAATGTTACCGATCAAGATCAAGTGTTGGATGAAATGAGAGAGACTATTAAAGCACTGAATTAGCTGATCAGATCTCACTCTACATCAATTCAGCCGATCAGATCACTCCTGGTGTTTGCCATGCCTCTACTCCACCCAAACGACATATTGGGATTACCTAGTGATACTAGGTCTAAGTCCCATATCACAGAGTGAGTTAGGACTGACGACGTCGAGCCATAGCGCTAAATAAGGTGATTCATGGGAGGCAATCGAAGGCCGTGACTTAGAATTTTACTTCATTAAATAATGGTGTACTAGAGTTGCAGGTTAGAATGAGGACAATTTGGGAACTCTAAAGTTAGCGAAAAAAAAATCCATTTCGCGCGATGCTAACCAAGTTGGCGAGACCTATTGAACTCCGTTGTTTGTCTAAATGAAATGGTATTATCGAGCCTATAAAACTCAATGAGATTAAAAGTAACTTGGCACTTTGCTAACTGGTTCGGTGTACCCGAGGTAGACAGCCAATCTCACCCCTAAAAAGTTGAAGAACTTGAAGAAAAGGGTGAGAAAAATACCACTCGGCGTTCCGCCGAATGGTTTGGCGAGTACAACTTACTTCACCAAATGGATGAGAATATAAAGGTTATATAAGGGAAAAAGGTTAAATTTTCTAAAAAACTCCATTTTCCCGCGTCCATAACTTACTAATCAAGTACATATTCCTCAATTTTTGATAGAAGTTAGTATTTCTAGTTGGATAATAGTACTTGGGGTTGGATTACATTGCTGCCTAGCACTCAAAAAGTACTTAAATTTTCATTTATGGTTAGACTCTAAACCCCCTGATTTACTTTTAATAGTTTTGTAGTCGTGTTGCAAATATAAAATTGGAATGATATTGGTTGGGTCCTCTGATAGAAATAAGTTGCTTAGATGATAACCTTAACTTGTAAAATGCCTAATATTCCTGCAATGATTGAATGAATATGTTTGCTTATCTTGATCGTGAGTATTTTGAGTTGAATTATACATGTTCGCTGCATTTTAATGGGTAAATTCTGAATAACCCAGAAGCATGCTAAATAACAATATTTATTCCAGGAAATAATGGGTGGCAACCTTCTTGAGGGCAACCGTAGTCAAATAGCTAAAATCTACCAAAGCAATAGAGGCTGACTCAGGGTGAGAGAAAGTATGGGGTTGGGTGTAATTTTTTATATTTGCATATTAAGCTGTTATTTGTGATGAGTGGCAGGAAGGTAATCTTTCAAAACAAAACAAGACTCAGGCACGATGGGTTGTTCAGCGAACTAGGTCGCATTCTCCCAACGACTCTGCGGTTCGCCTAATGGTAATAAATCACCTTGAACATGCCTCTTTTCCTTCCCTCACTGTATAACTCGACAAATAGTTTTGACTTCACAAAGAACAGTCAGCGATTTTCCAAATATAAGTTTCCCTCACAAAACTGACCAGACTGGATCTTAATCTCCTTTGGTGTTTCAACCTACTTCGCCAAAGAAGATTAGCAATTCTCCAAACTAAAAGGCGAACACAACTGCAATATCTCTCTCCGAAAATAAGAGGTGACGAGCTCCAAGAAGGCAAGGGCAATAGAAAGAAGAACATCATCCGAAAAAAGACTAATGCAGAAAGTAGAGTTGAGCAGAATGAGCAAGAATATGATCAGCCGCTAATCCAAAGGCAGAGAAGGCTGAGTAGTAGGCCATATACTTTAGTTAGCAGGATTTCTCCAGATGCTGCCACACCGATTAAACTGACCTCAAACACATCTCCTCCTGAGTTGACTCCATCACCAGGACCTTTAGTAGCATGTCCACCCCTCTAGTGCCACTACATTTGCTTAATAGGTTGAAGGGAAATGGATTAGGACTCTCAAAGAACAAAAGTGTCGAGTAACGGCTGGGTTTTGAGTAAGAAAAGGGAACATTGATTACAACTGAGCTTTTAAAAGCTAAGTGTTGAGAAATTATCTCAACCAAGAGAGAGAAGTTATTTTAAAAAAAAACATGCGCTGAGTATATTTTTGGGAGTAGAATTGAGCATCGATATGGGAATGCGACTTAATATTAACTCAAGTCTCCATAAACCATATAATCATCATGGAAATTAAAGGATCATACTTTTTAGATGATCACTTAAGCTGAGCTACTAGATTCACTAAGTTAAGTAAGGTCATATACTGATGTGAAAGAATATGATGGTCCTCGGCAGCATGAGGTGAGACGTTGTACCATTACTTAGGCTCATAGTGTTGGTTGTCGGTTAGAGAATCTCCCACACGAATTATTACATTTTAGAAAAGTGAAAGTTGAGTTGGTGATGGCATTGTTTAACAAACTAAGTGTTTATACACGATTTACAAGCTTTATATATATAATATATATATATATATATTATATATATATATATATATATATATATATATATATTATATAATATGTCATTTGTCTATTAATTTATATTAAGTAATTATTCATGAGTTGAACAGAGCAAAGGTAAGTGTTCCTTCTTACTCTTTTCAAGCTTAAGTTGTTTTAGCATTCCAACTCGCATACTTGAACATTAAATGTACTGATGGCAGTTAACTTTCATCGTCTTTTGATGTAGACACTGGTAACTAGGATGAGCGTGCGGCGTACCATTGCTCCTGTGAGCAGTTCAGGGTCAGTTGGTGAGCCTCTCTTCATTACGAAGGACATCTTGGTCATTTATTTATTATTTTTAGTTTTCAGTTGTGAGGATGATTGTGGGTCTTTTCCCAACATCTCTCTTTGTTTTTAGAGGCTTCATTGGCATATATCATAGTTCTTTAGTCTTATTCATTTCAGTTCTAAACGTTTAAGACATAAGTTGCCACTTTGCTTAAGTTAATACTTTGAAGTTATTTCATGAGTTATCTCTTTTGTTTAATTCTTTCTCTAAGTTAAGTAAGTCAGGCCAAGGGTCCGCTCAAAGTAGCAATGGTCTTCGAGTGCCTGCCCCGCCTAGGTTGTAGGCTCATTGCATGACAAATTATCTAGAGGTTGGATATACGGAATAACTTGTCCCTCCATGTATATGAGATAACTTATCCCATCACTATAATATAAATGGTGGGATAAGTTATCCCAAACATAGCAAACTAAAAATATAAACAAAACTTTATGCCCGTCGCTTATTTCTTATTCCATCACTATCTATTTCTATCACTCAAACCAAAAAACCCATTGTTTCATGACTATACTTTCTAGGTAAATTAAATAGTAAATGATGCTCCAGATCTCGAATTTCATATTCACATTTTGTAAGAGTTGCATTTTTAGTTAGCATGTCAATATTTTGTTCTATTCAGTATTTAGTGCATTTTAACTTCATATGTATTTAGTGGGAATAGACTGAAAAATCGAGTTGAGCTAGGGTTCAATGTACCCGCATAGTCCTAAACTATGTTACTGTGTAGGATTGTAACTCCCCTCTTTTGGACATGAGTATTAGTGATCATATCAGTCATACCTCTATACCCCTAGCAAGGTATATTAGGTATCACTCGACTACACGTTTAGATAACGTGGTTTATATCGATCAATAGTAGCTCCGACAATCAGACTCTTAGTGTATTGACCAAATTTTTAGGAGTTACTTTAGTATACAGTTCAACATTTTATCTTCATGATTAGAACTTTCTCATTGCATTACTTTTAGTTTTCAATATATTTCAGTATTTATATTTTTTATTAGATTATATCATTAGTTATTTACACAGTGTTCAACTTATATATTTTGTTCATCTTAGTATATTATATCCTTCATGTTCAGTACATTCCAAGTATTGACACATACCATACACTACATCCTTTCATAATGTAGGTTCAGGTACTCGGCATCCATATCACGCCAAGATCAATTATCGGTCCAACACAAGCAGCTCCATTGGTTATTTCTCATTTTTCGAGGACAACAGACATGCTTTCACGTAGTCATTATTTTTAGTTTCATTTTTGTAAGATTTAGCTTAGGGTCATGTCCCAGCAACTCAACTCAAATAGAAGCTTTCCGGACATAGTAGTAGATTCAGCTTGAGTTTTTAAGTGGTTGTTTGAGTTATCACTTACCTCTTAGTATATATTATATATATACAGACTAGGTTGTGTTTTCCCCATTTTAGGACATCCACTATTTTAGTTTCCTCATAGTACATTTTTTCCTTAGTTATTTTAGTATGATCATAATACGCCAGATTTAGGGTTAGCTTAGGGTCACTCCTGATCCTAAGTCTGTGTTACGTCAAAGGGGTATGCTCGAGGCATGAAAATATTGGTATCAAACATTAGGTTCAAAAGTCCTAGCGTTCATAAAATTCATACTAAGTAGAGTTGTTTTAATGAGTGTAAAGCGGGCAACATTTAGAAGGAGGAGGAAACAAAGTCTATTAAGAAGAACTTTGCTTTCCTTGATATTCTTATCATCTGTGAGGTATGATTCAACTATCTTTTATAATTCGTTGCTATTTGTTTTAGATTATGCCTCCTCATAGAGGTGGCAAACGGAATTCTAATGTATGCAATGCTAATGTAGTTCCTCTAGCCAGAACTATGTGTTTACGAATGCAAAATTTTGGAATGTAATTAAGCTCTTGGCTCAAATATGTCCAATTAGAACAATCAACAGGTCCCAATCCCTGCAAACACTAATGGTGGATAAACTAATGCTAGGTTTCGAGACTTTGTTTGGATAAATCCTCCTGAGTTTCTAGGGTTGAAGGTTGGTGCGGAACCACATAACTTTATTGATGAGGTTAAGATGATTCTTGGAGTAATGCAAATGGTTAGTACTGAGAGTGTTAAGTTAGAATCCTATTAACTTAAGGATGTGGCTCATATCTTGCTCACTCAATGGAACACAAGGTGTGGATGCAGCTACTATGACTTTGAATTTTTGCTGGAGCTTTTCTAGATAGGTGCTTCCCAAGGAAGTTGAGGGAAGCTAAGGCACAAGAGTTTATGAACTTGAAGTAGGGTTCAATATCTACCCGAGAGTACAGGCTGAACTTCACCCATCTCTCAAATTATGCTCCACACATGGTTGCCGATCCAAGGGCGCAAATGAGTACATTCATTGTTTAGGGTATTCAATTTGGTGAAGACATTGCCATATTTCTAGGTGACGTGGATATCTCCACACTTCTGACTCAATTGCAGCAGGTTAAGGGCGATACTCTTAGGGAAAAGGATAAGGGCAAAAAGAAGGATAAAACAATGAATTATGAATACTCTCAGCTAAAGTATGGTAGTGGGAATCGTTCACATTTTAAGCAAAGGTCTATTTCCCCATCACGTTAATCAGATAGTGCTTTTTCCCCATGTTTCGACAGGATTAGAAAGCAAGATCATCAAGCTCTAAGAAATAAGGAGTGCTTCAGGTAACCATACTTTTCCAACTTTCCTAATGTGTGGTAAGAACCATCCAGGTGAGTGTCTTGCTGGTAGAGAGGGATGTTTTAAGTGTGTTTACTCTGGCTATAGTTTGAAGGATTGCATTTTTTCCAGCTAGGGCAAGGAGGTAACAACAATAGTGCTCAGTCTACAACTCTAGCAGCACCAGCAGGTCTCACAACTCAATAGGGTGCCTCGTCTTACCAAGTGGTGGTCAATACAATAATAGGTTGTATGCTTTCAATGCTCGCCAACACCACTAAGATTCTCCTAGTGGGGTCACTGGTACATTGCGAGCCTCTTATTTAAATGTTCATACATTTTAAGAACCAAGAACTACACTATCTTTTGTAACTCCCTATATAGCATTAAAATTCGGTGTCAGGACAAAAGTCATTTAGAACCCGTCTCTTTCTTTACTCAAGTTGGTGACCTAGTTATAGCTAGATCGGTATACAAAAATTGTCTCGTCACAATTTCCAAAAAGTCACCTCAGTAGAACTAGAATCATTAGGTTTTGGTTTTCAAGTGAGACAATCGAGTGGAAGGGTAGTAGTTCAGTGCCTATAGGTCAATTTATCCCTTACCTTAAGGCCAAAAAATGATTTCTAAAGGTTATATCTATCATCTTGTTAAAGTTATGGATTCCAAGTCTAAAACCCCAACTTTTGAGTTATTTTTGCTAGTAAATGAGTTTTCAGAAGTGTTCCTAGAATATTTTCCCAATGTTCCTCCCGAAAGGGAAACCGACTTTGAAATAGATGTCCTTCCAGGTACCTAACCTACTTCATTTCCTCCTTCTATAATGGCTCTAACCAAGCTTAAAGAATTGAAAGAGAAATTGAAAGACCTTGTAGATAAGGGCTTCATTAGACCCAATAACACTCCATGAGGTTCTCCATTGTTGTTCATAAAAAAGAAAGATAGGTCTCTCATAATGTGCATTGACTATCGGTAGACGAACAAAGTCACAATCAAGAACAAAGATACTATCCCTAGTATTGCTTAATTATTCGATAAATTTTACGGTGCTAGTTGCTTTTCTAAGATAGACCATAGATTCAGCTATCATCAGCTCAAAAACACAGATAGTGACATTCGTAGATGTCTTTAAAACTCAGTATGATCCTTTTGAATTTGTATTTATGTCTTTTGGAGTAACTGATTCTCCACTAAAGCATGTATATGTTTAAACTGACCTAGCAAGTGTATTTCAAGAACTAACGAATCTACACATCTAAATTTTTTTATTTTTTAAAAAGAACTAAACAACAAGTCCATGAAAACATGATAATCTGTTTTGAAATACGCAAATAGCTAAATCACAACTAATATATGAGGTTTACGAAACCCTATGTCTAAGCAAGATATATGAATAAAGAAATTGAATGATATTTAAGAACCTAGTAAATGAATAGAATCGACTAGTGAAATTCCACATTCCTGATGATGAATTTCATGAAAAAATCTTTCGGTTCCAGGGTTGGAACTGAACAAAATTAGTTGCGCTCTTGATAAAGCTATCGCCTGCTTCTTCCCCTTTTTAGTAAGTTTTGCTAAATTTAGTAGAATGGATTACTAAGGTAGGTTCTTAAAAAATTAGTAGGCTTAAACTGACCAAAACTAAATAGTTTTTAAATGACATACTTTAGATGTCCAACGCATGGGGGATAAGACCAAGACGACCCTAACTTAAAATTTGATGGGGTCATCGATGGGCCTAATTGAAAGACGGTGGAATGACCAACGGTCTATCCTACCAAGCCGTAAATTTGCACCAAAAAGATGAAAACTTGGGTTTGAATCACATACATTGATAAAAAATTGTGGTCCCACTTAGAATTCGTAGGTCCTAGCGTGATTTTGACTTTTTTTGAAAATTCTAGGTGGCTAACCTATAGAGCACACCCATGGTCCATGATCTCACCCATGGGTCATGGGTGGACTTTGTTAGTGGCACCTGCTGATTTCTCCAAAGTTTAATATTTTTATCCTTCTGAATTCAGAGTATTACACTAACAAATACTTATAACAATAACTTTGCATAAACGTAAACAAGAAAGTTAAAAACATGTACTCAAAAACAACAATTAATATCATAAACATAAATAACATACCAGGATATGTAACAATAGAACGAAACAAAAAGGAAAAATTTGAGCTCACTGAATGCACAACGTACCCTTAAGGAAATTATTCCCCTCTAGTACCCGATGTTTAAAGGAATAGATCCTCTAGCGATGGAATAATTATATTCACTAGTATATAGATATAAAATATAACCCCCGTATACAAAACAAATAAAAAAAGAAGATTTTCAGAAGTTGTAGGTACCTGTGACAATGCAAACTATGGACCATCAGTCGGCTCCGCCGATCGGCCAAACAAATTTCAGGCCTTAGTTGAAATGTCGATTGACTAGTACGACAATTAGCCAACTTACAACATGTCACTCAAATTTGTCGATGATCTAGGAAACTTTCAGCCCTCAGTCGCAAAGGGAGTTCGACCAGTATGGACCATAAGTCAACTTATAGCTCGTCGACGGGCCAACTGACTTTCAATTCTCAATTGCAAACGACGCTTTACTAGTACAGACCATCAGTCCACTTGCAGTCCGTCAGTCGACTCTGTCAATAGGCTAGCTAATTTTCAGCCCTTAGTTGTGAATTATGGTCGACCCGTACTGATTGTCATTCAACTTTGGTTCCATCAATGGACTTCGTCAGTGACTTCGGCAGTAGTTATTATATGGGTCTTTTGGCTTTTTCCTATTTTTTTGGACCCCTAAGATACGTCGTTTAGACCTTAAATCATGAGAGTTTAGTCAGTTTAAGCATAAAACCATAACTAGAACTTACCTAAGTTAAATCATAAATCAAAACATAGAAAATTAAAAAGCAAGAGAGGAAAAAATTATGATGACTAGAACTTACCATGTATAAGGAATTTCTCTAGTGGGTTCTTTTCGCCCATTAGGTCCATAGAATTCTGTCAATTCCTTGATTCCCTTATTATTAATAAAGCTAGGGTTTCTAGAATTACAGAAGATCATGATGACTTAGTTTATTATATGTTATGAATAAGATTATCATGTTGCTAGTTAGTTTATTGCATGAATTTCAGAACTCTAGCTATGTGTTTCTTTAGTTCCTGAATTTCACATACTAGGTTAGATATATTAGTCAGTCAGTTATTATTGCATCATTATTAGATTAATTATTACGTTCTTAGTTTGCAATTTTCAGTATTGAGTTATCCATTATTTACAGAAACTCAATCATAATTAGTTAACAACTTAACTCATTGGGAGTAGCATAATAGCGAATCATACTAGGGTTCGGCGTACCCAAATAATCCTATAAGCACTATTCAAGTAGTTGTAGGGTCCCTTTGTGAGCATCAGGATAGTGATACATAAGAATGGCTTAACCCTGACAGGGTTATATGGGTTCTATCCGATTGGCGTATACATAGGCTCCACATTAGCTCATGGGTTTATATCGTTATTATTTTCAACGACAGTTCAGCTATACTCTATTGCATTGACCATATTTATAGTTCAATCAGTATTCAGTATTAGTATGTCATAAATTTTATCATTCCATCCAGTTAGCTTAGCATTCGGTATATCATGTTAAGAATATTATACTTGCTTTTGTGCTTGCTCAGTTATATATTATTTCAGTTTTACTCTATCCTATATGTTCAGTACCTTTCAAGTACTTATGCATACGTGCGCTAAATCTTCTCATGATGTAGATTAGCATCTAGATCATGCTTATATCGATTTTCGATCTCCAGTTTAGCATAATAAATGGTGAGTCCTCATTCTCTGAAGAAAATAGTCATGATTTTATTTTAGTATTTTTAGTTCTTTAGTGTAGTTTTTTCTAGACTTAGTTGGGTCTGTCCCAGCATTTCTAGTCAGTTAGAGGCTATTTTCAGACATAGGTAGTTTCTACTTAATATTGAGTTAATATCTTCTTTGTATTCACCACTTACCGTTTTAGGAAAACATTTACAAGGTCCACGTCGGACGGGCAGGGGTTTATGCCATTATCGCTTTGGACACACAAACGGTGGACGACGATGAAGAGGCATGCCATCAGCACATTGGGATGCACACAAGGGACGGAGTGGACATCGGGCAGTGGAATGGCCATATACTTTCTTCTTCAGCACACACTGTCAGGGAAATGTAGAGCATTAGATGAAAATCATTCCCTAGGGAAGAACACGCGTTAGTCTACATCGGTGTGGATGCCATCTTGCAATGTGTAAAGTAAACACGGTGAACGACGCGTCGGGAATGGCATGCCCTCATCTCTTTGGACAACGCACACTGACGAACAAACATAGGAACGTGTCATGCCATATCGCCCTTAACAACCACACACGTTTGGAAGACGTTAGGATTGGCAGCCAGGATGATCCTATGGGCACAGAACGACACGGATCGAACGACGATGAAGCGTGGGAAGCCATCATTGACTTGGAAAACATCACACACAATGCAAACTACGTATGGCAATGGTAATGCTATATCGTCCTTGTGCGAGCACATAATTTAAAAGACGGACGTCAATTGTAAGATGACATTTCATTTCCTTTGGAAGCAGCATGGTTGGTCACATCCGGCATGACATGCATTCGGGCATTTGCGTCAGCCCACACGGTTCGAAGCAATAGTCGGGATGTAGCCTTGCCTCATGCCTTTGGACAACAAATAATGACGAACGATATCAGAAGTGGATGCCATAATTTCTTTAACAGCACACAGTTGCGAATGACATCGAGGCGTGATATGATAGCAATGGTCCTTGGGCAACACACACGATTGAACGACGACGCGCCATGGAAGCCATAATCTCCCTTGGCCAGCACAAACAAGGCGATCTACGTGTGGGAGTGGCATGACATAATCGCCTTGGTCGCACGGTCTACAACATCGGGTGCGCCATGCAATCATATCCCTTGAGCCAGTTGCATACTTCGAAGATTGTCGGGTGGGGCATGCACACGCCCTTAGACCAATACAGTGTCAGATGACGTCAGGGGCAATGCCATTTTTTCTCTGAACAGCATACACATTGGACTGGATCGGTGTGAAAGCTATTATCGCCAATGGAATTAAAAACACGTTCGGACAATGTCGGGTGTGGAATGCAATATCGCCCTTGGAAACATACCACAGTCAGACGACTGTCGAGCAGGCATGCAATAATCGCCCCTCAGACAACATACACTTTCGGATGAAGTTCAGCGTGCCATGAATTCATCGCCCTTGGGTAACACACACGCTCGGAAAAAGTCCAGTGTACATTCCATTATGCCTTGGACCGCATGCACAGTCGTACTGGAGGCGTGACATACTATCATTTCTATGGAAAGCACAGATGGTTTAGACGACGTCGGTCATGGCATGGACTTATCACCCTTCGACAGCATTACACGATCAGAACTCCGAGGGTGTGGCAGCCATCATCGCCCATGGAATGACACCCGGTCGACGTCGGACGATATGGGCGGTACATGCCACCATTGCCCATGAAACAGCATACACAGGTCGGATGCACGCGGGCATGGCATGGGATCATTTACCTGGACAACATAGCGGTTGGAGAGTGAGGGCATGAAATGTAATCATCACAGAGGACAGTCCGTTTGGGCAGTTACATGTTGATTATTCCCCTAGCGGCGCAGGACACACCGGGTGCAGAATCAGACAAGGCAACAGCCGTTACGCGGAGCGATAGGACAGGAAAATCAATTGATTCGGGATTGAGTAAGAGAGAAGGCACATAACGAAAATAGAATCCCGACAAAGAATGGAAAGTACGCAGTTGAGAGTGGCATGCTTGCATAGCCACTGGAATGCACAAACAATAGGACGACATCGAGCGTGGGCATGCACACATGCCCGTGGGGAAGCACCACACAGTCGGATGACATCGAGAGTTTGATGCCATCAGCGCACTTGGAGGAAGCATACACTTCGAATGATTCAGGCGGCATGTCCATCATCGCCTTTGGACAAACACAAGGAAGGACAACATCGCGCATGCATGCCAGTAGTGCCTTGTGCAGCACACAAGGTCTAGCACCGAAGCGGGCCGTTGACTGCCATCATCACCCATGGGTAGCACAAATGCGTCCTAACGATTGTCTGGCTTGGTATGACTCATTGCCCTCAGAAACATACACAGAGGACGGGTAAGGCAGGTATGCCAATATGCCTTGGATAATAACACGGTGTATAACGTTGAAGTTGGGCATACCCTCATCAACTGTGGACTGCACACAAGGCGGAAGAATCGGCGTGGATATGCAGATCGTTCTTGCAAAACACAGGGCTCGGACGATCGTCGGGTTTGTGGCGTTTTTGCATTCTCGCGCGTTGTAAGTACACGACGGCAAAAACGGACATTGGCATGGCATGGTCGTATCACTTGTTGGGACAAACGCACAAATGTACCGGAACAACGTAGGACGTTGCAAACATTATTGCCCTTGGGAAATCAACACACGAGCGGAACTTAAGTCGAGCCACGTGCATCCATCAAGCCCTTGGGTTATACGGTCATACAACGTAAGTTGTGGCATGCCATCATCACCCTTGTAAGCATCAACAGTCGGAGCATGACGGTCGCAATGACATGCCATCCAGCGTATTTGAGCAGAAACACACGTTTCAAACGACATCGGGCGATGTTGGGATGCAATCATGCGCCCTTGACAACATACAAGTGAAAAGACGTCGCGAGTGGAATGCCATTTTTTCCGTGGAGCATTACACGGTTCGGACTACGTCAGGTGGGTACACCTTCCATTGCCCTGGGAATGAATTACACGGTCGGATATGTTGGGTGTTGTGGCATGCCATCAATCGCCCTGGGTATTGCATACAAGGGTAACAAAGTGTCGGGGCGTGGTAGTATGCCATCATCGCCGTGGGACACGCATACACGGTTCGGACAACGTCACGCGTGTTAATGCAATCATCGCCCGGGAAGTACACACGCTTGGATGACGTTCGAGCGTTACTGGCCATCATTGGATTGGGAAGCACAAACGGTGGGACTACATTAAGGCGTGGACATGCCATCATTGCCCGTGGACACATTGAAAGGTCGTACGACGTCAGGCGTGCATGACATCATCACCCTTGGAAAAACTACACGGTTGGACCTACGTTTGGATGGATGAAATAATCTCCTGGAAGACACACGGTCTACGATGTCGGAGTAGTGACATGTCTCATTTCCCTTGAACAACATACAAAAGGTCGGGATTGAGTCGGGAGTGGCTTGAGATCAGTGCCCTTGGACAAATACCAAGCTCGAAACAAGGTGAGGCATGCATTGTATTATCGCCCTTAGGCGTAAAATGGATCATTAACCCTAGGGGAAGCACACACGGTTCGTACTTCGTCGGGCGTGACATGCATATGTCGGTGGGCAACACACGGAAGGAAAACGAAGTGAGCGTATGAATGTTTGCATGTAACTTGTACTGCACATACAGTTGGATGAATTGGTGGGCGTTGCCCACATGACGTGGGGAAGCACACCCAAGGACGACATCGAGCTTTAGATGCCATCATCGCACTTGGAAGCATACACGATCGATGATGTCAGGGTGACACATGCCATCACTCGCATGGACCAACCACAAAGAACGGACAGTGTGGGCGTTTCATGCCATTTCGCTGTGCAGTACACACGGATGGTCGACAGCGGGCGTGACATGCCCTCATAACCCATGTGTAGCACAAAATGGGTCGAAACGATGTCGGGGCTTGGGATGATATCATCGCCCTTGGACAAAACATACACGGTTGTGGACGCCGTCGAATGGTTGCTATCTTCACCTTTTGACAGCAAACACGATTGTACGACGTTGACTGGCATGACATCAATGCCTATTTGGGATTGTGAAACAAAGGACGGAGGACATAAGGCGTGGAATGCCATTTTTATCTTCATTTGCAGAACACACTGGTTAGACAAAGTCGGAGGTTAGAGAGGACATCATTTCCTAGGGAAGCACACACGGTTAGTCTACATTGGGTGTGGCGTGCCATCTTGCCCTTTGTAAGTACACACGGTCGAACGACATAGGTTAATTCATGCTATCATCACCATCGGACAACGCATACTGACGAACAACATAGGACGTGGTATGCCATCATCGCCCTTCAACAGCACACACGGTCGGACTAAGTTAGGCGTGGAATGCCATCATGATCCTTGGGAAGCACACATAGTGGAACGATGATAGGCGTGGCAATCTATCATCGCCCTTGGACAGCACAGACGATAGGACAAAGTGTGTAGAGTGGTGGCATACCCATCACACCTTGGGAAGACTGGTCGGTAGGTAAACGTCAGGTGCTGGCATGCGACATCACCCTTGTAAAAGCACAAAACAGTCGAACCCGACGTCGGCATGACATGAATTCATCTCCCTTAAGCAGAACAACATTCAAACGACGTCAGGTGTGTGAAATGCCATCATCGCCCTTGGACAACATCATAGTCGAAGACGCTGAGAGCATGGAAGGCCATTTTTGCTGTTGGACAGCATACACGGTCGGAATACGTGAGTGTAGGAACACCTTATCGCTATTGGAATGAAAACACGGTTGGAACAATGTCGGTGTTGACATGCCATCATCGCCTTGGATTAACACCGGGGTTAAGACGATGGGGGAGTGGGGTATATGCACCTCATGCCCTGGGAAGAATCAAACAAAAGTCATTAAGATCGTCACGCGTGTAATGTGATCATCGCCCTTGCTAGCACACACGCTCGAACGACGTCGAGCGTTACACGCCATCATTGGACTTGGACAGCTCACACGGTGGGACTACATCAGGCGTGACATGCCATCATTGCCCTTATAGAGAACAAAATGTCGTACGACGTCAGGCGTGGCATGACATCATCACCCTTGGACATTATACACGGTTGGACTATGTATTGCGTGGCATGCCATCATCACCCTTTAGCAGCATGGTCATACAACATCGGGCGTGGCATGCCATCAACACCCTTGTAAAGAACACACGGTCGAAGGACATCGTACATGACATGCCATCATCGCCCTTGAGAAGCGTACACGTTCGAGAAATGTCGGGTGGGCATGCCATTGTCGCCCTTGGATAACATACACGGTCGGATGACGTTAGGCCAGGAATGCCATTTTTGCCCTTGGCAACATTACCACGGGCGGACTCGGACTTAATTGGGTCGTGTGGAATGCATCATCGCCTTGGACGCACACAGGACGTGTTGACACTGGGCGTGGATGCTTTGATCCTTCGTAGAACACTGTCAGACGACATCTAGTGTTAGATGACCTAATTTCCCTCGGGAAAGCCACACACGATAGACTCATATCGAGCGTGGCCAAATGCCATCTTGCCCTTGGTAAGTAAACACGGTCGAACGAATCGGTCATGGACATCATACCTCATCGCCATATTGGACAACGAACACTGACAACAACATCAAACGTTGCATGCCTTTCATCGCCCTTGAACAAACACCCGGCGGAAGACGTTGGTATGGCAGGCCAGCATGATCATTGGGCAGCACATCGGTCGAACAACGATGAGCGTGGCAAGTCATCAGCGCCCTTGGACAACACACACGATCAGACTACGTAGTGTGGCATGAATCCTCGCCCTTGGGAAGCACAATGTTACAACGTCAGGCGTGGCATGCCTCACCACCTTGTGAAGCACAAATGGCGGGAGACGTTGGGAGCATGGGACATTGCCATTCATTCCCTTGAGCAACACAACCACGTTTCACACGACGTCGGGTATGACATACCATTCTCCTTGGGCCAACATACATGGTGGAATAGGTAGGGCGGGAAATGCCAATTTGTCGGTTTAGAAAGGCTACACGATTGGACTACGTCAATGCATGGAACGCCTTTCATCGCCATGGAATGGAACAACAGGGTCGACACTGTCGGATGTGTGGCATCTGCCATATAGCCCTTGGACAACATACACGGTGTAGACGATGTCGGGGCGTGGCATGAATCATCGCCCTTGGAAAACACACACGGTCGGATGATGTTAGGCATTGCATGCCATACACGCCCTTGGAATAACACACGACAATGAACAACGTCGGGCATGGCTTGTTAAACAGCTCTCTTGAATTAGCACAAACGGATCAAACTACGTTGGGCGTGGCATGCATGTGTAAGGGATTTGGATAGAAAAAATTACAAACAATGTCTATTGGCATGCCATATATCTATTGATGCCAACAACACGGTCGAATGACGTCGGGCTGGCTTTTCAGTCATCGCCTGTGCCAGCACACACAGTGGAACGAGTTGGGCGTTAGATGTCAGTATCAATTTGGAATGTAACATGGACGGAAGACAGTAGGCCATGAAATTCCATCATACCTTAAAAAATTATCCAGGTAGGACAACGTCGAGCGTGGCATGCCATCATTGCCCTTGGAGAAAACATTCACAGTTGGAAGATGCCAGGTGTGGGCATGCTTGCATGGCCTTGGAGAAAAACATACCAAAAGTTGGACGAAAGCTGCATTGGAAGGCATTCATCACCTTTGAGAAAGCACACAAGGTAAGTTAGTAACGTTGATGTTGCATGCCATAATCTACTTTGGACTGACACATGGATGGAGAGTGACATCAGGCATGGGAATTGCTATATCGTTCTCTGAGCACACATTAAAATGCCCTTTGGAAGCACACAGTGGTTGGTCTACATCGGGCGTGACATGCCATCTCGCTATTTGGGTCAGCCCACCCGGTCTCTTCGAACGAGGAGGGCGTCGCGATGCCATCATCTCCTTTGGAACAAACACACAATGATGAACGATTCATACGTGGCATTGCATCAGTTCCTTGAAAAACAAACACGTCGAATGAAGTTAGGCGTGATATGATAGCATGCGTCTTGGGCAACCACCACCGTTGAACGACGACGAGCATGGAAAAGCAAATCATCGCCCTTGAAAAGCACACACGAGCGATCTACGTGTGGGCGTGGCATGACATATCTCCCTTGGGCAGCAACGGGTCATACAAACATAGGGCGCGAACATGACATCATAACCTTTTTTTGAAGCACACCGGTCGGAGGACGTCGTACATGACATGCCCTCATCGCCCTTGAGCAGGGAAACCACATTCGAACGAAGAATGTCGGGTGTGTGGCATGCCATTATCGCCACCCTTGTGCAGCATCAACAGTCGGTGACGTCGGTGCAGATCATGCCATCATCGTCTTTGAGCAGAACCCGACTCTTCAACGACTCGGGTGTGGGCGGCCATCCACTTCTTCCGCCCCTTGGACCAACATACCCAGTGAAAAGAGCGTCGGACGTGGATGCCATTTTTTTTTTCCGTTTGGACCGCATACAACACGGGATCGGCGCATAGCTTACCGTCAGGTGTGTTTACAATCACTCTTCATTGCCCTTGGATGAATCCCCGGGGTCGGATCATGTTGGGTGTGGCATGCCATCATCTCCCCCTGGATTGCATACAAAAAGGGTAACAAAGTGTCGGGCCGTGGTTATGCCATCACGCCGTCTGGACAGCATACACGGCACGGACCTTCTTTGCTGTCTCATGTCTATTAAACACGGTCACCTCTCGGTGGTTGGCCCCGTGCAAAGGATGCCCGCCCTGTGTGGTGTGATGCGGGGGTACGACCCGCTTGATGACTTCCCCTGTGCGGGTACCCCTTCGCGGAATCAGTCGTCATTGCGCATGGCCAGCAACTAACCAGGTGGGAACTACATAAGTCGGCGTCGTCGCTGCCATACGTGCCCATCCCGCTTGCGACAAGGTACTGTTGAAAAGGTGCGTACGAAACCCCAAAACCCCCCGAGACCACCCCCCCCCCAAACCCCCAAACCCCCCCGAGACCACTAGCCAATACCGACACTTCAATCTATATGTCTGGCGATGAACAATCAGTCACCCTTGGAAATCAACTACACGGTTGGTACCTACGTTTTTGGCTCTACATCATCTCCCTTGGAATGAACACACGGTCGTACGATGTCGGGAGTGACATGTCATCATTTCCCTTGAACAACATACAAAAGGTCGGATGACGTCGGGCGTGGCTTGAGATCATTTCCCTTGGACAACATACACGCTCGAACAATGTGAGGCATGCCATGTAATTATCGCCCTTAGGCGTAACATGAGATCATTACCCTAGGGAAGCACACACGGTCGTACTTCGTCGGGCGTGACATGCCATCATTGTCGTTGGTCAACACACGAAGGAACGAAGTTGAGCGTGGAATGTTTGCATGTAACTTGTACTGCACATACAGTTGGATGACATTGGGTGTGGCTTGCCCACATGGCCGTTGGGAAGCACACCCAAGGACGACATCGAGCTTTAGATGCCATCATCGCACTTGGAAAGCATACACGATCGAATGATGTCAGGGTTGACATGCCATCATCGCCTTTGGACAACACACAAGAACGGACATTGTTGGGCGTTTCATGCCATTATCGACCTTGTGCAGTACACACGGTTGGTCGACAGCGGGCGTGACATGCCATCATCACCCATGTGTAGCACAAATGGTCGAACGATGTCGGGCTTGGTATGATATCATCGCCCTTGGACAACATACACGGTTGGACGACGTCGGACATGGTATGATATCTTCACCTTTTGACAGCACACACGCTTGTACGACGTTGAAGTGGCATGCCATCAATGCCTTTGGAGTGCACACAAGGACGGATTGACATCAGGCGTGGAATGCCATTATCTTCCTTCTGCAGCACACACTGTTAGACAACGTCGAGCGTTAGATGACATCATTTTCCTAGGGAAGCACACACGGTTAGTCTACATTGGGTGTGGCGTGCCATCTTGCCCTTTGTAAGTACACACGGTCGAACGACATGGTTAATTCATGCTATCAATCACCATCGGACAACCATACTGACGAACAACATAGGACGTGGTATGCCATCATCGCCCTTCAACAGCACACACGGTCGGACTAAGTTAGGCGTGGAATGCCATCATGATCCTTGGGAAGCACACATAGTGGAACGATGATAGGCGTGGCAATCTATCATCGCCCTTGGACAGCACAGACGATAGGACAACGTGTAGCGTGGCATACCATCATCACCCTTGGGCAGCACGGTCGGTAAACGTCAGGTGTGGCATGCGATCATCACCCTTGTAAAGCACAAACAGTCGAACGACGTCGGGCATGACATGCCATCATCTCCCTTAAGCAGAACACACGTTCAAACGACGTCAGGTGTGACATGCCATCATCGCCCTTGGACAACATACATAGTCGTAAGACGTAGAGCATGGAAGGCCATTTTTGCTGTTGGACAGCATACACGGTCGGACTACGTGAGGTGTGGAACACCTTCATCGCTCTTGGAATGAAAACACGGTTGGACAATGTCGGGTGTGACATGCCATCATCGCCCTTGGATATCACACACGGGGTTAGACGATGTCGGGCGTGGTATGCCATCATCGCCCTTGGAAATCAAACAAAGTCATACGACGTCACGGGTACTGGGACATCCCAGCCTCTTGGTACAACATTAACAACGATACTCTCAACTCATCACCCTTGGACGTTACATGCAATTATTACCCTAGGGCAGCACACAAGGTCGGACTACGTCGGGCGTGACATGCCATCATTGTCGTTGGTCAGCACATACGAACAAACGAGGTAGAGCGTGGCATGCTTGCTTGGCACTTGGACTGCACCAACAATTGGACGACATCGGGCGTGGCATGCCCACATGGCCATTGGGCAGCACATACAGTCGGATGACAACGAGCGTAACATTCCATCATCTCACTTGGGAAGCATACACGGTTGAATGATGTCAGGCTTGGTATTCCATCATCACCTTTGGACAACACACAAGGACGGACAGCGTCAGGCGTTGCATTCTATTTTTTCCCCTGTGCAGCACACATGGTTGGACGACGTCGGGCGTGACATGCCATCATCACCCATGGGTAGCACAAATGGTCGAACAATGTCGGTCTTCGTATGACATCATTGCCCTTGGACAACATACACAGTCAGACGACGTCGGGCATGGTATGCCATCATCGCCTTTTGACAACACACACGGTTGTACAATGTTGAAGTTGCATGACATCATCGCCTGTGGACTGCACACAAGGATGGAGTGACATCGAGCGTGGAATGCCAATATCTTTCTTCTGAAACACACACAGTCAGACGACGTCGGGTGTGGCGTGCCATCTTGCCCTTTGTAAGTACACACGGTCGAACAATGTCGGGCATGGCATGCCGTCATCACCTTTGGACAACGCACACTATCGAACAACATAGGACTTGGAAATCCATTATTTCCCTTGGACATCACACACGATCGAACTACGTCTGGCGTGGCATGCCATCATAGCCCTTGGGCTGCACGGTCGTACAACGTCAGTTGTGGCATGCCATCATTGTCGTTGGTCAGCACACACGAACGAACGAAGTTGAGCGTGGAATGCTTGCATGGCACTTGGATTGCACACACAATTGAATGTCATTGGGCGTGGCATGCCCATATGGCCATTGGGAAGCACACCCAAGGACGACATCGAGCGTTAGATGCGATCATCGCACTTAGAAAGCATACACGGTAGAATAATGTCAGCGTTGGCATGCGATCATCGTCTTTGGACAACACACAAGAACGGACAAAGTCGGGAATTTCATGCCACTATCGACCTTGTGCAGCACACACGGTTGGACGACATTGGGCGTGACATGCCATCATCACCCATGGGTAGTACAAATGGTCGAATGATGTCGGGCTTGGTATAATATCATCGCCCTTGGACAACATACACGGTTGGACGGCGTCGGGCATGGTATGCTATTATCACCTTTGGATAGAACACACGCTTGTACGATATTGAAGTGGCATGCCATCATTGCCTTTAGACTACACACAAGGACATGGTGACACTAGGCGTGGAATGCCTTTATCTTCCATCTTTAGAACACTGTCAGACGACGTCTAGCGTTAGATGACATAATTTCCCTAAGAAAGTACACACGGTTAGACTATATCGGGCGTGGCATGCCATCTCGCCCTTGGTAAGTACACACGATCGAACAACGTCGGTCATGGCATGACGTCATTGCCATTGGATAACGCACACTGACGAACAACATCAAACGTTGCATGCCATCATCGCCCTTGAACAGCACACAAGGTCGGATGACGTAAGGCATGGCATGCCAGCATGATCCTTGGGCAGCACCCACGGTCGAACAACGATGAGCGTGGCAAGCCATCATCGCCCTTGGACAACACACATGATCGGTCTACGTTTGTTGTGGCATTCCATCATCGCCCTTGGGAAGCAAGGTTGTACAACGTCAGGCGTGGCATGCCATTATCACCCTTGTGAAGCACAAATGGTCTAAGGACGTGGGGAATGACATGCCATCATCTCCCTTGAGCAACACACACGTTCAAACAACGTCCGGTGTGGCATAATATCATCGACCTTGGGCAACATAAATGGTCGGAAGACGTTGGGCGTGGAATGCCATTTTTGTCGTTAGACAACTTACTCGGTCGGACTACATCAGGCGTGACACGCCTTCATCGCCCTTGGAATGAACACATGATCGAACAATGTTGGGTGGTGCATGCCATCATCGCCCCTTGGACAGCATACACGGGGTATGACGATGTCAGGCGTGGAATGACATCATCTCCCTTGGACAACACACACGGTCGGACAATGTTAGGAATTGCATGCCATACACGCCCTTGGAATACACACTCGAATGAACGACGTCGGGCATGGCTTGTTAACATCTCTCTTTGTTATCACAAATGATCAGACTAAGTCAGGTATGGCATGCCTGTAAGGCCTTTGGACAGCAAACACTATTAAACAATGTCAATTTGGCATGCCATCATCTCCATCAGATTGCACACATGTTTGAATGACGTAGGGCGTGTCTTGCCATCATCACCCTTGTGCAACACACATGGTTGAACGATAGTGGGCGTTAGATGTCATAATCGCATTTTGAAAGTATACATGGACGAACGACATCAGGCATGGCATTCCATCATTAACCTTAAAAATATACAAGGTTGGACAACGTCGAGCGTGGCATGCAATCATTGCCCTTAGACAGCATTCACAATTGGACAATGCCGGGTGTGGCCCTTGGGAAACACACCGTTTGGACGATGTCGGCAATGGCATGGCATCATTATCTTTGGAAAGCATACACGGTTGTACGACATTGATGTGGCATGCCATAATCGCCTTTGGACTGCACACATGGACAGAGTGACATCACGATTTGAATGTTATTATCATCCTTGTGAAGCATACATTAACAGACGACGTCGATTGTAAGATGACATCATTGCCCTTTGGAAGCACACATGGTTGGTCTACATCGGGCGTTACATGCCATCTCACCTTTGGTCAGCACACACGGTCGAATGAAGTCAGGCGTCACATGCCATCATCGCCTTTGGACAACACCCAATGACGAACGATATCAGACGTGTCATGACATCATCATTCTTGAACAACACAGACTGTCGAATGACGTTAGGCGTGATATGCTAGCATGGTCCTTGGACAGCACACACGGTTGAACGACGACGAGCATGGAAAACTTTCATCGCCTTTGGACAGCACACACGATCGATCTACGTGTGGGCGTGGCATGCCATCATCGCCCTTGGGCAGCACGGTCATACAACATCGGGCGCGACATGCCATCATCACCCTTTTGAAGCACACACGGTGGGAGGACGTCGTACATGACATGCCATCATCGCCCTTGAGCATCGCACACATTCGAACGATGTCGGGTGTGGCATGCCATCATCTCCCTTAGACTACATACACGGTCAGACGATGTCAGGCGTGCAATGCCATTTTTGCTCTTGCACAGCATACACGATTGGAATATATCGGGTGTGACAAGCCATTATCGCCCTTTGAATGAACACACGGTCGGACAATGTCAGGTGTGGAATGCAGTTATCTCCCTTGTACAACATACACAGGTCAGACGACGTCGAGCAAGGCATGCAATCATCGCCCTCGGACAACATATACTTTCGAACGAAGTCAAGCGTGACATGCATTCATTGTGCTTGGGAAACACACACGGTCAGAAAATGTCGAATGTTATGTGCCATTATTGGCCTTGGAAAGCATGCACGGTAAAACTATGTGAGGCATGACATGCTATCATTTACCTTGGACAACACAGATGGTCGGACGACGTCGGGCATGACATGACATTATCACACTTCGACAGCATACACGATTAGACTACGTCGGGCGTAACATGCAATCACCGCCCTTGGAATGAACACACGGTCGGACGATGTCGGGCGTGACATGCCATCATTGCCTTTGAACAGCAAACACAAGATTGGATGACGTCGGGCGTGGCATGGGTTCATCGCCCCTGGACAACACACACAGTAGGATGACGTGAGGCATGCCATGCAATCATCACCCTTGGGCGTTACATGCAATTATTACCCTAGGGCAGCACACGCCATCATTGTCGGGCGTGACATGCCATCATTGTCGTTGGTCAGCACATACGAACAAACGAGTTTGAGCGTGGCATGCTTGCATGGCACTTGAACTACACCAACAATTGGACGACATCGGGCGTGGCATGCCCACATGGCAGTTGGGCAGTATACACAGTCGGACGACAACGAGCGTTAGATTCCATCATCTCACTTGGGAAGCATACACGGTCGAATGATGTCAGGCTTGGCATGCCATCATCGCCTTTGGATAACACACGGTTGGACGACGTCGGGCGTGACATGCCATCATCAACCATGGGTAACACAAATGGTCGAACGATGTCGGGCTTCGTATGACATCATTTCCCTTGGACAACATACACGGTCGGACGACGTCACGCATGGTATGCCATCATCGACTTTTGAAAACAAACATGGTTGTACAATGTTTAAGTGGCATGCCATCATCGCTTGTGGACTGCACACAGGGATGGAGTGACATCGAGCGTGGAATGCCAATATCTTTCTTCTGCAACACACACGGTCAGACGGCGTCGGGTGTGGCGTGCTATCTCTCCCTTTGTAAGTACACACGGTCGAACAATGTTGGGCATGGAATGCCGTCATCACCTTTGGACAACGCACACTGACTAACAACATAGGACTTGACAAGCCATTATTGCCCTTGGACATCACACATGATCGAACTACGTCTGGCGTGGCATGCCATCATAGCCCTTGGGCTGCACGGTCGTACAACGTCAGTTGTGGCATGCCATCATTGTCATTGGTCAGCACACACGAACGAACGATGTTGAGCGTGGCATGCTTGCATGGCACATGGATTACACACACAATTGAATGACATTGGGCGTGGCATGCCCACATGGCCGTTGGGAAGCACACCCAAGGACGACATCGAGCGTTAGATGCGATCATCGCACTTAGAAAGCATACACGGTCGAATGATGTCAGCGTTGGCATGCGATCATCGCCTTTGGACAACACACAAGAACGGACAGCGTCGGGCATTTCATGCCATTATCGACCTTGTGCAGCACACACGGTTGGACGACATCGGGCGTGACATGCCATCATCACCCATGGGTAGCACAAATGGTCGAACGATGTCGGGCTTGGTATGATATCATCGCCCTTGGACAACATACACGGTTGGACGGCGTCGGGCATGGTATGCTATTATCACCTTTGGACAGCACACACGCTTGTACGACATTGAAGTGGCATGCCATCATCGCCTTTAGACTGCACACAAGGACATGGTGACACTGGGCGTGGAATGCCTTTATCTTCCTTCTTTAGAACACTGTCAGACGACATCTAGCGTTAGATGACATAATTTCCCTAAGGAAGTACACACGGTTAGACTATATCGGGCGTGGCATGCCATCTCGCCCTTGGTAAGTACACATGTTCGAACAATGTCGGTCATGGCATGCCGTCATTACCATTAGATAACGCACACTGACGAAAAACATCGAACGTTGCATGCCATCATCGCCCTTGAACAGCACACACGGTCGGACGACGTTAGGCATGGCATGCCAGCATGATCCTTGGGCAGCACCCACGGTCGAACAACGATGAGAGTGGCAAGCCATCATCGCCCTTGGACAACACACATGATCGGGCTACGTTTGTTTTGGCATTCCATCATCGCCCTTGGGAAGCAAGGTTGTACAACGTCAGGCGTGGCATGCAATTATCACCCTTGTGAAGCACAAATGGTCTAACAACGTGGGGCATGACATGCCATCATCTCCCTTGAGAAATACACATGTTCAAACAACGTCGGGTGTGGCATACCATCATCGCCCTTGGGCAACATACATGGTCGGAAGACTTTGGGCGTGGAATGCCATTTTTGTCGTGAGACAGCTTACTCGGTCGGACTACGTCAGGCGTGGCACGCCTTAATCGCCCTTGGAATGAACACTTGGTCGAACAATGTTGGGTGTGGCATGCCACCATCGCCCCTTGGACAGCATACACGGGGTATGACGATGTCAGGCGTGGCATGACATCATCTCCCTTGGACAACACACACGGTCAGACGATGTTAGGCATTGCATGCCATACACGCCCTTGGAATACATACACGAATGAACGACGTCGGGCATGGCTTGTTAACATCTCTCTTGGTTATCACAAATGATCAGACTAAGTCGGGTGTGGCATGCCTGTAAGTCTTTTGGATAGCAAACGCTATTAAACAATGTCAATTTGGTATGCCATCATCTCTATTGGATTGCACACGTGTTCGAATAACGTAGGGCGTGTCTTGCCATCATCTCCTTTGGACAGCACACACGATCGATCTACGTGTGGGCGTGGCATGCCATCATCGCCTTTAGGAAGCACGGTCATACAACATCAGGCACGACATGCCATCATCACCCTTTTGAAGCACACACGGTGGGAGAACGTCGTACATGACATGCCATCATCGCCCTTGAGCATCGCACACATTCGAACGATGTCGGGTGTGGCATGCCATCATCTCCCTTAGTTTACATACACGGTCAGACGATGTCAGGCATGCAATGCCATTTTTGCTCTTGCACAGCATACCCGATTGGAATATATCGGGTGTGGCAAGCCATTATCGCCCTTTGAATGAACACACGGTCGGACATTGTCGGGTGTGGAATGCCATTATCTCCCTTGTACAACATACACAGGTCAGACGACGTCGAGCAAGGCATGCAATCATCACCCTCGGACAGCATACACTTTCGGACGAAGTCAAGCGTGCCATGCATTCATTGCCCTTGGGAAACACACACACTCGGAAAATGTCGAATGTTATGTGCCATTATTGGCCTTGGACAGCATGCACGGTCAGACTATGTGAGGCATGACATGCTATCATTTACCTTGGACAGCACAGATGGTCGAACGACGTCGGGCATGACATGACATTATCACACTTCGACAGCATACACGATTAGACTACGTCGGGCGCGGCATGCAATCACCGCCCTTAGAATGAACACACGGTCGGACGATGTCGGGCGTGACATGCCCTCATTGACCTTGAACAGCATACACAAGATCGGATGACGTAGGGCGTGGCAAGGGTTCATCGCCCTTGGACAACATACACAGTCGGATGACGTGAAGCATGCCATGCAATCATCACCCTTGGGCGTTACATGCATTTATTACCCTAGGGCAGCACACAAGGTCGGGCTACGTCGGGCGTGACATGCCATCATTGTCGTTGGTCAGCACATACGAACAAACGAGGTTGAGCGTGGCATGCTTGCATGGCACTTGAACTGCACCAACAATTGGACGAAATCGAGCGTGGTATGCCCACATGGCAGTTGGGCAGCACACACAGTCGGACGACAACGAGCGTTAGATTCCATCATCTCACTTGGGAAGCATACACGGTCGAATGATGTCAGGCTTGGTATGCCATCATCGCCTTTGGACAACACACAAGGACGGACAGCGTCAGGCGTTGCATTCCATTATTGCACCTGTGCAGCACACACGGTTGGACAACGTCGGGCGTGACATGCCATCATCAACCATGGGTAGCACAAATGGTCGAACGATGTCGGGCTTCATATGACATCATTTCCCTTGGACAACATACACGGTCGGACGACGTCGGGCATGGTATGGCATCATCGCCTTTTGACAACAAACACGGTTGTACAATGTTTAAGTGGCATGCCATCATCGCCTGTGGACTGCACACAAGGATGGAGTGACATCGAGCGTGGAATGCCAATATCTTTCTTCTGCAACACACATGGTCAGACAGCGTCGGGTGTGGCGTGCCATCTCGCCCTTTGTAAGTACACACGGTCGAACAATGTTGGGCATAGCATGCCGTCATCACCTTTGGACAACGCAGACTGACGAACACCATAGGACTTGACAAGCCATTATTGCCCTTGGACATCACACAGGATCGAACTACGTCTGGCGTGTCATGCCATCATAGCCCTTGGGCTGCACGGTCGTACAATGTCAGTTGTGGCATGCCATCATTGTCGTTGGTCAGCACACACGAACGAACGAAGTTGAGAGTGGCATGCTTGCATGGCACTTGGATTGCAAACAATTGAATGACATTGGGCGTGGCATGCCCACATGGCCGTTGGGAAGCACACCCAAGGACGACATCGAGCGTTAGATGCGATCATCGCACTTAGAAAGCATACACGGTAAAATAATGTCAGCGTTGGCATGCGATCATCGCCTTTGGACGACACACAAGAACGGACAGCGTCGGGCATTTCATGCCATTATCGACCTTGTGCAGCACACACGGTTGGACGACATCGGGCATGACATGCCATCATCACCCATGGGTAGCCCAAATGGTCAAACGATGTCGGGCTTGGTATGATATCATCGCCCTTGGACAACATACACGGTTGGAAGGCGTCGGGCATGGTATGCTATTATCACCTTTGGACAGCACACACGCTTGTACGACATTGAAGTGGCATTCCATCATCGCCTTTAGACTGCACACAAGGACATGGTGACACTGGGCGCGGAATGCCTTTATCTTCCTTCTTTAGAACACTGTCAGACGACGTCTAGCGTTAGATGACATAATTTCCCTAAGGAAGTACACACGGTTAGACTCTATCGGGCGTGGCATGCCATCTTGCCCTTGGTAAGTACACACGGTCGAACAATGTAGGTCATGTCATGCCGTCATTGCCATTGGATAACGCACACTGACGAACAATATCGAACATTGCATGCCATTATCGCCCTTGATCAGCACACACGGTCAGACGATGTTAGGCATGGCATGCCAGCATGATCCTTGGGCAGCTCCCACGGTCGAACAACGATGAGCGTGGCAAGCCATCATCGCCCTTGGATAACACACATGATCGGGCTACGTTTGTTGTGGCATTCCATCATCTCCCTTGGGAAGCAAGGTTGTACAACGTCAGGCGTGGCATGCCATTATCACCCTTGTGAAGCACAAATGGTCTAACGACGTGGGGCATGACA
Organism: Solanum habrochaites; assembly: GCA_027704765.1. Classification (NCBI taxonomy): domain Eukaryota; kingdom Viridiplantae; phylum Streptophyta; class Magnoliopsida; order Solanales; family Solanaceae; genus Solanum; species Solanum habrochaites. The sequence continues at coordinate 5,779,979 of JAKWJA010002494.1, read as the reverse complement.
TGCCATCATCTCCCTTGAGCAACACACACGTTCAAACAACGTCGGGTGTGGCATACCATCATCGCCCTTGGGCAACATACATGGTCGAAAGACGTCGGGCGTGAAATGCCATTTTTGTTGTGACACAGCTTACTCGGTCGGAATACGTCAGGCGTGGCACGCCTTCATCGCCCTTGGAATGAACACATGGTCGAACAATGTTGGTGTGTCATGCCACCATCGCCCCTTGGACAGCATACACGGGGTATGACGATGTCGAGCGTGGCAAGCCATTATCGCCCTTTGAATGAACACACGGTCGGACAATGTCGGGTGTGGAATGACATTATCGCCCTTGGTCAACATACACAGGTCAGACGACGTCGAGCAAGGCATGCAATCATCACCCTCAGACAACATACACTTTCGGATGAAGTCAAGCGTGCCATGCATTCATTGCCCTTGGGAAACACACACTCTAGGAAAACGTCGAATGTTATGTGCCATTATTGGCCTTGGACAGCATGCACGGTCAGACTATGTGAGGCATGACATGCTATCATTTCCCTTGGAAAGCACATATGGTCGGATGACGTCGGGCATGACATGACATTATCATACTTCGACAGCATACACGATTAGACTACGTCGGGCGTGGCATGCCATCACCTCCCTTGGAATGAACACACGGTCGGATGATGTCGGGCGTGACATGCTATCATTGCCCTTGAGCAGCATACACAAGATCGGATGACGTCGGGCGTGGCATGGGTTCATCGCCCTTGGACAACATACACAGTCGGATGACGTGAGGCATGCCATGCAATCATCACCCTTGGGCATTACATGCAATTATTACCCTAGGGCAGCACACAAGGTCAAACTACATCGGGCGTGACATGCCATCATTGTTGTTGGTCAGCACATCGAACAAACGGTTGAGTGTGGCATCTTGCATGGCACTTAACTTGCACAACATTGGACGACTCGGGCGTGGCATGCCCACATGCGTTGGGCAGCACACACATCGGACGACAACGAGCGTTAGATTCCATCATCTCACTTGGGAAAGCATACATGGTCGCATGATTTCAGGCTTGGCATGCCATCATCGCCTTGGACAAGCAACAAAAGGACGGACGTGTCAGGCGTTGCATTCATTATGCACCTGTGCAGCATACACACGGTTGGACAACGTTCGGGCGTGAACATCCATCATCACCATGGGTTGCAACAATGTTCCGACCGATGTCGGGCTTCGTTTGAATCATTGCCGCTTGGACAACATACACTGTCCGGACGACGTCGGGCATGGTATGCCATCACGCCTTGTTGACAAAAACCCGGTTGTACAATGTTGAAGTGGCATTCCAGAATCGCCGGTGAACTGCATCACAAGGATGGAGTGGACATCGAGCGTGAATGCACAAACGTTCTTCTACAACACACACGGTCAACCAAGCGTCGGTGTGGCGTCCATCTCTCTCTTTGTAAGTACACACGGTCGAACAATGTCGGGATGGCATGCCGTCATCACCTTGGACAACTCACACTGACGAACAACATAGGACTTGACAAGCCATTATTGCCCCTTGGACATCACAAAAGATCGACCTTCGGTCTGGCGTGGCAATGCCATCATACCTTGGGCAGCACGGTCGTAATTGTCAGGATTTGTGCACCATCATTGTCCTTTGTCGCAAACACTACGAACGAACGAATTTGAGCATAGGCAATGCTGTGCATGGCACGTGCACTGAACTGCACATACAAGGAATGAACATTTGGCGGGGCCTTCCCACTGGCTGTTTGTTTTGGAAGCACTACCCATTTTTACTTTGTGTCTTTTTAGATGTGATCATCGCCTTTCGAAGCATACACAGTCAATGATGTCAAGCGTTCGCAGAGCGATCATCGCCTTTGGACAACACCAAGAATTGACTCGTATGGCATTTCATGCCTTATCAACCTTGTGCAGCACACACGTTGAAACAACATCATGCGTGACATGCCATCATTCACCCATGGGTTGCACAATTGTCACGATTTCGTGCTTGGTATGATATCATCGCTCTTGTAGAACATACAACTGCTGGATGTAGTCGGGCATGGTATTGCTTCATCACCTTTGGACACCACACAACTCGTACGAAAGTTGAGTGGCATTCCGCATCGCCTTCTTTCGACTGCACACAAGTATGGATTATTGACATCAGGCGTGGAATGCCATTACCTTCCTTCTACAGCTTCCACAACACACAAGGTCAGAAAAACGTCGGCGTTCGATGACATCATTTCCCTAGAAATCAACACCGTTTAGCACATTGGTGTGGCGTGCCCAGCTCGCCTTTGTAAGTACACCGGTCCGAAACAACGTAGTCAATGCTGCCATCATCACTTCTGACAACGCACACTAAAAAACAACATAGGAACCGGGTTGCATCATCGCCCGTTTAAACCAACAGTCCGACTAAGTTAGGCGTGGCATGCCAGCATAATCCTTGGGAAGCACACACACTCGAACGATGATAGGCGTGGCAACCTATCATCGCCCTTGGACAGCACAGACGATAGGACTACATGTAGCGTGGCATACCATCATCACCCTTGGGCAGCACGGTCGGACAAAGTCAGGTGTTGTTGACACCCATTTTGATACCCATCCCATTTTCCTTTCCAACCCACTAAACTTAATTCCCTTCAACCCAAATCAATCCCAAAATTTGCAGGCCCAATTCTCCCTACCCCCAGGCGGCCCATCTCCTTTTCCAATCCCAGGCCCACTTTCGCTTACTCATTCCCAGCCCAAAACCCCTCTTCCACTTCAAAATCTTCAACCCAATTAATTCCCAGTCCCACCCATTACCGTCTGACCCGACCCACGTCTCCCCTTCCTTTCTTCTCCCCTCACACCACGCCATAAACCCAAAAAAGAAAAAAAAATTTCCTAGAAAACAACAGAAACCCAGCACCCACGCGCGACCTCTCCCCAACGGAAACCCCTTCTTCCCCTCACGCGATTCACATCAACAGAAGCCTCCCGCGTCTCCCCACGCTCTCTCCTTCTCCTCTTCTGTCACGCAACCTGTGCAACGGCTTTGGAGTCGTTTCCTTCTGCAAAGCGTATGTACGCACAGGCCTGGCATCAAGGAAGGCTGCAAGCTCGTCCTTGCGATGCGGATTTGCACCACGACGCTCGCTAGTACTAGGATTTCATCTCAACCCTCCACCTCGCCTCAAACTTCCTTCCCGCTCGAATCGTTTCGGATAAGATTTGAGGGTTTTGGGATTTTGAATTAAATGGGCCGAAACTTGTATAACCCATCCCAATTTCGAAACTCTAAATCGTTTTACCATATAAACCCCCACCCTAGACTGAATAAAGGGTTAGAAATTTTGGTTGGAACTTCTATTGGAATTTTTTCGGAGTCGAACATTTTGAGAATGTCTGGTTAAGGATACAGAAGTTTTAATTTTTATATTTTTTTTTAAAAGCTTTCGCGTTTTTTCTTTTTTCTGCTTTGGGTTCTTCTCGTCGGCTGTAAAGACTTATCGTTCCTTGGCTTTCGACGTCCATTCGATGTTTTCGTGTTTCTATTTACGGTGGAATCATCGCCTCTGCTCGCCATTTGTCCACTTTCCCTTCCGCTGGTAATCGACGAGTGTAACACCCCCTGTCCCTCCGGGTATTTCTCTTGTTGTTCTTTGCCGTGTTCCTGTTCGAAAGTGGATTTGTTGCTTGGTATTCTGGAGCTGCTGCTTGTTCGATGTATTAAAATAGTCAAACTTTGGGTTACATGGCCGTCCAAGTAGGTTTTTGGCATCGTTCATTTTTTCTTTTTTTTGTGGATGGTTGTAACGTATCCATATCTTTGTTTGCTTTCCTTTCGTGGTTCTCTTCCCGCCCTCGTATATGAGTTCACGTGGCATGCCGTGTTTGCCGACACTTTATACAGGGTCTATTAGTAAAAATGGTTTTATTTCTTGGTTTGACATTGGTTTAAAAATCTTTTTCCTTTTTCTCTGTTGATTTCCTGGTTTTAGACAATTAACCTAAGTGCGATGTCTGCGAATGTTTCATCTTCTTCGCAGTTTTGATATTGGGCTGTTACGTCCGAGTTGGTTTTTGTTCTGTATCTCTATCACCGGCCGACCCATGACCTTGTTTTCACAATGAGTGGATTTAGGGTTTAGAGTCGATAAATGGTTTCGCTTTTCCGGTAATCTCCTTAATGTTACAAAGTTAGGGTCCTTTTCTGATGATTTGGACTTCACTCAGTTATCTACCAAACCTTCATTAAGAGGCCTTTATCATATTTTTTTTGTCTTGTGATTTCTTTGAACCTCCACTGTCTGATAAGGAAAGCATGATTGTTCTTATTATATAGCAATTTTTCTCGTTTTACTTCTTCCTATATATTATAAGATGAGCTGATCATGTTTGCCTGAAATCCTCATTTAGAGTAATGTCGGGCCTGGTTTTCTGTTATGTCTACTATCATTCTGTAAGGCTTTTGTAGTCCGTTGCTTTCTGCTAAGCCCACTCATTAAACGGAACCCAATTAGGCTTGTTCGATGCCTAATTTTTGGCTCCCGTGATTATTTTTGTTGTGTTTGTGGTTTCTTAACTTATTCCTTTCGAATTATAAGCGAAGCTTAGACTATCTTTGTTCGGGTTGGCTCTCATGCTTATTTGGTCCTGATTAAACTTTGGAGATCTCATTTGATATGGATAGCAAACTTCTTATGTGCACATTAAATTGAAATAGCTTGTTGTCTATGTGGTAGTTTGAGCCACTCTTTTTATTATTTCAGTATGACACAAGATATTTGAATGTCAGCACTTAGCCAATTATTTTCCTCCTTAGGGATGTTTTCATTAATTGACGTTGGTATTGATACGCCTTGCATGTGGACGTTAAGGAATCTCAACGTTATTGGTTCAACTAAACGTTGGATAGTTTGGTTGTTTTCTTTTACTAGAATGTCTTTCAGAGTTGGTATATCTTTATTGTTTATGTTTCAACACGTAAACTCATACTATTTATTTTGTCCATTTGTATGCTAACTCCTTTCTCCCTCGTGCCATGGAACTGTTTTCTCTTAGTCCCATTTGGATTCCCTCCCTCTTTTTGGCATTTTCGAAAGAGCCGTAAAGGCTCATTTCCTTTCAGCGAAACAAAGGCCAAACATATGAGATTCCAAAATTCCTTGAAGATTTGACGAAAATTTGAAGAAGAGGATTAAAGACTTTTTTTTTACTATACGTTATTTTTATGTGTTTTTTTTGTATTTTATTTTGTAATGGGCGTACGCCTTGTTGTTTTATTTTCCTTGAAATTTATTTGTATGTTTAAGACTATGACAGGTACGAAAGAGGAATGATCTAAACCCAAAAGAAACTAAGTGGTTCCAAACTCGTCAATGCGAACAGAACCCGAGTTTGGACCAAAAATCCCTCACTCGATTCATAACTAAAAATTGAAACTTCAAAATGTTTAGAGATTTAAATTTGAAAGTTTCTTAAGTTTAAAGGGTTTATGTAAAATTTAAATTTTAAAAACAAATTGCAATTAGTACAGTTAGTCTTTATAAATCTATATATTTTACTTCATAACAAGGTCCAAAAGAGACCTAAATAAAAGAGTCAAATAAGTTAATCGCCGAAAACCGTAAGTTAGCAGAGTGTTCTTCGGTTCCTTACACCTTCCTAAGAACTAATAAAATCCGAACCCCCTAAAATAATTTTCAAAACAATTTTTTTTTTTTTCTGTTTTAAGTTTTTGTCGAAATTAGTTTTTCTGATTTTTTCTTAAAAATTAAGTGGCGACTCTTAAAAATCGAAAATAAAATAAACTCTTTCCAAAAACAAATTTTTCCATAAAACAAAATGGCGATCCGCTAGGGAAGGAGGATTCTACCCTAAGAACTAACGCTATTTCTAAACTTGTTTATTGTTTAAAATCCTTTAGTGTTTAGAAGTTGCATTTTTTCATGGCATAAATTCCGCCCACGGCAACTAGTTTTGCATTTAGGATAGAAGTTACGGCGGCTTACCCCCCCTACACCCCGACTTCTCTCAGAAAGCCCCAAGAACTCATTTGGAGTGATCGATAAATGGCGGAATGGATGCGGATCATCTCCCGCGTTATTCGTAGCTCCACCCGATGTTGTCCCGCTCGGGTAACCGTCCATTTGGTAAACAAAAATTATGATCAGCCTAGGACGACCCTCAGCCCAGGCGTATGAAGTCCATTTTAAAGTAGAACAACCACCAAAAAATCACGTCTAAGGGTTCGACCTCACGACGCATCATATTATATGACATTCGAATATGTATGTGTGAAAACCAACTTGGGGGTCGGAAAAAAAATCTAATGGGTTTCTGTTTTTTCAGATGGATCATTTCCCAAAATTCAACATGGTCATTTCAGCGCCGCCTCAACTTACAATGTGGCATAACGACCTAGACGGAGATCATAGGCGAACTTTAAACAAATACGTAGGGGCCTTGACCGAGCTAATCAACATGGACAGTTGGACAGAGTTGATCGAGGTGCTCACGGGGTACTGGGACAGACAGATGATGTTCTTCCATTTCGGAACGGCCGAAATTACCCCTACGCTAGAGGAGATAAGGGATTGCATAGACACCGTGGGCACGGGCCTAGAAAGAAGAGCCCGAAATGAGGATGTTTTTTTCCCCAACAAAACTTCATTGAGAACATCCGGATTGGTTTATGCCTAAGAAAAGTACTTCACTATTGTGTCGAGATTCCCCACGTATTCAGGGACTGTACGTCAGATTCGGACACGCGAGTTTTCTATGCCGCATACAATCAGGAATTTAATAATTTCCTACAGGGAGTGGAACGATCTCCGCCCATTGGCGTTTGCCATAGCCTGTTTGGGAACAATGGTAATTCCCTTCCCGCAGGACCGAGCTGAGCTTCAATACCAGGATCTAACGCTCGTCATACGTTGTCAATGGATACGAATCCCAAGGAACACGAAGTACGACTACGTCACTTCCGATCATATTGTCGGACATTATCGATGTTGGGTAGTGCAAAGATGACAACACCGGATTTCCAGGGTTGTATCTGCTCCTCCAATGGTGTATCTCTCCCTTGGCAAAAAATGGTGCTGAAACTCGAGATTGCACACTCTCGAAACAAGAACCAGCCCTCAATGACCTCAATGACTGGCTATTCTAGGCCAGATGAACATGGAGATAAAGAGGGAGAGGGCCAAATTTTCTCCGGTTGAAGAAGAGGACCTCTTATGGATGCTCCCCAGCTTCATCTCCAGTCATTGTGGTCGGAGTCGTAAGTGTGTCCGTGCTTCCCTCTACGCGGCATTGAGGAATCCTCCCTTTACGCGCCATTCCGGTCTTGCGACGTTCGAAGAAAGCATACTGTGCCTAAGAGCATATTATGGGCGCTTATGTGTACGACAATTTAGGGACGACAGTAGTGGACACAACTACAGAGATGCTCAGAGATGAAAAACGTCCAACGCATGGTAAGACACTATCTCCCGCGGATCGATTCACGCTGGTATCGGACGAAGATTCAGCGTGGTTGAAGAGAGATATACAAAATATATCCTTTCAGATTCCACGTAGCTTTCGCAGTGTGACAGACAAGGAGGCCAAAGCATTGGCCGAAATGCGAGAGTTAAAGGAGGAGGCTAATGAGGTCTATGCCAAATTCATAGAGAATCAAGACGCACTCGAGAGATCAAGAGACTGAAGCAGGGGTATGATGTGTTACACAGCTCGATCCAGCAAAAAATCGAGAGAATGCGATACGAGAGTCTGGAAGTCAAAGGGCGTCAAGGTGAAGGTTTCCTGTAGATGCTGAGGTACATGTTCCAACAGCACAAAATCCAAAAAGACGACGACGGAGCAGGACCATCCGGAGCAGCGTAGAGGACATCACCCCTGCGCGGGTTTTTCCTTGTTTGTATTTGCATTATTTTTGCCCCTGCGTGGGCCTGATATTATCGCACTTTCTAAATAGCCCCTGCGTGGGTTTGTTTATTTCCCTTTTTTAACATTTTACTCATTATTAAATATTATTTTGGGGGGAATCATTTATTTGGTTTAAACTCACACGTACATCATTCGAATGCGCTAGGCCTACGCTTTGCACAAAAGGGTCCCCATGCATGATTAGGACGCGATATATGTGTATTTAAATGCTTATGTGTTACGTTGCTCTGAATGAGGATATTGTAAACCCACTCCAAGCCAAAACTCCAAAGAGTATACAGAAGCCACTATTACAAATGTCAGACCAAAATTCCCAAGTCTCAAGTTTCTCACACAAAAAATCCATCTCCCATACCATAAATCCTGAATACCGATCTATCATCTCAGGAAACTTGAATCACCGCTATGGACAAAGGCAAGAACGTCCAGACGGAGCTCACTGAGGAGGAATTGCGAAGAAAGATCGAGCGAGTCACTCAAGAGATTCAGAAGATTAAGGAGAAGGACTTAAAGTAGACATGAACACAACAATCTACAAAGCTGCGGTCACGACGTTGGATGAAGATCTGGCGTCGCAAATAAAGACAAAGAAGGAGGTTGAGATGGAAACTGAAAGCCTAAGAAAAATGTTTAACTTGCTTCTTTTGGAAGTACAAGAAGGAAAGGCGAGAGAGGCAAAGATAGATATTGAGACTGCCGTGTTGTTTGCCAGAAGTGCGGCACTCGACGAGGAATTGGTGACCCATAGCAACTTAAAGGGAGGAAAATATCCCGCCCGTGAACAGGGAGCAGACGACAGTGGTCCCGACCAAGAATCAATTGAGGAGGACGATGAGGAAAGGAATGACGCAGCCACAAGACGAGAAATCGCCAAAATGTTGTCTTCTAGGAATTTGAATGTTGTTTTTCAATTCCCTTGTAATCACAATGAGAGAGTGAATGAAAAGATTTCACCCTAAGACTCGAACTACGTTGGGCCTGAATTCTCCTTGTGAGATACGTAGGTAGCCTTTCTCGACCCAGTCCCTATCGCTGAAAATTTTCATTCTCCTCCGTGTTTCGGAGAGACGAAGATAAGATCAACGAGCATCGCAAAATGGCTGCAAGAATACCATAGCTCAACGTGATTCATCTTTCCCGAGATTGCGCTAAACAATCAAATTCCTCATTCGTGGGTTAAGATATCCTCAAACAAAGCGACTTGTGTGTTTATCTATTTTCTGTGCGATACTATGCATTTTGTACTCCGGATATGCACTAACAAATTTGCCTTTGAGTTCTTTCACCTCTCAGGTACCCTTTTACTGATCTGTGTCAATAAAAGCTGGCAGATCACCCCTACTTCACCAGATCAAAAGGTCCCGCAGATTCTTTCCCTGGACCAAACGCAAGTACAGCCATGGGAGACAACAATGAGGAAGTCCACCTTACAGATGTTGTGGTGGCTCAGCCCACCATGGCAGAGCAAAATGAGCTAATTGCGCAGCTAATGCAGCAGATAGCAGATATGAGGGTAGAGATGCACCGAAGGCAAGATATGCCTCCACTCGGGTTTAGCCCCAACTTTATCGACGCAAGACAACCTACGTACTTCCCCTCGTCCAACTTGTATCCTACTCAGCACCGTCCATCGACACCCGTGCACAACCCGTCTGGGGTAGATATGACAACCCAAAACCCCCAATACGCATCAGTCTCCTATCAACCCTCACCAGCTTTCTGTACAATCCCTCCATACTGCTCCACACCCCCAAAATCTCAACAAGCCCCCCCAACCTACCCCAAAATAAGCCAAAATTTGTCCGCTTTTAAACCCTCTTTACCCACCGTACCCATTTGACCCAATACCACTCCCCAAAATATCCACAATTATCAAAATCGCACAAACGGCCGATCCTTCCACAGCTCCAACGCCTCCCAAAGAAACCAACCTTCAATTCCTGTCCCCAGCGTCCCGGCCGGAGCATGAGGTGCCACGGGTTCCGATTGGCCATACGAGGAGCAAGAAAGGAGTTGGAGGGTGAGGGGAATAAACAAAGGTAGACATAAAGGAAGAGATCTATATAAGGCATGAATAATTGCAATGTACTCCAACGTCCTTGGTTAGAGCTTAACGAAGAACTTGCATCCCCTCAACTGTGAAACCTTACCTGAGGGTTCAAGATCCCCTGAAGTTTGTCCTTAGGAGGGGTGGCAACCCATGGCAAAGCACTTGACGAGCATACTGTGACCCCATCCTGGGAGTTGGGCAACGATTGAAGCCTTGCTGTGAGGTTAGTTCAGGCCGGGTCTGAGCGCTTAAGCCCTGGATGGGTCCCGTTTGCACCAACGCGACAATGTCCATTTGGAGCGCTTGGATACAGCTATTGTCAATCGAGATCTTTCGTACAACGTTGAGAATAGTCCGTGATCGTACACACATTGGAGAACGTGAAGAGAACCCACAGCAAGCTATCGAGAAGTCGGCGTACAGATGGACGAAAGAGGCAGCAAGGTGAGGCCATTCGACTTACTGCGAAGAGATTGTTGGAGGTGTATCCACGGTGCAGAATCCCTTAACTACAAAACCGAATATCTTATAATCGAGTGCCAATTCGCCGAGATATCAAAAGTGGGTGAGACATCGAAGATTGCCTGAAGTCGAGGAAGATAGCCCCTAGTGTCTGCAATCGCCTGGGTCTTCGGTGGTAGGAAGAGAGAGAGGCAGGTTGCCCTATCTCATACGGGGGCAGAAGGCCGCCAAGACACATGCCCCCACTTCCTCAAGACTGCTCCAACCTCCATCAAAGTCTTATCAAGCCTATCGTCCACAATCCAATTATTATGCCCCCACTACAACACTACGCCCGGCCCCACTTTATCAAGATGCCCTACGTTTTGTCGGATCACATCCACCCACCCCCAATTCCCAAAATTTGCCCTCCGTATATCCAAATTACCCCCCAAGCTATCAGGTCCCTCGTCCCTTACCAGAATGCCGCTCCCATGAGCTAATGTACAGCCAAGCTAATGAGCACTCCCCTACATATCAATACAAACTCTAGAATATCAACTCCCCTCCCCTACCAAGCTCCATTACAACTACCAACAAATCCGTACCCAGAAACCCAAGCTCACACTCCAAATGCCTGCAGTTATCGACAGTCCTCCCCCTCAGCAGAGCTGCGGTATGAATCCCTCTCTCCCTACTCCCGCTCCCCAGGTTGAGAAGAGCCCTCCAGAAGCTTCCCGCATTGGCTAAGCAGAACTAATTGTTCGGACAAGATTATCTTCGGTCGGATACTCACCTGAGGGGTCCCAGCCCGTTGATGTTCAAATTCAAGATTCTACGACCCGGAGCAGATATGGGCTATCATTCAACAGTGTTAGAACATGTATACAGAAGACTGTATCAATCTAATGACAGATCCACTGCTTGATTGACCAGAAGTGGTCGCACCTCATCCTGCGGCGCCAAACGCTCCAACACAATCAGTTGCAAACTCATGGGCGGTGTGACATGCAACATGATGAAACTAACGAGATGAGCGTGGAAACCAATAGATTACTCAACTCCTGTTGTTCAGATTGACTTGGAACGGATGTCTCTCTCTTTGGAGCTCAGGGAAAGGGAGCAGTTCGGTGCATTCTGACACCTGGTAAAGTTTTTTGTTGCCTGGGTCCCTACAAAGACTCTCACCCAAACAAGTTTTTGTTATATAAACGGCTGTGGGCTCCAAGCTGACTGATCTGGCATTGTTACACTCCTGACGAGCTTGCTCTCGAGGACAAGAAAGATCATCCCAAAGACCGCCAGCTAAGCGAGCTGAGAGTTCTGGGGCGAACCATCCCAAGACTACTCCATTGTCACGCAGTATTGGAGCTACGCCAGCCCAGTTCTGTGTGGGCCCCTATCTGATGAGCTCCTGGTCCCCACAACAGTCCTTTGCAAGAACGCCCTGAATGACACTATGTTTTCCCCTCAGGTACGAGCAAGCTACAATTTAGCTGGTATGATTCAACCAATCAATTTCGGGACAAACCGTATCATTGTCTGCAATGATGAATTGCCGGCCGAAGGGAGGCCCAACAACTCTACACAATCATCGTGATTGCCGCGGAAGATTCGTAATCTTGTTTGGGTAATTACGGATTTGCCTGTATATATCCCTTCTCCACATTAGCCGCTGAGGTGTAGACCTCGGAAAGTTGGAGCCACACCAGGTCAATGTGAGAATTCGTGGTGTGCAGAGAGACAATTTAGAGAGGTAAACTTTACCATCCAATTGCCTCGCGGAAGTTCTGGCAAAGTTCCAGTGTGTTGGTATATCGCCAGCCAGCATACCTCCTTTGGGAAGGCCATTCATTCCCCACATTGAATGGAGCCGTCCCCACACTCTCCCCAAGTAATGGGACGAGTATTAAGAAGAACTAGTTATTCAGGGTGAAAGGGTCCACTAGGCAGCAGGTGCCTGTCTTAGATACAAAACGTCGACAAAGTTTGGAATTTCTAAACAACGGTGGAGCTTGTAAACGCACCGAGATTAGGGCTTTGGCCTGGAACTCCCATGCCGCCATTGTACAGCATGACGCCACGTTAATTCTTCAGAGCGGATTCGAACCAGGTTTTATGGATTGGGACAAATTTCCAAGGGAATCATCAAGCAGTCGCATCCTTGCTCGGATCAAAGTATGTTTGGGGTTTTCCCACAGATTAATGAATGGAAGATCAAGGACGGGATCAAGACGTTTGACTCATCCGATCCCACATCTCTATCAATCCTTTCTAGTCGGGCGAGCATGCCGAACCTGAAGATGCGTGGAGGAATCTGTGACCATTTTCAAGGATATCAATGCTATCAAATCGATGGAGGAGGCTCGAGCCCTGGCATTCTTGTGTTGCACCTGGGAGATGCTGCACTTGGACGTCCACCAGCCAATCCTATGTCCCCAACTCGTGGTAGAAAGAACTATTTTGGTGCAATACTCAAATCGGGTGGTTCGTCGCGAAGATGCCGAACCCAACCATTTCTGTCATTTTTCTTGATTTTGAATTTTTGAAGTGATGTTTACAGCGAAAGTCCCTGTGTGCCATGCAACCCAATTTTGAATTTTGTTATTTTAATGAGGCCTCCTAATTTTGACTTGTTTATTTACGGACTTGTTCTCTTTTACATTCCTACTATTGTCCTGTTTATGATTTCCATTACGCTAAGTTACAACCTGGCCAATGTCATGTCATCTCACTGGCTTAGGCAAAATGAGGGCATGACGACGAGTCAAACGGCCAACGATGAAGAAAGGGGCAACCATGACGATGTGGTGAAAACAGATTATTGACTTTCGAGAATCAACTAAACGAATCTGGAGGAAACAAGACGGTGAATTTGGGAGATATACGATTTGTCAATGAGGTTAGATCACGCACTATCCTTAATGAAAACTCAGATAGGAGATCCTGTTCATCTTCTTGCGAATACAGTGGATGTGCTCGTTTGGGAGTCGGTGACATGGCAGGGGTTGAGTACTGATGTCGTGTTCCTCATAAGCTGCCTTCACACAGGGTTTGAGCCCGTAAAACAAGACTCGGAAATTTCCAGCTGAAGTGGGAATTGAAGATCAAAGGAAGAAATCCCAATCGATAGAGTCTCGATTTGTGAAGTAACACAATATCAACATGGTTTGACCAATGTTCGTTCCCGGTCGCTACGAGATGAATTAGGCCTTTGTGTTGATTACAGAGATCTCAACAAAGCTATCCAAAGGATATTTTCCGTTGGCATATATCCATATTTTGATTGACACTGTACCAAAGGTGCACATTAGATGCAGTCATTTGTGGATTGTTACGTCCGGATCACACCAAATTATTGATGGATGAAGAAGACACACCCGAGAAAAAATGGCATTAATCATACCTTGGGGTGTGTATCACTACAAGGGTAATGCCGTTTCGGCCTCAAGAAACGCTGGTGGCTACTTACCATGAGAGCCATGCCGACTAGATTCCATGTACATGATTACAGGAAATTGAAGTGTAATGGACGACTCATAATCAATCCCGCTCGAGTTCGCATCATTTTGACACACCTGAGGAATTCTTTGAACGTTTGGCGTCGGTACAACTGAATCCTAATCACACCAAATGTGCTTTTGAGATCCTAGCTGGAAGTTGTTTGGGTTCATAGTCAGTCAAGAGGCTATTGAGATCGACCCTTCCAAGATTACGCATTCAAAGTTTTACTTCCGCGAAAAATGAGAAACGAGGGATGAGTATTTTCTTTAAAGGTTAACTATATCAGCCGTTTAAATAGCACATTCGACAGTGTATGTTGAGCCTAATTTTCAGGTTGCCTTGAGAAAGACGCCCCGACATATTGGACTGGGAGCTGTCATATGCTCAGACGGCTATCAAGGGCTTTTGTCTAACATAACCCGCCCGTATTGGTTCCTCCGCGAGAAGGGAGCCGTTTTTGCCTTGTATTTGTCCATGTTTCGTGATATGCCTTTGGATGTGTACTTGTTCGACAAATGACGAGACCACAGGGAGAAGGAAAGGGTATTACTACATAAGCACGATTTACTCCGTCAATCTCGCTACACTTTGCTGGAGACACATGTTGTGATCTGACGTGGTTTTTTTCCCAGACGATGTAGACACTATTGTCATCATATACTACATATGTATCTCCATATGGCTCCGTTGCAGTCACAATCTTCCAGAAACTATGCCGACTGGAAAGTTAGCTTAATGGCAACTGCTATTAGCGAGTTTGATATCGTGATAATGTGACTCGAAGCATGATGCAAGCTTTGGCTGATCATCTTGCGTAAAATCATGCCGTTGACAGAATATGAACAACTAAAGACTTTTTTCACGCTGAAAAAGTGTCATTTGTGGGTGGAAGATATTCTATGCAGCTATCCGGTTTGAATTATTCTTCGCGGAGCGGCAAATTCACCAGGGTAAAGGGTTGGAGATCTTGGTATCGAATCCGGTCCAGCACTAAAACACAGGACACAACACAATCGAGACAACACAATGGAAGCTTTTCCCCCCCCCTATGGCGTCTATAAACTGTGATTCAATGACACAAAACAACCTGGCTGAGACTAAGCTTGCATTCTTAGTTTCAATGGCCTTGACATGAATTTTTATTATCGAGTTACTGGTTTATTGAGATTCGACCTCTTGAAACATCAGGTTCAAATAAAAAGAAAAAAATGGACTTTGCAGCCCCCGAGATCGTACCTTTGCGTACAATATGTGCAAAGCTGGGGTAAAAGTTTCGCATAGATCGAGTTCAGACATACTCCGAATACAGCAATGAATTCAAGATGTATGCGCTCACTATCCTTCATGATTCAAATAACCTCCGGAATCCTGATTACAAATCGAACGACCCGCGGGGTATAGAATTTTTTGAAAGGAACATCCAGTCATTGTTCACATGTTTGAATCAAACCATGAGTTTGCCTTGGATTTCGACATAAAGAGGTACTTGGAGTCTGGACATAATCCAGAAGACGCTACTCTACCATCAAAAGAATTCGATACGTTGTATGAATCTCAATTTATTCTGAGGGAAGTCCATTTATAAGGGCTCAAGATTTGGGTCTTTTAGATGTGTAGACCTGCTGAAGATGAGGCTCATTGAACGCTACATGCTTGAGTTTGCTGTACGCACATGTAAAATGGACTTACCCTTGCACGAAGGTTCTTCGCGCTGGTTATTTCTGGATACATGGTGAATGAAGGTTTGCAATTCGATACAAAATGCCCCAATGTCAAGTGCATCCACGGTGATCTGATACGGGTGCCCACCGTCACGACTATGTTGGTTCACCTTTGGCCATTTGTATCTTTGGGGAATGCGTCATGGGACTATATAGCCGTCCCGCTTCAATGGACACAGGATTCTTTTGTTTGCCATTGATTAATTTCATCCATGTGGGTTGAAGCAGCAGCATCTTACAAATCGATCACCAAGGAAAAGTGGTGGCCATTTTGTCAGCACGATCTGATCTGCATCTTTGGGGTTCCAGAATCCATCATTCTGATAACGGTGCAATCTCCTTAGGTCACCCTGATGAAAGAGATTGCAAAAAACTTAAGATTATTCTCGAAGTCACTGCTTATCGCCATCGATGACGGGAGTTGTAGAGGACGCGAACACGAATATCCAAGAAGATTTTGAGGAAATGATTGACAACCAGCGGGGTTGGCATGAAATGTTGGCATAATCCTCTACTGGGTTTAGTCGATATGACTGTCAATAAAAACTCGCTGGGGCACTCCTACCTTGCTGATATTACGGAACAGAGCAGTCGTTCACTGTTGCAAGTCGAGATCCGTCGTGAGGGATCATCTAAGAAGCCGAAATTAAGTCTCTCCGAATGGTAGTAAGTAGGATTGATCAACTATATTCTGATTGATGAGAAGAGTAATGCCTCGCCGTTGCCATTGCCCGTTGTATAGACCACGAGAATGACTTCGCCGCTTTCCAGAAAAGAGTAAAGCCCAAATTTTGAAAGTTGGTCCTTGTCCTAGCGTATTTTTCCTCATCAATACGAAGTATAGTAGGAAGTCGTCGCCTGCCACACTGGACCAAACTGTCCCTACAGGTTCTTAACGTAACTATCTGAGGTGCTTTCGTATTGTCAGAAATGGATAGGGTCACTATCTGCCCAGCCTATCAACACCGAGACGCTGTTCACAGATATACTAATGCGTGACGTTTCGCTTTCATTTTTCCTATATTTACGTGTAATCGCTTTTGTTTGTTTTGGTCATGTTGTTCAATATTAATTATTATTCACCTTCCTTGTAACGAACTACCACTACTGTCTGACTAAATTTTCGAGAACGAGAATACGTCAGGCGGCCCTAATGTCGGCGCGGGCGTCACCCCTTTACCTCCCTTTATTATTTCTTTGTAATCTGAACTACGTTCGACCTGAATCTCAAGAATTGAGATTCCGTAGGCGGCCTTTGTCGGCTCGGTCGTTTCTTTAGTATAAATTTTATTCTATTAACCTTTGGGGGAATACGTTGACCTGATTCCTGCCTCACGGTATACATAGGCGCCACAGGGCTCGTTCTATTCAGCGTAATTCTATTTCCTCCCCCACTTACATCGACAGGACAAATTTTGAGAGGGCACTCACTTTCACAGAGGAACCTTTTTCTGGCGCCAAGCCGCACTCAAACTACGGACCATTCGTGATCTTACACTGGGAACACAGATCTTTTGAGAGGAGCTCAAAATTTCGCGATCTTTTTGGTTACACGGAAAGATAATCATATTAAACTGGACAGAACATTGAGTGATAGCCTCAAAGTATGTTACGCGGGTCCCTCCCTGCAGTCCAGAGTCCTTTAACTCTCCAGCGCAACTCGAGTGTTAGCTTCCAAAAGAGCTCAGTATAGCCTTATATCATGACTGTAGTGACTTTTTCAGATTGCTATTTCTTAATTTCTTGTTTTTCTTAAAATCAACCCTTTTATGTTTTAATATGTTTTGTGCATAAGATACTTTATTATCTATCAATAGTCTGGAATCGGGAATCAACCGGAGATACAAGACAAGGACGAACAACCGAAGGGATCGCAAAGATCATATGTTTAAAAAAACTGACAATTTTTCCTGTGGATGCATTTTATAATTCTTTGCTTTGGAATCGGGCTGCCCGAATTCTTCCGACTGATGAATACAGGAAGCTCTCAAAGAGGAGAAAACTATCTCAAACAGTGATTTACTGAAGCGGAGGCATTTCATATCGTTTTTTCAAGATGCTTGTGATGTGTTTGTTTTATTCAGCCATTCCGGGACGATATCATCTAAAAGAAGTGTCTAGCAGATTCAAAGTGAATCAAACAGGATCTCAACGAGGCATTATCGCATTCCTGTAGCGGACGCTATTTTGATCACGAGTAATTATTGTCAATCAAGAAGATCTTACCTCAGAAGAGAACAGTTGCTCTTATTAATTCCTATCATTATCGATCAGTTGGTTTCGATATTTCTTGAAGATCGTCTTGGCCGTGTTATCCGCGGAGGAGATATAAAATTAATGCACGCGGAGATCATTTCATTGCCAATGATATCATGCCTCGCGTTAATCATGCATCGCGATCTCATTCTAGGAATCCATGCATCGCGGAAATCAGCATTGCAGAATCATGCATTGCGGAAATCCTCATTGCGGAATCATGCTAGCGCTTCATACACTGAAGGAATCATCCTAGCCGAGTTTTTGGAATGTATATCAGATGAAAGATTTCAAATGTCTCGTCAAATTTATGACATGCGAGCAGAATTTTATACCCCTCGCTGGAATTTGCGCATCGAGAAGATCCATGCCTCGTTTAAAATCAATCATCACGGAAAGTCATGCATTGCAGAAAAACATGCATTTCAGTCAACGATTATGCACGCGATAAGATTTCGGTGCCTCGTACAAAATTATTCATCGCGAGACAAGATTTATGCCTCGCTTAAAGATTTAGAACAACGACACGATCTTCCATGCCTCTCAAAATTTATACATTGCGAGAATACCCCTGCCTCTTCGAAATCATTAGCATCGGGGAAAAGTCTGCCTTGCGAAAATCCATGCTTTGCGAGTCAAATACCAATAAGCCCTACGAGAAGAATTGATGCTCATCGAACTTTGACATCGGCGGTAAGATATGATCCTCGCCTGAAAGTTATGCATCGCGAGAAGATGCATATCTCGCAGGAATTTTACTTTATCAGTGGGATATATTTATGGCCCCGCAAGAGTACATACCGGATAAGAAAGAGCAATTTTATCCAATCCGGCCTCAACACGCATCTTTTAATTTTGATGAAAAATAATATCAGGCAAGGATGCCTCAAGATAGCGACAAACGAGCATCATATGCTGAGTGTTTATTTAATTTTATTTCGACATCAATTATAGAGTACATTGAATATTATATCGCAGACACGACAGCATAAGATTTATTTTCTGGAGTCACCGATCGAAGTCGACCGTCCGATATTGAGGAGAACTGAAGTGTCAACAGGGTAAAAGAACTTGTCTCCCGTCCTACATTTACATTTTTTAAAATAGGTGAGACGCAGTTTGTCTCGTATTTGTTATAGAGCATCCCAAAGGATGAATTCTCCAAAACCACAGTTGCGGCGACATAAAAAAGGATCCGCACACGTGAACCTTTTCTTACCGAACTGGACCATGTCCGAAAAGGGAATGTATCAACCCTTAGGACGGAGCATAGGAGCGACTTCCACCACATCGAACCACCCTCTCGAGGCATGTTGGTCTTCTTTAGTTCTGTCCAATTTTCGTCTCGTAATCCGGAAGTTTTGATTTATCGGAAGAAGTTTCATCTGGTGAACTCCCAACTTTGGAAATTATGTCCGTGTAATTTCTTAATTATGTTGTTGATCACACACCATTCATGGTTAAGAGGTTACAAGCCATCTTTCTTCATCTCGTCTTTTCTTCACTTATATCCAAAACCAAGGCTATCTAACATAATTTATTTCCTTTTCCACCGGTTGGTCGAACTACACATCCGATTCCGAGTCTAAGGATATTTATGTGGGTTCAATGTCGAAAATTCGGCTGTTTCACATTCCCTCCCTAATTCTATTCTTGATCATTTCGAGAACGTTCATATTCGGTATGGAGGTGGCTTTTGATTCCGTTTCGAATCATGTCGGTTATCGAGCTTTGGCGAACTACAGTGGCCCTGATTATCATATAGCCTGAGTTGTAGGAACCCTTTTCAAGGATCCGTCCAAATTCCTAAAACCCTTCTCAATCCGTTTCCGGTATAAAATAATGGTTTGGTAAAATTGCTTGTCACTTCATTTTCCTAGATTGCGTGCATCAAGTCCACGTGAATGAGGGCCAGGCAGTTGACACCACATTTTGCATCCCATCCCCTTTTCCTTTGCAACCCACTAACCTTATTTACCTTCAACCCACATCAATCCCCTCATTTACAAGCCCCAATTCTCCTACCACCCCGTGGGCCCATCTCCTTTTCCGAATCCAGGCCCCCTTCTTCGTTTACTCTTTTCCAACCCACACCCCTCTTCACTTCAATATTCAACCCACTTAATTCCAGCCCCCCTACGTAAACCACGACCCACTTCTCCCCTTCCTTTATTCTCCCCTCACACCACGCCAGAAACCCAGAAAAGAACAAAAAAAAATCCCAGAAAACAACAGAAACCAAGAACCCACGCGCGAACTCCCCCCAATGGAAACCCCTTCTTTCCCTCACGCGATTCACATCAACAAAAGCCGCCCGCGTCTCCCCACACTCTCTCCTTCTCCTTCTCTCTCATGCGACCTGTGCAATCGCTTTGGAGCCATTTCCTTCTGCAAAGCGTATGTACGCGTCGGCTTATCGCAAGGAAGCACAGCTACGTACCTTGCGATGCTGGATTTGCGCACGACGATCGCTAGTATACAATTTTCATCTCACCCTTACCCTCCACCTCACCTCAACTTTTTCCCGCTCGAATCGTTTCGATAGATTTGAGGGTTTTGGGATTTTAATCTAAATATGGGCCTAACTCGTACACGCCTACCTAATTTTGGAAACCCTGCATCGTTTTCGTATGTAATACCCCCCCCACCCCCGACGAATAAGGGTTAGAAATTATTCGCGTTGGAACTTCTATTGAATTTTTTTCGTATGTCGAACTCCTGGGAGAATGTCTGGTTAAGGATACAGAATGTTTTTTTTTTTAAAATCTTTCGCGTATTTGTTCTGCTTGGGTATCCCTTCCTCTGTCCGTTTAGAATAACGACTCGATTCCTTGGCTTCCGAATCATTCGGGTTGTTCTGTTTTTCTATTTACGGTGGAAGTGCGTCGCCTGTCTCGTCCATGTCCCGTTCCGCTTCTATCGAGAGGTACCCACCCCACCCCCTGTTCTCTATTATTTCTCCGTGTTTCTCGTGTTTTGGTTTCGAAAGTGGATTTTGTTTTGCTTGGTAATCTTGATGCCTGGTGCTATGTCGAATGTATTACAATAGTCAAACCTTTGGGTATAGTATGGCCTGTCCCATGTTTTGTTCTCAATCATTCAGGTTTTTTTTCTTTTGTTGTTGCGAGGAGTTGGACTTCCATATCTTTGTTTGCCGTTTTTCGTCTTCTTCACTTCCTTTCCTGCCTCTCGTACTCTGAATTAACACTAATGGTATGCCGTGATTTGTCTGACACTTATACCGGGTCTATTAGAAAATGTTTGTTTTCTTTGGTTCGACATCGTGTTTGAATCTTTTTCTCTGTTGAGTTATGGTTTAGACAATAAGCCTAAGGCGATGTCCTGTGATTGTTCATCTTCAAAGTTGATATTGGCTTTACGTCTGTTGGTTTCTGGTTCTGTCAGCTCTAGCCGGTCCGAAACCCCTGACCATGTTTCAGGAATGATTTGGGTTTCAGTAGGAGAAATGGTTTCGCTTGTCCTTAAATCTCTGAATGTTGCAGTTGGGTCTCTTTCTGATACGACTTAGACTCACCTCGTTAACTCTCAAACCTTTTCAGTAGGTCTGTATGTCGCAATGTTTTTTTTGTGATATTCTCTTGAACCTTCTAATAAGGAAAGCATGCATGGTTCTTATTATTAGGATTATTCTCGTTTTACCTTCTCTATATGATCAAATGAGCTGATGCTTGGCTGCTCGAAATCTCATTCAAAGTCATTTAGGACTGGTCTTTGCTTGTCTGTTATGTCTACTATCATCTTTATGAGGCTTTGGTAGTCTGTGCTGTTCTTCTAGCCACCTCATTACGGAACACCCATTAGGCTTGTTCGATGCCTCTTTGTCTCCTTTGGTTTTTTTTGTGTCTTCTGTTATTGCTTTCGAATGATATCGAGCTTAGACTATCTTTGGTTGCGTGTTGGAATCTCTCATTCTAGTTTGGTCTGATTTTATCCTTTTGCGATCGCATTTGATATTGATAAACTTCTTATTGTGCACTTAAGATGAATAGCATAGTTTCTTATTGTAGTTTTGAGGCCACTGTTTTATTTATTCAGATATGACAACCCAGAATTTGAATTCAACTATCCTATTTATTTTCCTTGGGGATGTTTTCATTATTGCGTGTGGTAATTGATATAACCTTGCATGTTGGATTAGGACTATAATGTTAGTGATGTTGCTAATCTTGGATATTTTGGTTTGGTCTAGTGTCCTTTAGAGTTATATCTTTATTTGTTATGTTTTTCACACGTAAACTCTCTATTATGTTGTCGTTTTGTATGCTAACTCCTTTCTCCTCTTGCATGGAACTTTTCTCCACTCGAGTACATTGTGATTCCCCTCCTCTTTGGGCATTATTCTGAAGAGCCTAAAGGCTCATTTCTTTCATCGAACTCAAGCAAACTACGATATTCAAAATTCTTGGAGCTTGAGAATTCGAAGAGTGGATTCGAAGCGTTTTTTTTTTAACCTTTATTTTTATTATTTATTTTTGTAGTTTATTTGTAATGTGCATCAGCCTTGTTGTTTAATTTTCTTGAAATTTATTTGTATGTTGAGACTAGGACATGTCGCGAAGAGAATGGGTCAACAACCCCAAGAAAACAAGGTGGGCATCCACAAACTCGGTCCAGGGCGAATATAACCCGATTTTTTGGACACCACAATCCCTCTTCTCTCTCTCTCTCATTTTATTATTCATTTATATGTTTTTCTTAAATGTCGTTAGCTTAGGATTGGAAGACTCCAAACCCCCATCGAATGCCTTCTATTTTGTCAAGATTCATAACTAAAAATTGAAATTTCAAAATGATTAGAGACTTAAATTTGAAAGTTCCTTAAGTTTAAAGGGTTTATGTAAAATCTAAATTTTAAAAACAAATTGCAAATTAGTAAAGTTCGTCTATATAAAATCTATATAAATTTAACTTCATAACAAAGGTTCGCAAAGTAATAAATAAATAGTCCAATAAGTTAATTCACCGGAAACGGTAAGAGTAGTCGGCGTGTCTTAGTTGCCTACACCTTCCTAAGACACTAATAGAATCCCAACCCCCTAAATATTTCAAAACAATTTTTTCTTATTTAAGTTGTTTTGGAAATAGTTTTTTTGATTTTCTTAACTTAGTGGCCAACATCCACAAATCGAATAAGACAAACTCTTTCCGACAAAGTTTTTGATAAAACAGGTGTGGCATTCCAATCAGCACCCTATGTGAAGAACAACCTCGGACGACGTCAGGCATTAACATGCCCATCATCTCCCTTAAGAAGAAACACACGTTACAACGACGTCAGGTGTTTCATGCCATCATCCCGCCCTGGAAACATACATTCTCAAGATGCTCCTGGAATGGAATGCCATTTTGCCGTTGGACAACTAACGTCGCGGACTAGTCAGGTGTGGAATGCCTTCATTGCGCTTGGAATCAACACACAATATGGACCAATGTCTGGTGTGGCATGCCATCTCGCCCTTGACACTCATATCCCACAGGGTTAGACGATGTCCGGGCGTGGTAAGGCCATCATCCCCCATGGAATCAAACACATTGGACGATGTCACACTTGTTATGATCGTCATCGCCCTTTGGCCCTCCACCACCCCTCGGAACACGCCGTGCGTTCCATCCATCATTGTATTCTTGGGCAGCTCACACGGTGGGACGACATCAAGTCGTGACATGCATCATTGCCCTTGGACCACACAAAAGGTCGTACGACGTCAGGCATGCACTGTTGTCATCGTTCATTCTTGGTTCGTCAAACATTGACGTTCTCTTCTCCGGTCGAGCGTGGCTATCGAAGCACAGTCTTTTAGGACGCGTGGTCATACAACATCCGGGCGTGGCATCCATCATCACCACTTGTTAAGCACAAATGATCGTATGACGTCGTACATGACCATGCTCATCGCCCTTGAGCAGGGAGCACACGTTCGAACAATTTACGGGCGGGCATGCCCCCCTTTCCATCGCCCCTTGTACAACATCGACGGTCGGACGACGTCGGCCTGGCTGGCCATTTTTTCCCTGAACCAGATACAACTGTCGGACAACATTGGGTGTGGATTGCCATCGTATCGTCCCTTGGACCAACATACATGGGTCAACGTCGTCAGGCCTGGAATGCCAATTTTTACCCGTGGACCATAAACGTCGGACTACAGTGGACGTGCATCCATACATTCGCCCTTCGAATGAACTATAGGTTGGCCACTTTCGGGGCAGTGCATGACAATACTCCACCGTTGACAACATACTTGGGTCAGACTACGTCTGGCTTGCATGCTATCGTCACCTTCGCACAGCATACACTTTTGACGATGTCAATCGGTTTGCCATGCATTCATTGCCCCTTAGTCAACGCACACGCTTGAGACAACATCGAGCTCTACATGCCCGTCATTCAGCCTTGGACAGCACACCACGCGGTCGCCTACGTCGGGCGTGACATTCATCATTATCGTGGAGTAGCACATCCGTATTTGAGATCGGGAGCGTGAATGTTGTCAATTCCCCTTGGTCGCACACCGGACGATGCCTGAGTATGGCATGCCAATGACATGGACCTTGGACGGACTGCCATATGGTTGGAGGACGACATCCCGTGGCTATGCCCACGTGGACCTTGGGCAGAATGCACTGTCGTACAACATAGGGCGTTACATCCATCATCTCCCTTGAAACATACACTTTCGATGACGTTACGCATGGCATGTCCATCTCCTCCTGTGGAAGCGAACACATGTTGTACGACTTGAAGTGGCATGCCATCATCTCCTTTGGACTGCCCCAGTACGTGTGACAGTCCGGGCGTGGAATGCCTTATCTTCTCCTTCGGCTAGCACACCTTCAGCAATAATATCTAGCGTTGAGGACATAACTTCCCTAGGGTGTCTATATCGGTGTGTCATGCCAATCCTGTCGCCTTTGGTAAGTACGACGGTCGAAGACGCACGTCGTACATGAATGCCATCATCCGCCATTGTACAATGTAACTTACGAACAGCATCAAACTGGCAAACCCATTCGCCTTTTAATAGGCACATCTCGCTTGACGACGGAGGTGTTCATGCCACGATGATCCTGGGCAGCTACAAACGGTCTAACGATGGTTAGTGTGGCAACCATCATCTGCCCTTGGCAACCACCACATCGGTATACGGTCGGTGTGGCTGAAATCATGTCCCTGGAGCAACACGGTCGTACACGCCTGGCGTTGCATGGCACTCTCACCCTTGTGAAGCCAAATGGTCCACGATGTCGGGCCTGACATGGACATCATCTTTATTGTAGCATTTCACATGTCATTGAACACCGCCGTTGTGGCATACTCACATCGCCCTTGGAACCAGACAAGGTCGGAAGACATCGGCGTGGAATGCCATTCTTTGGTCGTTGGACAACTACAACGGTCGAGACTACGTCAGGCTTGGCACACCATTCCATACCCCTTGATGAACACATGGTCGACACAATGTCTAGTGTTCAATGCCTCACGGCCATTAGAGTACATACCGGGCTAATACCGATTAGGGCGTGGTCTGCCATCATCCCTTTGCGACAGCATACCACGGTATAACACGTCGCGGATGTCATGAAATCATCTCCAGTGGGCACCAAATTGCTTGAGAAAACGTCAGAGCGTCACATCCATCATGTCTTTGGACAACACACAATGACGCCCTGATATCACGCGTGTCATCCATCTCTTCCTTGAACTCAACACTGTTGATGACGCTAAGGCTTGATATGCTAGCAATGGTCTTTGGCAGCACACCTCGGTTGAATTACTACGAAGCCATGGCAGCTATCATCGCCCTTGGACAGCAACACATGACTCGATCTACATGTGTGCCGTGGAAAAATCATCATCGCCCTTGGAGACCACGACATACACCTCGGGGCCGACATTGCCATCATTATCTTTCGAAGCACACACGTCCGTAGGACGTCGTACTTGACATTTCATCATCGCCCTTGAGCGCGCAACATTCGAATACTATTTTGGGTGTGTCATTCTATCATCCGCCCTTTCCACAAAAAATCACGGTCAGAAAACTCAGTAGTGCAATGCCATTTTTCTCTTGCACACATACCGTTGGACTATATCGGGCATGCAAGCCCATTATCGCCCTTGGAATGACACAACACAAAACCGACCCGGTCTGACATGTCGGGTGTGGAATGCCAAGATCGCCCTGGACAAATACACCTGTTAAAACGACGCGAGCACAGGCATGCAATTCATCTCCCTCGACAGCAACCTTTCGGACGAAGTCAGCGTGCCATGCATCATCCGCCGGTTGGTGCAAACACATCGGCCGTAAAATTTCGAGTGTTACATTAGCAATTTTGCCTTGGTTAAATGCACGTCGGACCTAACGGAGGCTTGACATGCTATCATTGCCCTTGGACAGCACAAAAGGTCCGTACGACGTCAGGCATGGCATGATATCATCACCCTTGGTCATCAAAGCAACTGACGATATACGTGTTGGCGTGGCATTGCAAGCATCGCCGTTTGGGCCCCTGGTCAATACAACATCGTGCGTGGCACCATGCCATCATCACCCTGTGAACACAACCTATCGTACGACGTCGTAACATGACACATGCGATCATCGCCCTTGAGCAGTGCACGCGTTCGAGCAATGTCGCTGGGCAATTCCATCATCGTCCCTTGGCAACATACAATTGTCGGAAACGCGGCCTGGACATGCCCATTTTTACCCTTGGACAACATAATGGTCGTATTCATTGGGCGTGGCATGCCATAATCGCCCTTGGAAAGAATATAAGGTTGGACAATGTTGGCGTTGGCAATGCCATTATCGCCCTTTGGCAGCATAAACTTGTTTCATACGATGTTGGGCATGCATGCCATCGTTAACCCTCGGACAGCATAAATTTTTTGGATTGATGTCAAGGCGCCCTTCATTCATCCCCTTGTCAACTGCACACACTTGGACACAGCGAGCGCTGACATGCCGTCCATTCACCTTGGACAACACACAACCGGGTGCGGGACTACATCGGGTGTGACATTCCAATCGTTGTTCGTTGGATGCCAAAGGTCCTTAGAGATTGGGCGTTGAATGTTATCATTTCACTGTCATCCCATCATACACGACTATTGACGTCGAGTTGTCATGCCAGCATGACCTTGTACTTCACATAGGTGTTGTCCGACATCCGGCGGTGGCATCCCCACATGGACTTTGGGCAAATTCACTGTCATATCAACATCGGGCATTAACATGTCCTATTCACCCTTGGCAACATACACGCTCGGATGACGTTACTCATGGCAGTCATCATCTCCTGGGCAGCACAATAGTTTGTACGACGTTGGGAAGTGGTCATGCCACACATCGCCTTTGGACTGACCACCGAGGACGTTGTGACATCCCGGGGCTGTGGAATGCCTTTATCTACTTTCGGTAGACTCAACTTTCAGATGATAGCTAGAGTTAATACATAGACTTTCCCCTAGGTTCGCCTATATTGGGTGTGGCATGTCATCTCGCCCTTGGTAAGTACACACGGTCTAACTACTCGTACATGTCATGCCCATCATCGCCATTGTACAATGTAACACTAATGAAAAAACATTACATCAACGTGGCAACCATCATCGCCTTGAATAGCACACAACAGCTTAGACGACGTGAGGTGGTGGCTGCATCATGATCTTGTGGCATGCTACACGGTCGAACGATGGTGAGTGTGGCAGGCCATCATCGCCCTTGGACAACACACACAATCGGTATACGTCTGGTGTGGCATGACATGATCGCCATGGAGAAGCACGGTCGTACAACGCCAGACATTGCATGGCATCATCACCCTTGTGAAGCACAAATGGTCAGACGACGTTAGGCATGACATGCCATCATCTTTATTGAGCATTTCACACATTCAAACAACGCCGGTTGTGGCATACCATCATCGCCCTTGGGCAACATACAAGGTCGGAAGACATCGGGCGTGGAATGCCATTTTTGTCATTGGAAAGCTTACACGGTCGGACTACGTCAGGCGTGGCACACCTTCATCGCCCTTTGAATTAACACAACCGTCGAACATGTCAGTGGGGCATGCCATCACGCCCTTGGATAGCAATACACGGATAAGATGATGTAGGGCGTTGTATGCATCATGATCCCTTTGAACAACATACACGTTCACGACGTCAACGGCTGGTCATGAAATCATCTCCAATCTCCCATGGGCAACAAAGTTCTGAACGTCCGAGCGGTCACATGCCTCATTGTCTTTGACAACACAAAATTACGAACGATATAAGACGTTGCATGGCCATCACTTCCTTGAACAACAAACACTGTCGAATGAAGTTAGGCGTGTATGCATGCATGGTCCTTTGGGCAGCACACACGGTTGAAGAATACCTCATGGAAATGCCATCATCGCCCTTGGACGCACACACGATCTTCAAAGTGTGGCGTGGCAAATCACAACGCCCTTGGAGAACCACGGACATACAACAGTCAGGCGCGACATTCCATCATTACTCTTTTTGAGCATACACGGTCGTAGGACGTCGTACTTGAAATTTCATCAATCATCGCCCCTTGGAGCAAGCGCCACCTTCGACGATGTCGGTGTGGCATGCCATCATCTCCCTTAGACTACATACCCTATCATGACGACGTCAGTAGTGCAATGCAATATTTCTCTTGGCACGCTACCCGATTGTACTATATCTGGGCATGGCAAGCATTATCTCCCATGGCTGAACACAAACGGTCGTACAATATCGGTTGATGGAATTCATTATCGCCCGTTGGACAACATACACACATGTAAGACACGCGAGCAAGGCATGCAAGCACTTCCCCGGACAACAACACTTTCGGACAAGTCAAGCGTTCCATGCATTCAATCGCCCTGTGCAACACACAATACGCTCGGAAAACGTCGAGGTTACATTGCATTAGTTGGCCTTGGACAACATGCAACGTCAGACTCTTAGGTCGTTACATCTATATTACCTGGACAGCCCAGATGGTCTGGACGACTGTTGGGCGTTGCAAGGTGACTTACAACCCTTCCAGCAGACCAAGATCACACTACACGTCGGGCGTGGCATGCCATCATCACCCTTTGAATGAACACACGGTCGGATAATGTCGGGCCTGACATGCCATCATTTCCCTTGAACAGCATACACAAGGTCGGATGACGTCAAGCGTGGCATGGGATCATCACCTTTGGACAACATACACGGTCGGATGACATGAGGCATGCCATGCAATCATCACCCTTTGGCGTTACATGCGATTATTACCTTAGGGCAGCACACACGGTCGGACTACGTCAGGAGTGACATGCCATCATTGTCGTTGGTCAGCACATACGAACAAACGAGGTTGAGCGTGGCATGCTTGTATTGCACTTAGCACTGCAACATACATTGAACACCATCGTGCGTGTCATGCCCACATGGCCGTAGGGGCAGTCACACAGCGGACGACATCGAGCGTAGATGCCATCATCGGCACTTGGTAGCATACACGGTTGAATTATGTAAGCCTTGTCCATGACATCACGCAATTTGGAAAACACACAAGGAGGGAGATCATCGGGCGTACAATGCCTGTATTACCCTGGCAGCACACACAGTTTTACGACGTCGGGTGGTGCATGCCATCATAACCCATGGTAGCATCAAATGTCGACTATATAGGGCTTGGTATGCCATCTTGACCTTGGGAAAGACATCCGCTGTCGGAAGGCGTTGGGCATGGTATTCCATCATCCCTTGACCCACACACACGGTTGTACAACATGTTAAGTGGCATGCCATCAAAACGCGGCTTTGGACTGCAACACAAGTACTGTGACATCATATGGAATGACAATACTTTTCTTCTGGCAACAAACAACGGTCAGACGACATCGGGTCTTGCTGCTATCTCTCCCTTTGTAATTCACCGGTCTGACGAACGTCCGTCATGGCTGCCGTCATCACCTTTGAGACAAGCGCACAATAAGACAACATTGACGTGGAAACATTTGCGCTTGGACATCAACAACACGATCAAACTACGTCTTGCGTGGCATGCCATCATAGCGCTTTGCAACACGTTGTACACATCAAGTTGTGGCATGCCCATCATCATCCTTGTGAAAGCATAAATTGGTTGGATGACCGCGATCATTACATGCCATCATCGCCCTTGAGCAAAAAAAAACAACCCCACGTTCAATGACATCAGGTGTTGCATGCCAATGGCATCGCCCTTTGGACAACATACACGTGAAAAGCCTTCGTGCGTGGAAGCCATTTTTTCCGTTGACAAACATACACGTTCGGGACTACGTCAGGTGTGGTAACGCTTCCATAGCCGTGGAATGAACACACGGTTTTGGACAATGTCAGGTGTGGCATTTCCTTCATCGCCCCTAACCTGCATACCCACGTACACGATGTCGATCGTGTTATGCCATCATCGTCCTTGGACAAGCATACAAAGGCGGACACTTCACGCGTGTCATGCATGTCCATCTACCTTGGGCAGCACACATTTAGCACGCTCTCGGATTACTTCATCGTTACATGGCTCATTGGACTTGGCAGCACACACGGTGTGGACCGACATAAGGCGTGACATCCATCATTTGCCCTTGGAACACAAAGGTTTACGATGTCAAGGCGCGCATAACATCATCACCCGGACAGCACACACGTTGGACTACGTCTTGCATTGAATGCCTCAAATCTCCCTTGGCATGAACACACAGCTCTAGTCTACATTGTTGTGGTGTTTTTCCATCTCGTCTTTTGGAAGTACACACGGTCGAGATGACGTAGTCAAGACAGGACATCATCGCCTTCGACAACGCACACTAACGAACAGCGTAGGACGTGGTAATGCCATCACATATCCGCCCTTGACACAACACACACGGTCGGACGAAGTTAGGCGTGGCAGCCAACATTTCCGTGGTTTTGTTTTTGGGGGGGGGGTTTTTTTTTTTTTTGTTTTGTGGGGTTTTTTTGATTGAAGCACACAACCGTTCGAACGATGATAGGCCTGGCCAGCTCTTATCGCCCTTCTACTGCATGATGATAGGACAATGTGTATCGTGCCCCTCATCATCTTTTGGCACCCGGTCGGCGCAACGTCAGTTTGCCTGCCCATCACCCTTGTGACACAGACGAATTGGACGACGTCGGGGCACGACATCCCTTAGCGGCCCTTAATCAATACCACACGGTCAAACGACGTCAGGTGTTGTCATGCCATCATCGCCCTTGGACAACATAGATAGTTCTACAGACGTAGGCAGTTAACTGTTCCATTTTTTTCGTTGGACAGCATACACTTTCTACTCGTCGCGGTGTGGAATTCCTTCATCGCTCTTGGAGACCCACAGTTGGACAATGTCGGGTGTGGCAGTCATCATCACCCTTGACTCATACAACACGGGGGTTAGACGATGTCAGTCGTGGAGTTGCCCTCATCGTCCTTGTAGAAATCATACACAGACGGAAGAATGTCACACGTGTTCTGGCGATCATCGGCCTTTGACAGCACACACGCTCGGTACCGACGTTCGAGGTTACAATGCCATCATTTTGCCTTAGGCAAGTCTCCCACGTGGGACTACATCAGGCGTGACATGCCATCACTGCTTGGGACAAGTGCACAAAAGGGTATGTCCACGTCAGAGGCGATGACCTGTTATCAAATCATCGCCTGGTCAGCAACGCTGATGAATCTACGTTGGGCATGTCATTGCAGCATTCTCCACCTGGCAGGGCCACCATGGTCCATACAACATCTCGGGCGGGGATGGCCATCACACCCTGTGAATCACACACGATCGGGAGACTTCGTACATTACATTCGATCATCGCCCTTGAGCAGCGCACACGTCTGACACTTTCGAGCAAATGTCGGGTGGGCATGCCATATGCCCCCTTGGAGACCATACATAGTCGGGGACCCCCCCGAAAACGTCAGTGCCTTGGAATTCCAGTTTTTACCCTTGGACAACATAAACGGTCGGACGAACATCGGCGTGGACATTCCATCATTGTCCGTTTGATAGCACAGAAGGTTATTCGAGATCGGAGCGTTGAATGTTATCCATTTCCCTTGGTCAGCAACACACAGACGTTGCACGTCGAGTATGTGCCATGCCACATGGACCTTAAATGCACCTATTTGGACGACATCGGTTGCGGCGTGGCCTGCCCACATGTACCTTTGGCAGAATGCGACTGTCGTACACCATCGGCGTTACAAGGTCCATTTCGCCCTTGAAAACATCCCGGTCGGATGACGTTACGCATGCTGTCATCATCTCTTGTGGAATAGCACACATAGTTTGTAGGAACGTTTGGAATGTGGATTCATCATCGCCTTTGAACTGCACACAAGGAGTGGTGCATCGGGCATGGAATTCCTTTATCTTACTTTGTTAAGCGCACACTTCTAGATGGTATCTAGCGTTAGATGACAATAACTTCCCTAGGTTAGTCTATATCGGTGTGGCATGCCATCCTCGCCCTTGTAAGATACAACACGGTCCGAACACGTCGTACATGGCATGCCATCATCGCATTGTACAATGTACACTGACAAAAAACACCAAAAGTGGCAACCGATCATCGCCTTTGAATAGCACACACGCTTAGACGACGTGAGGTGTGGCATGCAAGCATGATCCTTGGGCAGCCACACGATCGAACGACGGTGAGTGCGGCAGGACATCATCGCCCTTGGACAACACACACAATCGGTATACGTCTGGTGTGGCATGATATCATTGCCCTTGAGCAGCACGGTCGTACAACGCCAGGCGTTGCATGCCATCATCACCCTTGTGAAGCACAAATGGTCAGACGACGTCGGGCATGATAAGCCATCATCTTTATTGAGCATTTCACACGTTCAAACAACGCCGGTTGTGGCATACCATCATCGCCCTTGGGCAACATACAAGGTCGGAAGACATCGGGCGTCGAATGCCATTTTTGTTGTTGGACAGCTTACACGGTAGGACTACGTCAGGCGTGTGGCTAACCTTCTTTCACCCTTGGAGGAAACAACGGTTCGAAGAATGACGAGTGTGGCATCCATCATTCCGCACTTGGATATAGCATACACGGATAAGACGAGTAGGCATGGTATTCCATAATCCTTTGGACAGCAAACACGGTCGGACCTCACGGATGTCATGAAATCTCTTTCATGTGGCAACAAATTGCTTGGAAAACTTCAGCGTCACATGCCATCCATCGTCTTTGGACAACACACAATGACGAACGTATAAGGCTCTGGCGATGCCATCATCTTCCCTTGAACAACAACAACTGCGAATGACTTATGGCGTGATATGATACATGTTCTTTGGGCAGCGCACACTGTTGAATGACTACAGCTGGAAAGCCATCAATCGCCCCTTGGATAGCACACACGATCGATCTACGTTTGGGCCATGGCAACCTCAGCGCCCTTGTAGACCACGGACATACAAGCCTAGGGAGGCTACAAATGCCATCATACTCTTTTTAAATCACAACAGCGGTCGTAGACAATCGTACATGAAAATTTCATCATCTCCCCTTGGACAACATACACGGTCGACAACGTCAAAAAACCTGGAATGCCATTTTTACCCCTGGAGAACATAAACGGTCGTACTACATTGGGCGTGGCGCCATATCGCCCTGGAATGAATTAAGGGTTGACAATGTCTAGCGTGGCATGCATTACGTCCTGGACATCATACATTGGTCAGACGATGTCAGTCATGGCATGCCATCGTAACCTCGGACAACATAACTTTGGACGATTCAATCGTGCTTGCTTCCTTCGCCCTTGTCAACGCCCCCGCTTTGATAACATCGAGCGCTACATGACATCATTCGTCTTATACAGCATGACACACCAGGCAAATACCTTTCTTACTACCTACGTCGTGGCGGTCATTTTATCATTGCCGTTGGAGCGCACACTAATGTCATTCGAGATCGGGTCGTTGAATGTTTATCATTTCCATTTGTTCATCACCAAGCGTACTATTGAATTCGAGTATGGCCTGTGCCAGCTGACGTTGGACTGCACTATGTTGGAATACTCGGGCGTGCATGCCCACACGTACCTTGGGCAGAAGCACCCTGTCCGACCAACCTCGGGCGTTACATGCCATTATCACCCGTGTACACATACACGTCCGGATTACGTTATGATGCATTTCATGTCACATCTCCTGGACAACCCCATAGTTGTACGACGTTGAATTTGGCAGGCCTCATCGCCTTGGACTGCACACAAGGACGGGGTGACATCGGGCGTGGAATGCCTTTAGTTCTTTGGTAGCGTACACTACAGCTACATCTAGCGTTAGATACATACTTCCGCCTAGGGTTTAGTAATAACATCGGTTTGGCATGCCATCATCGCCTTGGTAGTACACACGGCCGAACGACGTCGTACATGGCATGCCATCATCGCCATTGTACAATGTACACTGACGAAAAACATCAATGTGGCAAGCCATCATTTCCTTTGAATAGCACACACGCTTAGACGACGTGAGGCGTGGCATGTTAGCATGATCCTTGGGCAGCTACACGGTCGAACACCAGTGAGTGTGGCAGGCCATCATCACCCTTGGACAACACACACAATCGGTATACGTCTTGTGTGGCATGACATAATCGCCCTTGGGCAGCACGGTCATACAACGCCAGGCGTTGCATGCCATCATCACCCTTGTGAAGCACAAATGGTCAGACAACATCGGGCATGACATGCCATCGTCTTTATTGAGTAGTCCACACGTTCAAACAACGCCGGTTGTGGAATACCATCATAGCCCTTGGACAACATATAAGGTCGGAAGACATCGGGCGTGGAATGCCATTTTTGTCGTTGGACAACTTACACGGTCGGACTACGTCAGGCGTGGCACACCTTCATCGCCCTTGGAATGAACACACGGTCGAACAATGTCGAGTGTGGCATGCCATCATCGCCCTTGGATAGCATACACGGGATAAGATGATGTAGGGACTGGTATGCCATCATCCTTTTGGAAAGAATACACGGTCAGATGACGTCACGGATGTCATGTAATAATCTCCCATGGGCAACAAATTTCTTGGAAAACGTCGAGCGTTACCTGCCATCATTGCCATGGTACAACATGTGTGACTACCTTCAGTCTTGACATGCCATCATTGCCCTTGGACATCACAAAGGTCGTAACGACTCAGGCGTGGCATGTTATCATTTGCCCCCCTTGGTTGAAGCAAACAAACGGACATCTATTCGGGCGTGGAATGCTATCATCACCCTTGTAAATCACACATGGTTAGAGGACTTCGTACATGACATGCCATCATCGCCCTTATGCAGCGCATATGTTCGAACCATGTCGGGTGTGGCATACCATCATCACCCTTAGACAACATACACGGTTGGACTAAATCGGGTGTGGCATGCCATAATCGACCTTTGAATGAACACACGTTTGGACAATGTTGGGTGTGGCATGCCATCATCCACCTTGGAATGAACACACGATTGGACAATGTTGGGTGTGGCATGCCATTATCGCCCTTGGACATCATACACGGGGTAAGACGACGTCGCCCTCAAACGGCATACACTTTTTAATGACGTCAAGCGTGCCATGCATTCATCGCCCTTAATAAAGACACATGCTCGGACAACATTGAGCGTTACATGCCATTATTGGCCTTGGAGAGCACACACTGTCAAACTACGTCGGGCGTGACATGGCATCATTGCCCTTGGACAGCACAGAAGGCCATACGACATCGGGCGTGGCATGTTGTCATCTCCCTTGGTCAGAATACATGGACATGGGGGGGAAGGACGATGTGAGCGTGCATGCAACAGGACCTTTGCTGCACATAACGTTTGGACGACATCGGGGCTTGTAATGGCCCACAGTCGACCTTGGGAAGCACACACGGTAGGATGACATCGGGAGTTACATGCAATCATCGCACTCTGGCTGCATACACGATTGCATTATTCTAGTCTTTGTATGCCATCATCTCCTTCGAAAAGCATACAAGGAAGGGTGACATCGGGCGTTGCATGACATTATCGCCCTTGTGCAGCACACACGGTTGAACAATGATGAGCGTTGCAAGCTAGAATCACCCTTGGACAGCACACACGATCGAACTACGTCTGGCGTGGCATGCCATCATCGCCCTTAGGCAGCACGGTCATAGAATGTCACGCGTGGCAGGCCATCATCACCCTTGTGAAGCACGAACATTTGGACGTCATCGGGCATGACATGTCATCATCGCCCTTGCGAAATAGACACTTTCAAACGATGTCAATTGTGGCAGGCCATCATCGGCCATGAAAAACATACACAGTTGGCAGACGTCAGGCGTGGAATGCCATTTTTCCTATTACACAGCATACACGGTCTAACTACGTCAGGCATGGCACGCCTTTTTCACTCTTGGAATGAACACACGGTCACAAAATGTCGATTGTGGCATGCCATCATCGCCTTTGGACCGCATACACAGGGAAATACGATGTCGGGTGTTGTATGCCATCATCGCCCTTGGATAGGATACACGGTCGTACGACATCACTCGTGTTATGCAATCATCGCCCTTGGGCAACACACACGGTCGACGACGTCGAGGTTACATGCTATCATCGCACTTGGGAAGCATACACGGTCGAATGATGTCAGTATCTTCATGTCATTATTGCCTTTGGACAGCACACAAGGTGAGACAACGTCGGACGTTGCATGCCATTATCGCCCTTGTGCATCACACACAGTCGGACGACGTCGAGCTTGACATGCCATCATCACCCTTGGGCAGCACCAATGGTTGAATGATGGCGGGCATGGTATGACATCATCGCCATTGGACGACATACACGGTCAAATAACATTAGGCATTGCATGCCAT
Organism: Solanum habrochaites; assembly: GCA_027704765.1. Lineage (NCBI taxonomy): Eukaryota > Viridiplantae > Streptophyta > Magnoliopsida > Solanales > Solanaceae > Solanum > Solanum habrochaites. Next base: position 5,743,068 of record JAKWJA010002494.1, on the reverse strand, counting down.
CATCACCTTTGGACACCACACATGACTGTACGACCTTGAGGTTGTATGCCATCATTGCCTTTGGACTGCACACAAGGACGTGGTGACATCGGGCGTGGAATGACATTATCTTTCTTCTGTAGCACACACTATCAGACGACATAGAGCGTTAGATGACATAATTTACCTAGGAAAGCACACATGATTAGTCTACATCGGGAGTGGCATGCCATCTCTCCTTTGGTAAGTACACACGGTCGAACGACGTTGGGCAAGGCATGCCATCATCGCCTTTGGAAAACGCACACTAACAAAAAACATTGGACTTGGATGCCATCATCGCCCTTGAACAGCACACACGGTCAGATGACGTTAGGCGTGGCATGCCAGCATGATCCTTGGGCAGCACACACGGTCGAACGACGATGAGCGTGGCAAGACATCATCACCCTTGTGAAGCACACACGGTCGTAGGATGTCGTACATGACATGCCATCATCTCCTTTGGCAATCACACACGTTCGAACGATGTCAGGTGTGGTATGCCATCATCGTCCTTTGAAATCATACACAGTCGGAAGACGTCACGCGTGTTATACGATCATCGCCCTTGGCAGCACACACGCTCGGACGACGTCGAGCGTTACATGCCATCATTGGCCTTGTAATGAACACACAATTGGACAATGTCGGGCGTGGCATGCCATTATCTCCCTTGGAAAGCATAGATTGCGTCCCAATACATTGGGTGTGGCATGACATCATAGTCCTCGGACAGCATACCTTTTCAGACAATGTCAAGCGTGCCATGATTTCATCGCCTTTGCTAAACACACAAGATCAAACAACGTCAACCAGTACATGCCATCATTGTACTTGGAAAACACACACTGTGAGACTACGTCGGGCGTGACATGCCATCATTTCCTTGGGAAAGCATAGAAGGTAAGACGCCGTTAGGCGTGGCATGTTATCATCTCCCTTGGTCAGCACACAGGGACGAACGACGTCGAGCGTGGCACGCCAGCATGGACCTTGGAATGCACATACGGTTAGACGTAATCGGGCATGACATGCCCACATGGACCTTGGCAGCATGCATAGTCAGATGACATCGGGCGCTACATGCCATCATCGCACTCTTGCAGCATACACGGTCGGATTACGTCAAGCTTGGTATGCCTTCATCGCCTTTGGAAGGCACACAAGAAAGGACGACATCGGGCATTCCATGCCATTATCGTCCTTGTGCAACACACACGGTCGGACGACGTCGAGCGTTACATGCCATCATTGCACTTGGGAAACATACACGGTAAGATGATGTCAGGCTTGGCATGCCATCATCGCGTTTGGACAGCACACAAGGACGGACAACGTCGGGCGTTGCATGCCATTATCGCCCTTGTGCAACACACACGGTCGGACTACGTCGAGTTTGACATGCAATCATCACCCTTGGGCAGCACCAATGGTCGAACGATGTCGTGCGTGTTAAGACATCACTGCCATTGGAAAACATACACGGTAAGATAGCGTCAGATATGGCAATCCATCATCGCCTTTGGACAGCACAAACGGTTGTACGACATTGAAGTGGCATGCCCTCATTGCCTTTGGACAACACACAAGGACGTGGTGACATAGGGCGTGGAATGCCATTATCTTTCTTCTGCAGCACACACTGTAAAACGACGTCAAGTGTTAGATGACGTCATTTCCCTAGGGAAGCACACACGGTTAGTCTACATCGGGCGTGGCATGCAATCTCTCACTTGGTAAGTACACACGGTCGAACGACGTCGGGCATGGAATGCCATCATCGCCTTTGGACAACGCACACTGACAAATAACATCGGACGTGGCCTGCCATCATCGCCCTTGAAAAACACACATGGTCAGACGACATTAGGTGTCGCATGCCAGCATGATCCTTGGGAAGCACAAACGGTCGAACGACGATGAGCGTGACAAGACATCATTGCCCTTGGAAAGCACACACGATCGGACTACGTCTGGCATGGCATGCCATAATCGCCCTTGGGCAGCACATTCGAAAAAAGTAAGGCGTGATATCCCATCATCACCCTTGTGAAACACAAGAGGTCAGGTGACGTCGGTCATGACATGCCATCATTTCCCTTGAGCAGCAAACACGTTGAAACGATGTCGGGTGTGGCATGCCATCATCGCCCTTGGACAAAATACATAGTCGGAACACCTCAAGCGTGGCATGCGTTAATGGCCCTTGGGCAGCACACACGGTTGGACAACATCAGGCGTGGTATGCCATCATCACACTAGGAAAGCATACACGATCGGATGATGTTGGGCGTGGCATGTTATCATAATCCTAGGACAACACACACGATCAGACCATGTAGGGCGTTGTATTCGCGCCTTGCCCTTAAGCAGCACAAACAGTCGGATGATATCAGGCGTTGCATACCATTATTGCTCTTGTACAGCACACACGGTCGGACAATGTCGGGCTTGATATGCCATCAATGCCCTTGGGTAGCACAAATGATCGAAAGACATCAAGCGTGGAAGGTTCTCATCGCCCTTTGACAGACACACGATCAGACCACGTAGGGCATGACAAGCCCACATGGTCCTTGGGCAGCACACACAGTCAGATGATGTTTGTCGTGGCATGCCATCATCGCCATTGGGCAGTACACGTTGTCGGATGACATTGGACATGAAATTGCCATCATCTCCCTTAGGCAGCACACACGGTCGAACGACATCAGTTGTGGCATGCCATCATCGCCCTTGGACAGCTTACATGGTCCAACGATATCGGGAGTGGAATTCCATCATCGCCTTTTTAATGACCACACGGTCGGACGTTGAGCATTTCATGCCATTATCGCCCTTCGATAGCATACATAGGGACGGACGACGTCGGGCGCGGCATGTAATCATCATTCTTGGACAACATACATGATCGGGCGACGTCAAGTGTGGCATGTTATCCTTGCCCATAGACTACACATATGGTTTAACGACATCAGGCGTTGCATGCTATTATCGACTTTGGACAACACACACGGTTGGATGACGTCAGGCGTTAAATGCCATCATTGCCCTTGGATAGCATACACGATCGCCCTACGTCGGGCCTTGCATGTTATTATCGACCTTGGAAAGCATAGATGATCAAATGACATTAGGCGTGACTGTTTATCACATGCCCTTGGATAGCATATACCCCAGTTCGACGACTTTGGGCGTGGAATGCCATCATCGCCCTTGACAACATACATGGTCGATGACGCCAAGCATGCCATAACATCCTCGCCCTTGGGCAGCACACATGGTTAGATGAGATCGAGGTGTTACATATTCCTCATTACCCTAGGGCAGCACACACGTCGGACTACTTCGCGTGACATGCCATCATTTGCCGTAGTACACACAATTGTCATACGACGTCAATGAGGTTGTTCATGTTTTTATCACCCTTGGGTTGAGCACACATGAATGCACAGACGTCGTATCTGGCATGCATGCATTGCCCTCTAGCAGCACACGGTTAGACAATGTCGAACTTGGCATGCCATCATTTCCATAGGACAACACATACGATAAGACTATATTGGACGTGGAATGCTATCATCTCCCTTGGACCGCACATGCGGTTGCAGAACATCGGACATGGCATAACAACATTTTCCTTAGGCAACACCCACAATCAGGCGTGGCATGACATCATCGCCCTTGAAAAGCATACACGCTCAGACGATGTTAGGGATTGCATGCCATACACGCCCTTTGAATACACACACGAACGAACGACGTCGGGCATGGCATCTTAACATCACTTTTGGTTAGCATAAACGATCAGACTAAGTCGGGCGTAGCATGCATGTAAGGCCTTTGGATAGGAAAAACTATCAAACAATGTATTTGGGAATGGCATCATCATCCCATTGGACTTCACACACTATTGAAGTGGACATCGGGCGTGGTCTTTCCAGTCCATCATCGCCCTTGTCAGCACACACGGTTGGGACGACTCGGGCGGTTAGATGTCATCCATCGCATTTTGATAAGTATACATGGATGGACGAACATCAGGCATGACATTCTATAATTGCCCTTATAAAAAAATAATATACAAGTGGACAACGTCGAGAAGTGGCATCATCATTGCCCTTGACCGCATGCAACTTTTTGGACGATTCCCGTGTGATGCTCGCATGGAACCTTGGGAACCAACACTTTGGACGACGTCGGGCATGGCATGCATCATCACCTTTGGAAAAGCACACCGGTTGTACGACCGTTGACGGTGGCCTCCATAATCGCTTTTTTGGAACTGCAAACTGGACGGAGTGACCTATGCATGGAATGCTATTATCGTCCATGTGCAGCACACATTATTAGACGATGTCGATTGTAAGATGACATCATTGCCCATTGGAAGCACATATGGTTTTTCTACATCAGGCGTTACATGCCATCATTACCCTAGGGAAGCACACACGGTCGTACTACGTCATGCGTGACATGCCATCATTGCCGTTGGACAAACAAACTGTCATACTACGTCGCGCATTGCATGTTATTAATCTCGCCCTGGTTCCAATCCCGATGCGCTCATGTCTGGCCATCATGCATGGCCTATGGAAGCACACACTGTCAGATGAATGTCAACTTGGCATTCCATCATTTCCTAGGGCAACATACGATAAGCCTATATTACGTGGAATGTTATCTCTCCCTTGGACTACCATGTGGTGTTTAACAACATCGGACGTGACATAAAACATTTTCCTAGTGCAACACCCACAATCGTGCGGGCACTACAATCATCCGCCCTTGAAAACACACACTCATCAACGACTGTAGGCATTGCAATGCCACACACGCCCTTTGAATACACAACACGAACGAACGACTTCGGGCCATGGCTGTAACATCCCTCTTGGTTAGCACAAACGATCACTAAGTCGGGCATTGCATGCCTTAAAGGACATAAGATAGCAAACAACGTAATCAATTTTCTATTTGGGATGACACTCATCGCCATTGGACTGCACACAACTGGCCCACTGTCGCTGACATCGGGCTTGGCTTGTCATCATTGCCCCTTGTGCAGCACACCGGTGACGAATCGGGTGTTTAGATTCATCATGCATTTTAGAACGCATCATGGACGGACGACATCAGGAATGCACAGTTGGACGATGCCAGGTGTGGAATGCTTGCATGGCCCTTGGGAAACACATCAGTTGGAGGACGTTGGGCATGACATGGCAATCATCACCTTTGAAAGAACACACGGTTGTACTACGTTGATGTGGCAATGCATAATCATTTTTTTTTACTGCACACTCATGGACGTAGTGACAACAGGCTGAAATGCATTATCGTCCTTGTTGCTTCACACATTTTAGAGACGACGTCCGATTGTAAGATGACAACAGTGCCCTTGAAGCACACATGGTTTGTTCTACATCGGTGTGTTACATCAATCTCGCCTTTTGGTTTATCACACACCATCGACGAAGTCGGGCTGGGAATACCCATCATCGCGTTGTCGCCACATGTCCGAATGACGTTAGGCTGATATGCTAGCAATTGTCCTGCCAGCATACACGTTGAACAACGACGAGTATTGCAAGTTCATCATCAGTCCTTGACAAGAAACAACGATCAATCTACGTGTGGGCCTGAATGCCATCTCTCCCTTGTGGCAGCACACCTTCATCAACATCGGGCTGTGACAAATTCCATCATAACCCTTTTGAAGACCACCGTTCTTGAGTCGTACATGACATTCCATCATCGCCCTTGAGAAGCCCACGCATTCAAACGATGTCGGGTTTGGCATGCCATCATCACACTTAGACAACATACACGGTCAGACGACATCAGGCGTGCAATGCCATTTTTGCCCTTGGAAAGCATACACGATTGGAGTATATCGGTCGTGGGAAGCCATTATCGCCTTTGAAATGAACACACGGTCGGACAATGTCAAGTGTTGAATGCCATTATCTCCCTTGGACAATATACATGGGTCAGACGACGTCGAGCGTTGAATGCCATCATCACCCTCGGACAGCATACACTTTTGGACGACGTCAAGCGTGCCATGCATTCATCGCCCTTGGAAAACAGACACGCTCGGAAAACATTGAGTGTTACATGCTATTATTGGCCTTGGCAGCATGCACAGTCGGACTACATGAGGAGTGACATGCTATCATTGCCCTTGGAAAACACAGATGGTCGGACGATGTCGGCCGTGGCATGACATCACTTCAACACACCCTTCTACAACAACCCTATCAGTACTACGTCGGGGCGTTGGCAATGCCATCATCAACCCTTTGAAATAAAACACGTCCGATGATGTTTGTCGTGACATGCAATCATTTTCCCCTTGAAAAACATACACATGGTTCGATCACGTGGGCTTGGCATTGGATCATCACCCTTGGACCTACAACACGGTCGACGACATTTATGCATGCAATTCAAAATCACGCCCTTGGGCGTAAAACATGCCGATCATTACCACTGGGAAACCACCACGTTCAGCTACTCGGCGTGACATCCATCATTGGTCCGTTGTTCAGCACACACTAACGAACAAAGTTGAGCGTGGAATGCTTGCATGGCACTTGGACTACACATACAGTTGGACAACATCGGGCGTGGCATGCCCACATGGCCGTTGGGCAACACACACAGTCGGATGACATCGACCGTTAGATTCCATCATCGCACTTGGGAAGCATACACGGTCGAATGATGTAAGGCTTTGAATGCCATCATCGCCTTTGGACAACACACAAATACAAACATCGTCGGGCGTTGCCTGCCATTATTGACCTTGTGCAGCACTCACGGTTGGGATCGCCGTCGGCGTGTCATTCCCATATCAACCCCCTTTAGCACAAACGGTCGCGATGTCCGGCTTGGTTGACATCATTGGCCCTTGGGGACATCAAGGTCGGACGGCATTAGGCATTGTAATGCCATCATTCCGCCTATGGACAAGAACACAATACCACCCGTTTGTACTACAATGAAGTGGCATGCCATCATCGCCGTTGGACTGCACACAGACGGAGTGACAGCCGGGGTGGATGGCCCTTAGCTTCTTCTCTTCTCAGTACACACTGTCATACGACGTCGAGATACGATGACATCATTTCCCTAGGGAAGCACAAACGGTTAGTCTAAATCAGTGTGGCGGCCATCTTGCCCTTTGTAATACACACACGGTCGAACGGACGTCGGGCACTGCATGACATCTCTCCTTCGGAAACTCACACTGACGAACAACATAGGACGTGGTCTGTTTCATCCCCTTGAACCTCACACATGGTTGGACAAACGTTAGTAGGCGTGGCATTGCCATCACGATCCTGGGGGGCATCACCACGGTCGAAAGACGATGACCGTGGCAAGCCTCATTGCCCTTGGACTCACAAACAATCAAAATACATCTGGCGTGCATGCAATCACAAGCCCTTGGGCAGCAGGGTTGTCACAACGTTTTTGTGGCATCAATCATCACCCTGTGAATCATACAACGTCGGATGACCTCCAGCAGTAATTGCCATAACCGACACAGGACGTTCAAACTACGTCGGGTTGACATGCCATCATCCGCCCTTGGAGACAGCTTCAATGTCCAACGATATCGGGGAGTGGAATCCATCATCGCTTTTGAATGACCACACTTCGACGTTGAGCATTTCATGCCACATTAATCGCCCTTCGATACGCTACATAGGGCCGGACGACGTCGGGGCGGTGGGTGGGGGGGTTTGCGGGGGGGCATGTATCATCATTCTTGGGACACATACCATGATCTGGTCGACGTCAAGTTGGCATGTTATCGTGGCGCCGATGGGGTAGTCACTACACATTGGGGGGTTTAGGGGGGGGGTATAACGACATCAGGCGTTTCATGCTCTTTCGACTTTGGCACACCACGTTTGGTATGCAACGTCAGTGGGGGCGTGTAAAAATGGCCATCATTGCCCTTGGATAGCAACACGATCGCCCTACGTCGCCCTTGCATGTTATTATCGACCCTTGAAAGCATAGATATCCAAATGAAATTAAGGCGTGACATTTTATCATTGCCCTTGGATAGCATATACCCCAGGTCGGCACGACTTTTGGCTTGGAATTCCATCATCGCCCTTGACAACCCATACGGGTCGGGATGACGCAGGCATGCCATAAATCATCGCCCTTGGGCAGCACCCATGGTTAGATGAGATCGAGTGTTTTCATTCCATCATTATCTAGGGCAGCACACCACGGTCGACTACGACGTCAGGCGTTACATGCCCATCATTGCCGTAGGACAACACCATTGTCAAGGACGTCCATGAGTTTCATCAAATCGTTTTAATCACCCTTGTTAGCACACATGAATGAACGACGTCGTATCTGGCATGCATGCATTGCCTCGTACAGCACCGGTTGACCAATGTTCCGAACTTGGCATGCCATCATTTCCCATAGGAACAAACCCCTACGATAAGACTAATATTGGACTGGAATGGCGACATCTCCCTTTGACCGCACATGCGGTTTTTGCAGACATCGGACTGGCATAAAAATAACACAACAATTTTCCTCGGCAACACCCATAATCAGGCGTGGCATGAACATCATCGGCCCTTGAAAAGCATCACGCTCAGCCGATGTTTAGGGATTGCAATCCATACACTCCCTTTGAATACACACAAAACGAACAACGAACGTCGGGCATGGCATCTTAACATCACTTTTGGTTAGCATAAACGATCAGACTAAGTCGGGCGTAGCATGCATGTAAGGCCTTTGGATAGGAAAAACTATCAAACAATGTATATTTGGGATGCCATCATCGCCATTGGACTGCACACACGGTTGAATGACATCGGGCGTGGCTTTCCATCATCTCCCTTTTGCAGCACACACGGTTGGACGACGTCGGGCGTTAGATGTCATCATCGCATTTTGAAAGTATACATGGATGGACTACATCAGGCATGACATTCTATAATTGCCCTTAGAAAATATACAATGTAGGACAACGTCGAGAGTGGCATGCCATCATTGCCCTTGGACAGCATGCACACTTGGACGATGCCCGGTGTGGCATGCTCGCATGGACCTTGGGAAACACAACACTTTGACGACGTCGGGCATGGCATGGCATCATCACCTTTGGAAAGCACACACGGTTGTACGACGTTGACGTGGCATGCCATAATCGCTTTTGGACTGCACACATGGACGGAGTGACATCAGGCATGGAATGCTATTATCGTCCATGTGCAGCACACATTATTAGACGATGTCGATTGTAAGATGACATCATTGCCCATTGGAAGCACATATGGTTTTTCTACATCAGGCGTTACATGCCATCATTACCCTAGGGAAGCACACACGGTCGTACTACGTCATGCGTGACATGCCATCATTGCCGTTGGACAAAACAAACTGTCATACGACGTCGCGCATTGCATGTTATTATCGCCCTTGGTTAGCAATCACGAATGAACGACGTCATGTCTGGCAAGCATGCATGGCCCTCTGGAAGCACACTGTCAGATGATGTCAAACTTGGCATGCCATCATTTCCCTAGGTCAACAGATACGATAAGACTATATTGTACGTGGAATGTTATCTTCTCCCTTGGACTACACATGTGGTTAGACAACATCGGACGTGACATAAAAACATTTTCCTTAGGCAACACCCACAATCGTGCGTGGCATTACATCATCGCCCTTGAAAAACACACACTCTCAAACGATGTTAGGCATTGCATGCCACACACGCCCTTTGAATACACACACGAACGAACGACGTCGGGCATGGCATGGTAACATCACTCTTGGTTAGCACAAACGATCAGACTAAGTCGGGCATGGCATGCCTGTAAGGCCATAAGATAGCAAACACTGTCAAACAATTTCTATTTGGGATGACATCATCGCCATTGGACTGCACACACGGTCGAATGACATCGGGCGTGGCTTGCCATCATTGCCCTTGTGCAGCACACACGGTTGGACGACATCGGGTGTTAGATGTCATCATCGCATTTAGAAAGCATACATGGACGGACGACATCAGGAATGCACAGTTGGACGATGCCAGGTGTGGAATGCTTGCATGGCCCTTGGGAAACACATCAGTTGGAGGACGTTGGGCATGACATGGCATCATCACCTTTGGAAAGAACACACGGTTGTACGACGTTGATGTGGCATGCCATAATCATTTTTTTACTGCACACATGGACGGAGTGACATCAGGCTTGGAATGCTATTATCGTCCTTGTGCAGCACACAATTTTAGACGACGTCGATTGTAAGATGACAACATTGCCCATTGGAAGCACACATGGTTTGTCTACATCGGGTGTTACATGCAATCTCGCCTTTGGTTAGCACACACAGTCGGACGAAGTCGGGCATGGAATACCATCATCGCCTTGTACAGCACACATGTCGAATGACGTTAGGCGTGATATGCTAGCATGGTCCTTGGCCAGCATACACGGTTGAACAACGACGAGTATGGCAAGTCATCATCGTCCTTGGACAGAACACACGATCAATCTACGTGTGGGCATGGAATGCCATCATCTCCCTTGGGCAGCACAGTCATACAACATCGGGCGTGACATGCCATCATAACCCTTTTGAAGAACACACGGTCGGAGGACGTCGTACATGACATTCCATCATCGCCCTTGAGAAGCCCACGCATTCAAACGATGTCGGGTTTGGCATGCCATCATCACACTTAGACAACATACACGGTCAGACGACATCAGGCGTGCAATGCCATTTTTGCCCTTGGAAAGCATACACGATTGGAGTATTCGGTCCGTGGGAACCATTTCGCCTTTTGAAATGAACCACGGTCTGACATTTCCAATGTTGAATGCCATTATCTCCCCGTGGCAATATACATGGTCAGACGACGTCGAGTGCGTTGAATGCCATTCATCACCCTCGGCAGCCATACACGTTTGGAACGACGTCAAGCGTGTCCATGCATTCCCACGGCCCTTGGATAAACAGACACGCTCGGAAAACTTGATTGTTACATGCTATATTGGCCTTGGCAGCATGCCCAGTCGGACTACTGAGTAGTGACATGCTTATCATTGCCCTTGGAAACACGATGTTCGGAAGATGTCGGCCGTGGCATGACTCATCAACCCTTCTGCATCACACACTTCAGCTACCGTCGGGCCGTGGCATGCATCATCACCCTGGAATGAAAACCCGGTCTGATTTATGTGGGCCGTAGACTGCAATCATTTGCCCTTTACAAACATACACTGTGTCTGATCAACGTCGGGCGTGGCAGGATCATCACCTTGGCCAACATACACGGTCGGAAACGACATGATCATGCAATTCAACATCGCCCTTGGGCGTAACTCGATCATTTTACCCTAGGGAAACACACACTTTCAGACTACGTCGGGCTTTGAACATGCCATCATTTGTTCCGTTGTTCAGCACACCCTAACGACCAAAGTTGAGCGTGGAATGCTTGCATGGCACTTGGACTACACATCACAGTTGACAACATCGGGCGTGGAAATTCCCACATGCCGTTGGGCAACCGACACAGTCGATTACATCTCCGTTATATTCCATCATTCGCACTTGGGAAGCATACACGGTCGAATGAATGTAAGGCTTTGAATGCCCTCATCCGCCTTTGGACAACACACATACAACATGCGTCGGCGTTGCCTTCCATTTTTACCTTTTTTGTGGCAGCACTCACGGTTGGACGACGTCCGGGCCGTGTCATTCCATAATCCCCATGGTAGCACAGCACAAACGGTCGAACGATGTCCAGCTTGTATGACATCATTGCCCTTGGGACATACAATGTCGGACGGTCGTTAGTCCTGGTATGCCATCATCGCCTATGGACAACACAACCGGTTGTACGACATGAAGTGGCATGCCGATCATCAGCCTTTGGCCTGGCACAACACAAGGACGAGTGCATATCGGGCGTGGAATGCCATTATCTTTCTTCTCCAGTACACACTGCAGCCGACGTCGAGAATAAGTGACATCATTTCCCTAGGAAGCAACAAACGTGAGTCCTAAAAATCAGGTGTGGCGTGCCATCTTGCCACTTTGTAAGTACACAACGTCGAACGAAACTTCGGCATGGCATGACATCATCTCCTTCGGACACTCACACTTGACGAACAACATAGGACGGTGTCATGTTTCTCGCCCTTGAACAGCACACATGGTTGGAAACGTTAGTCTTGGCTCAGCACGATCCTTGGCACACAGCACGGTTCGAAAGACGATTGAGCGTGCAATCCATCCCATTGCCCTTGTACATCACAAAACAATCAAAATCATCTGGCTGGCAGGCATCATATCCTTGGGCATCAGGTTGTACAACGTTAGTTGTGCATGCAATCATCACCCTTTGGAATCATAAACGGTCGGATGACATCCAGCATGAATGCCATAACCGACCCCACGTTCAAAAGCGTCGGGTGTGACATGCCGATCATCGCCCTTGGACAGCTTACATTGCACGATTCGGGAGTGGAATTCATCATCGGTCGCCTTTTGGAATGACCACACGTTCGGAAGCGTTTGAGCAGTCAGGCCATTATCGCCCTTCGATAGCATACATAGGTACGGACGACGTCTTGCTTCGGCATTTAATCCTCCATTCTTTGGACAACATACATGATCGGGCGACGTCAAGTGTGGCATGTTATCCTTGCCCATAGACTACACATATGGTTTAACGACATCAGGCGTTGCATGCTATTATCGACTTTGGACAACACACACGGTTGGATGACGTCAGGCGTTAAATGCCATCATTGCCCTTGGATAGCATACACGATCGCCCTACGTCGGGCCTTGCATGTTATTATCGACCTTGGAAAGCATAGATGATCAAATGACATTAGGCGTGACATGTTATCATTGCCCTTGGATAGCATATACCCCAGGTCGGACGACGTTGGGCGTGGAATGCCATCATCGCCCTTGGACAACATACATGGTCGGATGACGCCAGGCATGCCATAACATCATCGCCCTTGGGCAGCACACATGGTTAGATGAGATCGAGTGTTACATTCCATCATTACCCTAGGGCAGCACACACGGTCGGACTACGTCAGGCGTGACATGCCATCATTGCCGTAGGACAACACAAATTGTCATACGACGTCATGAGTTTCATGTTTTTATCACCCTTGGTTAGCACACATGAATGAACGACGTCGTATCTGGCATGCATGCATTGCCCTCTAGCAGCACACGGTTAGACAATGTCGAACTTGGCATGCCATCATTTCCATAGGACAACACATACGATAAGACTATATTGGACGTGGAATGCTATCATCTCCCTTGGACCGCACATGCGTTGCAGAACAATCGACATGGCATACAAATTTTCCTTAGCAACAACCCACAATCAGGCGTGGCATGACTCATCCGCCCTTGAAAAGCATACACCTCAACGATGTAGGGATTGCATGCCATAACAAACCCCTTTGAATACCTACACCTAACAACGCCGTCGGGCATGGCACTTAAAACATCACTTTTTGGTAGCAAAACGATCAGACTAATTCGGCGTCGCATGCATGTAAGTCCCTTTGGATAGGAAAAACTATCAAACAATGTATATTTGGGATGCCATCATCGCCATTGGACTGCACACACGGTTGAATGACATCGGGCGTGGCTTTCCATCATCTCCCTTTTGCAGCACACACGGTTGGACGACGTCGGGCGTTAGATGTCATCATCGCATTTTGAAAGTATACATGCATGGACTACATCAGGCATGACATTCTATGTTGCCCTTAGAGAAATGACATGTAGGACACTGGCGAGAGTTCATTCCATCATTGCCCTTGGCATCATGCACACTGGACGATGCCGCCCGGTTGGCTAACCTCGCTCCGCATGGACCCTTGGGAAACCAACACTTTGACACGTCGGCATTGCATTGCACTCATCACCTTTGGAAAGCACAACACGGTTTGTACGACGTGACGTTGGCCATGCATAATCTGCTTTTTTTGATCTGCACCCATCCTTGAGGAGTTGACATCAGTCAGGCATGAAGGCTATTAGCGTCCATGTGAGCACACCTTATTAGACGTGTCGATTGTAAGATGACATCATTGCCCTTGGAAGCACATATGGTTTTCTACATCAGGCCGTTACATCCATCATTACCTAGGGGAAGCACACACCCGGCGTAATACGTCATGCGTGACATCCATCATGCGTTGGACACAACAAACTGGACTTCAGTACGACGTCCGCGCATTGCAATGTTATTATCGCCCTTGGTTTAGCAATCACGAATGAAACGACGTCATGTCTGGCAAAGCATGCTGGCCCTCTGGAAGCACCTGTCAGATGATGCAAACTTGTCATGCCATCATTTCCCTAGGTCAACAGATCCGATAATACTACATGGTACTTGACTGTACTTCTTCTTCTCCCTGGGACTAACATTGGTTTATACAACATCGACGTGACATAAAAACATTTTCCTAGCAACACCCACAATCGTTCGTGGCATTACATCATCTGCCCTTGAAAAACACACACTCTCAAACGATGTTAGGCCATTGCATGCCACACCGACGCCCTTTGAATATCCACACAACGACGACGTCTGGCATGGCATTGTACCATCACTCTTGGTTAGCACAACGATCGAACTCGTCGCGTCATGGCATTCCTGTAAGGCCATAAGATAGCAAACCTGTCAAACAATTCTATTTGGGGATGACATCATCGCCATTGGTACTGCCACACATAATCAAGCCACGTCGTAATTACATCGTGCGTTGCTTGCCATCATTGGCCCTTGTGCAGCACACCGGTGGACGACATCGGGTGTTAGATGTCTCATCCGCATTTATAAGCAGACTGGACGTACGACATCAGGAATGCACAGTTGGACGATGCCAATTTGTGGATGCTTTGCATGCCTTGGGAAACAATCATTTTGAGGCGTTTGTCATGACATGGTCATCATCACCTTTGGGAAAGAACACACGGTTGTACGACGTTGATGTGGCATGCCATAATCATTTTTTTACTGCACACATGGACGGAGTGACATCAGGCTTGGAATGCTATTATCGTCCTTGTGGCCGCACACAATTTTAGACGACGTCGATTGTAAATGCAACATTGCCCATTGGAAGCACCAGTGGTTTGTCTATATCGGTGGTTTATCTTCAATCTCGCCTTTGTTTAGCAACACATCCGACGAAGTCGGCATGGAATCCATCATCGTCCCCCCGCCTTGTATCAAGCACACATGTCGAATGACGTTAGGCGTGTGATGCTAGCTGGTCCTTGGCCCAGCATACACGGGTGAACAACGACGAGTATGGCATCTCATCATCGTCTTTGGACATCCACACGATCAATCTAGTGTGGGATGGAATTCCATCATCTCCCTTGGGCAAGCACAGTCATACAGACTCGGCGGACATGCCATCAAACCCTTTTGAAGAACACACGTCTGAGGACGTCGTACATGTGACATTCATCATGCGCCCTTGAGAAGCCCCGCATTCAAACGATGTCGGGTTTGGCATGCCATCATCACACGAAGACAACATACACGGTCAGACGACATCAGGCGTGCAATGCCATTTTTGCCCTTGGAAAGCATACACTAGGTGGGAGTATATCGGTCCGTGGATGCATTATCGCCTTTGAAATGAACACACGGTCGGACAATGTCAAGTGTTGAATGCCATTATCTCCCTTGGACAATATACATGGGTCAGACGACGTCGAGCGTTGAATGCCATCATCACCCTCGGACAGAATACACTTTTGGACGCGTCAAGCGTGCATCATTCAATCGCCCTGGGAAAAGCAGACACGCTTCGGAAAACAATTGAGTGTTACAGTCTTTATTGCCGTGGCAGCCTGCACCGTCGGACTACCTAGGAGTGACATGCTAATCATTGCCCTTGGAAAACACAATGTCTGACGATTTCGGCCGTGGCGAAGACAATCATCACCTTCGACACTCAAACACTATCAGACAACTACGCGTCGTTGCATGCCGGTCATCACCCTTGGAATGAAAACACGTCCCGATGATGTTGGCGTAGAACATGCAATCATTGCCCTTGAAAACATACACATGGTCCGGATCATCACCGTCTGGCGTGGCGATGGGTCATCACCCTTGTGACAACATACACGGTCGGACGACATGATGCATGCAATTCAATCATCGCCCTTGGGCGTAACATGGGCGACCTTTGACCCTAGGGAACACAAACGGTCAGACTACGTCGGGCGTGCATGCCATCTTGTCATTGTTTTTTGTTCAGCACACCTAACACAAAGTTGGCGTGTCATGCGTGCATGGCCTTGGACCCACATACAGTTGGACAACATCGGGCGTGTCATGCACATGGCCGTTGGGCAACACACAGCAGTCGGATGACTCGACCGTTAGTCCATCATAGCACTTGGAAGCATACACGGTCGAATGATTTAGGCTTTGAATGCCATCATCGTCCTTTGACAACACACAATACAAACAGAAAAAAAACACAAATCGGCGGGCGTGTGCCGCCATATTGACCTTGTGCCGCACTCACACCGGTTTGGAACGTCGTGCGTTTCATTCCATAATCACCATGGGTTAGCACAAACTGTCGAACGATTTCCGCTTGGTATGACATCATTGCCCTTGGAGGACATACAATGTCCGGACGGCTTTAGGCAGGTATGCCATCATCGCCTATGGGACACACATGACAGGAACCCGGTTGTACGACATGAATGGCATGCCATCACCTTTGGCCTTCACACAGGACGGAGTGACATCGGGCGTGGGAATGCCTATCTTCTCTACATTAAACACTGTCAGACGACGTCGAGAATAAGATGACATCATTTCCCTAGGAGCCAAGCGTTAGTCTAAATCAGGTGTGGCGTGCCATCTTGCCCCTTTGTAGTACACACGGTCGAATCGACTTCGCATTGCCTGCATCATCATCTCCTTCGATACAACTTCGACCTGACGAACAACATAGGACGTGTCCATGTTTCATCTCCCTTGAACAGCACACATGGTTGGACCACGTTAGGCGTGGCTGCCATCACGATCCTTGGCATCACACCGTTCGAAATACGAGACGTGCACGCCATCATTGCCCTTGTACATATCACAGAAAACAATCAACTACATCTGGCGTGGCATGCAATCATATCCTTGGGCCGCAGGGTTGTACAACGTTAGTTTTGGCATGCATCATCACCACTTGTGAATCAAACGGTCGGATGACATCAGCATGAATTGCCATAAACCGACACACGTTCAAAAAACGAACGTCGGGTGTGACAATGCCTTCATCTCGGCCCTTGGACAACATAGCACTCTTCTAAAGACGTCGGGCGTGGAATGGCATTTTTTTTGCCGTTGGACAATCAAACAACATGGTCGAACTATGCAGTGGGGCACACCCTTACTACCCCTTTGAATGAACACAGGGTCGGATAATGTTCGGGTGTGGCATGGCATCATCGCCCCTGGACAGCATACAAAGGGTCACATGTTGTCAGGTATGGTATGCCAGCATCGCCCTTGAACAACATACAACGGTCGGACGACGTACGCGTGTCCTAAAGCAATCATCCCCTTGGCCAGCACAATACTCTCGGATGACTTCTAGCGTTACATGCATCATTGGCCCTTTGGTCAGCACACGTGTGACTACATACATAAGGGCTGACATGCCATCATTTCCCTATACAACATAAAAGGTCGTACGATGTCAATGTGGCATGAACATCATCACCCTTGACAACATACAATGTTGTACTATGTTTACGTGGCATGCCATCTCGCCCTTGAGAACATGGTCTACACATCGGGCGTGGGCAAAGACATTATCACCCTTGGGATGAACACACATTCTGACAGATGTCGGTGGTGGAATTCCATTATCACACCCTTGGACAACATACACAAGTCAGACAACGTCGCTGCAGGCATGATGCTAATTTCCCGCAACAACAGACACTTCGGACGAAGTCAAGCGTGATGCCATGCATTCATCGCCCTTGGGAAACACACACTGCTCGAAAAACATCGAGTGTTTACATGGCCATTATTGGCCATTGACAGCATGACGGTCCCGGACTACGTGAGTCGTGACATACTATCATTTCCCTGGACAACACAGATGGTCAGACAACGTCGGGCGTGGCATGACATTATCACCCTATCCACCCTTCGACATCATACAAGACAGACTACGTCAGGCTGTGGCATGACATCTCTCTATTGGATGAACACAAGCATAACGTCGGACAATTGTTCGAGCTGACATGCCATATTGCCCTTGAAACTACCAAAGTTGGATGACGTCGAGTTTGGCATGGATCATCTCCGTGGAAAACATACACGTCTGACACGTGAGGCATGCCATAAATCATCACCCTTGGGTTGTTACAGCGATTATTACCTTAGGGATCAACACACGATCGGGACTACGTCGGCTTGACATTACATCATTGTCGTTTGTCAGCACATACGAGCATGAAGGGGTTTAGAGTGGCATGCTTGCATTACCTGTACTGGGATCACCACGCAATGACGCTATCGGGCGTGGCATGCCCACATGGCCGTGGGGAAGCACACACAGTCGGACGATCATTGAGCATTAGCATGCATCATCTCCATTGGAACCCATACCGTCGAATGGATGTCAGCTGGCTGCCATCATCGCCTTTTTGACCAACACCCAAGGACGAACAACGTCGGGCGTTGTCATGCCATATTGACCCTTGTGCATCACACAACGGTGGACGATGTGGGGGTGTGACATCCCATCATCACCCATGTTAGCAAAATGGTCGACATGTCACGGTTGGTTATGAACATCATTACCTGGGACACATCCAACAACGGTCGGACGGGCGTCGGGATGGTATGCCATCATCGCTTTGGAAACACACACACTGTTGTAAACATTGCAGTGGCAATGCCATCATCGCCTGGGGACTGCACCACAACGGTACAGAGTGACATCGGGCGTGGAATGCGAATATCTTTCTTCTGCAACACACGACGCGGACGAACGTCGGTGTGGCGTGCCAATCCGCCTTTGTAGTACACACGTTCGAACAATCGTCCGGCATGGCATGTCCGTCATCAACATTGGACAATGCACACTGACGACAACATAGCAACCTTTGCAAGCCATTATTGCCCTTGGACATCACACACATCGAGACTGACTCCCTGGCGTGGCAATGCCAGCAATCCTTTGGGAAACTTGTGTAAATCCGTCAGTTTTTCATGCGATCATCACCCTCGTGAAGCATAGAATACAGTCGGATGACGTCAGGCATGACATTCCATCATCTCCCTTGAGTAGAACACACTTTCAAACGACATCAGATTTTGTATACATCATCGCGGTGGACAACCTACACGTCAAAAGATGGTCGGGCGGTGGGAATGCCATTTTTTTCCGTTGGACGCATACACGGTCAACTACGTTAGGTGTGGTACGCCTTCATTGGCCTTATTAAATAACACAAGCGGTCGGGCTGGTTGCCATCATCATCGCCCTGGACTGCAGTCTCAAGGTACGACATTGTCGGGGCGTGGTATGGTCCATCAATCGCCCTTTGTACACATACAGGTCAAACAATGTCCACGCGTGTCATGCAATCATCAACCCTTGGGTATTCACACAGCTTGGACGCGTCGAGCGTTACATGCATCAGTGGCCTTGTGCAGCCCAACACTGTGACTATACATAAGGCATGACAAGGACACATTGCCTTGGACACACAAAATGTCTTACGACGTAAGGCGTGGCATGACATCATCACCCTTGGACAACATACCACACTTTTGGACTAACGTCTGTGCGGGCATGCCATCATCGCTCCTGGAATTAACACACACACGGTCGTACGATGTCGGAATGACATCCATCATTGGCTTAAACATACAAAAGATCAGATGCCGTCGGGCGTGTCATGGAAGATCGATTGCCTTGGCCAAATCCAACATAACACGCTCGAACATGTTAATGCATGCCATGCATCATCGCCCTTAGGCATAACAATGCGATCATTTACCACCTATGGAAGCACACACGTTGGGACTACGTCTGGGCCGTGACATTCTATCATTGTCTTGGTCAGCACCCACAATGAATGAAAGTTTGAGCGTGGCATGCTTGCATTGCACTTTGGATTGCACATACAATTTGGAATGACTTGGGTGTGGCTGCCCCCACTTGTTGGCCGTTGGCATCCACCGAAGGACGACTCGAAGGCCGTTAGAAGCATGCCATATTCTCACTTGGAAAGCATACACGTCGAATGATTCAGTTGGCATGCCATCATCGCCTTTGGACAACCACAAGCACAGACCAGCGCGTGGCATTTCATGCCAGTATCACCTTGTGCACACACACGGTTTGGACTACATCCGGGCGGTGCCATGCCCCATCCCCATGGATAGCACACAATGGTTGAACGATGTCGGGCTTGGTATGATACATCGCCCTTGGACAACATACAAAAAAAAACGTGGACGGCGCGCATGCTATATTATTATCACCTTGGACGCACACACGCTTGTACTTCATTGAAATGGCATGCCATCATCGCCGTTTAGACTGCACATCAGGACGGAGTGACATCGTGCCCGTGAATTCCATTATCTTCCTTCTTCAGCCATTCACTGTCAGACCACATCGAGCGTTAGATGACATCATCTCCCTAGTAAGCACACACTGTTAGTCCCTACATTAGGTGTGGCAATCCATCTATCACCCTTGTATACAACAAATGGACAGACCATGTCGGCATTACATGCCATCTCGCCCTTAAGAAGAACACATATTCAAACGACGTCAAGTGTTGTCATGGCCAGCATCTCTCTTGGACAACCATACCCTCGAAAGACGTCGCTGGGATGCCAGTTTTTGTCGTTTGAACAACATCAAGGTTCGGACTACGTAGGTGTGGAACGCTCATCGCTCTTTAATGAACAAACAAACGGTTGACAATGTTGGGTGTGGCTCTGCCATCATCACCTTGTACATCATACACGGGTTAGACGATGTCCGACGTGGTATTCCATCTATCGTCTTGGTATCAAACACAATCGGACGACGGTCACGCGTAGTGGGGGGGGGGGGGGTGGTGGGGGGGGGGGGGTGTTATGCGATCATCACCCTTGGCATCAAAAAAGTTGAAACGACGTCGAGCGTTACATGCCATCATTGGCGTTGGGCAGCTCAAACGGTGGGACTATATCAGGCGTGACATGCCATCATTGCCCTTGGATAACACAAAAGGTCGTACGACGTCAGGCATGGCATGTTATCATCACCTTTGGTCAGCAAACACTGACGATCTACGTCAGGCGTGGCATGGCAGCATCGTCGTTGGGCAGCATGGTCATACAACATCGGGCATGGCATGCAATCATCACCCTTGTGAAGAACACACGGTCGGAGGACATCGTACATGACATGACATCATCACCCTTGAGCAGCGTACACGTTCGAGCAATCTCATCATCGCCCTTGGACAACATACATGGTCGGACGAAGTCAGGCCTGTAATGCTATTTTTTCCCTTGGACAACATACACGGTCGGACTACATTGGGCGTGGCATGCCATCATCGCCTTTGGACTGCACACAAGGACGTGGTGACACTGGGCGTGGAATGCCTTTATCTTATTTCTTTAGAACACTGTCAGACAACGTCTAGCGTTAGATGACATAATTTCCCTAAGGAAGCACACAGGGTTAGACTATATCGCGCGTGGCATGCCATCTCGCCCTTGGTAAGTACACACGGTCGAACAACGTCGGTCATGGCATGCCGTCATCGCCATTTGATAACGCACACTGACGAACAACATCGAACGTTGCATGCCATCATCGCCCTTGAACAGCACACACGGTCGGATGACGTTAGGCATGGCATGCCAGCGTGATCCTTGGGCAGCACACACAGTCGAAAAAATGATGAGCGTGGCAAGCCATCATCGCCCTTGGACAACACACACGATCGGGCTACGTCTGGTGTGGCATGCTATCATCGCCCTTGGGAAGCACGGTTGTACAACGTCAGGCGTTGCATGCCATTATCACCCTTGTGAAGCATAAATGGTCTGACGACGTCGGGCATGAGATGCCATCATCTCCATTGAATAACACACACGTTCAAACAACGTCGGGTGTGGCATACCATCATCGCCCTTGGGCAACATACATGGTCGGAAGACGTCGGGCGTGGAATGCCATTTTTGTCGTTAGACAGCTTACACGGTCGGACTACGTCAGGCGTGGCACGCCTTCATCGCCCTTGGAATGAACACATGGTCGAACAATGTCGGGTGTGGCATGCCATCATCGCCCTTGGAAAGCATACACGGGGTATGATGATGTCGGGCGTGGCATGACATCATCTCCCTTGGACAACACACACGGTCAGACGATGTTAGGCATTGCATGACATACACGCCCATGGAATACAAACACGAATAAACAACGTCGGGCATGGCTTGTTAATATCTCTTTTGGTTATCACAAACGATCAGACTAAGTCGGGCATGTCATGCCTTTTAGGCCTTTGGATAGCAAACACTATCAAACAATGTCAATTTTGCATGCCATCATCTCATTTTGATTGCACACACGTTCGAATGACGTCGGGCGTGTCTTGCCATCATCGTCCATGTGCAGCACACACGGTTGAACGACGTCGGGCGTTAGATGTCATCTTCGCATTTGGAAATTATACATGGACGGACGACATCAGGCATAACATTCCATCATTACCCTTAAAAAATATATAAGGTAGAACAACGTCGAGCGTGGCATTCCATCATCGCCCTTTAACAACACACATGGTCGGACGACGTTAGGCGTGGAATTCCAGCACGATCCTTGGGCAGCACACACGGTCGAATGACAATAAGCGTGGCAAGCCATCATTGCCCTTGGACATCACACACGATCAAACTACGTCTGGCGTGGCATGTCATCATTTCCCTTTAGGCAGCAGGGTCGTATAACGTTAGTTGTGGCATGCAATCATCACCTTTGCGAAGCACAAACGGTCGGATGACGTCCAACATGACATGCCATAACTGCCCTTGAGCAGAACACAAGTTCAAACGTCGTCGGGTGTGGCATGCTAGCATCGCCCTTGGACAACATACACAGTCGGAAGACGTCGTGCGTGGAATGCCATTTTTTCCGTTGCAAAGCATACATGGTTGAACTATTTCAGGTGTGGCACGCCTTCATTACCCTTTGAATAAACACATGGTCGGACAATGTCGGGTGTGGCATACTATCATCGCCCCTGGACTGCATGCACAGGTTCACACGATGTGAGGCATGGTATGCTATCATCGCCCTTGAACAACATACACGGTCGGACGACGTCACGCGTGTCATGCAATCATCGCCCTTGGCCAGCACATACGCTCGGATGACGTCGAGCGTTACATTCCATCATTGGCCTTGGGCAGCACACACGGTGGGACTACATAAGGCGTGACATGCCATCATTGCCCTTATACAGCACAAAAGGTCGTACGACGTCAGGTGTGGCATGACATCATCACCCTTGGACAGCATACACGGTTGGACTATGTCTTGCGTGGCATGCCATCATCGCCGTTGGGAAGCATGGTCATACAACATCGGGTGTGGCAAGGAATTATCACCCTTGGAATTAAAACACAGTTGGACAATGTCGGGTATGGAATTTAATTATCGCCCTTGGACAACATACACAGGTCAGACGACGTCGAGCAAGGCATGCAATCATCGCCCTCAGACAACATACACTTTCAGACTAAATTAACCGTGCCATGCATTCATCGCCCTTGGGAAACACACACGCTCGGAAAAAGTCGAGTGCTACATGCCATTATTGGCCTTGGACAGCATGCATAGTCGGACTACGTGAGGCGTGACATACTATCATTTCACTTGGACAGCACAGATGGTCAGACGATGTCGGGCGTGGCATGACATTATAACCCTTCGACAACATACACGATCAGACTACGTCGGGCGTGGCATGCCATCATCGCTCTTGGAAAAAACACACGGTCGGACAATATCAGGCGTGACATGCCATCATTTCCCTTGAACAATATACACAAGGTTGGATGACGTCGGGTCTGGCATGGGATCATCGCCCTTGGACAACATACACAGTCAGATGACGTGAGGCATGCCATGAAATCATCACCCTTGGAGTTACATGCGATTATTACCCTAGGGCAACACACTCGATCGGACAACATCGGGCGTGACATTCCATCATTGTCGTTGGTCAGCACATACGAACAAACGAGGTTTAGAGTGGCATGCTTGCATGGCACTTGGACTGCATAAACAATTGGATGATATCGGGCGTGGCATGCCCACATGGCCGTGGGGCAGCATACACAGTCAGACGACATTGAGCCTTAGATGCCATCATCGCACTTGGGAAGCATACACGGCAGAATAATGCCAAGCTTGGCATGCCATCAACGCCTTTGGACAACAAACAAGGACGAACAACGTCGGGCGTTTCATGCCATTATTGCCCTTGTGCAGCACACACGGTTGGACGATGTCGGGAGTGACATGCCATCATCACCCATGGGTAGCACAAATGGTCGAACGATGTCAGGCTTGGTATGGCATCATTGCCCACAGACAACATACACGGTCGGACGGCGTCGGGCATGGTATGCCATCATCGCCTTTGGATAACACACACGGTTATACAACGTTGAAGTGGCATGCTATCATCGCCTGTGGACTGCACACAAGGACGGAGTGACATCGGGCGTGGAATGCCAATATCTTTCTTCTCCAACACACACGTTCGGACGACATCGGGTGTGGCGTTCCATCTCGCCCTTTGTATGTACTCACGGTCAAACGATGTCGGGCATCACATGCCGTCATCACCTTTGGACAATGCACAGTGACGAACAACATAGGACGTGGCAAGCCATTATTGACCTTGGACATCGCACACGATCGAACTACGTCTGGCGTGGTATGCCATCATAGCCCTTGGGTAGTACGGTCGTACAACGTCAGTTGTGGCATGCCATCATCACCCTTGTGAAGCATAAATAGTCGGATAACGTCGGGCATGACATGCCATCATCGCCCTTGAGCAGAACACACGTTCAAACGACATCGGGTGTGGGATGCCATCATCGCCCTTGGACAACATACACAGTCAAAAGAAGTTGGGCGTGGAATGCCATTTTTTCCGTTGGACAGCATACACGGTCGGACTATGTCAGGTCTGGTACGCCTTCATTTCCCTTAGAATGAACACACGGTCGGGCGTGGTATGCCATCATCGCCCCTGGACTGCATACCCAGGATAACACAGTGTCAGGCGTGGTATGCCATCATCGCCCTTGGACAGCATACATGGTCGGACTACGTCACGCGTGTCATGCAATCATCGCCCTTGGGCACCACACATGCTTGGACGACGTCGAGCGTTACATGCCATCATCGGACTTGTGCAGCACACACGGTGGGACTACATAAGGCGTGACATGCCATCATTGCCCTTGTACAGCACAAAAAGTCGTATAACGTCAGGCGTGGCATGACATCATCACCCTTGGACAGCATACACGGTTGGACTACGTCTGGCGTGGCATGCCATCATTGCCCTTGGAATGAACACACGGTCGTACGATGTCGGGGGTGACATGCCATCATTGCCTTTGAAATACATACAAAAGGTCAGATGACGTTGGGCGTGGCATGAGATCATTGCCCTTGGACAACATACACGCTCGAATGATATGAGGCATGCCATGCAATCATCGCCCTTAGGCGAAACATGCGATCATTACACTAGGGAAGCACACGGTCGGACTAAGTCGGGCGTGACATGATATCATTGTCGTTGGTCAACACACACGAAGGAACGAAGTTGAGCGTGGCATGCACTCATGGCACTTGGACTGCACATACAATTGGATGACATTGGGCGTGGCATGCCCACTTGGACGTTAGGCAGCACACCCAAGGAAGACATAGAGCGTTAGATGCCATCATCGCACTTGGAAAGCATACACGATCGAATGATGTCAGGGTTGGCATGACATCAATGCCTTTGGACAACGCACAAGAACAGACAGTATCGGGCATTTCATGCCATTATCGACCTTGTGCAGCACAAACGGTTGGACGACATCAGGCGTGACATGCCATCATCTCCAGGTAGACCCAAATGGTCGAACGACAGAGTCGGCGGTATGATATCTCCACTTGGACAACATACACAGTTGGACGGACATCGGCCCCCATGGTATGCTATATCACCTTTGGACAGTAAAACGCTTGACGACATGAGTGCATGCATCATCGCCTTTAGACTGCATTACAAAGGACGGAAGTGACATCGGATTGGACATGTTCAATACCATTCTCTTCTCTGCAGCACACAAGTGTCGCCCATCGAGCGTTCGCTGACCTCCTTTCTTGGGGCCGCCCACCCGGTAGTGTACATTGGGTATGGAGAGGTGCCATATAGCCCTTTGTAAGTACACCGGATCGAACGACGTAGGTCAAATGCATGCCATAATCGCATTTGGAAAACAAAAGCATCCGCTCCTACTTACCCTTCCGACCATCGTCTGACCCCCATCGCACCCGACACAATAGATGCCGCCAAGGACCAGTATTCTGGTATCAACTATCCCTCTTCCCCTCTACAACGCCGCCGACAACTTTCCCCCTTTCCCTACAACACAACAACATCCACCATTCCATATTTACCTCTCAGTCCAATTTTATCGCCAGGTGACGAACATCTGGTCCGTTAATCATCGTACGATCCCCTACTCTACTTATCAACCAATGTCATACCCTACAACACGTCATCACTTGGGACCCTCCCGCACCACCAATCCCACTCCACCCACCGCGATCCCCAACCAAAAGAGCAGAACGCCACGATTGCCTACTAGGCCTCACACAGACCAACCAAACAAAATCACCAAACCACCTAGCCTCTCCAATCCTCGTTAATACTCAAACAACACACCACCACTTTAAAGTATCCATCACACCCCACGTCAACGCCCAAAAACCTTGCCCACCACACCCAATCTACTTCCTCAAAACTCCGTTCCCCACCAACTTCTTCCCGTATAGCATATTGACACACCATATATTCTTTCACACCTACCTATCCCCACCGACGAACCACATTCCTCCCACCCCATTAATTTCCCCCCCCCCCATCCCACATCCTCTCCACCTTTCCTGCGCCGTCTCAACGTCACCGAACTGCAAACAACCCGCTTACACAAAGAAGCCCTTTTCACTTTCATCCAAGGTTAAACACTCCCAGCATTCTCTATTCATCACTACCACCTACTAGCACCCGAACACCCTCTTAGCTGACCCTATCCATTCCCCGACCTCCCTTTGGCGCATTACATTTCTACACTCCTATGTACCTCACCACCTTCCCCGCTTTACACTGAGCTGACCCTATCACTTTGACCACCCCCTAAAATACAATTCCCCTTTCCTAAACCGCGAACCCCCCTCACCCTTACAACTTCCTGACCATCCTCCATTCCTGTACGCTCAACTATTTGCCTTCCGGTTTCTTGTCTACACGCGTCCACTAACTTATAAACCGTACTCAACACGCCGCCCAGACCTCTCTTACAGCCCCACGCTTTATCCACTCACGTAGTACTCACCACTTGATTGAACAACATAGGAAGTGGTATTGCATTATCGATTGAACAGCACACACGGTAGGATATAAAGTTAGGCGTGGAATACTAGATGATCCTTGAGTGAAGCAAACACAGTCGATGATGATAGGCGTAGAAGATTATCATAGCCGTTGGAAAGAATAGAAGATAGGCTACGTGTAGCGTGGTATACCATAATCACCCTGGCAAGCACGGATTCGGCAACGTCAGGTGTGGATGCCCATTCTCCACCCCCCTTGTTTCATCCCCACCCCCAAATAGGTCAGACCACGTCGGGCTGACCTGCCATCATAACCCTTAGAAGAACACATATTCCAAACGAACGTCAGTGTGTCATCCATAATCGCCCTTGGAAACATACACAGTCGAAAGAGTCGGCCATGGAATGCCATTTTGCCCGTTGGAAGCATACAGGTCGGACTACGTCAAGGTGTGGAACGCATCACGCTCTTGGAATGTAACACACGGTTGACAATGTAGGGGTGTATGATGACCATTCATCGCCAATGGAATCAGACACGGGGTTAGAAGATGTCTAGTGTTGTATGCATCAGAGCCACATGGAAATCAAAACAGTCGGACGACGTCACGCGTGTTATGTGATATCGCCATTGAATCACACACGCTCAGACTTGATGTCGAACGTTACATGCCATCATTGGCCTTGGGCCAGCTCATACGATGGGACACATCAAGCGTGTACATTGCCATCATTTTGCCCTGGAAAACACAAAGGTCGTACGAGCAGGCATGGCCTATATATCGCCCTTGGTATCAGCAAACATGACGATCTACGCAGGCATGCAGGAGCATCGCGTTGGGAAGCATGGTCATAAAACATCGGCATGGGCAATTCAATCATCACCCTGGTGAAGCACACCGTCGAAAGGACATCGTAATTGACTGCATATCGTCCCTTGAGCAAGCGCACACGTTCGAGCAATGTGGGTGGGCATGCTATCATCGCCCTTGGACAACAGACCATGGTCGGACGACGTCTAGCTGGAATGACTAGTTTTGTAGTTTTGCCCTGTAGACAAATACACGACGGACTAAATGGGGAGTGGCATTGCCATAATCGCCTTTGGACTGCCACACAAGGACGTGTGATCAATGGGCGGGGAGAAGTAGAATGCCTTATCTTCATTCTTTAGAACACTGTCAGGACAACGTTTCTGCGTTGATGACATAATGTCCCTAAGGAAGCACACACGCGTTAGCTATATCGGCGTGGCATGCATCTCGCCCTGGGATAAGTACAAAATGGGCGAACAATGTCCGGTCAGGAATGCGTCATCGCCATGATAACGCACACGACGAACATCATCGAATGTTTGCATGCCATCATCACTCTTGAACAGCCACACACGGTCGGACGACGTTACGGCATGGCATGCTTGCATGATCCTGGGGCAGCAAACATGGTACAACAACGATGACCGGGACATGAATTCACGCCTTGGAACACACATGATCGGGCAAAACGGTATGGTGTGGCAGCCATATCGAGTTGGGACGCATGGTTGCTACAACGTCAGGCGTTGGCATGCCATTATAACCCTTGTGAGCACCAATGTTCTGACGACGTCGGGCATGACATTCCAATCATCTCCTTGAGCAACACACACGATACATAAGGTCGGGTGTGCATACCATTCATCGCCCTTGGGACAACATATATGGTCGGAAGAGTCAGGCGTGATGAATGCATTTTTGTCTTAGCCGGGCTACAGGTTCGACTACGTCAGGCGTGCACGCCTTCCTAACCTTAGGATATGAACAACCATGGTCGAACAATGTCGGGTGTGGCATGCCTCATCGCCCTTGGACAGCATTCCACGGGTTGGTGGTCTAGCGTGGCATGAAATCATCCTCATATGACAAACACACACCGGATCGGACGATGTTAGGCATTGCATGCCATACACGCCCTTGGAAATACACACACAAATGAACGGAGTGGGCAGGGCTCGTGAACATCTCTTTTGGTTATCACAAAACGATCAAACTAAGTCGGGAGTGCATGACTCTGTAGGGCCTTCGTTTTGGATAGAAAACCACTACAAAACCAATGTCAATTTGTCATGCCATCATCTCATTGGAATTGCACAACCCCGTTCGAATGCGTCAGGTGGTCTCTTGCCATCATCGCCTTGTGGAAGCCACAACACGTGTTTTGCTTGAACAGACGGTCGGGCGTTAGATGTCATCATCGCATTTGGAAAGTATACATGGACGAACGACATCAAGCATAACATTCCATCATTACCCTTAAAAAATATACAATGTAGGACAACGTCGAGCGTGGCATGCCATCATTGCCCTTCAACAACATTCACAGTTGGACGATGCTGGGTGTGCCATGCTTGCATGGCCCTGGGGAAACACAGCAGTTTGACGACGTCGGCCATGGCATGGCATCATCACCTTTTGAAAGCACACACGATTGTACAAAGTTGATGTGGCATGTCATAATCTCCTTTGGACTGCACACATGGACAGAGTGACATCAGTCTTGGAATGCTATTATCGTCCATGTGCAGCACACATTAGCAGAGGATGTCGATTGTAAGATGACATCATTGCCCTTTGGAAGCACACATGGTTGGTCTACATAGGGCGTGACATGCCATCTCGCCTTTGGTCAGCCCACACGGTCGAACGAAATCAGGTGTCGCATGCCATCATCTCCATTGGACAACAAACAATGACGAACGATATCAAACGTGGCATGCCATCATCTTCCTCGAACAACACACACTGTCGAACGACGTTATGCGTGATATGCTAGCTATGGCCTGGACAGCTGCTACGTTCTTTTGAACAACGACGAGCATTCAAAGCCATCATCGCTGTGGAGTTTGCAACACACGATCGATCAGTGTGTGGCGGTCATGCCACTATCGCCCTTGGGCAGCACGGTCATTACAACATTCGGGCGAACATGCCATCATCACCCTTCTGAAGCACACACGGGGGAGACGTGTACATGACATGCCATCATCGCCTCTTGGCAGCGCCACACATTCGAATAAGGTCGGGTTGTGGCATGCCATCATCGCCCGAGGACTACATACTGGTCAGACGATGGTAGGCGTGCAATGCATTTTTGTGTTGCACAGCATTACAAGTTGGAAATATATCGGTTGTGGCAAGCCATTATCAGCCTTGGAATGAACAACACGGTCGGCAATGTCAGGGTTTGGATATAATTCCATTATTGCCCCCTTGACTACATTTACAATTGGTCAGACGAGTCGAGCAAGGCATGCATCATCGCCCCTTGAAAGGCATACAATTTAGACGCAAGTCAAGCGTGCCATTCATCATCGTCCTTGGAAAACCCACACACGCTCGGGAAAGGTCAAATGTTACGAGCAATTATTGGCTTCGACAGATGCACGGTCAGACTATTTGTGAGGCCATGACATGCTATCATTTCCTTGAAAAACACAGTACGTTTTCGGACGACGTCGGGCATTGGCATGACATTATCACGCTCGACAGCCTATTACACGATTAGACTACGTCGGGCGTGGGCATGCCATCATCGCCTTTGGAATGAACACACGCGGACGACGATGATCAGCTGACTTAGGCTGGCATGCCCACATGGCCGTGGGCAGCACACCCACAGTCACGACGACATCCAGGTTAGATGCCATATCTCAATTGGGAAGCACCACGGATCGAATGATGCAGGCTTGGCATTGCCATCATGTCTTTGGACAACAACACAAGGACGGACAGCGTCAGGCGTTTGCATGCAATTATTTCCCTTGTGCGCACACACGGGTTTTGGACGACGTCGGGCGTGAACATACCCAATCATCACCCATGGGTTAGCTTATGCAACCACTGTGTCGAACCGAGTGTCGGGGCTTGGTATGACATCATTCCGCCCTAGCACAAAAATACACGGTGGACGGCGTCGGTCTGGGGGGGGTATGCCGTCATCAACCTTTGGAAAACACACATGGTTCTACAATGTTGAAGTTGCATGCCATCATAGCTGCTGGATGCACACAAGGAAGGGAGGACATCGGGGTGGAATGCATTTCTTTCTTCTGCAACACACACGGTCAGATCGAGCGTCGGGCTGTGGCGTGCCATCTCTACCTTTGTAAGTACACACGGTCGAATCGATGTCAGGAATGGCATGCCGTCACACCTTTGGGAACAATGCACACTGACGAACAACCTCGAAGTGGCCGACATTATTGCCCTTGGAACATCAACACGAATGAACACGTCTGCCGTGGATACCAATCATATCCCGTGGGCGCACACGGTCGACAACGTCAGTTGTTGGGATGCCATCATACCCTGAAAAGAAGAAACGGGCGGAATGGACGTCGGTTCCATACCATGACATCACGCCCTTGAGCAGAACACACGTTCAAATGACATCGGGTGTGGCATGCGATCATCGCCTTTGGAAAACATACACAGTCAAACGACATCGGGTGTGGCATGCCATTATCTCCCCTGGACTGCATACATAGGGTAACACGATGTTGGGCGTGGTATGCCATCATCACCCTTGGACAGCATACACGGTCATAAAACGTCACACGTGCCATGCAATCATCGCCCTTGGGAAGCACACACACTCGGACAACGTCAAGCATTACATACCATCATTGGCCTTCGGCACCACACACGGTGGGACTTCATAAGGCGTAACATTCCATCATTGCCCTTGGACAGCACAAAAGGCCGTACGACGTCAGGCGTAACATGCCATCATCGCCCTTGGAATGAACACACCGTACAATGTCAGAAGTGACATTCAATCATTGCCCTTTGACAACATACAAAAGGTTGGATGACATCGGGCGCGGAATGAGATCATTGACCTTGGACAACATACACGCTCGAATGACATGAGGCATTACCTATGAAATCATTCCTTCAGGGCATAAACATGGGATCATTACCTTAAGGCACCACACTTGGTCGGACTACATCGGGCGGAATGCCATCCATTGTTGGTGAGTCATTCCAACACGAACGGATGAAGTTGAGCGTTTGGCATGCTTTTTGATTGACTTGGACTGAACATACAATTTGAATGACGTTGGGTGGCAGGACCACATGGCCGTTGGGCAGCACACCCAAGGAGAAATCGCGCGTTAGATTCATAATCGCCACTTAGAAGCATACACGGTTCATGATGTCACCGTTGGATACGATCATCGCTATTGGATACACTCACAAGAACGGACAGTGGCGGGCATTTCATGCCATTATCGACCTTGGGCAGCACACACGGTTGGCCGACATCGGCAGCTGTGACATCCATAATATCACCCATGGGTTAGCACAAAATGGTCGAACGATGTTGGGCTTGGAGATATAATCGCGCTTTGACAACATACACGGTTGGATGGCGTCGGGCATGGTATGCTATCAACACCTTTGGACACCACACACGCTTGTACGACGTTGAAGTGGCATGCCATCATCGCCTTTGGACTGCACACAAGGACGGAGTGACATCAGGCGTGGAATGCCATTATCTTCCTTCTGCAGCACACACTTTCAGACAACGTCGAGCGTTAGATGACATCATTTCCCTAGGAAAGCACACACGGTTAGTCTACATTGGGTGTGGGTGCCATCTCGCCCTTTGTAAGTACACAGGGTCGAACAACGTATGTCAATGCATACCATCATTACCTTCAGACAACGCACACTAACGAACAACATAGGACGTGGTATGCCATCATCGCCCTTGAAAAACACAAACAGTCGGACGAAGTTAGGCGTGGCATGCCAGCATAATCCTTGTAAAGCACACACAGTCGAACGATGATAGGCGTGGCAAGCTATCATCGCCCTTGGATAGCATAGACGATAGGACTACGTGTAGCGTGGCATACCATCATCACCCTTGGGCCTCACGGTCGGGCAACGTCAGGTGTGGCATGAAATCAATACCCTTGTGAAGCACAAATGGTCGGATGACGTCGAGCATGACATGCCATCAT
This sequence comes from Solanum habrochaites, assembly GCA_027704765.1. Taxonomy (NCBI): domain Eukaryota; kingdom Viridiplantae; phylum Streptophyta; class Magnoliopsida; order Solanales; family Solanaceae; genus Solanum; species Solanum habrochaites. The sequence continues at coordinate 5,709,264 of JAKWJA010002494.1, read as the reverse complement.
CGCCCTTAAGCAGAACAAGTTCAAACGACATCAGGTGTGTCATGCCATCATCGCCCTTGGACAACATACACATTCGAAAGATGTCGGGAATGGAATGCCATTTTTGCGTTTGGACAACATACACGGTCGGACTACGTCAGGTGTGGAAGGCCTTCATTGCTCTTGGAATAAACACACAGTTGGACAATCTCGGGTGTGGCAAGCCATCATCGCCCTTGAACATCATACACAGGGTTAGACAATGTCGGGTTTGGTATGCCATCATCGCCCTTGGAAATCAAACACAGTCGGACGATGTCACGGGTGTTATACGATCATCGCCCTTGGCAGCACACACGCTCGGACAACGTCGAGCGTTACATGCCATCATTTGCATTGGGCAAGATCACCGGTGGGACTTACATAGGCGTGCATGCCATGCTGCCCTTGGGACAGCACAAAAGGTCGTACGACGTCAGGCATGGCATGTTATCATCGCCCTTGGTCAGCAAACACTGACGATATCCATCGAGCGTGGCATAACAACTACGTCATTGGCCAACATGGTCATACAACATCAGGCGTGGCATGCAATCATCACCCTAGTGAAGCACACACGATCGGAGGACGTCGTATATGACATGCCATCATCGCCATTGAGCAGCGCACACGTTCGAGCAATGTCGGGTGGGCATTCCATTATCGCCCTTGTACAACATACACGGTCGGACTATGTCAGGCCTTGAATGCCATTTTTGCCCTTGGAAAACATACACGGTCGGACTACATTGGGCATGGCATGCCATTATCGCCCTTGGACAGCATACATGGGGTCAAACGACGTCGGGCATGGCATGCCATCTTCACCCTCAGACTGCATACACTTTCGGACGATGTCAAGAGTGCCATGCATTCATCGCCCTTGTCAACGCACACGCTTGGACAACATCGAGCGCTACATGCTATTATTCGCCTTGGACAACACACACTGTTAGACTACGTCGAGCATGACGTGCCATCATTTCCGTTGGACGACATCGGGAGTGGCATGCCCACATGGACTTTGGGCAGAATGCACAGTCGGAGAACCAAGGGCAGTACATTGCCATACACCCTGGGGACAAACATTACAAGGTCGAATGAAGTCGGGCATGGCATGTCCTCTATCTCCTTTGGAAAGCAACAAAGTTTGTACGAGTTTGTAGTGGCATGCCATCATCACCTTTGGACGCACACACGGAGCGGGGACATCGGAGTGGAAAATGCTTTTATTCTTATGTAGCACACACTGTCAGACGACGTCTAGTGTTAGATGACATAATTTCCCTAGGGAAGCACACATGGTTAATCTATATCGGGCGTGGCATACCATCTCTCCCTTGGTAAGTACACACGATCGAACAACGTCAGACATGGAATGCCATCATCGCCATTTGACAACGCACACTGAAGAACAATATTGAATGTGGCATGCCATAATCGCCTTTGAACAACACACACGGTTGGACGACGTTAGGCGTGGCATGCAAGCATGATCCTTGGGCAGCACAGTCGGTCGAACAACGATGAGCGTGGCAAGACATCATCGCCCTTGGACAAAACACACAATCGGATAACCTCTGGTGTGGCATGCCATCATCGCCCTAGGGAAGCACAGTCGTACAACTTTAAGCGTGGCATGCCATCATCACCCTTGTGAAGCACAAATGATCGGACGACGTCGGGCATGACATGCCATCATCTCCCTTGAGCAGCACACACGTTCAAACAACGTTTGGTGTGGCATACAATCATCTCCCTTGGGTAACATACACGGTCGAAAGACGTTGGGCGTGGAATGCCATTTTTGTCGTAGGACAGCTTACACGGTCGGACTACGTCAGGCGTGGCACACCTTCATCACCCTTGGAATGAACACCCGGTCAAACAAGGTCGGGTGTGGAATGCCATCATCGCCCTTGGATAGCATACACGGCGTCAGACGACGTCGGGCGTGGTATGCCATCATTGTCGTTTGAAAGCATACACGGTCAAACGATGTCATGGATCTCATGAAACCATCTCCCATGGGCAACATAAACACTTGGACAATGTCGAGCGTTACATGGCATAATTGGCCATGGGAAGCACACATGGTGGGACTACATCGAACATGACATGCCATTATTTCTTTTGGATAGCACAAAGGGTCGTATGACGTCAGGCGTGGCATGTTATAATCGCTCTAAGTCAGCAAACACGGACGATCTATGTCGGGCGTGGCACTCCATCACCACCCTTGAAAATGACAAACGGTTAGAGGACTTCGTACATGACATGCCATCAATGCCGTTGTGCAGCGCATATGTTCGAACTATGTCGGGTGTGCCATGCCATCATCTCCTTTAGACAACATACACAATCAGACGACGTCAGGTGTGGAATGCCATTTTGCCCATGGAAAACATACACGGTTGGACTACATCGGTTGTGGCATGCCATCATCGCCCTTGGAATGAACGCACGGTTGGACAATGTTGGGTGTGTCATGCCAATATCGCCCTTGGACAGCATACACAGGTCAAACAACGTCACGTATGGCATGCCATCATAGACCTCACACGGCATATTTTTTCGGACGACATCAAGCGTGCCAGGCATTCATCGCCCTTAGGAAACACACATGCTCGGACAACATCGAGCGCTACATGCCATTATTTGCCTTGGACATCACACACTGTCGGACTACGTCGGGCGTACCATGGCATCATTGCCTTGGACAGAATAGAAGGTCATACGATGTTAGGCGTGGCATGTTATCATCTCCCTTGGTCATAACAAACTGACAAACGACGTTGAGCGTGGCATGCAAACATGGACCTTGGACTGCACATACGATTGGACGACATCGGGCGTGGAATACCCACATGGACCTTTGGAAGCACACACGGTCGGATGACATCAGGCGTTACGTGCAATCATCGTACTCTGGCAGCATACACGGTTTGATAACGCTAGGCTTGGTATGCCATCATCACCTTTGGAAAGCACACAAGGAAGGACGACATCGGGCGTTGCATGCAATTATTTCCCTTGTGCAGCCCACACGGTTGAACGACGATAAGTTTGGCAAGCTAGCATCACAATTGGACAGCACAGACGATCGGACTACGTCTGGCGTGGCATGCCATCATCGCCCTTGGTCAGCACGGTCAGATAATGTCACGCTTGGCAGGCCATCATCACCATTATGAATCACAAACATTCGGACGTCGTGGGGCATGACATGCCATCTTCGACCTTGAGCAGCACACACGTTCAAACGACGTCTGGTGTGGCATGCCATCATCGACCTTGGACAACATACATGGTATGAAGACGTCAGGCGGGGAATGTCATTTTTGCCGTTAGACAGCATACACGGTAAAACTACGTCAGGCGTGGCAACCCTTTATCGCCCTTGGAATGAACACACGGTCGGATAATGTCGGTTGTGGCATGCCATCATCGCCTTTGCACAGCATACGCGATGTCGGGCGTGGTATGCCATCAACGCCCTTGAATAGCATACACGGTGAGATGACATCAGTCGTGTTATGCAATCATCGCCCTTGGGAAACACACTCGGTCGGACGACGTCGAGCGTTACATGCTATCATCGCACTTGGGAAGCATACATGGTCGGATGATGTCAGGCTTGGCATGTAATCATCGCCTTTGGACAACACACAAGGAACGACAACGGTGGGCATTGCATGCCATTATCGCCCTTGTGCATCACACCCGGTCGGACGGCGTCGAGATTGACATGCTATCATCACCCTTAGGCAGCACCAATGGTTGAATGATGTCTGGCGTGGTATGACATCATTGCCATTGGACAATATACATGGTCAGATAACATCGGGCATGGCATGCCATCATCGCATTTGGACAGCACACACGACTGTACCACTTTGAAGTGGCATGCCATCATCACATTTGGACTGCACACAAGGACGTGGTGACATCAGGCAAGGAATGCCATTGTATTCATTTTGTAGCACACACCGTCAAAAGATGTCGAGCGTTAGATAAAATCATTTCCATAGGGAAGCACACATGTTTAGTCTACATCGAGCGTGGCATGCAATCTCCCCTTTTAAAAGTACATACGGTCGATCGACATCGGGCATGCCATGCCATCATCGCATTTGGACAACGCTCACTAACAAACAACATCGGACGTGGCATGCCATCATCGCCCTTGAACAGCACACACGGTCAGACGATGTTAGGCGTGGCATGCCAGCATGATCCTTGGGTAGAACACACGGTCGAACGACGATGAGCGTGGCAAGCCATCATCAACCTTGTGAAGCACACATGGTTGGAGGACGTTGTACATGACATGCCATCATCGCTCCTGACCAGTGCGCACGTTCGAATGATATCGGGTGTGGCATGCCATCCTCGCCCTTGAAAATATACAGTCATACAAAGCTATGCGTGAAATGCCATTTTTTCCCTTTGACAGCATACAGGGTTGGACTACGTCGGGCGTGGCATGCCATAATCGCCCTTGTAATGAACACACAGTTGGACAATGTCGGACGTGGCATGCCATTATAATCCTTGGAAAGCATAGATGGAGTCGCACGACATTTAGCGTGGCATGCCATCATCGTACTCGGACAGCATACATTTTCGGAAAACATCAAGTGTGCCATGATTTCATCGCCCTTGCGAAACACACAAGCTTAAACAACGTAAAGCATTACATGCCATCATTGTCCTTGGACAACACATAGTGTCAGACTACGTCGGGCGTGACATGCCATCATTGCCTTGGGACAACACAGAAGGTAATACGACGTTGGGCGTGGCATGTTATCATCTCCCTTAGTCAGCACACACGGACGAATGACATCGAGCGTGGCATGCCAACATTGACCTAGGACTGCACATACGGTTGGACGACATTGGGCGTGGCATGCCCACAAGGACTTTGGAAGCATGCACAGTCAGACGACATCGGGCGTTACATGCCATCATCGTACTCTGACAGCATACACGGTCGAATTACGTCCAGCTTGGTATGTCATCATCGCCTTTGGAAAACACACAAGAAAGGACGACATCAAGCATTGCATGCCATTATCATCCTTGTGTAACACACATGGTCGGACGACGTCGAGCGTTACATGCCATTATTGCACTTGGGAAACATACATGGTCAAATGATATCAGGCTTGGCATGCCATCATTGCCTTTGGACAGCACACAAGGACGGAAAACGTCGGGCGTTGCAAGCCATTATCGCCCTTGTGCATCACACACGGTCAGACTACGTCGAGCTTGACATGCCATCATCACCCTTGGGCAACACCAATGGTCGAATGATGTCGGGAGTGGTATGACATCATTGCCATTGGAAAACATACACGGTTAGATGGCATCGGGCATGGCATGCCATCATCGTATTTGGACAGCACACACGGTTGTACAACATTGAAGTGGCATGCCATCATCGCCTTTGGACAGCACATAAGGATGTGGTTACATCGGGCGTGGAATGCCATTATCTTCCTTCTACAGTACACACTGTCAAACGATGTTGAGCGTTAGATGACATCATTTCCCTAGGGAAGCACATACAATTAGTCTACATCGTCCATGGCATGCCATCTCACCTATGGTAAGTACACATGGTCGAACGACGTCAGGCATGGCATGCCATCATCGCCTTTGGATAACGCATACTGACAAACAACATCGGACGAGGCCTGCCATTATCGCCCTTGAACAGCACACATGGTCAGTGGACGTTAGGTGTGGCATGCCAACATGATCCTTCGGCAGCACACACGGTCGAATGACGATGAGCGTGGAAATTCATCATCGCCCTTGGACTGCACACACGATCGGACTACATCTAGCATGGCATGCCATAATCACCCTTGGGCAGCACGGTCGAACAAAGTCAGGTGTGGTATCCCATCGTCACCCTTGTGAATCAGAAGCGGTCGGACGACGTCAGGCATGACATGCCATCATCGCCCTTGAGCAGCAAACACATTCAAACGACGTCGAGTGTGGCATTCCATCATCGCCCTAGGACAAAATACATGGTCGGAAGACGTCGAGCGTGGCATGCCATAATCGCCCTTCGGCAGCACACATGGTCGGACGACATCGGGCGTGGCATGCCATCATCACAATAGGAAATCATACACGATCGGACGATGTTAGGAGTGGCATGTTATCATCACCCTAGGACAACACACACGATTGGACCATGTATGGCGTGGTATTCCCGTATGGCCCTTAGGCAGCACACACGGTCGGATGATATTAGGTGTTGCATGTCGTTATTGCCCTTGTGCAGCACAGACGGTCGGATAACATCGGGCGTGAAATGCCATCAATGCCCTTGGGCAGCACAAATGGTCGAACGACATCGAGCGTGGCAGGTTATCATCGCTCTTGGACAGAACACAATATCCGACCACGTAGGGCATGACAAGCCCACATGGCCCTTGGACAACACACACGGTCGGATGATGTTATGCGTGGAATGTCATCATTGCCATTGGGAAGCACACGCGGTCGGATGACATTGGGCATGACATGCCATCATCGCCCTTGGGCAGCACACACGGTCGAACGACGTCAGGTGTGGCATGCCATCATCGTCCTTGGACAGCATACACGGTCTAAATGATGTCGGGAGTGGAATTCCATCATCGCCTTTGGAATGACCACACGGTCGTACGACGTTGGATGTTTCATGACATCATAGCCCTACGAAAACATATATAGGTTCAGACGACATCGGGCGTGGCATGTAATCATCATTCTTTAACCGCACACATGATAGGATGACGTCAATTGTGGTATGTTATCATCGCCCTTAGACTAAACATATGGTGGGGCGACATCGGGCGTGGAATGCTAATATCGACCTTTGACAGCACACACGGTTGGATGACGTCGGGCGTTAAATTCCATCATTGCCCTTGGATAGCATACACGGTCGCCCTACGTCAGGCCTTGCATGTTATCATCGACATTGGAAAGCATACATGATCAAATGACATTTGGCGTGGCATGTTATCATTGACCTTGGACAGTACACATGATCGGCCCACGTAAACAGTGGCATGCCCACATGGCCCTTGAGATGTAAACACGGTCGGATGACGTCGGGCGTTGCATGCCATTATCGACCTTGTGCAGCACACACGGTCGGACAATGTCAGGCGTGACATGCCATCTTCGCCCTTGGCAAGCACAAATGGTCAGATGACGTTGGGTGTAACATGTAATCGTCGCCCTTGGACAACATATAAGGTCGGAAGACATCAGGCGTGGCATACCCACATGGCCGTTGGGCAGCACACACAGTCGGACGACATCGAGCGTTAGATGCCATCATCACACTTGGGAAGCATAGACGGTCGAATGATGTAAGGCTTTGCATGCCATCATCCCCTTTGGACAACATACAAAGACAGACGGCGTCGGGCGTTGCCTGCCATTATTGCCCTTGTGCAGCACACACGGTTGGACGACGTCGGGCGTGTCATTCCATCATAACCATGGGTAGCACAAATGGTCGAACAATATCGGGCTTGGTATGACATCATTGCCCTTGGAGAACATACAAGGTCGGACGGCGTCAGGCATGGTATTCCATCATCGCCTTTGGACAACACACTTGTAAGACGATGAAGTGCATGCCTTCATCGTCTCGCCCCTTTGGACTGCACACAGGACGGGTGTCCCATCATCATTCGGGCGTGGAATGCCATTAATCATTCTTCTGCAGCACCCACTGTCACACGACGTTCGAGCATTAGATGAAAATCATTTCCCTGGGAAAAGCACAAACGGTTATTCTAAATCGTGGTGGCGTGCCATCTTGCCCTTTGGTAATCACAAACACACGTCGAACGCGTCGGCATGCCATGCCATCATCTCCTTTGGACAACGCACTCTTACGAAAAATATAGGACGTTTCATGCCATCATCGCCCTTGAACAGCACACACGGTCGGACGACGTTAGGTGTTGCAAGCCAGCACGATCCTTGGACAGCACACACGGTCGAATAACGATGAGCGTGGCAAGCCATTATTGCCCTTGGACATCACACACAATCAAACTACGTCTGGCGTGGCATGCCATCATATCCCTTGGGCAGCAGGGTCGTACAACGTTAGTTGTGGCATGCAATCATCACCCTTGTGAAGCACAAACGGTCGGATAACGTCGAGCATGACATGCTATCACCGCCCTTGAGCAGAATACACTTTCAAACAACGTCGGGTGTCTCATGACATCATTACCCTTGGACAACATACACAGTCGAAAGACGTCGGGCGTGGAATGCCATTTTTTCCATTGGATAGCATACACGGCCGCTCTACGTCATGTGTGGAACGCCTTCATTGCCCTTAGAATGAACACACGGTCGAACAATGTCGAGTGTGGCATTCCATCATCGCCCTTGGAGAGCATATATAGGGTCACACGATGTCGGGCGTGGTATGCCATCATCGCCCTTGGACAACATACACGGTCGGACGACGTCACGTGCGTCATGCAATCATCGCCTTTGGGCAGCACATACTATCTGATGACGTCGAGCGTTACATGCCATCAGTGCCCTTGGGCAGCACACACGGTTAGACTACATAAGGCATGACATGCCATCATTGCCCTTGGACCGCAAAAAAGGCGTATGACATCAGGTGTGGCATGACATCATCACCCTTGGATAGCATACACGGTTGGACTATGTTTGGCGTGGCATGCCATCATCTCCCTTGGGCAGCATGGTCATACAACATCGAGGCTTATCATGCCATCATAACCCTTGTGAAGCCACACAGTGTCAGAGGACGTCGTTACATGACATGCCATCATCGCCCTTGAGCAGCGCACCGTTCAGCACTGTCCCGGGTGGGCATGCCATCGTCCCTTGGACAACATACACAGTCGAACTAAACATTGTTCGTTCGGCTGGGAAATATCGCCTTGGAAGGAATAAAAGGTGTGACATGTTTGGCGTGGCATGCATTATCGCCCGCCCTCGGACAGCATACACTTTCGGACGATGTAAAGTGTGACATGCATTCATCGCCCTTGTCAACACACACGCTTGGACAACGTCGAGCGCAACATACCATCATTGGCCTTGGACAACACACACGGTCGGACAATGTCATGCGTGGCAGGACATCATCACCCTTGTGAAGCACAAACATTTGGATTTCGTCAGGCATGACATGCCATCATCTCCCTTGAGCAGCACACACGCTCAAACGACGTCGGGTGTGGCATGCCATCATCACCCTTGGACAACATACACTGTTGAAACTCAGCGTGGAATGCCATTTTTTGCCAGTTAGACAACCTACAAAACGTCGACTGGTCCCAGGCGTACACGCCTTCATCGCCCTTGAATACACACGATCGGATAATGTCGATTGTTGCATGCCATCATCGCTTTTGGAAGCCTAAGCAGACTCAGGGGTAAGACGATGTCGGGCGCTGGTATGGCATCATCGCCCTTGAATAGCATACACGGTGGACGACGTCACTCGTGTTCATCCCATTCATCACACCCTGGGCCACCACAGGCACTTTCGGCGACTACGTCGTGCGTTATATGCTATCATCGCACTAGGGAGCATACCCGTTGGATGATGTTCAGCCTTGGCATGTATCATCGCCTTTGGACAGAAAAAAGAAACGATACGTCAGCGTTTCTGCAATTATCGCCCTTGTCATCACCACGTCGACGACATCGAGAGTGACATGCTATCATCACCCTTGGGCAAAGCACCAACGGTTTGAATGATGGTCCCGGGCTTTGTATGACATCATTGTCCATTGGGACAACATACACGTCATCTAACATCGGTCATGGCATCCATCATCGCCTTTGGACAGCACACACAGTGTAACGACCCTTGAAGTGCATGCCATCCATCACCTTTGGACTTCACTGCACACCAGGAGGTATTGACATCGAGCGTGGGAAGCCATTCTCTTCCTTCTGTAGCACACACTGTTTAAACACGTCGCGTGTTAGATGACATCATTTCCCTAGGGAAGCACACCATGTTTAGTCTACATCGAGCGTTTTCCATGCCATCCCAAGACTCTCGCTTTTTAATAAGTACCTACAGTCGAATGAATCGGGAATGGCAGCCATCTCGCATTTGGACAGCACACTGACAAACACATCGTACGTCGCATGGGCAGCATCGCCCTTGAAAACACACAACCTATACGGTCAGACGACATTAGGGCGTGGCATCCCAACATGAATCCTTGGGTAGAGCGTTAGGCGTGGCAAGCCAACAGATCCTGGGGTAGCACACATGGTCGAACGACGAAGGAGCGTGGCAAACCATCATCCCCGTGTGAAGCACACCACGGCCGTAGGCCCGTAATGACATGCCATCATTACCTTGACTAGTGTAATGTTCGGAATCGGTCGAGTGTGGCCATGCCATCATATCCCTGAGAAACATATACAGTCAGACGACGTGAGGCTGCAATTCATTTTTCCTTGACAGGATACACGGTTGGACTACATCGGGAGTGGAATGCTCATCGGCCCTGTAAGAAAACACCACAGATGGGACAAATGTTGGGCATGGCATGCATTATGCCCTTGGAAAAGCATAGATGGGGCTCACACGACATTGGGCAGACATGGCCGTTCATAGTCCTTGGGACAGCATTACATTTCGAACGAACGTCAGACGTGCCAGATTCATAGCCCTGCTAAACACACACGACTCAAACAACGTCAACCAGCCGCCCACATGCATTACATTGTACCTCTGAAAACACACACGGTCGGACTACGTCGGGCGTGACATGCCATATTTCCTGGGACAGCACAGAAGGTAATACAAGCGCGGCGAGGATGCTTATGATCTCCCTGGTCAGAACACACGGACGAATGACCCGTCGAGGCATGGCAGTGCCAGCCGATGGACGTTGGACTGCAAATACGGTTGGCGACATGGGCATGGCATGCCACACATGGACATTGGAGCACGCACAGTCAGACATCATCGGGGAGGTATTCATGCCATCATCGCACTCTGCAGCATTAACGGTAGGATTAGGAAGCTTGGATGCCATCATCTCCTTGGAGAGCACACAAGAAATGGGACGACATCTGGCGTTGCATGCCATGATCGTCCGTGTGCAAAACACACGGTCGGACGACTTCGAGCGTTGACTATTCATCAGTGCACTTGGGAAACATAAAACGGTCAGATGATGTCAGGCTTTGAATGAACATATCGCCTTTGCGACAGCACACAGGACGGAAAATGGCGGCGTTGCAGCCATATCGCCTTTGTGATCACCACGATCGTACGAGGGGAGCTTGGACATGCAATCATCACCATGTGGGCAGCCCCAATGTGCGAACGATGCTGGGCATGATGACATCATTTCCATTGGATAACACACGACCGTAAGAAATCGGAATGGTTTCTATCATCACCCTTTGGAAAGCACACACGACTGTAGACCTGAAGTGGGCATGCCATCATCGCCTTTGATGCACACAAGGACATGTGAACATCGGGCGTGAATACCATTATCTCCATCTGTAGCACACACTGTCAGACGATGGCGAGGTTATATGTCATTCCCTCGGGAAGTTGACACAGGGTAAGTCTATATCGCGCATATGGACATTGGGCCCCCATTTTTTCGCCATGGTAAGTACTCACATCATCGAACGACGTAGGCATGGCATGCCATCATGCCTTGTACAACCACACACTTACAACAAAATCGGACGAGGCATGTCAGTATTCACCCTGAACAGACACACACGGTCAGACAATGTTAAGCGAGGCATGCCAGCATGATCCTTGGGCCAGTTACACACGGCTGAACGACGTGAGCGTGGACAAGACATTATCTCCCTGGACGCACGAACACGATCGGACGTACATCTGCCATGGCATGCCAATCGCCCTTGGGCAGCGACGGTCGGATAAAGTAAATGCGTGGTTATGTCCATCGGCACCCTTGTAATCACAAGAGGGCGGACAACGTCGGGCCATGCAGGGCCTCATCGCATTTGCGCAGCGAAACACGTTTAAAAACGATGTCAGTGTGGTACATTCAATCACGCCCTTGGAAAAAATACACGGTCGGAAGATGTCGGCGTGGCAAGCCATAATACGCCTTGGGTAGAACACACAGCGTGAATCATCGGGCGTGGCCCATAGCCTATCATCACAATAGGAAAGCATACATCGATAGGACGATGTTGGCGTGGCAGTTGATCATACCCTAGGACAACACACACGATTGGACACAGTATGGCGTGGTTTCCCTGTGATGGCCCTTGAGGGCAGCACACACTGTCAGATGTATAGGTGTTGGATGTCGTTTCATTGCCCTTGTGCAGCACACGAAGGGTCGAATTAAGCGGCCGTGAAATGCATCAATGCCCTTGGGCAACACAAATGGTCGACGACAGCGACGTGGCAGGTTATGATCGCCGCTTGACAGAACCACCGATCGAACACGTAGGGCGTGACAAGCCCACATGCCCTTGGATAGCACAGACGTCAAATGATGTCGGGCGGGCATGCGATAATCACCATGGAAGCACCGCGGTCGGAGGACATTGAGCAGACATGCCATATCGCATTGGAGCGCACACGGTCGAATCGAAGTCAGGCGTGGCATCCACCATTGTCCTTGGACAGCATACACGGTTCCAAACGATGTCGAGAGTGGAATTCCATCATCGCCTTTGGAATGACAACACGGTCGTACGACGTTGGGCATTTCATGCCATCATCGCCATACGACAACATATATAGGTTTGGACCACGTATAGTGTGGTATTCCCGTATGTCCCTTAGGCAGCACACAGGGTCGGTGATATTAGGTGTTGCATGCCATTCCCGACCTTGAAAACATATAAAGTCAGACGACGTTAGGCGTGTAATGCAATTTTTGCCATTGACAGCATACACGGTTGGACTACATCAGGCACGACATGCAATCATCGCCCTTGTAATGAACACACAGTTGGACAATGTCGGGCGTGGCATGCCATTATCGTCCTTGGAAAGCACAGATGGGGTCACACGATATTTGGCGTGGCATGCCCTCATTGTCCTCGGACAACATACATTTTCGGACAACATCAAGTGTGCCATGATTTCATAGCCCTTGCAAAACACACACGCTCGAACAACGTAAACCATTACATGCCACCATTGGCCTTAGACAAAATACACTGTCGGACTACGTCGGGTGTGACATGCCATCATTGCCTTGGGACAGCACAGAAGGTAATACGACGTCGGGCGTGGCATGTTATCATCTCCCTTAGTCAACACACACGGATGAACGACGTCGAGCGTGGCATGCCAACATGGACATTGGACTGCACATACGGTTGGACGACATCGGACGTGGCATGCCTACATGGACCTTGGAAGCACGCACAGTCAGACGACATCGGGAGTTACGTGCCATCATTGCACTGTGACAGCATACATGGTTGGATTATGTCAATCTTGGTATTCCATCATTTCCTTTGGAAAGCACACAAGAAAGGATGATATCGAGCGTTGCATGCCATATTGTCTTGTGCAACACACACGGTCGGATGACGCGAGCATACAGCCATCATTGACAACTGGAAACTACACGGTCAGATGATGTCAGGTTGGCATTACATCATGCCTTTGGACAGCACACAAGGAGGGATCAACGTCGGACGTTCATGCCATGCTCACCTTGTGAATCACCCACGGTCAGATGACGTCGAGCTAGACATGCTATCATACCCTTTGGGTAGACCAATGTGAACGAGTCGTGGAGTGGTTATGAGCATCACTGCTATTGGACAACATACATGTGTTAGATGGAGTGGGCATGGCATGCCATCATCATATTTGGAAAGGCACAAGCGGTTGTACGACATTGAAGTGGCAGACATCATCTCCTTTGGACAGGCACATAAGGATGTGGTTTACATCGGAGCGCGTGGACTGCCATATCTTCCTTCTGCAGTACACAATGTAAGACGACATTGAGCGTAGGGGGGATGGACATCATTCTAGGGAAGCAACACAATCAGTCTTACATCATCGCATGGATGCCATCTCCCCATGGTAAATACACATGGTCGACGAGTAAGGCATGGAAATGCCATCATCGCCTTTAAAATAACGCCACAGTGACGAAAAAAAACATCGGATGATGGACTACCATTATGCCTTGAACAGACAACATGGTCCGACGAGGTTAGGGTGGCTGCCAGCATGATCGTGGCCAGCACACACAACTAGAAAGATGATTGAGGTGGCAATTCATCACCGCCTTGGGACGCACACACGATCTGACTACGATCTGGCATGGAATGCCATATCGCCTTTGGAAATGCACGGTCGGAAAAAAGTCACGAGGGGTATCACCCACGTCCACCCTTTGTGAATCACTAAGCGGTTGGACGAGTTCAGCAGACATGCCATCATCGCCCTTAGAAGAAAACACATTCAAAGAGTCGAGTGTGCATTCATCATCGCCTTCGGACAAAAAACTGAGGGAAGACGTCGGCGTGGCATGCCATAACGCCTTGGGCAGACACACGCGGACGGGCATCGGGTGGGCCATGCCATCATCACACGGGGGAACATACGACGATCGGACGATGTTAGGCGTGGCATTTTATCATCACCTAGGACAACCCACATGATTGGACATGATGGCGTGGAATTCTCGTATGGCCCTTAGGCAGACACAAGTTGGAGATATTAGGGTTGTTCATGTCATTATTGCCCTTGGTGGGGGGGGAAAAGACACACGGCGGATAACATCGGGCGTGAAATGCCATCCAATACCCTTGGGAAGCATTCAAATGGCGAACGGAAAATTCGAGCGTCGGAGGTTATAATAACCCTTGGCAGAACACACGATCTGACCATGTAGGGCCGTGAGAAGCCTCACATGGCCCTTAGACAGACACACACGGTCAAGATGAAGTCGGCATGGCATGCCTATCATCGGTCCGTGGGAAGCACACGCAGCCGGAATATTGGGCATGACATTCCCATAATCGCCTCTGGGGCACACGTACGTCGAAACGTTGCTCAGGCGTGGCATGCCATCATCGTCCTTTGAACATCATACAGGTCCAAAACAATGTTGGGAGTGGAAATTCCATCAGCGACGTTTGAATGAACCAACACGGTGTACGAACGTTGGGCATTCCCATGCCATCATCTGCCTCGCAACAGATAAAGGTCGCGGACGACGTCGGGCATGGCATTGTAAGTATAATTCTTTGACCGCAAACACGGTCGGATAACGTCGGGCGTAAAATGCTTCAATGCCCTGGGCAGCACTCAAATGTCGAAAGCGAAATCAAGTGTGGCAGGTTATCATCCGCCATTGGACAGAAACACCGATCTGAACCATGAGGGCGTGGAACAAGCCCACATGGCCCTTGGGACAACACACATTCAATGAAGTCGGGCGTGGCATGCCATCTCGCCATGAGAAGCACAAGTGGCTGGTGACATTGGGCATGCATTCATCATCGACTTTGAAGGCGCAAACATGGTCGAACGACGTTAGGCGTGGCATGCCATAATCTTCCTTGGACAGCATACCCGGTCCAAATGATGTCAGGAGTGGGAATCCATAATTCGGCACTTGTGGAATGACCCACACGGTCACGACGTTGGGTGTTTGTGCCATCACGCCTTCGACAACATATATAGGGTGGACGATCGTCGGGCCATGCATGTAGTTATCATTCTTTGAAAGCACACATGACGACAAGAGCGTGGCATGACTATTATCGCCCTAGGACAGCACACCGGTTGATGACGTGGGCGTAAATGCCATTATTGCCCTTGGATAGCATGAGTGGTTGCCTACGTCGGGCTTGCATGTTATCATGACTTGAAAAAGCATCGATCTATCACATTGGGCAAGCATGTTATATGTGTCCGCTGTGACAGTACCACATGATAGGAACACGTAACACAGTGGCATGGCTCGCAGGTCCTTGAGATGCAAACACAGTCGGATTACGTCGGTGTTGCATGCCATGTACGCACTTGTGCAGACACAAGGTAGACCAATGTCAGGAGTGACAGCCATCATCGCTCCTTGATAGCACAAATGGTTCGATGACGTTGGTTGTGCATGTCATCGTCGCCCTTGGACACATATATCGTCGGAAGACGTCAGGCGTGTGACATTGCCATTAGTCCATCTTGGAAAACGACATAGTCGGACTTCATATGCGTAGCATCATCATAGCCCTGGACAAACACACACGTTCGAAAACATCGGGGAATTGCATGACATATCGCAGTGTACAACATATACGGTCAGAAGTCACGGGCGTGCATTTATCATTGGCCCTTAGAAAGGACATACGTCGGACTAGTCGAGTGATGTTATGGCTATGCCGCGGGTAGCACATGGTTACACGAAGTCGAACTTGGAATGACATCATTTCCCTTGGACAACACACACGACTAGACTACTTCGGGTGTGGCATGATAACATATCCCTTTTGCATAAAACACGATCGAACAACATCGGGCGTGGCATGTAATTATCGCCCTTAATCAGCACACACAGTCGGACTAAGTCGGGTGTTGCATGCTCGTATGCCCTTTGGATAGAAAACACGTTCATACGACGTCGATGTGGTATGCAATCATCGCCATTGGAATGAAAACATGGACGGATGACATCGGGTGTGGCATGCCATCATCGCCCTTGTGCAGCACACTCGGTCAGACGTAGTCAGGTTTAGATGCCATGATCTCCTTTGGAATGCATACACGAATAGACGACGTCAGGGATTATATTCCATCATTTCCCTTGGAAAATATACATGGTAGGACGACGTCGAGTGTGACATACCATCATGACCCTTGGAAAGCATACGCATTCGGACGACGTTAAGAATGGCTTGCCATCATCACCTTTGAAAAGCACATGGTTGTACGACGTTGACGTGGCATGCAAACATTTCCTTTGGAATGCACACAAGGATGGCGTGATATCGGGTGTGGCATGCCATCTCGACCTTGGTCAAATGATGTCGATGTGGCATGCCATTATCGCCATTAGACTGCACACAGAGACCGGTGATGTAAATCCGTGCATGCCATCAATCCATTGTGCACCTCACATGTCCGGACAAGTTCGGGTGTTAGATACCATCATCGCGCTTGGACATCATGCATAGTCGAACAATGAGGGGCGTGGTATGACCGGATGGATCTTGGTAAACACACTAGTCGGACGACGTTGGTCATGGCATGCCATCATCGCCTTTGGACAACACACAGTGACGAACGACATTGGACGTTGCATGCCATCGTCACCCTTGGACAGCACACACGATAGGAGGACGTTAGGCGTTGCATGCCATGATGGTCCTCGTGCAGCACGCACGTTCGGACTACATCGGGAGTGGCATGCCATCATCACCCTTGGAAAAAATACACAATTGGATGATGTCGGGCGTCGAATGCCATTTTTGTCCTAGGAAAAATACAAGGTCGGACTATGTCAGGCTTGGCATGCCATCATAGCCCTTGGAATTAACACGCGGTCGGACAATGTCGGGCGTGGCATGAAATCATCGACCTTAGACAGCATACACCCCAAGTCGGACGACATAGGGTGTGGCATGCCATCATCACCCTTGGACAGCATACATGGTCGAACGACGTCAGGCATTCCATGTAGGGCGTGACAAAACCACATGGCTCTTCGGCAGCTCACACGGTCGGAGGATGTCGGTCATGGCATGCCATCATCGCCATTGGGCAGCACACGCGGTCGGATGACATTGGGCATGACAGACATCATCTCCCTTAGCAGCACAAACGGCGAAAGACATTAGGCCGTAGCATGCCCTCATCGCCTTTGGACAGATACCGGTCAAACCATGTCGGTAAGGAATTCCATTATCGGCCTTTGGAAGTAACCACACGGCGGACATGTTGGGGTATTTCATTTCCATCACGCTCTGCGACAGCATACATAGAAGCATCGGTCTGTTGATGTAATTAATACATTATGGACAAACCATGATCGAACGACCGTCAGGGTGGCATGTCGTCATCGCCCTTAGACTACATATATGTCTGACGAAATTCGCGCGTGGCATGTATATCGACCTTGGACAGGAATGCACGGTGGATGACGTCGGGCTTAAATGACCATCATTGCCCTTGGAGAGCATAAACGGTCTCCCTATGTAGGCCTGCATGGTGTTCTCATCGACAGTGGAAAAGGCATTTACATGATCTTATCCTGTTATCCCAAACGACTCGAACTACGTCGGCGTGGCAGGCATCATTGCCCTTTGGGTAGCACGTAGTAAACGTAGATTTGCATGCCATTAATCACACCATTTGAAGCACAAACGGTCGGATGACGTCGAGCAGTGACATGACATCGCCGCCCTTGGAGCAGAACCACCCATCTTCAAAACGGATGTTGGGATGTGGCATCCATCATCTCCCTGGACAAACGATCCAGTCGGAAGACGTCGGGCGTGGAATGCCATTTTTTCCGTTGGACAGCATACACGGCCAGTCTACGTCATGTGTGGCACGCCTTCACTGCCCTTAGAATGAACACACGGTCGGACAATGTCGGGTGTGGCATGCCATCAACGCCCCTGGACAGCATACACAGGGTCACACGATATCGGGCATGGTATGCCATCATCGTCCATGGACAGTGTACACGGTCGGATGATGTCAGTGCCCTTGGTTGGACTACATCGGGTGTGGCATGACATCATCGCCCTTCGAATGAAAATACAGTTGGACAATGTTGGGTGTGGCATGCCATTATCGCCCTTGGACAGCATACACGGGGCTAGACGACCTCGCCCGTGGCATGCCATCATCGCCATCGAACGACATACAATTTCGGATGACGTCAAGCGTGCCATGCATTCATCGCCTTAAGGAAACACACCTGCTCGGAAAATATTGAGCGCTACATTCCATCATTGGTCTTGGAAAATACACACTGTCGGACTACATCGGGTGTGACATGGAATCATTGCCCTTGGACAGCACATAAGGTTATACGACGTCGGGCATGGCATGTTATCATCTCCCTTGGTGAGAACACACAGACAAACAACGTCGAGCGTGGCATGCCATTATCTCCCTTGTGCAGCACACACGATTGAATGACGATAAGCGTAGAAAGCCAGCATCATATATGGACATCACACACGATCGAACTACGTCTAACATGGCATGCCATCATCGCCCTTGGGCAGCACGGTCGGACAATTTCATGCGTGGCAGGCCATCATCACCCTTGTGAAGCACAAACATTCGGACGTCGTCGGGCATGACATGCCATCATCTCCCTTGAGCAGCACACATGCTCAACCGATGTCGGGCGTGGTATGCCATCATCGCCCTTGAATAGTCATTACAACGGGGAACGACGTAATCGTATATGCAATCATCAGCCCTGGTCAACACAACCCACGGCGGACGACGTCGAGCGTTACATGCTATCATCGCACTAGGGAAGCATACACGGTCGGATGATGTCAGGCTTGGCATGTCATCATCGCATTTCGACAGCACACAAGAAAGGACAACGTCGGGCGTTGCATTCCATTATCGCCCTTGTGCATCACACACGATAGGACGACGTTGAGCTTGACTTGCCATCATCAACCTTTGGCAGCACCAATGGTTGAATGATGTCGGGCGTGGTATGACAACATTGCCATTGGACTACATACACGGTCAGATAACATCAGGCATGGTATGCCATCATCACCTTTGGACAACACACACGATTGTACGACATACAAGTGGCATGCCATCATCGCCTTTGGACCGCACACAATGACGTGATGACATCAGGCGTGGAATACCATCATCTTCCTTCTATAGCACACACTGTCAGACAACGTCGGGAGTTAGATGACATTATTTCGCTAGGGAAGCACACAGGGTAAGTCTACATCGGGCGTGGTATGCCATCTCTCCATTTGTAAGTACATACTGACAAACAACATCGGACGTGGCATGCCATCACCGCCCTTGAACAACACACACGGTCAGACGACGTTAGGCGTGGCAATCCAGCATGATCCATGGATAGCACACACGGTCGAACGACGATGAGCGTGGCAAGCCATCATCACCCTTGTGAAGCACACACGGTCGGAGGACGTCGTACATGACATGCCATCATCACCCTTGACCAGTGTAGACGTTCAAATCGGTCGAGTGTGGCATNATACACGGCTCGGACGGCGTCGGTAATGGTATGCCGTGCATCAACTTTGGAAAACACACACAGGGTTTACAATGTTGCAGTTGCATGCATCATAGCAATGTGGACTGAACACAAGGAAGGAGTGACATCGGGCGTGTGTGTGAATTCCACTATCTTCTTCTGCAAACACCACGGATCAGACGACGCGGTGTGCGTGCCATCTCTCCCATTTGTAAGTAACACACGGTCGAAACGTTTGTCAGGCCATGGCAGCCGTCATCACCTTGGGAACATGCACACTGACGAAAACAGAGCACGTGGGCAAGACATTATTGCCTTGGGACATCAACCACGAGCGAACTACGTCTGGCGTTGGCATACCATCATATCCCTGGGCAGCACGTGGACAACGTCAGTTGTGGGCATGCCATCATCAACCCTTGAAAGAATAACGGTCGAAATGACGTCGGGCATGACATGCCATCATCGCCCTAGGAGCAGGAAACACGAGCCAAAGACATCGGGTGTGGAATCGATACGCTTGGAAAAACAACACAGTCAAACGACATCGGGTGTGGCATGCCAATTATTCCCCTGGACTGCCATACAAGGGTAAACACGATGTGGGTCGCGTGGTTATGCCATCATCACCCGCCTTGGACAGGCTAACACGAGTCAAAAACGTCACACGTGCCATTGTCAATCATCGCCTGGGAACACACACACTCGGACAACGTCAAGCTTACATACCATCAGTGGCCTTCGGCACCAACAAGGATGGGACTTCCGTAGGTAACATTCCAATTGCCCCTTGGACAGCACAAAAGGCCGTACGACGTCTGGCGTAACATGCCATCATCGCCCTTGGAATGAACACACCGTACAATGTCAGAAGTGACATTCAATCATTGCCCTTTGACAACATACAAAAGGTTGGATGACATCGGGCGCGGAATGAGATCATTGACCTTGGACAACATACACGCTCGAATGACATGAGGCATTCCATGAAATCATCTCTCTTAGGCATAACATGGGATCATTACCTTAAGGCACCACACTTGGTCGGACTACATCGGGCGTGACATGCCATCATTGTTGTTGGTCATCACACACGAACGGATGAAGTTGAGCGTGGCATGCTTCGATTGCACTTGGACTGCACATACAATTGAATGACATTGGGCGTGGCAGGCCCACATGGCCGTTGGGCAGCACACCCAAGGATGACATCGAGCGTTAGATTCCATCATCGCACTTAGATAGCATACACGGTCTAATGATGTCACCGTTGGCATACGATCATCGCCTATGGACAACACACCAAGAAAAGGACATGTCGGGCATTTCATTTGCATTATCGAACTGGTGCAGCACACAAGGTTGGCCGACATCCAGCGCCGTGACATCCAATCATCAAACCATGGGTAGCAAAAATGGCGAACGACTGTTGGGTGGTATGATATCAAATCCGCCGCTTTGACAAAAACACGGTTGGATGCGTCGGGAATGGTATGTATCAAACCTTTGGACACCACACACGATTGTACGACGTTGAAGTGGATGCCATCATCGCCTTTGGACTGCAAACAAGGACGGGAGGTGCATCAGGAGTGGACTCAATTATCCTCCTTATGCAGCACACACTTTCAGACAACGTCGAGCGTTACGAGACATCATTTCCATAGGAAAGAACTACACGGTAGTCTACATTGGGGGAGGTGCCAATCTCGCCCTTTGTAAGTACACAGGGTCGCACAAACGTATGTCAATGATACCATCATTACCTTCAGACAAAGCCACACAACGAACAACCCATAGACTGGTATGCCATCATCGCCCTTGAAAAACACAAAAACAGTCGGACGAAGTTGCGTGGCAGCCAGCATAATCTTGTAAAGCACGCACAAAGCTCGAACGATGAGAGGCGTGCAAGATACATCGCCCTGGATGATAGACGATAGGACGAAGTGGTAGCGTGCATACCATCATCACCCTTGGGCCTCACGGTCGGGAAACGTAAGGTGTGGAAGAATCAATCCCTGGAAGACCCAAATGGTCGGATGACGGCGCGCAGACAGGCAATCGCCTTAAGCAGAACAAGTTCAACCGACACAGGTGTGTCATGCATCATCCGCCCTGGGAACAAACATACATAGAAAGATGTCGGAAGGGAATGCCATGTGTGCGTTTGGAAACAACATACACGGTCGGAATACGTTAGTGTGAAGGCCTTCAGTGCTCTTGAATAAAACACACAGTTGGACAATCTCGCGGTGTGGCAGACTATCTTTCGCACTTGAAACATCATACACAGGGTTAGAAATGTCGGGTTTGTATGCAATCAGAGCCTTGGAAATAAACACAGTAGGCGATCCTTGCACGGGTGTTATACGGTTCATCGCCATTGGCCAGCACACACGCTCGGACAACGGACGAGCGTTTACATGCCTCATGTGCTTGGGACAGAGCAAGACCAGGTGGGGACTACACAGGCGTGCATGCACAGTCATTGCCCTTGGACAGCACAAAAGGTCGTACGACGTCACGCATGCATGTATCATCGCCCTTGGTCAGAAAACACTAAGCTATCACCTCGAGCGTGGCATAACAATAGTCATGGGCCAACATGGTCATACAACATCAGGCGTGCATGAAATCTCACCCTAGTGAAGCACACACGATCGGAGGACGTCGTATAGGACCCATGCCATCATCGCCAGTGAGAAGTGCACACGTTCGAGCAATGTCGGGGGGGCAGTATGTATCGCCTTGTACAAATACAGGTCGACTATGTCAGGCCTTGGAATGCCATTTTGCCCTGGAAAACATACACGGTCGGACTACATTGGGATTGGAAGCCATTATCGCCTGGGGACAGCCATACATGGGGCAAACGACGTCGGCCTGGAATCCATCTTCACTCAGAACTGCTACACTTTGGGGACGATGTCAAGAAGTGGCCTGCATTAATCGGCCCATTGTCAACGCACACGCTGGACAAAATCGACGCGCTACATGCTATGATTCGGCCTTGGAAAAAACACACTGTTAGACTACGTGCGGCATGACGTGCCTATCATTTCCGTTGGACGACATCGGGAGTGCATGCCCACATCGGACGACTTGGGCAGAATGCACAGTCGGAGAACATGGGCGTACCCATGCCATAATCACCCTGACACATTCACCGGTAGAATGAAGTCGGGAAAGGCAATGTCATCATCTCGTTTGGACAGCACACACAGTTGTACGGACGTTGTAGTGGCATTTTGCCATCATCCCTTTGGACTGCACACAGGAACGCGGTGACATCGGGCAGTGGAATGCGTCACATCTTCCTTCTGTAGCACACATGTCAGACGAGTCTAGTGTCTAGATGGAATAATGTCCCTAGGGAAGGCACACAGGTTTAATCTATAGGGGCGTGGCATACCATCTCTCCCTTGGGACGTACACCACGACGAACAACGTTCAGCCAGGAAGCCATCATCGCCATTTCGACAAAGCACATGAAGAAACAATATTGAATGTGGCATGCCATAATCGCCTCTTGAAACAACACACACGGTCTGGACGCACGTTAGGCGTTGCATGCAACATGATCTTGGGGCAGCAAGCGGTCGAACAACGAGACGTGGCCAAGACATCAGCGCCTTGACAAAACACACAATCGGATAACTCTGGTGTGCAGGCCATTCATCGCCCTAGGAAGCAAATCGTACAACTTGAAGGGGGGCATCGCCATCATCACCCTTGTGAAGCACAAATGATCGGACGGGACGTAGGGCATGACATGCCATCATCTCCATTGAGAGCACAACATTAAACAACGTTCTGGCTGTGGCTACAATCATCGCCCTTGGGTAACATAAACGGCGAAAGCACGTTGGGCGTTGGAATGCCATTTTTTTTGTCGTAGGACAGATTACACGTCGGACTACGTCAGGCGTGGCACACCTCATCACCCTTGGAATGAACACCCGGTCAAACAAGGTCGGGGTGGAAATTGCCACATCGCCCTTGCGATAGCAACCACGGCGGTCAGACGACGTTCGGGGTGGTATTTGCAGCATTTCGTTTGAAAGCATACACGGTCAAACGATTTGTAAGGATATCATAACCATCTCCCATGGGCAAAATCAACACTTGGCACAATGTCGAGCGTTAACATGGCATAATTGGGCCATGGAAAGCACACATGGTGGGGATAATCGACAGGACATGCCATTATTTCACTTGGATAGCCCAAAGGTCGTATGGCCGTCAGGTGGCAATGTTTATAATCGCTCTAAGAGCAAACACGGACGATCTATTGTCGGCGTGAACTCCATCACCACCTGAAAATGACAAAGGTTAGAGGACCTACGTACATGAAATCCATCAATGCCCGGTGTGCCCAGCGCATCATTTCGAAACTTACTGTCGGGTGGGCCATGCCATCATTCTCCTTTAGGACAACATACACAATCAGCGACGTCAGGTGTGGAACTGCCTTGCCCATGGAAAACAGACACGGTGGATAAGATCGGGTTGGGCATGCCATATCGCCCTTGAGGAACGGACGGTTGGACATGTTGGGGGTGTCATTGCCAATATCGCCCCTTGAAAGCATACACAGGTCAAACAAAGTCACGATGGCATGCCATCATAGAAAAAAAACCTCAACGGCATATTTTTTCGGAAGAAATTCAAGGTGCCAGGCCATTCATGCCCTAGGAAACACAAATGCTCGGAAAAATCGAGCGGCTACATGCCATTATTGCCTTGGACATCACACACTGTCGGACTACGTCGGGAGTACCTGGCATCATTGCTTGGCAGAATAGAAGGTCATACGATGTAGGCATGGCATGTATCAGATCCCGTGGTCCTAAACAAAACTGACAAAAGCACGTTGACGCGTGGCATGCAAACATGGACCTTGGACTCCACATACGATTGGCGACACGGCGTGGATACCACATGGACCTTGAGGAAGCACACACGGGTGGATGACATCAGGCGGTACGTGCAATCATCGATCTGCAGCATACACGGTTTGATAACCTAGGCTTGGTATGCATCATCACCTTTGGACAAGCACACAAGGAAGGACGACATCGGAGTTGCATGCAAATTATTTCCCTGTGCTGCAGCCCACACCGGTTGAACGACGTAAGTTGGCAAGCTAGCATCACCCAATTGTGACAGCAACAGCGATCGGGGACTACGTCTGGGTGGCATGCCAGAATCGCCCTTGGTCAGCCCGGTCAGATATGTCACGCTTGGCAGGCCATCATCACATATAATCACAAAACATTCGGACGTGGGGGGCATGACATGCATCTTAGACCTGGAGCCGCCAACACACGTTCAAAGACGTCTGGTGTGGCATGCCACATCCGACCTGGCAAATTACATGGTATGAAGACGTCAGGCGGGGAATTGTCATTTTGCCCGTTAGACAAGATACACGGTAAAATACGTCAGGGTGGCCACCCTTTATCGCCTCTGGAATGAAACACACGGTAGGAGAATGTAGTTGTGGCATGCATATCGCCTTTGCACAGCATACGCAGTGTAAGACGAGTGGGATGTATGCCATTCACGCCATTGAATAGCAACACGGCTGCAGAAGGACATCAGTCGGGTTTATGCAACATCGCCCTTTGGGAAAAAAACCTCGGTCGGACGCGTCGAGCGTCTACATGCTATCATCGCACATGGGAAGCATACAATGGTCGGATGATTCGCAGGCTTGGCATGTAATAATCGCCTTTGGACAACACACAAGGAACGACAACGGTGGGCATTGCATCACATATCGCCCTTGTGCATTCACACCCGGTCGGCGGCGTCCGAGATTGACATGACTATAATCACCCTAGGAAGCACCAATGGTTGAATGATGTCTGGCGTGGGTATGACATCTTGCCATTGGACACATAATGGTCGATAAATCGGCATGGCATTTGTTCCAATAATCGCATTTGGAACGCACACACGACTGTCCACTTGAAGTGGCATAGCCATCATAACATTGAGGACTGCCACAAGGACGTGGGCATCATGCAAGGAATGCCATTGTATTAATTTTGTAGCACACACCGTAAAGATTGTCGAGCGGTTTCGTAAAATCATTTCATAGGGAAGCACCACAGGTTAGTCTACATCGAGGTGCGCATGAACTCCCCTATTAAAGCCAACGGTCGATCGACGTCGGGCAGGACCATGCCATCATCCGCATCTTGGCAACGCTCACTAACAAACAACATAGGACGTGGCATGCCATCATCGCCTTGAAAGCAAACCGGTCAGACGATGTTAGGCGTGGCATGCCAGCATTGATCCTGGGAGAACTCACACGTGCGAACGACGAGAGCGTGGCAGCCATCATCACCTTGTGAAGAACACATGTTTGGAGGACGTTGTACATGGACATGCCATCATCGCTCAAGACCGTGCCGCACGTGCGAATGATATCGGGTGTGGCATGCCATTCCTCGCCCTTGAAAATATACAGTCATTACAAAGCTATGCGTGAAATGCATTTTGTCCCTTTGACCGCATACAGGGTTGCGGACTACGTCGGGCGTGGCATAGCACATAATCGCCCTTGTAATGAACACAAATTGGCAATGTCGGGACGTGGCATGCATTTAATCGGAAAGCATAAGATTGAAGTCGCACGGACATTTAGCGTGGAATGCCCATCATCGTACTCGGACAGCATACATTTTCGGAAAACATCAAGTGTGCCTATGATTTCATCGGCCCTTTTGCGAAACATCTACAAGCTAAACAACGTTAAAGCATACATGCCATCATTGTACTTGGACAACAAATAGGGCAGACTACGTCGGCGGGGACATGCCATCATTGCTTGGGACAACACGAGGTAATACGACGTTGGCGTGGCATGTTATCACTCCTTAGTAGCACACACGGGACGAATGCGTCGAGCGTGGCAGCCAAAAGTGACCTAGGACTGCACCATACGGTTGACGACATTGGGGTGCACTGACCACACGGACTTGGGAAGCATGACACAGTCAGACGCACGGCGGTACATGCCACATCGTACTCTGACAGCATAACGGTCGAGTTACGTCCACCGCTTGGTATGTCATAATTATCGCCTTTGAGAAAACACACAAGAAAGGACGACTCAAGCATTGATGCCGTATCATCTGTGGTAACAACAGGTCGGACGACGTCGCAGCGTACATGCCCATTATTGCATCTTGGGACAACATCATGGTCAAATGATATCAGGGATTGACATGCCATCATTGCCTTTGGACAGCACACAAGGACGAAAACGTGGGCGTTGCAAGCCATTATCAGCCTGTGCATCACACACGGTCAGACTACGTCGAGAATGAATGCATCATCACCATGGGCAACCACCAATGGTAGAATGATGTCGGGAGTGGTATGACATCATTGCCATGGAAAACATACACGGTAGATGGCATCGGGCTGGATGCCATCATCGTATTGGACAACCACACGGTGTGACAACATTGAAGTAAGCATTGCCATCATCGCTTGGACAGCACATAATATGTGGTGACATCGGGCGTGGAATGCCATTATCTTCCTTCTATAGTTACACATGTGAACGAGGTTGAGCGTTAGAGGACATCATTTACCTAGGGGAATCACATACAATTAGTCTACATCGCCATGGCATGCCATCTCCCTATGGTACGTACACATGGTCGAAACGAGTCAAGGCATGGCATAGCCCTCATCGCCTTTGGATAACGCTACTGACAAAACAACATCGGACGAGCCTGCCATTATCGCCCTGAAAAGACAACATGGTCAGTGGAAGTTAGGTGTGGCATGCCCAACATGATCCTCAGGAAGCACACACGTCGATGGACGATGAGAGTGGAATTTCATCATCGCACTGGACTGCAACCCACTTCCACGATAGCAGAATTACACGATCTAGCATGGCTACCATAATCACCCTTGGGCAGCACGTCGAACAAAAGTCGGTGGTGGTATTCCCATGTCAACTTTGTGAATTTAGAAGCGGTCGGACGAAGTCAGGCTAGACATTGCCTCATCGCCCTTTGCAGCAAACAATTCAAACGACGTGAGGGTGGGATTCATCATCGCCTAGGACAACTACATCGGTCGGAAAGACGGTTCGAGCATGGAATTCCATAACAACCCTTCGGCCAGCAACATGGTCAGACGACATCGGGCGTGGCATGCCATTATAAGAATAGGAAATCATACACGACGGACGATGTTAGGAGGGCATGGTATCATCACCCTATGACAACACACAAGATTGGACACAGGTATTGCGTGGTATTCCCTATGCCCCTTAGGCAGCACACACGGTCGAATGATCTTAGATGTTGCATGCTCGGGATTGCCTTGTGCATCACAGACGGTCGGCATAACATCGGGCGTGAAATGCCATCAATGACCTTGAGGCAAGCACAACATGGTCGACACGACATCGAGCGTGGCAGGTTATCATCGCTCTGGGACAGAACACAATATCCGACCACTAGGGCATGACAAGCCCACATGGCCCTTGGACACACACACGGTGGATGAGTTATGCGTGGGCAAAGGTCATCCAGGCCATTGGGAACGCACAAGCGGTCGGGATGACATTGGGCATGAACTTTCAATCATCGCCCTTGGGCAAGCACACACGGTCGAACGACGTCAGGGTGGATGCCATCATCGGTCCTGGGACAGCATACACGGTCTAAATGATGTGGGAGTGGATTCCATCATAGCCTGTGGAATGACCACAGGTCGTACGACGTTGGATGTTTCATGTGACATCATCGCCCTTACGAAAAAATATAAGGTTCAGACGGACATCGGGCGTGGCATGTAATCATCATTCTTTACCGCACAACATGAAGGATGAGTCAATTGTGGTATGTTATCATCGCCCTTAGACTAAACATATGGTGGGCTGGCGACATCGGGCGTTGAATGATAATATCGACCTTTGACACAACACGGTTGATGACGTCGGGCGTTAAATTCAATCATTGCCCTTGGATAGCAATCCACGGTCGCCCTACGTCAGGCCTGATGTTATCATCGAATTGAAAGCATACTGATCAAATGACATTGGTGTGGCATGTTTCAATTGACCTGGACAGTACACATGATCGGCACACGTAAACCGTGCATGTCCCACACTGGCCACTTGAGATGAACACACGGTCGGATGACGTCGGGCGTGGCATGCCATTATCGATTGTGCAGCACAAACGGTCGGACAATGATCAGGGGACATGCCCATCTTCGCCCTTAGGGCAAGCACAAAGGTCAGATGGACGTTGGGTTAACAGGTAATCGTGCCGCCCTTGGACAACATATAAGGTCGGAAGGAATCAGGCGTGGCATACCCACATGCGGTGGGAAGCACACACAGTCGGAGACCTCGAGCGTTAGATGCCATCATCACAATGGGGAAGAATAACGGTAGAATGATGTAAGGGCTTTGCATTGCCATCATCCCTTTGGAACCAACATACAAAGAGACGGCGCTCGGGCGTGCCTGCCCATTATGCCCTTGTGCAGCACACACGGTTGGCGACGCAGGGCGTGTGATTCCATATAACCATGGGTAGCACAAAGGTCGAACAATATCGGCCTTGGATTTTTTTGACATCATTGCCCTTGGAGACATACAAGGTTCGGACGGCGCTCAGGCAGGGTATTCCATTCACTAGCTTTGGACAAGACACACGGTTGTACGACGAATGAATGGCATGCCTTCATCGCACTCTGGAATGCACACAAGGACGGAGGGTCATCGGGCGTGGAGGACCATTAGCATCCTCTGCAGCGACACACTGTCACACGAAGTCGAGGCATTAGATGAATCATTTCCTAGGGAAAGACACAAACGGTTAGTCTAAATGGGTGTGGAGTGCAATCTTGCCCTTTTGTAAGTACACCAACGGTCGAACGACGCGTGGGCCATGCCATGCCATTCATCTCCTCTTGGACAACGCACTCTTACGAAAAATATAGGACAGTTCATGCCATCATCGCCCTTGAACAGCAACACGGTTAGGCGACGTTAGGTGTGCAAGCCAGCACGATCTTGGGAGCACGCACGGTCGAATATAGCGATGACTGGCAAGCCATTATTGCCCTTGACAATCACACACAATCAAAAATAGTCTGGAGTGGCATGCCACATATCCCTTGGGCAAGCAGTGGTCGCTCCAACGTAGTTGTGGCATGCAATCATCACCCTGGTGAAGCACAAACGGTCGGATATAACGTGAGCATGACAGGCTATCCGCCCTGAGACCGAATACATTTCAAACCAACGTCGGGTGATGACATCATTACCCTTGACAACATTATCAAAGTCGAAAGACGTCGGGCGGGGAATGCCATGTTTTCCATGTGGATAGCAGACACGCCGTATACGTCATGTGTGAACGCCTTCATTGCCAAGGAGAATGAACACCGGTTCGAAAACAAATGTCGAGTGTGGCATTCCATCTCGCCCTTGAGAGCATAATAGAGGGTCACACGATGTCGGAGTGGTGCCATATCGCCCTTGGACAACATAAACGGTCGGACGAAGTCACGTGCGTCATGCAATCATCGCCTTTGGGCAGCACATACTATCTGATGACGTCGAGCGTTACATGCCATCAGTGCCCTTGGGCAGCACACACGGTTAGACTACATAAGGCATGACATGCCATCATTGCCTTGGACGCCAAAAAAAAGGTCGTATGACATCAGGTGTGGCATGACATCATCACCCTTGGATAGCATACACGGTTGGACTATGTTTGGCGTGGCATGCCATCATCTCCCTTGGGCAGCATGGTCATACAACATCGGGCGTATCATGCCATCATAACCCTTGTGAAGCACACAGTGTCAGAGGACGTCGTACATGACATGCCATCATCGCCCTTGAGCAGCGCACACGTTCGAGCAATGTCGGGTGGGCATGCCATCGTCGCCCTTGGACAACATACACAGTCGAACTACATTGTTCGTGGCATGGAATGATCGCCCTTGGAATGAATAAAAGGTGTGACAATGTTTGGCGTGGCATGCCATTATCGCCCTCGGACAGCATACACTTTCGGACGATGTAAAGTGTGACATGCATTCATCGCCCTTGTCAACACACACGCTGGGACAAGTCGAGCGAAAATACCATCATTGGCCTGGACAACACACACGGTAGGACAACGTCATGCTCGGCGGACATTCATCAACATTTGTGAAGCACAAAACAATTTGGATTTCGTCAGGCATGACATGCCATACTCCCTTGAGAAGCCAAACACGCTCAAACGAGTAGGTGTGGCATGCCATCATCCCCTGCACAACTACACGTGGAAGACGTTCAGGCGTGGAAGCATTTTGCATAGAAACATACACGGTCGAACTAGGTCAGGCGTGACACGCCTTCATCGCCCTTGGAATGAACACACGATCGGATAATGTCGATTGTGGCATGCCATCATCGCATTTGGATAGCATACGCAGGGTAAGACGATGTCGGGCGTGGTATGCCATCATCGCCCTTGAATAGCATACACGGTGGGACGACGTCACTCGTGTTATGCAATCATCACCCTTGGTCAACACACACGGTCGGACGACGTCGTGCGTTATATGCTATCATCGCACTAGGGAAGCATACACGGTTGGATGATGTCAGGCTTGGCATGTCATCATCGCCTTTGGACAGAACAAAAGAAAGGATAACGTCGAGCGTTGCATGCAAATTATGCTGTGCATTCACACACTGGTGCGACGAAATCGAGAGTTGACATGCGATCATCCACCTTGGCAGAACCAACGGTTGAATGAGTCGGGCTTTGTATGAAATCATTGTTTGGAAAACACTAACACCGGTCAGATAAACATCGGTCATGGCATGCCATCATAGCCTGGGACAGCACACACGAGTGTAAGACATTGAAGTGGCAGGCCATCATCACCTGCCTGATGCCACACAAGGACGTAGTGCATCGAGCGTGGAATGCTCTTTATCTCCTTCTGTAGCACACACTGTTAAACGAAGTCGAGTGTTAGATGAAATCATTTCCCTAGGGAAGACACAGGTTGGTCACATCGAGCGTTTCATGCCATCTCGCCTTTTTATAAGTACATCAGCGATGACATCCGGGAATGGCATGCCAATCAATCGCATTTGAGACAACGCACATGACAACAAACATCGTTACGTCGCATGGCTCATCGCCTTGAAAAGACACACACGGTCAGACGACATTAGGCGTGGCATCCAACATGATCCTTGGGCTAGAAACATGGCTCGAACGACAGATGGCGTTGCAATGCCATCATACAACCTTTGTGAAGCACACCGGTGGAAGGACGTCGACATGACATGGACATCATCAACCATGACAGGGCACGTTCGAAGATAGGGTGTTGGCATGCCATCCCGCCCTTGCAACAATACAGTCATATGACGTTAGGCGTGAATAGCCATTTTTGCCTTTTGCCTTTTTAACAGCATACACGGTTTGACTACATCGGTGTGGCATGCGATCATAGCCCTTGTAATGAACACACAGTTGGAAAATGTCGGGCATGGCATGCCATTATCGTCCTTGGAAAGCATAGATGGGGTCACACGACATTTGGCGTGGCATGACATCATCGTCCTCGGACAGCATACATTTTTGGACAACATCAAGCGTGCCATGATTTCATCGCCCTTGCAAAACACACACGCTCAAACAACGTAAAGCATTACATGCCATCATTGGCCTTGGACAACAAACAGTGTCAGACTACGTCGGGCATGACATGTCATAATTGCCTTGGGACAACACAGAAGGTAATACGACATCGGGCGTGGCATGTTATAATCTCCCTTGGTAAGCACTAACGGACGAATGACATCGAGCGTGGCATGCCACCATTGACCTAGGACTGCACATACTGGTGGACGACATCAGGTGTGGCATGCCCACATGGACCTTGGCAGCACGCACAGTCAGACGACATCAGGCGTTACATGCCATGCATTCTCTATGAAGCATTACACAGTCATGATGACGTCCAGCTTGGTTATGCCATAATCGCCTTTGGAAAGCACACAAGAAAGGACGACATCAACATAGCAGGCAAGTATAGTCCTTTTGTAACACAAACGATCGGACGAAGTCAAGCGTTAATGCCATTATTGCACTGGGGAAACATACAACGGTAAGATGATGTCAGGTTGTATGCAATCATTGCCTTTGGACCGCACACACGATGGACAAACGTCGGGCGTTGCATGCATTATCGACCTTGTGCCTCACACACGGTCGGACTACGTCGAGCTTTATCCGGCCATCATCACCATAACAGAAACAACGGTAGAAAGATGTAGGAAGGGCATGGGGACATTTTGCATTAGAAAAACATACACGGTAGATGGAAGCGGGCATCTGGCATCCATCATCGTATTTGGACAGTCACACACGGTTGTACGAAATTGAAGTGAAATTGCCATATCGCCTTTGGACAGCACAAAAAGGATTGTGGTTACATCGGGCGTGGAAATCATTATCTTCTTCTGCAGTACACACTGTCGAACGATGTTAAGCTTAGATGACATAATTTCCTAGGGAAGCACATTACAATTAGTCTACATCGGCCATGGCTGCCATCTCGCCCTGTAAGTACACATGTCGAAACGAGTCAGGCATGGCATGCCAGCATATCATTGGGATAACGCAACAAGGACAAGAACAACATCGGACGAGGCCTGCCATTATCACCCTTGAACAGCATAGATGGTCAGAAAATGTTTGGCGTGGCATGCCAACGTGATCCTTGGGCAGCACACACGGTCGACTGACGATGAGCGTGGCAATTCATCATCGCCCTTGGACTGCACACACGATCGGACTACATCTAGCATGGCATGCCATCATCTCCCTTGGGAAACACGGTCGAACAAAGTCAGGCGTGGTATCCCATAGTCACCCTTGTGAATCAGAAACGGTCGAATGACGTCGGGCATGACATGCAACATACCCTTGGCAGCAAACACATTCAAAACGAAGTCGAGTGTGGCATTCCTCATCTCCCAGGACAAAATACATGGTCGAGACGTTGAGGGCATGCATAGTCTCCCTCGGACAGAACCATGGTCGGCGATGAATCGGGCGTGCATTCCATCATCAAAATGGGAAAAGCATTACACAAATAGGATGATGTTAGGTGTGGCATGTGCTTCATTACCCTAGTGACAACAAACACGATTGGACCAGGATGGCGTGGTATTCCGTATAGGTTCTTAGGCAACACACACAGTCGGATGATATTAGAGTGCATGTAGTTATTTGCCCTTATGCAGCAAATACGCGTTGGATACGTAGGCGTGAAATTCCATCAATGCCTGGCCAGCAACCAAAGCGTCGAACACATAGAGCGTGGTAGTATCATCGTCTGGACAGAACACACGATGACGTCGTAGGGGTGACAAGTCCCACATGGCCCTTGGGAAAACACACTCCCCCCAGGTCGGATGATGTCGGGCGTGGCATGCCATTCATCGCATTGGAAAGCACCACGCGTCGGATGCATAGGCAATGACATGCCACATGCCCTTGCGCTGCACACCGGTCGAAAGATGTCAGGCATGGAGTGCAATCATGTCTTGGACACCATACACAGTCAAAATGATGTCGGGAGGGAATTCCATCATCGGCCTTTTGCAATGTCCACACACCGGTCGTACGGACTTTGGAGTTTCATGCCACATCGCCCTACGACAAACCTATAAGGTTCGGAGACGTCGGGGCAAGGCTATGTAATAATCCTTCTTTGAAAGCACACATGACTAGGGACGACATCAAGGGTGGCATGTGATTATCGCCCTTAACTACACATAGTGGGACGACATCGGGCGTGGCATGTATATTCGACCTGGACACCACACACGGTTGGATGAGTGGGGCGTAAATGTCAGCATTGACCTTGATAGCAACACGGCGCCTACGTCAGGCCTTGCATGTACCATCGAACTTGGAAAGAATACATGGATCTAAGACATTGGCGTGGCATGTTATCATTTCCCTTGGGACGTACCATGATCGGACACGTAAACAGTGGACATGCCTGCATGGCCCTTGAGATGAAACACGGTCGGATGACTTCGGGTGTTGCATGCCATTTACGACCTTGTGAGCACACACGGTCGCACATGTCACGCGTACATTGCAGTTCTTCGCCTGGGAAACACAATGGTCAGATGATGTTAGGTGTGGCATGTAATCGTGCCATTGAAGACAGCATATACGTCGGAAGACAAGCGCGTGGCCATGCCCATCTTCTCTCTTGGAAAACTGAACACAGTAGGACTTCATTAGCGTGGATGCAATCCATAGCCCTTGGACAAAACACACGCTTGGAAGACTGGGCAGTGCCGGACATCATCGCACTTGTCAACATTACACGGTCAGAAGACACGGCGTGGCATTTTATTCATGCCCTTGTGGAAAAAATACGTCGGACTAGTAGAGTGTGTATGGCTCTGGCCCTCGGGTAGCACAATGCGGTCAGAGGAAGTCGAACTTGGAATTCGCCATCATTTCCCTTGGACAGTCACACGACTAGACTATGGGCGTGGCACGACCACAGATCCCACTTGGCAGCAAACCACAACGGACGACGTCGGGCGTGGCAGGTAATTATTCGCCCTTAATCAGCAGCACCACGTCGAGAGTATGTTAGGGGTGGCCATGCTGTATCCCTTTGGATAGAAAAACGGTTCATACTAATGTCGAAGTTGATGCAATATCCCATTTGAATGAAACACATAAACGGATGAACATGGGCGTGGCATGCCATCATCGCCCTTGTGCAACACACTCGGTCAGACGTAGTCAGGTTTATATGCCATCATCTCCCTTGGAATGCATACACGAACAGACGATGTCAGGCATTATATGCCATCATTTCCCTTGGAAAGCATGCGCAGTCGGACGATATCGAGCGTAGATTTTGTGCATGTCCCTTGGGAAACAAACTAGTCGGATGACGTTAAGAATGGCATGCATTCATCACCTTTGAACAGTACACGGTTGTACGATGTTGACGTGGCATACAAACATTGCTTTGGAATGCACGCAAGGATTGCGTGATATCGGGTGTGGCATGCCATCTCTCCCTTGGTCAGCATAAACGGTGAAAAACGTAGGGCGTGGCAGCCCGTATGGCCTGTATGAACATGCGTCAAACCGATGTCGATATGCATGC
This sequence comes from Solanum habrochaites, assembly GCA_027704765.1. Classification (NCBI taxonomy): domain Eukaryota; kingdom Viridiplantae; phylum Streptophyta; class Magnoliopsida; order Solanales; family Solanaceae; genus Solanum; species Solanum habrochaites. The sequence goes on along the minus strand of JAKWJA010002494.1, from coordinate 5,672,767 downwards.
ATAATCCGCATTTTTGTTAAAGACGCCTCACAATGACCGATGATGTCAATCCTAGCATGCATCCAATGCCCTTGTGCACACTCAAAGTACGGACAACTCGAGCGTTAGATAACTCACGCCCTGTGAAATCTTACACGGTAGGCCGACGTAGGGCATACAAAAGGCTTGTGTGGAAAATATAACGAGTAGGAGAAATACAAGCGTGGCATGCCGTCATCGCCCTTGGAAAAGCTGCCAGTCGAACGAAGGGACAGTAATATGCATGCATGGATCTTGGTAAACACACCAGTTCCGGACGACGTGGGCATGGATGCCATAATCACCTTGGACAACACAAAGTGACAAAGAGATTGCACATGGCATGCCAGTCACCTTGGACAGCACACACGAAGGAAGACGTCTAGGTGAGCATGCCAGGATGGTCTTGTGCAGCACGCACAAGACGATCACAGGACTAAACATCGGGTGTGGCACGCCAGTCATTCACCTTGGATAAATTACAATTAGTTGTGGACGATGTCGGCATGGAATGCCATTTTTTCCCTTAGGAAAAAAACCAGGCGGGACTAGTCAGGCTTCATCCCACATTGACCTTGGAGTAGCACGCGGTCAGAAAATGTTGGGGTGCATTGCCATATCGACCTTAGACAACATGCAACCCCAGGTCGGCGCGACATAGGGTGTTTTTTTTTTTTTTTTTTTTTTTTTTTTTTTCTTTTTTTTCTTTTCCTTATTTTTTTTCATATTTTTTTTTTTTTTTTTTTTTTTTTTTTTTTCTTTTTTTTTTGTTGTTTTTTTTTTATGCATGTCATCATCTCCCTGGACAACATACACTTCGGAAGACGTCAGGCATGCCACGAGTGGTGACAAAGCCCACATGTCCTTAGGGCAGCACACGTCGGATGATGTTCAGTTCGTGGCATGCCATCATAGCAATTCGGGCAGCACACGGTCGGATATGTACATTGGGATGACATGACCTCTCTCCCTTAGGAAGCACCACTCGGTCGAACGAAATCAGGCTGTGGCATTGCCAGCATCTCACTTGGGACAGCATACACCAGTCACACCATGTCGGATGGGAATAATATCGCCTTTGAGATGACCACACGGTCCGGAGAACGTTGGCGTTTCATGCCATCATCAGCCCCTTCACAGCATACAAGGGTCAGACGACGTCGGGACATGGCATGTAATCATCATTCTTGGACAGCACACCTGATCGGAGACGTCAAAGTTGTGGCATGTTATCATCGGCCTTAGGACGCACATATGGTTGTGACATCAGGGCGTGGAATGCTATAATCGACCTGGCACACAACACACAGGGTTGGATTGACGTCAGGCGTTAAATTGCCGTCATTGACCTTGGATAGCATGAGACGGCGCCCTAATCGTCGGGCCTTGCATGTTATCATTGACCTTGGAAAGCATACATGATCTTGCATGTTATCACACACGATCGAACTACGTCTGGCGTGGCATGCCATCATACTCCTTGGGCAGCACCGTCGTACAACGTCAGTTGTTGCATTCCATCATCACCCTTGTGAAGCATAAACGGCTGGATGACGTCGAGCATGACATGCCATCACCGCCCTTGAGCAGAACACACTTTCAAACGACGTCAGGTGTGGCATTCCATCATCGCCCTTGGACCACATACACAGTCGGAAGACGTCGGGCGTGGAATGCTATTTTTTCAATTGGACAACAACACACCCAAATGACGTCACGTAAGGAGTGTGGCACGCTTCATTTCCCTAGAATGAACACCACGGCCGACAACGGTCACATATTTAATGTACTCGCTTTAGGGATCACATACGATCGGCGACGTCGGCGGTCAGGCCATCAGTGGCATGGGCCACGCACACCCGATGAGACTACATAAGGAGGCGACATGCCATCAATTGACCTTGGAACGCCACAAAAAAGGTCGTACCGAGTCAGGTTGGCTGAAGCATCACCGTGGAAAACATACACGGTGACTTGTCTGGGTGGCATGCCATCATCGCCCCTTTGGGCAGCCCAGGTCATATAAAATTCGGGCCATAGCATGCCATAATCAACCTTGTGAAGCACACACGGTCGGAGGATCGTCGTACATGACATGCAATCCGCCCTGAGCAGCACAAACGTTCGAGCATGTGGGTGGGCATGCCATATCACACCTTGAAAAAATGACACGGTCGGGGTTAGACTACATTGGGCGTGGCTTAGAATAAAATCCATTGGAATAGAATAAAAAGGTATGACAAGGTTGGCGTGGCCATGCATTATTGACCTGGCACAACATACATGGCATCAGACGACGTCTACCGTTAGATGACATAATTTCCCTAGGGAAGCACACACGGTTAGTCTATATCGGGCGTGGCATGCCATCTCGCCCTTGGTAAGTACACATGGTCGAACGACGTCGGACATGGCATGCCATCATCACCGTTGGGCAACACACAATGACGAACAACACCGAATGTGGCATGCCATCATCGCCCTTGAACAACACCCACGGTTAGACAACGTTAGGCGTGGCATGCAAGCATGATACTTGGGAAGCACACACGGTCGAACGACGATGAGCGTGGCAAGCCATCATCGCCCTTGGGCAGCACGGTAGTACAACGTCAGGCGTTGCATGCCATCATCACCATTATGAACCACAAATGGTCAGACGATGTCGGGCATGACATGACAGTATCTCCATTGAGCAGCACACACGTTCAAACAATGTCGGGTGTGGCATACCATCATCGCCCTTGGGAAACATACACGGTCAGAAGATGTGAGGCTTGGAATGCAATTTTTGTCGTTGGACAGCTTACACGGTCGGACTACGTCAGGCGTGGCACGCCTTCATCGCCCTTGGAATGAACACATGGTCGAACAATGTCGGGTGTGGCATGCCATCATCAACCTTGGACAGCATACACGGGGTCAGACGATGTCGGGCGTGGTATGCCATCATCGCCCTTGGATAGCATACACGGTCAGACGACGTCACAGATGTCATGAAATCATCTCCCAAGGAAAACACACACTCTTGGACAACGTCGAGCATTACATGCCATCATTGGCCATGGAAAGCACACATGGTGGGACTACATCAGGCGTGACATGCCATCATTGCCCTTGGAAAACACAAAGGGTTGTACGACGTCAGGCGTGGCATGTTATCATCGCCCTTGGTCAGTAAACAATGACGACTATGTCGGGCGGGCATGCCATCCATCTACAACCCTTGTAATCACACACACGTCAGAGGACTTTCGTACATGACATGCCATCCATCCGCCCTTGTTGCAGCGCCATATGTTCCAAAACGATGTCACTGTCGCATGCATCATCGCCCTTGGACCACTACACTATCGGGCCACATACCTCAGTTTTGGAATGGCCATTTTAAACACCCATGGACAACTTACACGGTTGACACATACATCGGGTGTGGCATGGCCATCATCCTTCCCTTGGAAAATGAACACACGGTTTGGAACAAGCTGTTTTTTATGGGCATGGCTATTAAATCGCCCTTGAATGGACACAAATGGGTTAGACGATGTTCGCTCGTGGCATATGCCATCATCACGCCTCGCTAACGACCTACCTTTTGTCCGTCACCGCTGTCCACTTTTCCACTGAATTAATCGTACGAGGAAACCACATGCTTTCAGCTTACTCGAGCGCTACATTCCATCATTGGCCTTGGATAACAAACACTGTCAGACTACGTCGGGCGTGACATGGTATCATTTCCCTTGGACATCACATAAGGTCATACGATATTGGGCGTGGCATGTTATCATCTCCCTTGGTTAGAACACACAGACATACAATATCGAGCGTGTCATGCCACTATCTCCCTTGTGCAGCACACACGGTTGAACGACAATAAGCGTGGAAAGCCAGCATAACCCTTGGGCAACACACACGATCGGACTACGTCTGGCGTGGCATGCAACCATCGCCCTTGGGCAACACGGTTGGACAATTCCATGCGTGGCAGGCCATCATCACCCTTTTGAAGCACAAACAATTCGTGAACGTCTCAATTCATTCCCTTCCCTCCTCTTCCTGTCATCTCCTTTATCATCACCCCCGCTTAAAACGATGGTCTGGGTGGCATGCCCATCATCGCCCTTGGACAACATACCACACGGTTTGGCAGACGTCCTGGTGTGGAATTCCCTTTTTGTCCGCGTTACAGAGCACACGGTCGGAACACGTCAGGCCGTGACACACACCTTCATACCTTCATTCTGCCCTTTTACTGTGCACACATGTATGTCCGAATCTTTTCAGACTTTTTGTGGCATGTCATCATTCTATCATCGCCTTTGGAGCAGCATAAGCAGGGTCAGACAATTTCAGCGTTGTATGCATCATCAACACACCCTTGAATATCATACACGGTGGGACTACGTCCTACGTGGTTATGAAATCATCGCACTTGGTCAACACACACGTCGGACGACGTCCTCGTTACATGCTATCATCGTCACTAGGGAAGCATACGCCGTGGGATGAAGGTCAGGCTTGGCATGTCATCATCCGCTTTGGACAGCACACAGGAAGGAAAACGTCAGGCGTTGCATGCCATTGATACCCTTGTTCATCACACATTGGGGGTTGTTGGGGGTGTTGGGCACACGGTCGGGACTGAAACTTCGAGCTTGACATGCCATCTCACCCTTGTTTTCAATGCCGCCATTCTGAACGATGTCTGGATTTGTATGACATTATTGCCATTGGAAAACAATACTACGGTTAATGGCATCGGGCATGGCATGACATCATCATATTTGGGACAGCACACGACAGTTGTTACGACATTGAAGTGGACATGCCTCATCATCCGCCTTTGGGACATCAACAAGGATGTGGTTACAAAAATCGGGCGTGGATTCCATTATCTTTATCTTCCTTCTTCAGTACACACTGTTCAACGATGTTTAAGCGGTAGATGACAGCATTTCCCTAGGAAGCACATAACAATTAGTCTACAAGTCTACAATCTTACACTCTTCCAGTATCCACTCAATCGCCCATTTTCCTTCCCCCGCTTTTCTCAGCCTCCTGTCTTTGCATGTGCCATTCCATTATCGCCTTTGGGTAACGCACACTAACAAACAACATCGAACGAGGCCTGCCATTATCGCCCCCTTGAACAACACAGATGGTCCAGACGACGTTATGCGTGGCATGCCAAACATGATCCTTGGGCCGCACACACGGTCCCGAATGACGATGAGCGGGGCCAATTCATCATCGGCCTTGGAGTCTAAACACACGATTTTAGGGACTACATCTGGCAATGGCAATGCCATCATCTCGCCCTTGTTCACCCACGTGTCTGCACAAAGTCAGACGTGGTTCCCTCGTCATCCTTGTGAAATCACAAGCGGGTGTCGAAGACGGTTCTTGTCCTTCCATGGCCCGATCATCGGTCCTGGTGAGCAGCAGACACATTTCAAACGACGTCGAGTGTTGTCATTCCAAATCATCGCCCTTTACCAAATACATGTTCGTTATTGTTGGCCTGCCTTCTCGGTCTGTGGGTTTCCTTCCCTGTTCTCCCGTGTTCTCCTCCTCCCGACGCTTTTTCTGGGGGTGGATGAGGGGGTTGGGGGGGATGGAATAGGAATGCCTCCTTCTCTGTTTACTTTTGCCTTGGGGCCCCTACCTCCCCGGGAAGTCTTGTTCCCTATCCTCCACATCGGATGATGTTTAGGCGTGGCATGTTAGCATCACCACCCTGCACCACACCACACGATTGGAACCATGTAATGCCGTGGTATTCCCGTATGCCCTTAGCAGCACACACGGGTCGGGATGAGATTAGGCGTTGCAATTTCCGTTATTTTATTTTCCTTTTTTTCGCGCCCCCTCTTCTGGCGAAAACGTCGGCGTGAATGCCATCAATGTCCCTTGGGCAGCCCAATATGTCGTGAACACATCGTCTCGTTTCTGGGTAATTTTTCTCTCGCTCTTTTGGACAGAAACACACATCCACCCCGTAGGGCGGACAAGCCCACATGGCCTTGACAGCACACAACTTGTCCGGTATGATGTCCGGGGGGTCTTTCCTTCCCTCCTGCGTCGTCCATTCTGTTTTCCTCACCCTCTCGAATCCTTATCTCTAAGGTTTGTTTTATTGTTCCTTCCCCTCCTTCCTCTCCGTGCGCTGTCCCTTTTTGTTACGCACCCCCTGCCTTTCTAGGCGGGCCTCCTTCCTTGGCCCGCACACCCGTATTGCCTTGCGCCGTGCCGGCGCGTCCTCCGTTCCCTATGGGGATACAGCATACACGGTCAAAATGATGTCGGATGGAAGTCCATCAATGCCTTTGGAATGACCACACGATCGTTAGACATGTTGGATTTTTCATGCGATAATCCGCCCTACGACAACATTAAAGGGTCTGCGACTCGTGCTTGGCCTTTAATGCCCTCATTCTTTGACAGTCACACATGATAGGGAACGAGTTCAAGTGTGTTATTTATCATCCTCCGCTAGCTAACACTATTGTGGACGGACATCGGCGGCGGGCGTGGCATTCTCACTTTATCGAGCCCATTTGTCAGCACCACATTTTTGAGTGACGCCTGCGTTAAATGCCATCATTGGCCCTTAGGATAGCATACACACTACATCCATGTTCGGGTCGTACTTTAGTCCTTTCATGTTATGCATCTCTGGCTTCGGTTGGAGTTGGAAAGCAATACCTGTCTAATGACATTTGGCGTGGCATGTTATCATTTCCCTTGGAAAGTACACATGATCGGACCACATAAACAATGGCAATGCCGTCATGCCCTTTGAGATGCAACCACAGTCGAATGACCGTCGGGTGTTGCATGCCTTTCGACTTGTAGCTTTGTACCTTGTGCCAGCACACACGATCTGACATGTTCAGTGTGACATTCCTCTTCGCCCTTGGGAAACCAATGTCAGAGTTACGTTGGTGTGGCATGTATCCAGTCCCCTTGGACAATGCATAACGGTCGGAGACATCAGGCCTGCATGCCATATTCTCTCATTGGACAACTTACATCAGTGACTTCATCTGGCGTTGCTTTCATGATAGTCCCTTTGACAACAACACGGTCGAAATAACACCGAGCGTGGCATTTATCATTGTCCTTGGAAAAACATCCGTCGGACTACGTCGAGTTGTGGTATGGCTCCTACCTAGGTACACTGGTCACCCAGATGAAGGTTGCCTTGGAATTCCATCATTTCCCTTGGACAGCTCACACGACTAGACTACTTCGGGAGTGGCATGACAACATATCCCATTGGCAGCAAACACCATCGGACGACGTCGGGCGTGGCATGCAATTATCAACCTTAATTAGCACACACAGTCGGACTTAGTCGGGTGTGGCATGGTCGTATGCCCTTTGGATAGAAAACTCGTTCATACGACGTCGACGTGGCATGCAATAATCATTCTTGGACAGCACACATGATCGGACGACGTCAAGTATGGCATGTTGTCATCGCCCTTAGACTGCACATATGGTCTGACCACATCGGGCGTGGCATGCTATAATCGACCTCAGACAGTACACACGGTTGGATTACGTCGGGCGTTAAATGCCATCATTGCTCTTGGATAGCATACAATGTCGCCCTCGTAGGCCTTGCAAGTTATCATCGACCTTGTAAAGCATACATGATTCTTGCATTTTTAAAAATTATCGACTACGTCTGGCGTGGCTGCCATCATTTCCCTTGGGAAGCTGGTCGTACAACGTCAGTTGGTGCATGCCATCCAGTCACCCTTTGAAGCACAAATAGTCGGATGACGTCGAGCATGACATGCCATCACCACTCTTGAGGCAGATACACGTACACACAAAACGACGTCAGGTGTGGCATTCCATCATCTCCCTTGGACACATAACAGTCAAAAGCTCCGGGCGTGGAATGCATTTTTCCGTTGGACAGCATCAGGGTCGGACTATGTCAGGTGTTGGCACGCCTTCCATTGCCCTTTGACTTGAACACACGGTCGGACAATGTCGGGTTTGTGGCTACCATAACACCCCTTAACAATACACAGGTCAAACATTGTCGGCTTGGTAAGCCATCATCTCCCGTGGCATCATGGTCCATACAACATTCGGGCGTTTGCATCCCTCATCACCCTTTTTAGCACACACGGTCGGAGGACGTCGTACATGACATGACATTATAACCCTTGAGCAGCGCACACGTTCGAGAAATGTCGGATGGGCATGCCATCATCGCCCTTGGACAACAGACATTGTCGGACGACGTGAGGCGTGGAATGCCATTTTTGCCCTTTGACAGCATACAAGGTCGGACTACATTGGGTGTGGCATGCCATTATCGCCCTTGGATTGAATAAAAGATTGGACAATGTATGGTGTGGCATGCCATTATCGCCCTTGGACAGCATACATGGTGTCACACGATGTCAGGCATGGCATGGCATCGTCACCCTCTGGAGCATACACTTTAATTATGGTAAGCGTTCCATTCATTCATCGCCCTGTCACACAACACGCGTGGACAACTCGAGCGCTACATGCAATCATTGGCCTTGGACAACACACAGCGGTCTGAAACGTCGGCTTGAGCTCGCCATCATTACCGTTGGATAGCACCTAAGGTCATACGAATAGGGTGTGGAATGTTTTTTTTTTAAATCACTCCTTTTGGTAATCACACACGAACGAATAACATCGAGTGTGGCATGCCAGCAGGACATTGGGCTGTCAATATGGTTGGACGACATCGGCGTGGCATGCCGCAAATGGCCCTAGTAAGAACACACAGTCGGATGACGTCGGGCATGTCATGTCTCATCGCTTTGAACCGCACACATAGTTACTACATTGAAGTGCATGCATCATCTCCTTTGGACTGCAACACAAGTACTTGGTGACACACGTGCGTGATGCTTGATCTTCCCTTCTTTAAGCACACACTGTAGCGCGTGTAGGCGTTAGATGACTAATTTCACCAGTGAATCCCACCAGTTTGTCTATATCAGGCATGTCATGCCATCTCACCTTGGTAAGTAACACGTTCGAACAAAGTCGGACATCCTGACACTTGTCTTTGGACAACGCGCACTAACGACACCATCGAACGTGCATTCCCAAGCCACGCCCCCCGGCGCCAGCCGCGCCGGAACGCACACACGGGCGGAAACATGAGGCGGGCATGCCACGCATCCTGGGGCAGCACTACAGTCGAACAACGCTGAGCGTGGCAAGCAATCATCTCCCTTAGACAACATACATGATCGGACTACGTCTGGTGTGGCATGCCATAATCTCCCTTGGGCAGCACAGTTGTACAACATCAAGAGTTGCATGCTATTATCACCCTTGTGAAGCACAAATGGTCGGACGACGTCGGGCATGACATGCCATCATCTCTCTTTAGCAGCACACACGTTCAAACAACGTCGGGTGTGGCATACCATCATCGCCATTGGGAAACATACACAGTCGGAAGACGTCGGGCTTGGAATGCCATTATTGCCATTGGACAACTTATACGGTCGGACTACGCCAGGAGTGGCATGCCTTCATCGCCCTTTGAATGAACACATGGTCGAACAACGTCGGGTGTGGCATGCCATCATCGCCCTTGGACAGCATACACGGGGTAAGACGATGTCGGTAGTGGTATACAATCATCGCCCTTAGACAGCATACACGGTCAGACGACGTCACGGATGTTATAAAATCATCTCCCATGGGCAACACACACTCTTGGACAACGTCGAGCTTTGCATGCCAATCATTTGACATGGGAAGTCACACATGGTACTACATCAGGCGTTACATGCCATCATTAACCTAGTAAACACAAAGGGTTGTTACGACGTCAGGCGTGGCATTTTATCATCGCCCTTGTCAGCAACTTGGCCGATCTTGGTCGGGCGTGGCATGCAACCTCATCACCCTTGTAAATCACACACCGTCAGAGGACTTCAAACTGATATGCCCATCATCTCCCATTGTGCAGCACTACTTTCGAACGATGTCGGGTGTGGCATGCCATCATCGCCCTTTTACAACATACACGACCTGACGATGTAAGTGGCGGAAGCGCATTTTTTCCACTTGACAGCATACACGTTTGGCTTAAAGGGTGTGGCATGCCATCATCGCCCTTGGAATGAACACACGGTTGGACACTGTTTGGTGTGGCATGCCATTACAGCCCGTGGGACCGTCATCAGGGGTTAGACGTACGTGCGCCTGTGGATGCCATCATCGCCTCTAACGGCATACCCCCTTTCGGATGACGTTAGCGTGACATCCATAATCGCCCAAATAAACACACAGGCCCGACAACATCAGCGCTACATGCCAATCATTGGTCCTTGGACACCCACTGTCGATTACGTCGCGTGCATGCCATAATCGTCCTGGAAGCATACACAATCCAAACGATGTCGGATTCAGAATCCATCATCGCCTTTGGAATGCCCAGCGTCGTACGACATGTGTTTTCTATCCATCTCGCCCTTCGACACATATATAGGGTCGGACACTTCCGGGCATGGCATGTAATCATCATTCTTTGACAGCACACATGATAGTGAATGTCAAGGTGGGCATTTATCCATCGCCCTTAGACTACACATATGGTAAGACGACATCGAGCGTGTCATGCTATTATCGACCTTGGACAGCACACACGGTTGGATGACGTCGAGCGTGGCCTGCCGGTATGGACGTTGGACTGCACATACGGTTGGACGACATCGAGCGTGGCATGCCCACATGGACCTTGGCAGCACGCACAGTAAGACAACATCGAGTGTTACATGCCATCATCGCACTCTGACAGCACACACGGTCGGATTACGTCAAGCTTTGTATGCCATCATCGTCTTTGGAGAGCACACAAGAAGGGACGACATCGGGCGTTGCATGCCATTATCGTCCTTGTGCAACACACACGGTCGGACGACTTCGAGCGTTACATGCCATCATTGCACTTGGGAAACATACACGGTCATATGATGTCGGGCTTTGCATGCCATCATCGCCTTTAGACAGCACACAAGGACGCAAAATGTCGAGCGTTGCATGCCATTATCGCCTTTTTGAATCACACATGATCGGACTACGTCGAGCTTGACATGGAATCATCACCCTTGGGCAGCACCAATGGTCTAACGATGTCGGGCATGGTATGACATAATTGCCATTTGATAACATACACGGTCAGATAACATCAGGAATGGCATGCTTTCATCGCCTTTGGACAGCACACACAACTGTACGACCTTGAAGTGGCATGCCATTATCGCCTTTGGACTGCACACAAGTACATGGTGACATCGGGCGTGGAATACCATTATCTTCCATCTGTATCACACACTGTCAGACGACGTCGAGCGTTAGATGACATCATTTCCCTAGGGAAGCACACAGGGTAAGTCTATATCGGCCATGACATGCCATCTCGCCCATGCTAAGAACACATGGTCGAACGACGTCGGGCATGGATGCCATCATCACCTTTGGACAACGCACACTGACAAACAACATCGGACGAGGCCTGTCATTATAGACCTTGAACAGCACACACGGTCATACGATGTTAAGCGAGGCATGCCAACATGATTCTTAAGCAGCACACACGGTCGAACGACCATGAGCGTGGCAAGACATAATCGCCCTTGGACTGCACACACGATCGGACTACATCTGGCATGGCATGCCATCATCGCCCATGGGCAGCACGGTCGGATAAAGTCAGGCGTGGTATCCCATCGTCACCCTTGTGAATCACAAGAGGTCGGACGACGTCGGGCATGACATGCCATCATCGCCCTTGAGCAGCAAACACGTTAAAACAACATCGGGCGTGGCATGCCATAATCGCCCTAAGGCAGCACACATGGTCGAACGACATCGAGCGTGGCATGCCATCATCACACTGGGAAAGCATACACGATCGGACAATGTTAGGCATGGCATGTTATCATCACCCTAGGACAACACACACGATTGGACCACATATGGCATGGTATTCCCGTATGACCCTTATGCACACACCTCGGTCGTAGATGATATTAGGCTTGTCTGCCGTTATTGCCCTGTCCAACACCGTCGCATAGCGGTCGGGCGTTAAATGCCATCAATGCCCTTTGGCAACACAAATGGTCGAACACATCGTCGTGGCAGGTTTCATCGCCCTTGGACAGAACAACCCCTCCTACCACGTAGGGCGTGACCATCCAACATGGCCCTTGGACGCAACCACATTAAGATGATGTCCGGCTGGCATCCATGATCTCCATTGGGACGCACACGCGGGTCGGATGACATTGGGGGCAAATGACAGCATCATCGCCCTTGGGCGCACACACGTCGAACGACGTCAGCGTGGCATGCCATCATCGTCTTTGGACAGCATACACGGTCTAAACGATGTCTGGAGTAGAATTCCATCATCGCCTTTGGAATGACAACACGGTCGTACGACATTGGGAGTTTCATGCCATCATCGCCATACGACAACATATATAGGTTTGGACCACGTATGGCGTGGTATTTCCTTATGTCCCTTAGGAAGTACACAGGGTCGGTGATATTACGCGTTGCATGTCGTTATTGCCATTGTGCAACACACACAGTTGGACAACGTCGGGTGTGAAATGCCATCAATGCCATTGGGCAGCACAAATGGTCGAACGACATGGAGCGTGGCAGGTTATCATCGTCCTTGGAAAGAACACATGATCCGACCACGTAGGGCGTTACAAGCCCACATGTCTCCTGGACAGCACACACGGTCAGATGATGTCGAGCGTGGCATGCCATCATCGCCATTGGGAAGCACACGCGGTCTGACGACATTGGGCATGAAATGCCATTATCACCGTTGGGCAGCGCACACGATCGAACGACGTCAAGTGTGGCATGCCATCATTATCCTTGGACAGCATACACGGTCCCATTATGTCGGGAGTTGAATTCCATCATCGCCCTTTGATAGCATATATAGGGTCGAACGACGTTGGGCATGGCATCTAATCATCATATTTGGACAGCACACATAATCGGACGACGTCAAGTGTGGCATATTATTATCTCCCTTAGACTACACATATGGTTAGACGACATCGGGCGTGGCATGCTATTTCGACCTTGGACAAAACATACGGTTGGATGACGTCGGGCGTTAAATGCAATCATTGCCCTTGGATAGCATACACGGTAGCCCTACGTCGGGCGTTGCATGTTATCATCGACCATGGAAAGCATACATTATCTAATGACATTGGGTGTGGCATGCCATCATCGCCCTTAGGCAGCACGGTCGGACAATGTAACGTGTGGCAGGCCATCATCACCCTTGTGAAGCACAAACATATGGACGTTGTTGGGCATGACATGCCATCATCTCCCTTGAGCAGCACACACGTTCAAACGACGTCGGGTATGGCATACCATCATCGCCCCTAGACAACATACACGGTTGGAAAACGTCAGGCGTAGAATGCCATTTTTGTCGTTAGACAACATACACGGACAAACTACGTCAGGCGTGGCACGCCTTCATCGCCAATGGAATGAACACACGGTCGGATAATGTCGCTTGTGGCATGCCATCACCACCTTTAGATAGCATACACAGAGCAAGATGATGTCGGGCGTGGTATGCCATCATCGCCCTTGAGTAGCATACACGATCGGACGATGTCACTCGTGTTATGCAATCATCGCCCTTCGGCAACAGACACGGTCGGAGGACGTTGAGCGTTACATGCAATCATCGAACTAGAGAAGCATAGATGGTCGGATGATGTACGGCTTGGCATATCATCATCGCCTTAGGACAACACACAAGGACGGACAATGTCGAGCGTTGCAGGCCATTATCGCCCTTGTGCATCACACACGGTCAGAAGACGTCGAGCTTTACATGCCATGATCACCCTTGGGCAGCACGAATGGTTGAATGATGTTGGGCGTGGTATGACATCATTTCCATTGGACAACATACACGGTAAGATAATATCGGGCATGGCATGCCATCATCGCCTTTGGAGAGCACACACGACTGTACGACCTTGAAGTGGAATGCCATCACTGCCTTTGGACTGCACACAAGGACGTGGTGACATCGGGCGTGTCAATCCATTCCTTCTTCTGTAGCATCACCTGTCAAACGACGTTGAGCGTAGATGACATCATTCCGTAGAGAAGCACACAGTTTGTCTACTTGAGCATAGGGGTCATGCCATCTCTGCCTTTTATAAAGTATCATACGTCGTAACGATGTCGGGCATGGTATGCCATAATCGCATTTGGATAACGCTCCATGACCAACACCATCGACGTGGCATACCATCATCGCCCTTGAACAACACCCACGGTAAGCCGACGTTAGCGTGGCATGCCATTATGATCCTTAGGTAGAGACACACGTCGAACGACGATGACGTGGCAAGCCTCATCACCTTAGTAGAACACATGTAGATGACATCGTACATGACATGCAATCATCTCCCTTGACCACTACGCACGTTTGAACGATATGTGGTGTGGCATGCCATCCTTGCACTTGAAAACATATACAGTCAGATGACGTTAGGCGTGAAATGCCATTTTTGCCTTTGACATCATACACGGTTGGACTACATCGGGCGTGGCATGCCATCATCGCACTTGTAATGAACACATAGTTGGACAATGTCGGGAGTGGCAAGCCATTATCGTCCTTGGAAAGCATAGATGGCGTCACACGACATTTGGCGTGGCATGCCATTATAGTCCTCGGACAGTATACATTTTCAGACAACATGAAGCGTGCATGATTTCATCGCCCTTGCAAAACACACACGCTCGAACAACGTAAGCCGTTACATGCCATCATTGGCCTTAGGCAACACACACTATCGGACTACGTCGGGTGTGACATACGAACATTGCCTTGGATCAACACAGAAGGTAATACGACGTCGGGCGTGGCATTTTATCATCTCCCTTAGTCAGCCACCCCCAACCGGACGAATACTTCGAGCGTGCATGCCAACATGGACCTTGGACTGCACATACTAGTTGGACTGACCTCAGGCGTGGCATGCCAACATGGACCTGGCAGCATGACGCAATTCAGACTACATCCCAGTGGTGGCATGCCCGACCGTGGACCCTAGGCAGAACACACAGTCTGCAACATCCGGGGTTACATGCCATCATCATCGCCCTTGGACAACAACACGGTCGGGTGACGACGGACACTGTCATGTCATCATCGCCTTGGACAGCACACACAGTTGTACCTGAGGTGGCATGGCCATCATCGCCTTTGGACTGCACACAAGACGTTGTGACACCGGTGCGTGGAATGCCTTGACTTTCTTCTAGAGCACGGATGGGAGAGGGATGGAAGGGTTTGGAGTGAGTAGAGGGCTGGGGGAGGGGAGTGGAAATATTGGTAGGAAGATATGGAGATAACGGGAAAGGGGGAACGAGTGTGCAGGGGGGGGGTAAATGGCGAGCGGTAAGCGTAAAAAGATTGTTTGGTGTTGAACGCGGGAGGGGGATTGGGGTTGGAGCGAGGGGTACGGAAGATGACGGTGGGGGAGGGAGGAGATGTGGTCAGGGGGGAGGATGGGAAGAGGCACATAGAGAGGCTGGGTAGAAGCTTCGGTGTAAGTGGATGGGGTACTGGGGAGGGTGTTTTGGGGGGAGAGGGGGGGTTTCGAAACGTTGGTGGTGGTTGGGGACGAGGTTGTAGGAGAAGGAAGGGGGGAGGTGGGAGTAGGAAGGGGGGAGAGATGGGCCTCTTGTTCTGTGGGTGCGGGTGGGGTCCAAAGAAAGCGAAGGAAGGCGTAAGGGGGGTTGGTTGGATAGAATACGGGGATGATAAGTTATAAGAAACGAGAGTTTGAGTGGAAATGAAACACTGGTTAGACGACTGTAGCGTTGATGACATAATTTCCCTAGGGAAGAACCCACGTTTAGTCTATATCAGGCATGGCATCCATCTCACCCTTGGTAATTACACACGGTAGACAACGTCGGATATGGAATTTCCATCATCGCTATGGGACAACGCACACTGACGACAACTCGAAACGTTGGCATGCCATCATCGCCCTTGAAAAACAACGATACGGTCGGAAAACGTTAGGCGTGGGCATGCCAGCATGTCTGGGCAGCACACACGGTCGAACGACAATGAGGGTGGCAGACATCATCGCTTCTTAGACCACACACACGATCGGACTACTCTGTGTTGACTTCCATCATCGCCCTTTACAGGACGGTTTTGTACAAAACCTCAAGGCCTTGCATGCTATCACTCACCCGTGGAAGCAACAAATGGTCAACGACGTCGGGCATGACATGCCATCATCTCTCTTTAAGCCGCACAACGTTCAAAACAACGTCGGGTGGTGTCATACCATCATCATCCTTGGGCAAATACCCAGTCGAAATACGTTGGGCCGTGGATGCCATTATGTCTTGGCAAGCTTACAAACGTGGACTATACGTCAGGCGATGGCGATGCCTTCATCGCCCTTGGAATGATCACAATGGTCAACATGTCGGGGGTGGGCATTCCATCCTCACCCTTGGAGAGCATAATACGGGGGTCAGACGATGTCAGGCGTGTTTTATGCAATCATCGCCATTGTAAAGCTACACGGTAAGACCGACATGCACGGATGTCATAAAATCATCTCCTCATGGCAACACACTCTGGACAACTCGATCGTTACATCGCCATCTTGACATGGGAAGCACACATGGTGTGACTACATCACAGGCGTGACATGCCATCATTAACCTTGGTAAAACCAAAAGGTTGTAACGACGTCAGGCGTGGCAATTTATCATCGCCTTGGTGAGCAAACCATACGATCTATGTTCGGGCGGTGTCTGACAATCATCACCCTGTAAATCCAACACGGTGCAGAGGACTTCAAACATGATATGCCATAACGCCCTTGTGCATCGCATACGTTCGAACGATGTTGGTTGTGGCTTCCATCATCGACCCTGGACACATACACGAGCGAATAGGTTTAAGTGTGAATGCATTTTTTCCCATGGACCTTAAACACGTTGGACTATATCGGGTATTGCATTCTCCACATCGCCCTTGGATGAATCACAAGGCGCCGGTTGCAAAAATGTGGGTGTGGCATGCCATTCTTTCCCTTGGACCAGGTATACACGGGTTAGATGACGTCGCCCTGTGCTGCCATCATCGCCCTCCGAACGGCATACAATTTAGTGATGAGTTATGTGTGACATGCATTCAATCACCGTAAGGAAACACACTTGCTCGGAAAACTCGAGCGCTTACGATGCCATTATTGGCCTTGGACAACACACACTGTCGATTACAATGGCCGTGCATGGCATCATTGCCTTGGACAACACAGAAGGTCATACGACGTCGGGCGTGGCATTCTCATCTCTCTTGGTCAGAACACACTACAAACAATGGTCGGGCGTTGCATGCCATTATCGCCCTGTGCACACACACCGTTGAACGACGATAAGTGTGGCAAACCACATACCTTGGACAGCACCACACATCGGACCTATATTTGGCGTGGTATGCATTACGCCCGTTGGACAGCACGGTAGGACAATGTCAACGTTGGCAGGCCATCTCACCCTTGTGAAGCACAAACATTTGGAACGACGTCGGGTGTCGCATTGCCGCAATCGCCCTTCGAAACATACACGTTGAAGACGTCAGGCATGAATCATTTTTGCTGTTAGAAAAACAACACGGTCCGAACTAACCCCTCGATCCGCACGCCTTCATCGCCCTTGGAAATGAACACACGTTCGGATATTGTCGTGTGGCTGCCATCATCGCCTATTTGATAGCATCACAGGGCAAGACAATGTCGGGCGTGGTAGTCCTCATCGCCCTTGAATAGCAATACACTGGTAGGCTGACGTCACTCGTGTTAATGCCTCATCGCCCTTGGTCAACACACCGGTCCGGACAACGTAGAGATTTACCCTTTCAATCACATCGCACGAAAGGGAAGCATAGAAGGTTCGGATGATGTCCGGCTTGGATGTCCATCATCATGCCTTAGGACAGCACACAAGGACATACACGTCGAGCATTGCTTGCCATTTAGTGCCTTTGAATCACACCGGTCGGAAGACTTTCGGCTTGACATGCACTGATCACCCTTGGGCAGTCACGAATGGTTGAATGATTTGGGCTTTTGTTGCATTCATTTCCATTGGACAACATACACGGTAAGATAACATCGGGCATGGCATGCCATCATCGCCTTTGGACAACACACACGACTGTACGACCTTGAAGTGTAATGCCATCGCCGCCTTTGGACTGCACACAAGGACGTGGTGACATCGGGCGTGGAATGCCTTTATCTTCCTTCTGTAGCACAGAGTGTCAGACGACGTTGAGCGTTAGATGACATCATTTCCCTAGAGAAGCACACAGGTTTAGTCTACATCGAGCATGGCATGCCATCTCGCCTTTTATAAGTACATACGGTCGAACGACGTCGGGCATGGCATGCCATCATCCGCCTTCTGGACAACATACCGTTCGACAGCGACGGGCAGGTCATGTCCATCAATCGCCTTTGGCCAGCACACAAACATTTGTCGACGTTGAATTGGCATGCCATCATCGCCTTGGACTGTACACGGACGTGGTGACGATACCGTGCCGTGGAATGCCTTGATCTTCCTTCTGTAGCACACACTGTCAGACGACGTGTAACGTTAGATGAAAGAATTTCCCTATGGAACACACACGGTAGTCTTATCAGGCCTGGCATTCCATCTCACTCTTTGGTAAGTACACACGTTAGAACACATCGGATATGGCATGCCATCATTCATCGCTTTTTGGGGAAAGCACACTGCGAACAACGTCGACGGGTTGCATTCCATCATCGCCTTTGAACCGCACCAACGGTCGGACAACATTAGGCGTGGCATTCCAGCATGAATCCTTGGCAGCAACACACGTCCGAACGCGATGAGCGGTGGCAAACATCATCCCCTTAGAACCGACACACCCACGATTGGCCACGTCTGGTGTGGCAATCCATATCGCCCTTGGACAGGAGGTTGTACAACTTCAGATGTTGCATGGCCTATCATCACCCTTGTGGAAGCAAAAATGGTCGGAAGACGTCGTGCATGACATTCCATCATCGCTCTCTTTAGCGAGAGCACACCGTTCAAACACGTCGTGTGTGGCATAACCCACTCCCTGGAAACCTACACGTCGAAAGACGTTGGGCGTGGAATGCTCATTATTGGTCCGTTGGACATCTTACAACGTGGTCGACTACGGCATTGTGGCATTCCTTCATGCGTCCCTTGGAAATGATTACATGGTCGAACAATGTCAAGTGTGGCATGCATAATCCGACCTTTGAAGCATAACAACGGGGTTGGCAGACGATGTCGGGCGTGGTATGCAATCATTGCCCTGCCCCCGATAGTATAACACGGTCATACGACGCACAACAGATGTCCATGAATCCTCTCCCAAGAAACACACCACTCTTGGACAAACTTCCGGCGTTACATTCCACATTGGGACATGGAACTACACATTGTGGGACTTACATCAGGCGTGACATGCCATCAATTAACCTTGGAAAACATCAGGTTTGTACACCGGCAGGCGTGGCATGTTTCGATCGCCCCTTGGTCAGCAAACACATACGATCTATGTCCTGGCGTGTAATGCCATCATCACCCTTGTAGACACACAACGGTCAGAGGACTTCAAACATTATATGCCATCATCCCCCTTGTGCAGCGCATACGTTCGAACGATGTAGGGTGTGGCATGCCATCATCATCACCTTAGGACAGCACACAAGGACGTACAACATCGAGCGTTGCATGACATTATCTCCCTTGTGAATCACACACGGTCGGAAGACGTCGAGCTTGACATGCCATTATCACCCTTGGGCAGCACGAATAGTTGAATGATGTTGGGCGTGGTATGACATCATTGCCATTGGATAACATACACATGTAAGATACCTCGGGCATGGCATGCCATCATCGCCCTTTGGACACAACACGACTGTACGACCTTGAGTGTACTGCCATCGCCGCCTTTTGAGCTGCACACAAGGACGTGGTGACATCGGGCGTGGATGCCTTTATCTTCCCTTCTGTAGTACACATTGTCAACGACGTTGACGTTAGCTGACATCATTTCCCTAGAGAGCACAACATGTTTAGTCTAACACATCGAGCCATGGCATGCCATCTCGCCTTTGTAAGTATAACTGTCGAACAACGTTGGCACTGCATGCCGATCATCGCATTTGGACAACGCTCCATGACAACCACATCGAACGTGGCATGCCATATCGCCCTTGAAACAGCACACATCACGTCAGACGACGTGGCGTGCAATGCCAGGATGATCCTTAATAGAACACACGGTCCGAACACGATAAGCGTGGCAATTCGTCAATCAACCTTGTGAAGCACACATGGTCGGAGGAAGTCGTACATTGACATGCAATGGCGCCGGCGTCTGGTCCCTTAACCGTCACACCAGTTCGAATGATCCTGTGTGGGCAATGTGCCATCCCCGATCCCCGCCCTTTGAAAACAATATACAGTCAAAGACGAACTTAGGCGTGAAATGCGACTTTTGGCTTTGAATCATACATTGTTGGGACTACATCGGGATGGCATGCCATCATCGCCTTGAATGAACACAACATTTGGACATGTCGGGGCCGGGCGTGGCATGCCATTACGTCCTTGAAAGCAATAAATAGGGTCACACTCCATTTGGTGTGGCATCCAATTCTTCCTCCGGACAGCATACATTTTCGAACAACATCAAGCGTGCCATGATTTCATCGCCCTTGCAAAACACACACGCTCGAACAACGTAAACTGTTACACGCCATCATTTGCCTTGGACAACACACATTGTCGGACTACGTCGGGTGTGACATGCCATCATTGCCTTGGGACAACACAAAAGGAAATACGGCGTCGGGCGTGGCATGTTTTCATCTCCCTTAGTCAGCACACACAGACGAACGACGTCGAGCATGGCATGCCAGCATGGACCTTGGACTGCACATACGGTTGGATGACATCGGGCGTGGCATGCCCACATGGACCTTGGCAGCACGCACAGTCAGACGACATCGGTCGTTACGTGCCATCATTGCACTCTGAACGCATACATGGTCGGATTACGTCAAGCTTGGTATGCCATCCTTTCCTTTGGAAAGCACACAAGAATGGACAACATCGAGCGTTGCATGCCATTATCGTCCTAGTG
Organism: Solanum habrochaites; assembly: GCA_027704765.1. Taxonomy (NCBI): domain Eukaryota; kingdom Viridiplantae; phylum Streptophyta; class Magnoliopsida; order Solanales; family Solanaceae; genus Solanum; species Solanum habrochaites. Next base: position 5,651,454 of record JAKWJA010002494.1, on the reverse strand, counting down.
CAACACACACGGTCGGATGACGTCGAGCGTTACATGCCATAACTGCACTTGGGAAACATACACGGTCATATGATTTCAGGCTTGGCATGCCATCATCGCCTTTGGACAGCACACAAGGATGGACACAAGTCGGCGTTGCATCCATTATCGCCCTTTGTGCATCACACACACCGTGGGATTAGTCGGCTTGACAATGCCATCTGGATCAACCCTTGGGAAGCTCCAATGGTGAACGATGTCAGGATTGGTTACATCATTTGCCTTGGACAACATAACAATGGTTTAGAATGCGTCGGGCAGGGCATGCCATCATCGTATTTGGACAAGCACACAACCTTTTGTAACACATTGACGTGGCATGCCATCATCTCCTTTGACAGTACAGCCACAAGGATGTGGTTACATCGGGCTTGAATGCCATTATCTTCCATCTGCAGTACAACACTATACAACAACTTTGACGTTAGATGACATCAATTGCCCTAGGAAGACACATAGTTGTCTCACATATCCATGGCCTGCCCCATCCTCCAATGGTAAAGTACAACACGGTCGAACTACGTCAGGTAATGGCATTTCACTCCTCGCCTTTGGATAACGCACACTGACGAAAAAAAAAAACAACATCGGACGAGGCCTTGCCATTATCTCCTTGAATATCCCACAACAACTCACAGGCGTCAGACGATGTTAGTGTGCAATCCAGCATGAATCCTTGGGCATCAACACGGTATAATGATATGAGCGGAGAAATTCCTCTCGCCCTTTGTTTGCACACCGAATCGAAACACATCTGGCTTGGCTGCCATCCTCGCCCTTGGGAAGCCGGTCAGCAAAAGTCAGGCGTGGTATCCCTCGTCACCCTTTTGAATCACAACGGTCGGAGACGGGTCGGGCATGAGTGCCATCCATCCTTCTTCCGTTTTGAGTAGCAAACACATTCATACAACGTCGAGTGTGGTCATTCCATCATCACCCTTGTACAAAAACATGGTTCGGAACACGTCGAGGCCCCCCGTGGCATTCCATAATCCAACTTTGGCAGCACAACACGCGGACACATCGGGCGTGCACGCCAATCATCACACAGCCGGGAAAGTCATACACAAATCGTCGATGTTAGGCGTGGCTGTATCATCACCCTAGGACCCACACACGACTGGCCACGTATGGCGTGGATTCCCTTATGGGGCCCTTAGCAGCACACACGGTTTGATGAGTATTAGGCGTTGCATTGTCATTATTGCCCTCTGTGAAGCACACAGCACGTTGGATACATCGGGCGTTAAATGCATCAATGCCCTGGGAAGTACAAATTGTCCGAACGACAATCGAGCTGTGCAGGTTTTCATCGCCCTTGGACAGAACACAACGATCTTACCACGTAGGGCGTGACAATCCCCACATGGCCCTTGGACATCACATCACGGTCTGATGAAGTCGAGCGTGGTCATGCCATCATCGCCCATGGTCAAGCACACGCGATCGTATGACATAGGCTGACTTCCCTCAATCACCCTTTGGCGAACCACGTCGAACGACGTCAAGCGTGGCATTCCAACCATCGTCCCTTGGACGCATACAGGTCAAAAAAATGTCGGGAGGGAAATTCCAGCATCGCTTTGGAATGACCCACACGGTCGTACGACTTTGGGCTTTCATGCCATTAATCGCCTTCGACAACATTATATGGTCGTACGACGTCGGGCATGGCATGTAATCAAATCATTCTTTGACAGCACACATGATAGGACGAGGTCAAGTGTGGCATGTTTACATCGCCCTTAGACTACCAATGGTCGCACACATCGGCGTGGCAGCTTTGTTATCTCCATTGGACGCCACACACGGTTGGATGACTTCGGGCGTTAAATGCCATAATTGCCCTTGTATAGCATACATAGTTTCCCTTCGTCGGGCCTTGCATGTTATCATCGACCTTGAAAAGCATACATGATCTAATGACATTGGGCATAGCATGTTATCATTGTTCTGTGACAGTACACATGATAGGACCACGTAAATAGTGGCATGCCCGCATGGCCTTTGAGATGCAAACACGGTCGGATGACGTCGGGTGTTGCATGCCATTATCGCCCTTGTGCAGCACACACAGTCGGACAATGTCAGGCGTGACATGCCATCATCGCCCTTGGGAAGCACAAATGGTCAGATGACGTTGGTTGTGGCATGTCATCGTCGCCCTTGGACAACATATACGGTCGGAACACGTCAAGCATGGCATGCCATATTCTCTCTTGGACATCTGACACGGTCGGACTTCATCTGGCATGCATGCCATCATCGTAATTTTTGACAGTCACTCACGGTTGTACGACATTGACGTGCATGCCATCATCTCCTTTGTACAGCCACAAGGACTGTGGTTACATCTGACGGGCTTTGAATTCCATATCTCTTTTAACAGTACACACTGTAAAACGATGTTGAGCGTTAGATGACATCATTTCCTTCCGTAATGGGAAGCACACCAGTTAGTCTACATACTCCATGGGCAAGCATCCTCGCGTCGCCATGGTAAGTACACATGGTCGAACGACGTCAGGAATGGCATGCATCAATCGCCTTGTATCACTCACACTGACGAACACATCTGACGAGGCCTGCCCTATCGCCATTGAACAACACACAAGTGGGGACGGTCAGACGATGTTAGGCATGCATGCCATCATGATCCTTGGGCAGCACACATGTAGAATTACTGATGGCGTGACATTCCTCATTGCCTTTGACTGCACACCTTCGGACTACATCTGGCATGGCATGCCTCAGTATCGGCCCTTTGGACAGCACGTCGAAAACAGTCAGCGTGGTAAATCCCATCGTCACCCTTTTGAATCCAAGCGGGTCGAACGACGTCAGGCTGACATCCATCATCCGCCCTTGGTAGCAACACATTCAAACGAAGTCGAGTGTGGCATTTCAATCATCGCCGTTGGAAAAAATTTACATGGTCCCAGAAGACGTCGAGCGTGGCAGCCATAATCTCCCTGTAAGCACACAACTGTTCGGGACGACATCGGGCGTGGCATGCCATCATCACACTGCGAAAGCATAAACGATCGGACGATGTTAGGCATGGCATGTTATCATCACCCTAGGAAAACACACACGACTGGACTACGTATGGAGTGGAATTCCCGTATGACCCTTAGGCAGTACACACGGTTGGATGATATTAGGCGTTGCATGTCATTATTGCCCTTGTGCAGCACACATGATCGAATAACGTCGGGCGTGAAATGCCATCAATGCCTTTGGGCAGTACAAATGGTCTAACGACATCGAGCGTGGCAGGTTTTCATCGCCCTTGGACAAAACACACGATCCGACCACATAGGGCGTGACAAGCCCACATGGCCCTTGGACAGCACACACGGTCAGATGAAGTCGGGCGTGGCATTCCAATCATCATCGCCCTTGGTGGGGGGGAAGGCCCACGCCGTCGGATGACATTGGGCATGACATTCCAATCATCGCCCTTGGGCAGCACACACACGTTCCGAAACGCCGTCAGGAGTGGCATGCCATGATCGTCCTTGAACAGCAACACGGTCAAAATGATGTCGGGAGAGTGGAATTCTATCATTTCGTGGAATACACCCGTCGTTGACGTTGGGAGTTTCATGCCATCCATCGCCCTTCGCAACATAATAATGTCGGACGGCGTCGGGCTGTTGGTATGTAATCATCATTCTTTGAACATCACCACGTCGATAACGTCGGGGGGCGTGAATGCCATATGCCCTTAGGCACCAAATGGTCGACGACATCGAGCCGGGGCAGTTAGCTGCGCCCTTGACAGTGCACACGATCATTCCGACCACGTAGGGCCGTGACAAGCCATGTGGCCCTTGTTGCCAGAAGTCAGACCTGTCTGCGTGGCATTCCATCATCTCCATAAGGAAGCACACGCGGTCGGATGAAATTGGGAATGATATTCCATCATCGCCCTTGGGCAGCACACACGGTCGAACGACGTCAAGCCTGGCATGCTAACATCGTCCTTGGACAGCATACACGGTCATAACGATGGCGGGAGTTGAATTCCATCATCTCCTTTGTAATGACAACACGTTCGTACGACTTTGGGCATTTCATGCCATCATCGCCCTTTGACAATATATATACAGTCGGACGACGTCGGGCATGGCATGTAATCATCATTCTTTGACAGCACACATGATAGGACGAGGACAAGTGTGGCATGTTATCATCGCCCTTAGACTACATATATGGTCAGACGACATCGAGCGTGGTATGCTATTATCGTCCTTGGACAGCACACACGGTTGGATGATGTCGGGCGTTAAATGCCATAATTGCCCTTGTATAGCATACATGGTTTCCCTACGTCAGGCCTTGCATGTTATCATCGACCTTGAAAAGCATACATGATCAAATGACATTGGGCGTAGCATGTTATCATTGTTCAGTGACAGTACACATGATAGGACCATGTAAAAAGTGGCATGCCCTCATGACCCTTGAGATGCAAACACGGTCGGATGACGTCGGGTGTTGCATGCCATTATCTCCCTTGTACAGCACACACGGTCGGACAATGTCAGCTGACAATCTATCATCGCCTTGGGAAGACAAATGGGGTCAATTACGTTGGGTGTGGCATTCATCGTCGGCTTGGCACATATACGGTTGGAAGACATCGTCTTGCATGACATCATCGCACTTGTACAACATGGCACTTCAGAAGCATCGGGCGTGGCAATTTTTCATTGCCCTTGGAAAGAACTAACCACCGTCGGATTACGTCTAGTGTAGTAGGGCCTCAGGCCCTCGGGTCCAGGTATACGAAGTCGAACTTGAATGCCTCATTTCCTTGGACAGATACCCAGACTAACGACTTTGAGGTTGGCATAATAAGATATCCCTTTGGCATCAACACAAGATCGGACCACGTCGGCAGTGGCATGAAATTATACACCCTTAATCAGCACACCCGCAGTCGGACTAATTTGGGTGTGCCTGCCTCTTATGCCTTTTGATAGAAAACACGTTATAACACTACGTCGACGTGCATGCAAATCCATCGCCATTGGAATGAACACATGAACGGAAGATGTCGGGCGTGGCATGCCATCATCACCCTTGTGTAGCACACTCGGTCAGACGTTAGGAATTGTATGCCATGATGGACCTTGTGCAGCACGCACGTTTGGACTATATCGGGCGTGGAATGCCATCATCACCCTTGGACAAAATACACAATGGGATGATGTCGGGCGTGGAATGTCATTTTCTCCCTAGGAAAAATATAAGGTTGGACTATGTCAAGCTTGGCATGCCGTCATTTCCCTTGGAATTAACACGCGGTCGGACAATGTCGGGCGTTGCATGCCATCATCGACCTTAGACAGCATACACCCCGGGTCAGATGACATAGGGTGTGGCATGCCATCATCGCCTTGGACAGCATACACGGTAGCACGACGTCAGGCATACTATGTAGGGCGTGACAAGCCCACATGGCCCTTTGACAACACACACGGTCTGATGATGTCGGTCATGGCGCCATCACTCGCCATTTGGGCGCACACCACAGCGGTCGGATGATACCTTGTGCATTCCTGACCTCATCCTCTTAGGCAGCACACACGTTGAACACATTAGCCGTAGTCATGCCTCATCGCCTTTGTACAGCGTCAGACGGAGTAAGGTTTAGATGCCATCATATCCCTTGGAATGCAATACACGAAGAGAGACGACTGTCAGTATATTGCCATCTTTTCCTTGGAAAATTACCTGTAGATGACGTCGGCGTGTCATGCCATCATAACCCTGGAAAGCATGCGCAAGTCGGACGATATCGAGCGTGGCTTTTGCACATGGATCCCCCCCCCTTGGTAAACAACTAGTCGACGACCGTTTGGCATGGCATTCCATCATCATCTTTTGAACTCACATGGTTGTATGATTTTGACGTGGTTGCAACTTGACTTTGGATGAAACCAAGATTAAGAGATATCGGGTGTGCCATGCCATATCTTTAGTTACGCTACAGTGCCTACGACGTCAGGCGTGTCATGCCCGTATGGACTTTTTATAGTAAAAAAAAGCAAACCTTGGTTCAAATGATGTCCATGTGGCCATGCCCATCCTCTACTTATACTGCACACACAGACTGATATGTCCAATCGTAGGCCATGCCACATTGTCCTTGTGCCCCTCACATGTTTCGGACACCTTCGGGCATTATATCCATCATGCTTGGAAATCATACAGGATGGACTATGTCCGGGCTCCAAACATCATTCAGTGGAAATATACACGATAGGACTACATCGAGCGTGGGCAATGTTTGCGTCATCGCCCTTAGGCAGCATGCACAGTTGAACGATTAGGGCGTGGTAATGGGCCCTCATGGGATCTTGGTAACACCCACCCAGGTTGGAACGAGTTGGGCAGGCATGCCATCATACGCCTTAGACAACCACACGATTGCAACACATCATTGTGGCATGCCATCATCGTCCTTGGAAATCATACACTGTTCCATTATGTCGGGAGTTGAATTCCATCATCGCCCTTTGATAGCATATATAGGGTCGAACGACGTCGGGAGTGGCATCTAATCATCATTCTTGGACAGCACACATAATTGGACGACGTCAAGTGTGGCATATTATCATCGCCTTTAGACTACACATATGGTTGGACGACATCAGGCGTGGCATGCTATTTCGACCTTGGACAACACATACGGTTGGATGACGTCGGGCGTTAAATGCCATCATTGGCCCTGGAAATATCATCCGGTCGCCCTACGTCGGGGCCGTGCATGTTATCCATCGACCATGGAAAGCATACATGATCTCATGACATTGGGTGTGGTCATGTTATCATTGCCTTAGGACAGTACACATATCGGACCACATAATGTGCTTGTCGCATGGCCCCTGAAATCAAACATGATCGGATGACGTCTGTAGTGGCATGCATATCGACCATGACCACCACACAGTTGGATGAGACGTTCGGGCGTTAAATTTTCAGATTTCATCATTGCCCTTGGATAGCATACACACGGTCCGCCTACTGTTCTGCCCTTACATGTTCTCCTTCGACCTTGAAAGCATCATGATCTTGCTTCATGTTTCACACACGTCGCACTATGTCTGGCGTTGGGCTTCGATCATAGCCCTTGGGCAGCACGGTCGTACACTTTATTGGTGTGCATGCCAATTATCACCCTTGTGAATCAACAACGGACGGATGACCGTCGACATAGAAATGCCATCAACCCAATACCCGCCTTGAGGCAGACACCTTTTCAAACGACGTCCGTGTGTGGCATCATCATCCCCTTGGAGACAACATACACAGTCGGAAGACGTCGGGCGTGGGATGCCCAGTTTTTTTCTGTTGGACAGCATACACGTCCGGTCTATTCTACGTCAAGGGGTGGTAAACGCCTTCATTGCCCTTAGAAATGAACACACGGTCGGACAACGTCACGGGTTTCAGAAATCAATGCCGCCTTGGGCAGCACATACGATCGGACGACGTCGAGCGTACATTCATGAAATAATCTCCCAAGGAAAACAACACACTCTTGACCCGTCTAGCGTTAGATTCATCATGGGCCATGGAAAGCACACATGGTGTGATTACATACATCAGCGTGACAGCAATCATGGCCCTGGGAAAACACCAGGGTTGTATGAAGACTTCATGCATGGCCGTTATCATCGCCCTTGTTCAGTAAATGCGGACGATCTATGTCGTGCGTGGCATGCCATCATCACCCTTGTTAAATCACACACGGTCAAAGGACTTCGTACATGACATGCCATCATCGCCCTTGTGCAGCGCATATGTTCGAACGATGTCGGGTGTGGCATGCAATCATCGGCCTTGGACAACATCAAGCGTGCCATGATTTCATCGCCCTTGCAAAACACACACGGTCGAACAACGTAAACCGTTACATGCCATCATTGGCCTTGCACACACCATTTTTTTTGGGGGGGGGGGGTCGGAATACTCGGTGTGACAGCAATCATTGCCTTTGACAACAACAGAATTAATGACGGGTCGGTCGTGGCAATGTTATCACCATCACCTCCCTTATCAGCACACACATAAGAACCGACGTCGAGCATGGAAATGCCAGCAATTGACCTTGGACTGCACATACGGTTGGATGACTCCAGCGTGGCATGCCCACCTGGACCTTGCAACACGCCACATTCAGACGAATCGGTCCCGTTACTGCCATCTTGGCACTCTGACCCCGCATACATGGTCTGATTACGTCAACTTGTTATTCTATCATCTCTTTGGAAAAACACCAGACGGGAGCGCATCGAAGTTTGCATGCCTTAATCGTCCTTGTGCAAAACACACAGTCGGACAACGTCGAGCGTTACATGCCATCATTGCACTTGGGAAACATACACGGTCAGATGATGTCAGGCTTGGCATGCCATCATCGCCTTTGGACAGCACACAAGGATGGACAACGTCGGGCGTTGCATGCCATTATCGCCCTTGTGCATCACAAACGGACGGATTACGTCAAGTTTGACATGCCATCATCACCCTTGGGCATCACCAATGGTTGAACGATATCGGGAGTGGTATGACATCATTGCCATTGGACAACATACATGGTTAGATGGCGTCGGGCATGGCATGCCATCATCGTATTTGGACAGCACACACGGTTGTACGACATTGATGTGGCATGCCATCATCTCCTTTGTACAGCACACAAGGATGTGGTTACATCGGGCTTTGAATGCCATTATCATCTTTCTACAGTACACACTGTAAAACGATGTTGAGCGTTAGATGACATCATTTCCCTAGGGAAGCACACACAGTTAGTCTACATAATCCATGGCATGCCATCTCGCCCATGGTAAGTACACATGGTCGAACGACGTCAGGAATGGCAATGCATCATCGCCTTTGGATAACTCACACTGACGAACAACATCTGACGAGGCCTGCCATTATCGCCATTGAACAACACACAACGGTCCACCGATGTTTAGGCCTGGCCATGCCAGCACTGTCCTTGGGCAGCACAACACGTATCAACGACGATGAGCGTGGCAATATCAAATACATCGCCCGGCACTTCACACACGATAGACTACTCTGGCATGGCATGCCATCAGCGCCCTGGACAGCACGGTCGAAAGAAGTCAGGCGTGGTCTCGCCAACTCGTCACCCTTTTGATCACAAGCGATCGGACTACGTCGGGCCATGACATGCCATCATCGCCCTTGATAGCACAACCACATTCAAACAAGTCGAAGTGTGGCACTTTCATCATCGCCCTTGGAAAAAATCCTGTCATTAAGACGTCGAGCTGGATGCCAAAAAAAATAATCGCCTTGGAGCACACCCGTCGGAACCAGAATCGGCGTGGCATGCCATCATCCCCCTGGCGAAAGCATACACGTCTGAACTATGTTAGTCGTGGCAGGTTTATCAATCACCCTATTAAAACACACACGACTGCCACGTATAGAGTGGAATTCCAGTATGACCCTTAGGCATTACACACGGTTGGATGAATATAGGCGTTGCATGTCCATTATTGCCCTTGTGCAACACACATGATTCGCATAACGTCGGGCGTGAAATGCCATCATGCCCTTGGGTATTAAAAATGGTCTAAGACAATCGCGCATGCAGGTTTTCATCGCCCTTGGACATACACACGATCCACCACGTAGGGCGTGACAAGCCCACAGGCCCTTGGACAGCACCCGGTCAGTGACGTCGGGCGTGGCATTCACTCCATCGCCATGTGAAATGCCACACGCGTCGATGAACATTTGGTCATGACTTCCATCAGCGCCTTGGGCAGCACACACGGTCGAACGCCGTCGGAGGGGATGCCATCATCGCTTGAATAGCATACACGGTCCAAATGAATGTCGGGAGGGAATTTCCATCATTGCTTTGGAATGACCACAAGCCGGTTTGTATGAGTTGGGCGTTTCATGCCCCCCCCATCATCGCCCTTCGACAACATAAATAGGGTCGAACGACGTCTGGCATGGTATGTAATCATCATTGCTTTGGACAGCACAAACGTCGGATAACGCGGCGTGACATGCATCAATGCCCTTAGGACAAACACAATGGGTTCGACCCAATCGAGCGTGCAGGTTAGCTTCGCCCCTGGACTACACACGATCCGACCACGTAGGGGCGTACAAGCCCATATGGGCCCGTTGGATAGCACAACGGTCAGACGATGTCGAGCGTTGGCTTCCATCATCTCCATAAGGAAGCACACGCGTCGAATGACATTGGCATGATATTCCATCATCGCCCCTTGGGCATCACCGACGGTCGAACTGACGTCAAGCGTGGCATGCTAAATCGTCCTTTGACAGCCTACACGGTCCATAACGATGGCGGAGTGGAATCCATCATCCCATTTTAATGAACCACACGTTCGTACGACTTTGGCTTTCATTCTGCCATCATCGTGCCCTTTGACACATATAACAGTCTGACGACGCGGGCATTGCATGTAATCATCATTCTTTGACATCCACATGATAGGACGAGGACAAGTGTGGCATGGGGTTTTTTTTTATCATCGCCCTTAGACTACATATATGGTCAAGATAATCGAGCGTGTAAGCTATTACGTCCTGGACAGCACACAACCCTCGGTTGGATGGATGTCGGGTCGGTAAATGCACACCATAATTGCCCTTGTATAGCATACATGGTTTCCCGTATGGTCGGCCTTGCATGTTATCATCGACCTTGAAAGCATACATGAATCAAATACATTGGGCCGTAGCAGTTATCATTGTTCAGTGACTTACCCATATACGACCCTGTAAAAAGTGGCATGCCTCATGGCCCTTTTTGAGATTGGCAAACACTGCGTCGATGACGTCGGTTTTGCATGCCATTATCTCCCTTGTGCAGACACCCGGTCGGACAATGTTCATGCGTGCCATCTATCATCATCATCGCCCTTGGAAGCACCAATGGGTCAGAATGTACGTTGGGTGTTGCATTTCCTCGCGTCGCCCTTGGACAACATATACGGTTGGAAGACATCGGGCATTGCATGACATCATCGCACTTGTACAACATGAACGGTCAGAAGACATCGGGCGTGGCATTTTATCATTGCCCTTGGAAAGAACTTACCGTCGGACTACGTCGAGTGTAGTATGGCCTCAAGGCCCTCGGGTAGCACATGGTTAGACGAAGTCGAACTTGGAATGCCATCATTTCCCTTGGACAGACCACACGACTAAACTACTTTGGGTGTGGCATAACAAGATATCCCTTTGGCAGCAAACACGATCGGACAACGTCAGGAGTGGCATGCAATTATCACCCTTAATCAGCACACACAGTCGGACTAAGTTGGGTGTTGCATGCTCTTATGCCCTTTTGATAGAAAACACGTTCATACGACGTCGACGTGGCATGCAATCATCGCCATTGGAATGAACACATGAACGGAAGATGTCGGGCGTGGCATGCCATCATCACCCTTGTGTAGCACACTCGGTCAGACGTTAGGAATTGTATGCCATGATGGACCTTGTGCAGCACGCACGTTTGGAACTATATTGGGCGGTGTGAGGAGCCTCCATCATCACCCTTTGACAAAATACACAAGGGATGATGTCGGGCGTGGGCAGGTGTGTCAGTTTTCGGGACCCTCTCCCTTGAAAAATATAAGGTCGGACTAATGTCAAGCTTGGCATGCCGTCATTTTTCCCTTTGAATTAACACGCGGGATCGGACAATTTCGGTCTTTGCATGCCATCATCGACCTTAGACAAGCTACACCCTTGTCAGACAGACTAGGGTGTGGCATGCCATCATTCGCCTTTGGAAGCCGTACACGGTAGACTCAGAGACTCAGGCATACTATGTAGGGCGTGACAAGCCCACATGGCCCTTTGACAACACACACGGTCTGATGATGTCGGTCATGGCATGCCATCATCGCCATTGGGCAGCACACGCGGTCGGATGACATTGGGCATGACATGACATCATCTCCCTTAGGCAGCACACACGGTTGAACGACATCAGGCGTAGCATGCCATCATCGACCTTGTACAGCGGTCAGACGGAGTAAGGTTTAGATGCCATCATATCCCTTGGAATGCATACACGAAGAGACGACGTCAGGTATTATATGCCATCTTTTCCCTTGGAAAATATACATGGTAGGATGACGTCGGGCGTGTCATGCCATCATAACCCTTGGAAAGCATGCGCAGTCGGACGATATCGAGCGTGGCTTTTGCACATGGACCTTGGGAAACAAACTAGTCGGACGACGTTTGGCATGGCATGCCATCATCATCTTTGAACATCACATGGTTGTATGATGTTGACGTGGTATGCAAACATTGACTTTGGAATGAACACAAGGATGTAGTGATATCGGGTGTGGCATGCCATATCTCTCTAGGTAAGCTTACATTGCCGAACGACGTCAGGCGTGTCATGCCCGTATGGACTTTTTATAGCAAACATGGTCAAATGATGTCCATGTGGCATGCCATCATCTCCATTATACTGCACACACAACCGATGATGTCAATCGTGGCATGCCATCATTGTCCTTGTGCACCTCACATGTTCGGACAACTTCGGGCGTTATATACCATCATCGCCCTTTTTGGAATCATACACGGAATGGACGACAGCGGGCTTACCAAAACATCATTGCCAGTGGAAAATATACACGATAGGACGACATCGAGCGTGGCATGCCGTCAATCGCCCTTAAACCGCAATGCCGTTGAACGATGAGGGCTGTGGTATAGCCCGCATGATCTTGGATTACCACCAGTTGGTACGAGGTTGGGCAAGGCCTTCCATCATCGCCTTAGACAACCCACAACGATCGACGACGTCCAGGTGTGGCATGCATCAGTGTCCCTTGGACATCATACACGCCTCCCATTATGTCGGGAGTTGAATTCCATCATCCCCTTCGATAGCAATATAGGGTCTGACGACGTCGGTCTTGGCATCTAAGCATCTTCCTTTGCCAGCACCACATATCGTACGACTTCAAGTTGTTGGCCATATTCTCATCATTCCCGCCTTAGAGACTAAACTATGGTTTGTATGACATCGGGCGTGGCATGCTATTTGACCTTGGACACACAATAACGGTTTGGATGATGTCGGGCGTTAAATTCCATCATTGCCCTTGGATAGCATAATTGGTCGCCCTACGTCGGGCCTTGCATGTTATCATCGACCATGGAAAGCATACGTGATCTAATGACATTGGGTGTGGCATGTTATCATTGCCCTTGGACAGTACACATGATCGGACCACATAAAGTGTGCTATGTCCGCATGGCCCCTGAAATGCAAACATGGTCGGATGACGTCGGGCGTGGCATGCTATAATCGACCTTGGACAGCACACACAATTGGATGACGTCGGGCGTTAAATGCCATCATTTCCCTTGGATAGAATACACGGTCGCCCTACGTCGGCCCTTGCATGTTATCTTCGTCCTTGGAAAACATACATGATCTTTCATGTTATCACACACGATCGAACTATGTCTGGCGTGGCATTCCATCATAGCCCTTGGGAAGCACGGTCGTACAACGTCAGTTGTTGCATGCCATTATAACCCTTGTAAAGCACCAACGACCGGATGACGTCGAGCATGACATGCCATCACTGCCCTTGAGAAGAATACACTTTAAAACGACGTCGGGTGTGGCATGTCATCATCGTCCTTGGACAACATACACAGTTGGAAGATGTCAGGTGTGGTACGCCTTCATTGCCCTTAGAATGAACACACGGTCAGACAACGTCACGTGTGTCATGTAATCATCGCCTTTGGGCAGCACATACGATCGGACACGTCGAGCGTTACATGTCATCAGTGGTCTTGGGCAGCACACACGATGAGACTACATACGGCGTGACATGCCATCATTGACCTTGGACCGCACAAAAGGTCGTACGATGTCAGACGTGGCATGAAATCATCACCCTTGGACAACATACACGGTTGGACTTTGTCTGGCGTGGCATGCCATCATCGCCCTTGGGCAGCATGGTCATACAACATCGGGCGTAGCATGCCATCATCACCCTTGTGAAGCACACACGGTCGGAGGACGTCGTACATGACATGCCATCATCGCCCTTGAGCAGCGCACACGTTCGAGCAATGTCGGGTGGGCATGCCATTATCACCCTTGGACAACATACACGGTAAGACTACATTGGGCGTGGCATGCAATAATCTCCCTTGGAATGAATGAAAGGTTGGACAATGTTTGGTGTGTCTTGCCATTATCGCCCTTTCACAGCATACATGGCGTCAGACGACGTCGAACATGGCATTCCATCATCACCCTCGGAAAACATACACTTTTGGATGATGTCATGTGTGCCATGCATTCATCGCCCTTGTAACCACACACGCTTGGACAACGTCGAGCTCTACATACCATCATTGGCCTTGGCAGCACACACGGTCGGACTACGTCGGGCGTGACATGCCATCATTGCCGTTGGATAGCACATAAGGTCATACGAGATCGGGCGTGGAATGTTATCATCTCCCTTGGTCAGCACACACGGATGAATGACGTCGAGTGTGGCATGCCATCATGGACCTGGGACTGCACATATGGTTGGACGACATGGGCATGGCATGCCCACATGGACCCTAGGCATAATGCAAAGTCGGACAACATCGGGCGTTACATGCCATCATCTCCCTTGGACAACATACACGGTCGGATGACGTCGGGCATGGCATGTCCATCTCACTTTGACGCACAACACAGTTGTACGACGTTGAAGTGGCATGCCATCAATCACCTTTGGCTATACACAATGGACGTGGTTACACCGGGGCCGTGACATCTTTACTTCCTTCTGTAGCACACACTGTCAGACGACGTCTAGCGTTAGATGAAATAATTTCCCTAGGGAAGCACACACGGTTGGTCTATATCAGGAGTGGCTGCCATCTCGCCCTTGGTAAGTACACATGATCGAACGACGTCAGTCATGGCATCCCATCATCGCCGTTGGACAACGCACACTGACGAACAACATTGAACGTGGCATGCCATCATCGCTCTTGAACAGCACCCACGGTCGGACAACATTAGGCGTGGCATGCAAGCATGATCCATGGACAACACATACGATCGGACTACGTCTGGTGTGGCATGCCATCATCGCCCTTGGCAGCACGGGTGTACAACGTCAGGCGTTGTATGACATTATCACCATTGTGAAGCAAAAATGGTCAGACGACGTCGGGCATGACATGCCATTACCTCCATTAAGAAGCACACACGTTCAAACAACGTCGGGTGTGGCATACCATCATCGCCCTTGGGAAACATACACGGTCAAAAGATGTCGGGCGTGGAATACCATTTTTGTCGTTGGACAGCTTACATGGTCGGACAACGTCAGGCGTGGCACGCCTTCATCGCCCTTGGAATGAACACATGGTCGAACAATGTCGGGTGTGGCATGCCATCATCGACCTTGGAAAGCATACATAGCGTAAGACGATGTCGGGCGTGGTATGGCCATCATGACCTTAAAATAGTATACCGGTCAGACGCGTCACAGCTTGTCATGAAATCAACCTCCTCCCAAGGGAAACACAACACTCTTGGACAACGTCGATCAATCACATCCCCATCATTGGCCTTGGAAAAGCACACATGGTGGGACTACATCGGCCGTGACATGCCATCATTGCCCTTGGAAAAACACAAAGGGTTGTACGCGTCAGGCGTGGCCAATGTTATCATCGCCCTTGGTCATAAAAGCGGACGATCTTGTCGGGGCGTGGCATGCATCAATCAACCTTTGTTTAATATCACACACTTCAACATGACTTCGTACAGACATGCATCATCCCCTTGTGCGCGCATCTGTTCGAACGATGTCGGGTTGGCATCCATCAGCGCCCTTTGACACATACACATCGAAAGACATCAGCCTTTGGAAGCCATTTTTGCCCTGGACAACAACACGGTTGACTACACGGGTGTGGGCATGCCATCCCTCGCCCTTGAATGAACCCACCGTTGAACAATGTTTGTGTGGCATTCCATTATCCCCTTGGACAGCATACAACGGGGTTAGACGACATCCGCCCGTGGGGCAATGCCATGAATCAGCCCTCCAATGGCATACACTTCGGATGACGGTAAGCGTGACATGCCTTCCATCACCCTAAGAACCACTTGCTCTGACAAATCGAGCGCTACATGCCATCATTGGCCTTGGACAACACACCTGTCCGGATTACGTCGACGTGACATGACTCATTGCCCTTAGACATCACAGAAGTCATACGACCGTCAGGGCGTGGCACATGGTTCATCTCCCTTTGTCAGAACAACACGGAACAAACAATACGAGCATGGCTGCAAACATGGCCTTGGACTACACATATACGGTTGGACGCATTTGGCGTGGGAATGCCCTATGGACCTTGGAAGCACACACGTCCGGATGACATCATGCGTTACATGCATTCATTCGCCCTCTGGCAGCTCACGTTTGATTACGCTACTCTTGGTATGCCATATCCTCGCCTTGGAAAGCACCCAAGGAATGACTACAAAATCGGGCGTTGCATGCCATTATCGCCCTTGTGCAGCACACACGGTTGAACGATGAATAGCGTGGCAAATCCAGCTCCAACCCTTGGACACACACAACGATCGGACTACTTTGAACGTGGCATGCCACATCGCCCCTTCGGCAGCACTGTCGTACAATGTTATGTGTGGCATCCATCATCACCCTTTGTCGCCTTGAATCACAACATTTGGCGTCCGTCCGGGCATGACTGCCATCATCATACTGCGGATTCCCCGGCAGCGCTGTCTGGCTTTCGGTCCCAGGCTTCCCGCTCGCCAGCCGCCCCCGTGGGCATCCGCGTGTGGTCTTGTCGAAGTGGAAAGTGGCGTGCCGCTGTCATCGACGGCTCGCACGTCGGGTGTGGCATGACATCATCGCTCCTACAAATCATACACGGTTGGAAGACGTCAGGCAAATAATGCCATTTTTTCTGTTAGACATCATACACGGTCAAACTACGTCAGGTGTGGCACACCTTCATACCCGCCCCCACCCCCAAAAAAATTGGAATCACACAGACGGTCCGACTAATTTCGCTTGTGGCATGCCATCACCGCCTTTAGATAGCATACACGGAGCAAGACGATGTTGGGCGTGGTATGCCATCATCCTCCTTGAGTAGCATACACGGTCGGACGATGTCACTCGGGTTATGCAATCATCGCCTCTTGGCAACCGACACGATCGGGAGGGACGTCGAGCGTTACATGCATCATCGCACTATCATAAGCTAGGTGGTCTGGTGATGTCCCTGCTTGCATGTCATCACGCCTTAGGACAACACACACAGGACGGACATGTCGAAGCGTGCAATTCACTATCGCCCTTAGTGGCATCACACACAGTCTGAAGCCGTCGAGCTTGACAAAAACAAATGCCATGATCACCCTTGGACAGCAACAATGGTTTGAATGATGTTTGGGCTTGGTATGACATCATTGCCATTGACAACATAACACACTTTAAGATAACATCGGGCAATGCATGCCATCATCGCCTTTGTGATAGCACAACGATGTAACAACCTGAAAGTGTAACAGCCAATCACGCCTTTGGACTGTCACACACGGAACGTGGGAATTAACATCAAAGAGAGCCGTAAAAAAGGAATGGCCATTATCTTCCTTAGTTTGACACACTGTCAGACGAACGTTGAGCGTTAGATGACATCAATAAATATTCCCTAGAGAATCACCAAGTTTAGTCTACATCCAGCATGGCATGCCAATCTCGCCTTTCATAGTACATACGGTCGAACGACGTCGGGCATGTCCAATAAAGCCGATCATCGCATTTGACAACGCATCCAATCATAAAACACACAACTCAGGACGGGCATGCCCTCATCTCCCTTAAGCAGCACACACAGTCAGACGACGTTAGGCACGATAGGCAAAAACTAGTATGACCTTAGGTAGAACAGCCGGTCGATTCACGACGATGAAGCGTGGCAAGCATCATCAACCATTTGAGAAGCACACATGGATAGGAAAAAGGGACTGTCTTACTGCCAACAATGGCAATCATCCCGCCCTTGACCATTAATGCACGTTGAAACGATATCTGGTGGTGGTGCTATCCCGCCCTTGAAAACATATACAGTAAGATGACTTTAGGGTTGTGAAATGTCCCTTTTTGCCTTTGACATCATAACGGTTGGACTACATCGGCTTGCATGCCATCATCGCACTTGTAGACACACATTTTTTGACAATGTTCGGGCTCCGGCATGCCATTAATGTCCTTGGAAAGCATAGATGGGGTCACACGACATTTGGCGTGGCATGCCATCATCGTCCTCGGACAGCATACATTTTTGGACAACATCAAGCGTGCCATGATTTCATCGCCCTTGCGAAACACACACGCTCGAACAACGTAAACCGTTACATGCCATCATTGGCCTTGGCCAACACACACTGTCGGACTACGTCGGGTGTGACATGCCATCATTTCCTTGGGACAACACGGAAGGTAATACGACATCGGGCGTGGCATTTTATCATCTCCCTTAGTCAGCACACACGGACGAACGACGTCGAGCGTAGCATGCCAGCATGGACGTTGGACTGCACATACGATTGGACGACATCGAGCGTGGCATGCCCATATGGACCTTGGAAGCACGCACAGTAAAATGACATCGGGCGTGGCATGCCCACATGGACCATAGGCAGGACACACAGTCGGACAAAATCGGGCGTTACATGCCATCATCGCCCTTGAGGCACCATGACACGGTCCGGGGGGGGGGGATGAGTCGGACGGGCATGTTCATGTCATCATCGCCATTAACGCACCACAGTTGTACGACGTGAAGTTGCGTGCATCACCGCCTTTTTGACTGCACACAAGGACGGGGTGACACCGGCGTGGGAATGCTCTTGATCTTCCTTCTCTAGCACACACTGTCAGACGACGTGTAGCGTTAGATGACATAATTTCCCTAGGGAAGCACACACACTGTTAGTCTATATCAGGAATGGAATTCCATCTCACCCTTGGTAAGTACACACGGTAGAACAACGTCGGACATGGCATTCCATCATCGCTATTGGACAACGCACACTGACGAACAACATAGAACGTTGGATACCATCATCGCCCTTGAACAGCACACACGGTCGGACAACGTTAGGAGTGGCATGCCAGCGTGATCCTTGGGCAGCACACACGGTCGAACGACGATGAGCGTGGCAAGACATCATCGCCCTTAGACAACACACACGATCGGACTACGTCTGGTGTGGCATACCATCATCTCCATTGGACAGGACGTTTGTACAACTTCAGGCGTTGCATGCTATCATCACCCTTGTGAAGCACAAATGGTCATACGACGTTGGGCATGACATGTCATCATCTCTCTTTAGCAGCACACACGTTCAATCAACGTCGGGTGTAGCATACCATCATCTCCCTTGGGCAGCATACACAGTCGAAAGACGTTGGGCGTGGAATGCCATTATTGTCATTGGACAGCTTACACGGTCGGACTACGTCAGGCGTGGCATGCCTTCATCTCCCTTGGAATGAATACATCATCGACCAATGTCGGGTGTGGCATGCCATCATCGCCCTTGGACAGCATATACGGGGTCAGATGATGTCGGGCGTGGTATGCAATCATCGCCCTTGTACAGCATACACGGTCAGACGACGTCACGGATGTCAGAAAATCATCTCCCATGGGCAACACACTCTTGGACAACGTCGAGCGTTACATGCCATCATTGGACATGGGAAGCACACATGGTGGGACTACATAAGGAGTGACATGCCATCATTAACCTTGTAAAACACAAAGGATTGTACGACGTCAGGCGTGGAATGTTATCATCTCCCTTGGTTAGCAAACACATACGATCTATGTCGGGCGTGGCATTGCATCATCACCCTTGTAATTCACACAGGTCAGAGGACTTTCAAACCTGATATGCATCATCGCCCTGTGTGGCAGCGCATATACGTTCGAACCGATTTCGGGTGTGGGCATGCCATCATCTCCCTTGGACAACTACACGATCGGACGACGTTAAGTGGTGGAATGCCCATTTTTTTTCTATGGACATTATACCCGTGACGACATCGGGTGTGGCATGCCATCATCGCCCTTTGGAATGAACACATCACACGCGAAGAATCGTTAGCCGTTTAGAAAATGTTTGTTTTTGCCATATGCCATTATTTGCCCTTTGGACACATACACCTGGTTTTAACGACGTCGTCCTGTGCATGCCATATCTCCCTATGTTCCCTCGAATGCATACATTTCGATGATGTTTAGTTTGACCACTTTCAATTCATCGCCCTAAGAAAACACACTTGCTCGGACAACATCGAGCGCTACATGCAATTATTGGCCTTGGACAACACACACTGTCGGATTACGTCGGGCGTGACATGGCATCATTGCCCTTGGACAACGCAGAAGGTCATACGACGTCGGGCGTGGCATGTTATCATCTCCCTTGGTCACAACACACGGACAAACAATGTCGGGCGTTGAATGCCATTATCGCCCTTGTGCAGCACACACGGTTGAACGACGATAAGTGTGGCAAGCCAACATCACCCTTGGACAGCACACACGATCGGACCAAATTTTGTGTGGCATGCCATTATCGCCGTTGGGCAGAAAGGTCGGACAATGTCACGTGTGGCAGGCCATCATCACCCTTGTGAAGCACAAACATTTGGACGACGTCGGGTGTCGCATTCCATCATCGCCATTGGACAACATATACAGTTGGAAGACGTCAGGCGTAGAATGCCATTTTTTCTGTTAGACCACATAGGCGGTCGAACTACCTCAGGCCTGGCACGCCTTCAACGCCCTTGGAATGAACACACGATCGGATATTGTTTGTTGTGGCATTCCATCATCGCCTTTAGATAGCATACACAAGGCAATACAATGTCGGGCGTGGTATGCCATCTCGCCTTATAGCCCACAAAAAAAATACACGGTCGGAACAAAACTCCTCCGTGTTATGCATCATCTGCCCTTGGCGACACACACGGTCGGATGACGTATAGAGTTACATGGTCAATCATCCACTAGGTAAGCATAGACGGTCGGATGATGTCGGCTTGGTTGGTCATCATCACCTTGGACAGCACACAAGACGAAAACGTCGACGTTGCATTCCATTATCACTGTCCCTGTGAAATCACACATGCACGGTCGGAAGACGGTTCAGCTTGACATGGCCCCTTATCCCCTTGGCAGCACGAATGGTTGAATTGATGTGTTGGGCGTGGTAGGACATCATTGCCATTGGACAACATAAACTAAGATAACATCGGGCATGGCAGCCATCATCGCCCTTTGGACAACACACACGCTGTACGCCTTAAGTGTAAATGCCATCGCCGACCTTTGGATGCACACAGGAACGTTGGTACATCCGGGCGTGGATTTCCTTTTATCTTTTTCCCCTTTTCCCCCCTGTTTAGCACAGAGTGTCAAACTCTTTGAGCACTTAGATGACATCATTTCCCTAGGAGTCTCACAGGTTGAAGTCTACCTCGACATGGCATGCCATCTTGCCTTTTATAAGTAATCGGTCGAACGAGTCGGGCAATGGTCATGCCATCATCGCATTTTGGAGGACAAGCTCCATGACAAACAAACATCGGACGTGGCATGCCATCATCTCCATCATCGTCCCTTTAACCGGCACACATTAACGTCAGACAACGGTAGGCCGTGCCATGCCCGTATGATCCTTAGGTAGAACACATGGTCAACGCGGACGTGTACAGCCGATCATCGAACTCTTGTGAAGCACACAATGGTCGGAGGGACGACGTACATGACATGCAATCATCGCCGCCTTGACTAGTGCGCACGGTCGAATGATATCATGTGTGATCTGTGCCAAATCACCACCGCCCTTGAAAACAATACAGTCAGACAACGTTAAGGCGTGCAATGCCATTTTGCCTTTGACATTATACACGGTTTGGACGAACCATCGGGCGTGCATGCCATCATCGCACTTTGTAATGAACACACAATTGACATGTCGGCGTGGCATGCCATTATCGTCATGGAAAGTGCGTAGATGGGGTGCACCAGACATTTGGCGTGGCAAATCCCATCATCGTCCCTCGGACAGCATACATTTTCGGCAACATCAAGCATGCCATATTCACATGCGCCCTTGCGAAACAACACAGCGACCTCTACTACAACATAACCGTTATGCCATCATTAGCCTTGGACAACACAGAAAGTAATACGGCGTCGGGCGTGGCATGTTATCATCTCCCTTAGTCAGCACACACAGACGAACGACGTCGAGCGTGGCATGCCCAATTGGACCTTGGCAGCACACACAGTCAGACGAAATCGGTCGTTACGTGCCATCATTGCACTCTGACCGCATACATGGTCGGATTACGTCAAGCTTGGTATGCCATCATCTCCTTTGGAAAGCACACAAGAATGGAAGACATCGAGCATTGCATGCCATTATCGTCCTTGTGCAACACACACGATCGGACGACGTTGAGCGTTACATGCCATCATTGCACTAGGGAAACATACACGGTCAGATGATGTCAGGCTTGGAATGCTATCATCGCCTTTGGACAGCACTAAAGGATGGACAACGTCGGGCGTTGCATGCCATTATCGCCCTTGTGCATCACACACGATCGGATTACGTCGAGTTTGACATGCCATCATAACCCTTGCGCAATGGTTGAACGATGTCAGGAGTGGTATGACATCATTGCCATTGGACAACATACATGGTTAGATTGCGTCGGGCATGGACTGCCATCATCGTATTTGGACAGCACACACGGTTGTAAGACATTGACGTGGCATGCCATCATCTTCTTTTTACAGCACACAAGGATGTGGTTACATCGGTCGTTGAATGCCACTATCTTCCTTCTGCAGTACACACTGTAAAATGACGTTGAGCGTTAGATAACATCATTTCCCTAGGGAAGCACACAGTTAGTCTACATAATCCATGGCATGTCATCTCGCCCATGCTAATACATCACAATGGTCGAACTACGTCAGGAAAAATGGCAATGCATAATCGGCTTTGTAACGCACACTAACGAACAACTTGGACTAGGCCTGCCATTATCCGCCCTAGACCAACACACAAAAAACCGGTCAGTACGATGTTAGGCGTGTGCAATGCCAGCATGACCCTTGGGCATCACACACTGTAGAATGTGATGAGCGTGGCAATTCCATCATTCGCCCTTGGACCTCATACAACCGATTGGGACTAACATCTGGCCATGCATGCATTATCAGCCCTTGGTAAGCACGGTCCGGAAAAAGGTCAGGTGTGGTTATCCCATATCTCACCGCTTTTGAATCACAAGCGGTCCGGACGACGTCTTGGCAGACATGCCATCATCACCCTTGAGTACAAGCCAATTCAAACGACTTCGAGTGTGGCTTCCATCATCGCCCTTGGACAAAATACATGGTGAATAAGACGTCGCTCTTGTCATGCCATAATCGCTCAGGGCAGCAACGACGTTCGGACTACATCGGTCCGTGGCATGCCATCATCACACTGTAAAGCATACACGATCGGACGATTAGCGTGCATGTTTCATCCTCTGTTACAAACACAACGCCTGGACTACGTATGGCGTGGAATTCCCGTATGGACCTTAGGCAGCACACACGGTTGGATGATATTAGGAGTTGCATATCATTATTGTCCTTGTGCAGCACACACGTTCGAATAACGTCGGGCGTGAAATGCCATCAATGCCCTTGGGCAGTACAAATGGTCGAACGACATCGAGCATGGCAGGTTTTCATCGCCCTTGGATAGAACACGCGATCCGACCACGTAGGGCGTGACAAGCCCACATGGCCCATGGATAGCAAACACGGTAAGATGAAGGCAGGCGTGGCATGCCATCATCGCCATTGGGAAGCATACGCGGTCGGATGACATTGTGCATGACATTCCATCATCGCCCTTGAGCAGCACACACGGTCGAACGACGTCAGGAGTGGCATGCCATCATCGTCCTGGAACAGCATACACGGTCCAAACGATGTCGGGAGTGGAATTCCATCATCGCCTTTGAAATGACTACATGGTCGTATGACGTTGGGAGTTTCATGCCATCATCACCCTTCGACAACATATATAGGGTCGGACGACGTCGGACATGGTATGTAATCATCATTCTTTGACAACACACACGGTCGGATAACGTCGGCCGTGAAATTCCATCATTGCCCTTGGGCAACACAAATGGTCGAACGACATCGAGCATGGCAGGTTATCATCGCCCTTGGACAGAACACACGATCCGACCACGTAGGGCGTGACAAGCCCACATGGCCCTTGGACAGCACACACGGTCAGATGATGTCGAGCGTGGCATGCCATCATCTCCATTGGGAAGCACACGCGGTCGGATGACATTGGGCATTACATTCCATCATCGCCCTTGGGCAGCACACACGGTCGAACGACGTCAAGCGTGGCATGCCAACATCGTCCTTGGACAGAACGCACAGTCGACATTACAAAACATCATTACTAGTGGAAAATATACACGATACAACAACATCGAGTGTGGCATGCCGTCATCGCCCTAGGACAACATGCACAGTCGAACGATGAGGGGCGTGGTATGCCCGCATGGATCTTGGTAAACACACTAGTCATACGACGTTGGCCATGGCATGCCATTATCGCTTTTGGACAACACACACTGACGAACGACATTGGACGTGGCATGCCATCGTCACCCTTGGACAACACACACGATAGGAGGTCGTTAGGCGTGGCATACACAGATGGACGACGTCGGGCATCATAAAACATCATTACTAGTGGAAAATATACACGATAG
Source organism: Solanum habrochaites (assembly GCA_027704765.1). Lineage (NCBI taxonomy): Eukaryota > Viridiplantae > Streptophyta > Magnoliopsida > Solanales > Solanaceae > Solanum > Solanum habrochaites. Next base: position 5,626,426 of record JAKWJA010002494.1, on the reverse strand, counting down.
GACGACATCGAGCGTGGAATGCCGTCATAGCCCTTGGAAAGCATGCACAATTGAGGGGCGTGGTATGCCCGCATGGATCTTGGTAAACACACCAGTCGGACGACGTTGGGCAAGGCATGCCATCATCGCCTTTGGACAACGCACACTGACGAACGACCTTGGACGTGGCATGCCATCGTCACCCTTGGACAGCATATACGGTAAGAGGACGTTGGGCGTGGCATTCTATGATGGTCGTTGTGAAGAACGCACGATCTGACTACGTTGGGCGTGGCATGCCATCATCACACTTTGACAAAATACATAGTTGGACGATGTCGGGCGTGGAATGACATTTTCTCCCTTTGAAAAATACAATGTCATACTACGTCAGGCTTGGCATGCCATCATCGCCCTTGGAATTAACACGCGGTCGGACAATGTCGGGCGTGGCATGCAATCATCGCCCTTAGACAGCATACAATCCGGGTCAAACGACATCGGGCGTGGCATACCATCATCGCCCTTTGACAGCATACATAGTCGAACGACTTCAGGCATTCCACGTAGTGCGTGACAAGCCCACATAGCCCTTGGGCAGCACACACGGTCGGATGATGTCGGTCGTGGCATGCCATAATCGCCAATGGGCAGCACACGCGGTCGGATGACATTGGGCATGACATGCCATCATCGCCCTTAGGCAGCACACACGGTCGAACGACATTAGGCGTGGCATGCCATCATCCCCCTTGGACAGCATACACGGTCCAACGATGTTGGAAGTGGAATTCCATCATCGCCTTTTGAATGACCACACGGTCTGACGACATTAGGCGTTTCATGCCATCATCGCCCTTAGATAGCATACATAGGGTCGGACGACGTCGGCCGTGGCATGTCATCATCATTCTTGGACAGCACACAAGATTAGACGACGTCAAGTATGGCATGTTATCATCGCCCTTAGATTACACATATGGTCTGAGGACATCGGGCGTGGCTTGCTATAATCGACCTTGGACAGCACACACGGTTGGATGACATCGGACGTTAAATGCCATCATTGCTCTTGGATAGCATACACGGTCGCCCTACGTCAGGCCTTGCATGTTATCATCGACCTTGGAAAGCATACATGATCTTGCATGTTATCAAAAATGATCGAACTACGTCTGGCGTGGCATGCCATCATTGCCCTTGGGCAGCACAGTCGTACAACGTCAGTTGTTGCATACCATCATCACCCTTGTGAAGCACAAACAGTCGGATGACGTCGAGCATGACATGCCATCATCACCCTTGAGCAGAATAAACGTTCAAACAACGTCGGGTGTGGCATGCCATCATCGCCCTTGGACAACATACACAGTCGAAAGACGTCGGGCGTGGAATGCCATTTTTTCTGTTGGACAGCATACACGGTCGGACTACGTCAGGTGTGGCACGCCTTCATTGCCCTTGGAATGAACACACGGTCGGACAATGTCGGGTGTGGCATGCCATCATCAACCCTTAACAGCATACACAGGGTCACACGATGTCAGGCGTGGTATGCCGTCATCTCCCTTGGGAAGCATGGTCATACAACATCGGGCGTTGCGTGCCATCATCACCCTTGTGAAGTACACACGGTCGGAGGACGTCGTACATGACATGAAATCATCGTCCTTGAGCATCTCACATGTTCTAGCAATGTCGGGTGGGCATGCCATCATCGCCCTTGGACAACAGACATGGTGGGACGACGTCACGCCTAGAATGCCATTTTTTCCCTTGGACAGCATACAAGGTCGGACTACATTGGGTGTGGCATGCAATAATCGCTCTTGGAATGAATACAAGGTTGGACAATGTCTTGCGTGGCATGCCCTTATCGCCCTTGGACATCATACATGGTGTCAGACGACGTCGGGCATGGCATGCCATCGTCACCCTCAGAAGCACACACTTTCGAACGATGTTAAGCATGCCATTCATTCATCGCCCTTGTCAACACACACGCTTGGACATCGTCGAGCGCTACATGCCATCATTGGCCTTGGAAAACAGAGACGGTCGGAAAATGTCGGGCTTGAGATGCCATCATTACCGTTGGATAACACATAAGGTCATACGAGATCGGACGTGGAATGTTATCATCTCCTTTGGTCAGCACACACGGACGAATAATGTCGAGTGTGGCATGCCAGCATGGACATTGGACTGCACATATGGTTGGACGACATCGGGCGTGGCATGCCCACATGGACCCTAGGTAGAACACACAGTCGGATAACATCGGGCGTTACATGCCATCATCGCCCTTGGACAACATACACGGTCGGATGACGTCGGGCATGTCATGTCATCATCGCCTTTGGACAGCACACACAGTTGTACGACGTTGAAGTGGCATGCCATCATCGCCTTTGGACTACACACAAGGACGTGGTGACACCGTGCGTGGAATGCCTTGATCTTCCTTCTGTAGCACACACTGTCAGACGACGTGTAGCGTTAGATGACATAATTTCCCTAGGGAAGCACACACGGTTAGTCTATATCAGGCATGGCATGCCATATCACCCTTGGTAAGTACACACGGTGGAACAACGTCGTACATGGCATGCCATCATCGTTATTGGACAACGCATACTGACGAACAACATCGAACGTTGCATGCCATCTTCGCCCTTGAACAGCACACACGGTCAGACAACGTTAGGCGTGGCATGCCAGCATGATCCTTGTGCAGCACACACGGTCTAACGACGATGAGCGTGGTAAACAATTATCGCCCTTAGGCAACACACATGATCGGACTACGTATGGTGTGGCATGACATCATCGCTCTTGGGAAGGACGGTTGTACAACTTCAGGCGTTGCACGCTATCATCACCTTGTGAAGCACAAATGGTCGGACGACGTCGGGCATGCCATGCCATCATCTCTCTTTAGCAGCACAAACGTTTAAACAACATCGGGTGTTGCATACCATCATCGCCCTTGGGAAACATACACAGCCAAAAGACGTCGGGGGTGGAATGCCATTATTGTCGTTGGACAGCTTACACGATCGGACTACGTCAGGCGTGGAATTCCTTCATCGCCCGTGGAATGAGCACATGGTCGAATAATGTCGGGTGTGGCATGCCATCATCGCCCTTGGACAGCATACACAGGGTCAGACGATGTCGGGCGTGGTATGAAATCATAGCCCTTGGACAGCAAACACGGTCAGACGACATCACAGATGTCATAAAATCATCTCACATGGGCAACACACACTCTTGGACAACGTCGAGCGTTACATGCTATTATTGGACATGGGAAGCACACATGGTGGGACTACATAAGGCGTGACATGCCATCATTAACCTTGTAAAACACAAAGGGTTGTACGACGTCAGGCGTGGCATGTTATCATCGCCCTTGGTCAGCAAACACGGACGATCTATGTCTGGCGTGGCATGCCATCATCACCCTTGTAAATCACACACGGTTAGAGGACTTCAAACATGATATGCCATCATCGCCCTTGTGCAGCGCATACGTTCTAACGATGTCGGGTGTGGCATGCCATCATCGCCCTTGGACAACATACACGATCGGACGACGTTAAGTGTGGAATGCCATTTTTTCCCATGGACAGCATACACGGTTGGACTACATCGGGTGTGGCATGCCATCATCGCCCTTGGAATGAACACACGGTTGAACAATGTTGGGTGTGGCATGCCATTATCGCCCTTGGACAACATACACGGGGTTAGACGACGTCGCCCGTGGCATGCCATCATCGCCCTCGAACGGCATACACTTTCGGATGACTTTAAGTGTGACATGCATTCATCACCCTAAGGAAACACACTTGCTCGGACAACATCGAGCGCTACATGCCATCATTGGCCTTGGACAACACACACTGTCGGATTACGTTGGGCGTGACATGGCATCATTTCCCTTGGACAACACAGAAAGTCATACGACGTCGGGCGTGGCATGTTATCAGCTCCCTTGGTCAGAACACACGGACAAACAATGTCGAGCGTGGCATGCAAACATGGACCTTTGACTACACATACGGTTGGACGACATTTGGCGTGGAATGCCCACATGGACCTTAGGAAGCACACACGGTCGGATGACATCGGGCGTTACATGCAATCATCGCACTCTTGAAGCATACACGTTTGGATTACGCTACGCTTGGTATGCCATCATCGCCATTGGAAAGCACACAAGGAAAGACTACATTGGGCGTTGCATGCCACTATCGCCCTTGTGCAGCACACACGGTTGAACGACGATAAGCGTGGCAAGCCAGCATCACCCTTGGACAGCACACACTATTAGACTACATTTGGCGTGGTATGCCATCATCGCCCTTGGGCAGCACGGTCGGACAATGTCACGTGTGGCAGGCCATCATCACCCTTGTCAAGCACAAACATTTGGACATCGTCGGGCATGACATGCCATCATCTCTCTGGAGCAGCACACATGTTTAAACGACGTCGGCTGTGGCATGCCATCATCACCTTTGGAAAACATACACGGTTGGAAGAGGTCAGGCGTAGAATGCACTTTTTTGCCGTTAGACAACATACACAGTAGAACTACGTCAGACGTGGCACGCCTATATCGCCCTTGGAGTGAACACATGGTCGGATAATGTCGTTTGTGGCAATGCCAATATCGCCTTTATTAGCTTACACAATCACGAGAGATTTTCGGGCAGTGTAACATGCCATCATCTCCCTTCATAGCATCTGCGGAGCTCGGCCAACGACTCACTCGTGTTTATGCAATCATCGCCCTTGGGCAAACACACACGGTCAGACGACGAGTCCGAGCGTTCTGCAATCAATCGCCAACTAGGGAAGAATATATGGTTCGATTAGTCCGGCTAGGCATGTCTCATCGCGCTTATTGGACCCACCAAGGACGGACACACGTCGAGCCGTTGCATGCCATTATCGGCCTTGTGCATCACACACGGTCGGAAGACCGTCGAGCGTGACATCCATGATCACCCTTGGCCATCACGAATGGTTGAATGATGTGGGCGTGTATGACAACAATTTCCATTGGACAACATCCACTTCCTAGATAACATCTGTTCATGGAATGCCATCACGCCTTTGGACCAGCACAAACAACTTTACGACCTTGAGGGTGGAAGGCCCCATCACCACCCACCCTAGTGCCTTTGTCTGCACACACGACGTGTGACATCGGGCGTGAATCCATATTCTTCCTTCTGTGAACTAACGACCGTCAACGAATTTGAGCGTTCGAATGACATATTCCCTAGAGAATCACATCAGGCTTTAGTCTACCTCGAGAATGGCAAGTGTCTCGCCCTTTTATAAGTCATAAAGTCAATACGTCCGTGCATGCCATGCCATCATCACACTTTGGACAACTGCCTCCCGATAAACAACATCGGGATGTGGCATGCCATCATCCGCCCTTGAACAGCACAGCACGGTCAGACGAAGCTTTGGCGTGGCCATAGTAATTATACTTAGGTAGAACACACGGTCTAACGACGATGAGCGTGGCAAGCCCATCATCACCTGGTGACACACTGTTCGAAGGACATCGTACTTACATGCAATCAGCACGCCCGTTGAACAGTGCGCACGTTCGCATGATATCTGGTTTGGCATTCAATCCCGCCCTTGAAAAAAACAATCAGTTAACGACGTTATCGTGAAATGCCATTGTTGGCCTTTGACTTCATACCGGCTTGACTTATCGAGCGTGGTATCCATCCATCTTCCCTTGTCCTGACCACACGTTAAACAAGTCGGCGTAGGCATGCCATTATCGTCCTTGGAAAGCATATATGTGGGTTTCATCAACGAAACATTTGGCCGTGGTGCGCCATCATCATCGCTCGGGACAGCATACATTTTCTTTCGGAAAATCAGCGTGCTCATGATTATCATCGTCCCTTATGGCAAGAACACACAACGCTCGAACACAACTTAAACCGTTACATGCCATCATGGCCTTGGACAACACCCACTGTCGGACTACGGTCGGTGTGACATGCCATCATTTGCTATTGGGACACATAGAAGGTAATACTACGTCGGGCGTTCATGTTATAATCTCCCTTAGTCCAGCACACACAACAAACTGACCGTCAGACATCGGCATGACCAGCATTGACTCGGTACAGGACTTGCATAAACGGGTTGACAACATCGATCGTGGCCTGACCGACATGGACCTTGAAGCACGCAACAATCAGACGACAGTCGGTGCGTGGCCGGCCCACATGGACCCCTAGGCAGAACACACAGTCGTGAACATCGGGTGTTACATGTCCACATCGCCCTTGGACAACATACACCGGCTGATGTGACGACGGGCATTCATGTCATCACATCGCCTTCTACACAATGTACAAAACAGTGTAACGACGATGGAAGGGCATGCCATCTCGCCGTTGGACTGCACAGAAGGACGTGGTGACAATACCGGTGCGTGAAATGCCTTGATCTTCCTTCTGTAGCACCCTGTCAAACAAGTACTTTAGATTACATAAATTCCCTAGGGAGCACACCCGGTTAGTCTATATCACTGCATGGGCATTCCATCATCACCCTTGTAAGTAACACAACGGTCGAACGACGTCGACATGGATGCCATCATCGCATTGGCAACGCCCACTGATGACAACTTTAACGTTACATGCCATAATCAGCCCTTGAATAGCACACAAGGGTCGGACAACGTTATGCGTAGCATGCCAGCTATTATCCGTTGGGCAGCACACAAGGTCGAACAATGATGAGCATGGAAGACATCATCATCGCCCTTAGACAACACAAAACGCGCGGACGAGACGATCTTGTGTGGCTGCCATCATCGCACTTGGGCCATGATGGTTGTACAAGCTTCAGGCGTTTCATGCTTATCATCACCCTTTTAAGCACAATGGTCGGATGACATCGGGCATGGACTGCCATCATCTCTCTTTAAGCATCACACACGTTCAAACAATGTCGGATGTCGCATACCATCATCGCCCTGGGCCCTACAACAGTCGAAGACGTCAGGCGTGGAATTCCATTATTGTCCGTTGGACACCTAGGCTAACAACGGTCGGAGTACACGTCAGGCGTGGCATGCCTTCATCGCCCTTGGAAATGACACAGGGTCGAACAATGTCGGGGTGGCATGCCCTCATCACCTTTGGACGCAATACACCGGGGTCACGACGATGTCGTGCTTGTATGTAATCAATCGCCCTTGGAAAAAAGCATACACGGTCAATGACGTCATGGATGTCATAAAATCATCTTCCATGGGCAACACACTCTCTTGGACACTTCGACAAGCGTTTATCTGCCAGCATTTGCAATGGGAGCCACATGGTTGGCACTACATCAGGCGTGGACATGCCATCATTATCTGTAATACACACTGGTTGTCGCGTCATGCGTTGGGATTTTATCATCGCCTTGTCAATAAACAACATACAATATATGTCAGGCGTGGCATGACATCATCACACTTGTCATCACACATACATCAACTCCGTTAGAGACTACTTCAAACTTGATATTCCAATCATCCGCCCTTAGTGGGCAACGCGCATACGTTCGACTAATGTCGGGTGTGCATGCATCATCGCCCTTGACACCATAACCATAACCGCCAGACACTTAAGATGTGGATGCTCATTTTTCCCCCCATGGATAGGCATACAAGGGTTTGGACTAACCATCGGGTGTGGCATGCCATCATTGGTCCCTTGGAATGAAGCACATACGGCCGAACATGTTTTGGTGGTGGCATGACCGTTCTGCTTCTCCGCCCTTTGACAGCATACAGGGTACACGGTTTTAGGACCGACGTCGCCTGGTGGCTCATGTCCATCAATTTCTCCTTCGAACGACATACACTTTTCGGCATATCTTAAGCGGGAAATGCATCAATCACCCTAAGGAACCCACATTCTCAGACAATATCGAGTGCGCTACTGTCATCCTTGAGCCTTGAGCAAACACAACAGTGTCGATTACGTCGGGCAATGACATGGCATCATTGCCCATGGATACACAGAGGATACATACACTCGGGCGTGGCATGTTATCATCTCCCTTGGTCAGACGAAAAAACACAAATTAGACAAACAGGACAATGGAAAATAATGGAAAGACGTGAATCACGAAAGTACGTGGGAGTGAGAGTTGAGCGTAGAGGATGGTATTATGCGCGGGAGGATAGGTGGGATAGGAGTTTCTAATACGGGTTAAGTGGGGCACCTGCGACATACCGCGCCGGTGGTGTCCGGCGTTACCGTCTGGCACCCCTATTCCGAAGCAAATCCGCCAGCGCGCAGAGGGTTCCTTAATTTGGTAGTGGTATTATCAGCTGTAGTTCAGAGCACCCCCATTGAGCTTGGTATACGAGCCGCGCGCTCTGACCGCGGGTTTGCCTTCTCACCGCAGATAGAGCCAGTAAAGCACGATATCCACTCTATTGATTCCACCATAAGGACCGGTGGTCAGCTCCGTCTTGTGACCCACTACTCGGGCGATATCTCCTCGTTCCGAGTACATCCAGTTCCACGATACCTGCGTGCCGTTGGGGTCCCGGCTCCGTAGGTGCAGTCCCGAGCGCTGCCACGCTCGAGCTTCCGGGCCGAACCGGCCGGCCGTCAGGGAGGGTCGCCTCCCAGCCGTCGTGATCAGGATCCCTTACAACTTGCCGGGGGTCACCGAAACAAAATACAACGGACAAACAATGTCGAGCGTGGCATGCAAACATGGACCTTGGACTACAAATACGGTTGGACAACATTTGGCGTGGAATGCTGACATGGACCTTGGGAAGCACACACGGTCGGATGACATCAGGCGTTACATGCAATCATCGCACTCTGGTAGCATACACGTTTGGATTACGCTACGCTTGGTATGCCATCATCGCCTTTGGAAAGCACACAAGGAAGGACTACATCGGGCGTTGCATGCCATTATCGCCGTTGTGCAGCACACACGGTTGAACGATGATACGTGTGGCAAGCCAACATAACCCTTGGACAGCACACACGATAGGACTACATTTGGCGTGGCATGACAATATCGCCCTTGGGCAACACGGTCGGACAATGTCACGTGTGGCAGGCCATCATCACCCTTGTGAAGCACAAACATTTTGACGTCGTCGGGCATGACATGTCATCATCTCCCTTGACCAGCACACACGTTCAAACGACGCTCGGGGTGTGGCCGGCCAATCATATGCGCTCTGCACAATCATACACGGTAAAAAGAAAGACGTCAAGCATAGAATCCATTTTTGTGCCGGTTAGACCACATACAATTCAAACGGTGAACTACGTCGGCGCTGGCTGCCTTCATCCCTTGAATGACACACACGGCAGATATAACGGTGTTGGGCATGCCATCATCGCCCTTGGGAAGCATAGACGGTCGTGTGTCCATCTCGCCCTTTGTAAGTACACACGATCGAACGACGTCTGTCGTGGAATGCCATCATAGCCTTTGGACAACGCACACTAACGAACAACATAGGACGTGGCATGCCATCATCTTCCTTGAACAACACAGACGGTCGGACAACGTTAGGCGTGGCATGCCAGTATGATCCTTGGGAAGCACACACGATCAAACGACGAAGAGCGTGGCAAGCTATCATCGCCCTTGGACAACACAAACGATAGGACTACGTGTAGCATGGAATACCATCATCGCCCTTGGGCAGCACAGTCGGACAACGTCAGATGTGGCATGCCATCATCACCCTTGTGAAGAACAAACAGTCGGACGACGTCGGGCATGACATTCCATCATCGCCCTTGAGCAGAACACACGTTCAAACGACGTCGGGTGTGTCATGCCATCATCGCCCTTGGAAAACATACACAATTGAAAGACTTCGGGCGTGGAATGCCATTTTTGTCGTTGGACAACATACAAGGTCGGACTAAGTCAGGTGTGGCACACCTTCATCGCCCTTGGAACGAACACATGGTCAGACAATGTCTGGTATGGCATGCCATCATTGCCCATGGACAATGCACACAGGGTTAGACGATATCATGCGTGGTATGCCATCATCGCCCTTGGACATAAACACAGTGAGACGATATCACGCGTGTCATGCAAACATCGCCCTTGGCAGCCCACACACTCGGACAACGTCAAGCGTTACATGCCATTATTTGCCTTGGGCCAGCCTCACAAACAGTGGGACCTTACAATGGCGTACTGCCATCATTGACACTGGACAACACAAAGGCGTAGACGTCAAGCATGGCATTTTATCATCGCCTTGGTCAGCAAAACACTGAACGATCTACTTCGGGGTGGCATGGTATCATCTCCCATAGGGAGCATTGTTTATACAACATCGGGCAGTGGAACGCCAGTCATCACCCTTGTGAAGCACCACAGTCTGAGGATGTCATACATGACCACATGCCCTTCAATCGCCCTTGAAAAGCAGAGCGAACACGTTCGAGCGTGTCGGGTGTGTCGTGTAACAATCATCGCCCTTAGCAACATACATGTCCCGGACTACCGTCATCCGGTAATGCTCCCATTTTTTGCCGTTGGACAACATACACGGTCGGACTACATTGGACATGGCATTCCATAATTGCCCTTTGAATGAATTAAAGGATGGACAATGTCGGTCGTGGATGCCATTCTCTCCCTTGGGAAGCACAAATGGTCGGACAGCGTCGGGCATGGAATCACATCATCACCCTTGACACATACAAACGGTAAGACTAACGTCCGGCCTTGGCATGCATCATTGGCCCTGGAATGAACACATGATAGCACGATGTTGGCGTAGACATGCCATCAGTTGCCTGTACACATACACCCCAAAGTTCCGGCATGATTGACGTCGGCACGTGGCATGCCATCATCGCCCTTGGACAACATGCACGATCAAACGATGTGAGGCATGCCATGCAATCATCGCCCTTTGCAGCACACATGGTTGGATGACGTCAGGCGTTAAAATCGATCATTACCCTAGGGAAGCACACACGGTCGGACTAAGTCGAGCCTGACATGCCATCATTATTGTCGGTCAGCACACAGAGATGAATGATGTCGAACGTGTCATTCTTGCATGGCACTTGGACTGCACATACAGTCGGAAGACATCGGGTGTGGCATGCCCACATGGCCGTTGGGAAGCACACACAGTCGGACGACATCGATCGTTACATGCCATCATTGCACTAGGGAAGCATACACGGTCGGAAGATGTCAGGCTTGGCATGCCATCATCACCTTTGGACAATACAAAAGGACGGACAACGTCGGGTGTTGCATGCCATTATCGCCCTAATGCAGCACACATGTTTGAACGAAGTCAGGCGTGACATGTCACCATCACCCTTGGGAAGCACAAATAGTCGAACGATGTCGGGCGTGGTATGGCATCATCGCCCTTGGACAACTCAAACAGCCAAACGGCATCGGGCATGGCATTCCATCATCGCCTTTTTACAGCACACACGGTTTTACGATGTTGAAGTGGCATGCCATCATCGCCGTTGGACTGCACACAAGGACAGTGTGAAATCAGGTGTGGAATGCCATTATGTTCCTTTTGCAGCACACACTGTCAGAAGGACATCGAGTGTTAGATGATATCATTTCCCTAGGGAAGCACACAATGTTATTCTACATCGGGCGTGACATGCCATCTCGCCCTTTGTAAGTACACACGGTCGAACAACGTCGGGCTTGGAATTCCATCATCACCTTTGGATAATTCACACTGGCCAAAAACATCGGATGTAGCATGCCATCATCGCCCTTGGACAGCACAGACAGTCTTACAATGTTGGTCGTGGAATGTGATAATCCCTTTGGACAAAATACACGGACGAACGACGTCGAGTTTGACACACTATCATCGCCCTTGGACTACATATATGGTTGGACAAGCCGATTTTCAGAAAAATATCTTTTAACCCATTAAATTTTGAATTTCTCCTAATTTTGTAGAAAGTTTAATTCTTTATTGCTACAAATCAGACAAAAGAAAATAGAATTTTGAGTTCAAAATACGTTGGTAAAACATATGAGAATGTCAATTTTAATGTTAGATAATCAATTTCATGATAAAAATCTTTTATCCCGTTCAATTTTACATTTCCCCTCATTTTTCAAACACGATAGGATGAAGTCGAGCGTGGCATGCCATCACAGGCCTGGGACAGCACACACGGTTGGAAGACATCGGTGCTTTACATCATCGCACTTGGACAACATAGATGGTTGGATGACGTAGGGCGTGGCATATTATCATTGCATTTGGATAGAACATAACATCAGACTTCGTCGGGTGAGGTCTGCCCGCATTGCCCTTCGGCAGCACACGGTCGGACGACGTCAAGCGTGGCATGCCATCATTGCCCTGGGGCAGCATACACGATTGGACTACGTAGGCCGTGGCATGTCATCCTCGCCCTTAAACTGCATGTGGGGTTTGATGACCTCGGGAGTGGCATGCCTTCATGTCCCTTAGGCACAACACACAATCTGACGACGTCGCGCATGGCATGCCATCATCGCTCCATGACATCACACAAGGTCGAAAAACGTCGGGCATTGCATGCCATACACGCCCTTGAACTACACATATGGATGAACGACATCGGGCGTGGCATGTTATCATCGCTCTTGGACAACACACATGGTCAAACTATGTCGGGCGTGGCCTGCCCTGTACTCGGTCTTTTGACAACACACAAAACCACAAGACACACGTTTATTGCCCGTCATCGATGTTGGTTATGCCTCATAGCCATTGGTGCCAACCCCCTTCCATACTGATGGATGTTTGGGATGGCATGACATCATCATCATTGTGCAACACATATGGTCTGACGAGGTCAGACGTTAGATGCAATAATTGGCCTTGGGCAGCACACACGGACGGACGATGTCATACATGGCACACAATCATTTCCCTTGGACAATATACACTGTCAGACAACATAGGGCTTGGTATGAAATCATCACCCATGGACAGCATGCACGGTCGTATGACATCGAACGTGGCATGTCCACATGGCCCTTGGAAAACACACTAGTCACACGATGTAGGGCATGGTATGCCATCATCGTCTTTGGACTGCACACAAGGACGGATGACTTCGGGCATTACATGACATCATTGCCCTTGGGAAGCACAAACTGTTAGTCTAGATAGTATGTGTAATGCCATCATCGCCCTTGGACCAAATCGGGTATGGCATGCCCACATGGTCCTCAGGCAGCACACACGATCGGATTACATGGGGATTGGACTGCACACATGGCCATACGACCTCGGGCGTGCATACCATCATTGCACTTGGACAGCACGCACGGTCGGACTACATTGGGCATGGCATGCCATAATCGACCTTGGGATGAATTGAAGGATGGACAATGTCGGGCGTGGCATGCCATTATCGCCCTTGGACAACATAAATGGGGTCAGACGACGTCGGGCATGGCATGCCATCATCACCCTCGGACAGCATACACTTTTGGATGATGTGAAGCGTGACCAAAAAGAAATGCATTCATCCTCCTTGTCTACACCACGCTTTGGACAACATCGAGTGCTACATGCCAATCATTGGATTGGCTGGACATCTCACACGGTCGACTACTTAGGCCTGACAGCAATCATTGCCTTGGATAGCACAGAAGGCTCATAGCAAGATCGGTGCGTGGAATGTTTAAATTCATCTCTTTGTTACACACACGACGTCGGAAATGACGTCGGTTTGCATGCCCAGCTGGACCTTGATTTCACATATGTTTGACGCATCGGGCGTGGCATGCCCCCATGGACCCTGGGCAGCACGCACAGTCGGACAACATTCGGTGTTACATGCCATCATCAAAACTCAGGAAGCACACTGTCGAATTATGTCAGTCTTGATATGCAATCATCGCTTTTCGACAGCACAAAAGTAAGGAAGACATCGGGCGTTGAATGGCTTTATCGCCGTTGGGCAGCACAAATGGTCGGACAGCGTCGGGCATGGAATGACATCATCACCCTTGGACAGCATACACGGTAAGACTACATCGGGCGTGGCATGCAATCATCGCCCTTGGAATGAACACATGTTTAGACGATGTCGGGCGTGACATGCCATCATTGCACTTGTACCACTCACCACAAGTTTCGATGACCATCGGGCGTGATGCCATCAACGGGCCCTTCGGGCCAACCATACATATCAAACGATTTGCGGCATGCCTGTAATCATCGCTCGCCCTGGGAGCACACACCACGGTTGGATGTCGTTAGGCGTTACAATCAATCATTACCCTAGGAAAGCACACACGGTCGGACTAAGTCGAGCCTGACATGCCATCATTGTCGGTTGTCAGCACACACATATGAATGATGTCGAACGTGGCATGCTTGCATTGCACTTGGACTGCACCACACAAAAAAAATTTACCAAGTCCCCGGACGACATCCGGGTGTGGCATACCCCACCAAAAAGAACCACATGGTGTTGGGAGCACCCACATAGACTACATCGAGTGTTACATGCCATCATTGCACTTTGGAAGCATACACGGTCGGAAGATGTCAGGCTTGGCATGACATCATCACCTTTGGACAGTACAAAAGGATGGACAATGTCGGGCGTTGCATGCCATTATCGCCCTAATGCAGCACACACGGTCGAACGAAGTCAGGCGTGACATGTCACCATCACCCTTGGGAAGCACAAATAGTCGAACGATGTCGGGCGTGGAATGGCATCATCGCCCTTGGACAACTCAAACGTACGAACGACGTCGGGCATGGAATTCCCTCATTGCCTTTGTACAACACACACAGTTTTACGATGTTGAAGATGCATGCCATCATCGCCTTTGGACTGCACCCATGACGTGGGAAATCAGGCGTGGAATCCATATGTTCCTTGTTCGCAACACACACGTCCAGAAGACAATATCGAGTGTTCATATGATCTCATTCCCTAGGGAAGCACACAAGGTTAGTCTACATCGGGCGTTGGCATGCCCATCTCTCGCCTTTGTATTCCAACGGTAGAACATACGTCGGGCTTGGCCTAATGCCATCATCTAGAGCCTTTGGATCATTCACACTAAACCACAAACTTGGATCTTACATGCCATCATTGCCCTTGAACAGCAAACACCGGTCGGCACGAGGTATTAGACGTGGCATTCCCATCATGATCCCTTGGGCGCACACACCACGTTCAAAAAAGACGGATGACGTGCAAGCCCTCATCCGCTCTTAACAGCACCACTATAGGACTCACGGTCTGGTGTGGCCTGCCAACCCCCCCCCCCCCCCCCCCCCCCCCCCCCCCCCCCCCCCCCCCCCCCCCCCCCCCCCTCATATCCCATGGGCATGACAATCGGAAAACGTCAGGCGTAGCATGCCATCATCACCTTTGTGAAGCACAAACGGTCGGATGACGTTTGACATGACATGCCATCATCGCCGTTGAGTAGCACACACCTTTGAATGACGTTGAGTGTGGAATTCCATCATCGCCCATGGACAACATAAACGGTAAGAGGACGTCGGGCATGGAATGAAATTTGTGTTGTTGGATAGCATACACGATCGGACTACGTCAGGCGTGGAACACTTTCATCCTCTTTGGAATGAACACACAGTCGGACAATGTCGGGTGTGGCATGCCATCATCGACCTTGGACAGCATACATAGGGTCAGACGACGACGGGTGTGGTATGCCATCTTCTCCCTTGGACAATTCCCCCCCCCCCGCATACCTGGTCGGTATGTAAGTCACGCTGTTCATGGCAATCATCGCCCTTGACACCCACACGCGCGGAATGACTGAGCATTACAATGCCATCATTTTCCTTGGCAGCTCCACGTGGGACTACATCATGTGTTACATGAAATCATAGCCCTTGGACAGCACAAGGTCGTACCGACTTCAGGCATGTCATTTTATCAATCCTCCCTCGACCAGTAAACCGGACGAACGACGTCGAGCCTGGCATCTGGCATGCCCTGGGACTGCAACATAATGGTTTGACGACATTGGGCGTTCATGCTAACTGGCATTTGGGCAGCACACACAGTCGGAAACACATCTGGCCGTTACATCTATCATCACACTTGGCAGCATACACCAAGCCGGATTAGTCAGGCTTGGAATGCCCATCATTTCTTTGGAAACAATCCCAAGAACGACGACTCGTGTCGTTTTCATTCCATATCGCCCTTGTGGTCTGCACACCACCGTCAGACACGATGCCGGCGTGACTATTCCATCATCTCCCTTGGGCCATCCCATTGTGGTCGAAGGACCGTTGGCTGTTCATGAAATCATCGACCTTGGACAACATAGATGGTCGAAATACGTAGGGCGTGGCATGAAATCATCGCCCTTCGACAGTATACACGATTCGACAACGTCGGATGTTAGATGACTATATTGCACTTGGGTAACACACAGAGATGGACGATGTCGAGCATGGAATACCATCATCACCATTGAACAACATACACAGTCGAGCAACATCGGTCATGGCATTCTATTATCGCCTATAGACACTATACAAGATTGGATAATGTCGGGCGTGGCATGACTGGATGGGCCTTGGGCAACACACCAATAGAACGATGTTGAGCCTTGTGCAGCACACACGATCGAACGACATCGGGCGTGACATGCCATCATTGCCCTTGGACTGCACACAAGAATGGAGGACATCAGACGTGGAATGGCATCATCACCCTTGTGTAGCACACATTATCAGACGATGTTGGGTGTTAGATGTCATCATTGCCCTTGGGCAACACACATGGTCGAACGTCGTCGAGCGTGGCATGCCATCATCGTCCTTGGACATCTCATAGGATTAGACTATGTCGAGCATTGCATGCCATCATCGCCATTGGGTAGCATACAGTGTCGAACTACGTCGGGCTTGTCATACCATCATTGCCATAGGACAATCACATGGTCAAACGACGTCGGTCATGCAGTCATGCCATCATTTCCCTTGGACAACCACACGGTCGGACAATCTCAAGTCTGGCATCTTTTTATCACCCGTGGGCAGCACAAATGGTCGGACTACGTTGGGCATGGCATGACTGCATGGCCTTTGGACTGCACATACAATCGAGCGACGTTGGGCGTGGCATGCCATCATTGCCTTTTGAGTGAACACAAGGATCGACTCCATCGGGCGTGGCATGCCTTCATCTCCCTTTGATTGGACACATAGTCGGACTACGTGGGGCGTGGCATGTCATTATTGCCCTTGGACAACACAGACGGTCATTTGACGTCGGTCGTGGCAACTCAACAGCCCTTTGGGCAACACACACGAATGAACGACGTCGAGCGTGGCATGTCATCATTGTCCTAGGACTTCATATATTGGTAGACGAGCAAGATTTTAAGAAAAAACATCTTTTAACCCATTCAAATTTGAATTTCCCCCAATTTTTAAGAAAATAGATTTTTGAGAGCACCCAAGAAAGGACAACGTTGGGCATGGCATGCCATCATCGCCTTGGACTTCACATACTTTAGGACGACGTCAAATGTGGAATGCCATCATCGCCCTTGGACAACACACACGGTCAGACGACGTCGGGCATTACATGACATCATTGACCTTGGAGAGCACACAAGGATGGAGAACATCGGCTGTGGCATACCATCATCACCCTTGAACTGCACACACGGTAGGATGACTTCAGGCGTGGTATGCTATCATCACCCTTGGGAAGCACACTCGGTCAGACGACATTGTGCGTTACATGGAATCATTGCCCTTGGTCAGCCCACACGGTCATACTTTGTCTAGCTTGGTATGCCATCATCGCCCTTGGACTACAAAGCAGTCATACGATGTCAGTCGTGGCATGTGATAATCTCTTTGGACAAAACAAACGGACGAATGACGTCGAGCGCGGCTCTATCCATTTCCTTGGATTGCTATCTGGTTGGACCAAGAAAATTTTTTCATAAAACCGTATCGTCTTTTCACCCTTCAATTTTGAATTTCCTTATTTGAAAAAATGTAATCTTATTTGCTATGAATCTGATAAAGAAAATATAATTTTGAGTTCAAAATACCTTTGTAGGACATTTGAGAATGTCAATTTTAATGTTAGATAATTAATTTCATGATAAAAAGTTTTTATCCCGTTCAATTTTACAGTTCCCTTAATTTTTCAACACGATAAGGATGAAGTCGAGCGTGGCATGCCATCATGGCCCATGGACAGCACACACGGTTGGAATACATCGGGTATTGCAGACATCATCGCACCTAGACAACATACACAGTTGGACGATGTAATGCGTGGCATATTATCATTGCACTTGGACAAAAGATACCATCGAACTACGTCGGGTGAGGTATGCCCGCATGGCCCTTGGGCAGTACACGGTCGAACAACGTTGAGCGTGGCATGCCATCTTTGCCCTGGGACAACATACACGATTGGAATACGTCAGGCGTGGCATCACATCCTCTCCTTAAACTGCACGTGCGGTTGGACGACCGTAGGCATAACATACCCTCGTGTCCATTAGGCAGCACACACATTCGGACGACATTTGGGGTGGCATGCTATCATCTCCCTTGGACAACACACATAGTCAGAAAAAATCGGGCATTGCATGCCATATGCGCCCTTGAACTACACATATAGACAAACAACGTCGGGCGTGGCATGTTATAATTGCTCTTGGACAACACACATGGTCAGACTATGTCAGGTGTGGCATGCCAGTATGGCCTTTGGACAACTAATACAGTAAGACGACATCGATGTGGTATGCCCTCATAGCAATTGGACTGCACACATGGATGGATGACATTGGGCGTGGTATGCCATTATCGTCATTGTGCAGCACATATGGTAAGACGAGGTTGGGTATTAGATGAAATCATTGCCTTTGGGCAGCACACGCACATGGATGAAGTAGTACTTGGCACGCCATCATTTCCCTTGTACAATATACACGGTCAGACATCATAGGGCTTGGCATGCCATCATCGTCCATGGATGGCATGCACGGTCGGATGACTTTGAACGTGGCATGCCCACATGGCCCTTGGGACACACACTATTCGAACGATGTCGGGCATGGAATGCCATCATCACCTTTGCTCAAAACACATGATCGGACAACGTTGACGTGGCATGCCATCATCGTCTTAGGACTTCAAACAAGGACGGACGATGGCAGGAGTTATATGTCATTATTGCCCTTTGGAAGCACACACAGCTGGACTACATCGTGAGTGGCATGACATCTCTACGTTGGGAACCACACACGATCCGACGACATCGGGCATGGCATGTTATCATCACTCTTGGATAGCACACACGAACGGACCACGTAGGACGTGGCATGCCCGCATGCCCCTTGGGCAGCACACATGGTCAGATGACATCGACCGTGGCATGCCAATATCGCCTTTGTGAAGCACACATAGTCGAACGATGTCAAACATAACATGTCATCACCGCCCTTGGATAGTACACACGATATGATCATATCTTGCGTGGCATGCCATCATCGCCCTTGGACAGCATACACGTTAAGACGACATCGGGCGTGGCATGCCATCTTTTGCCATTGGACAGTAGACATGGTTGGATCACGTCGTTCGTGGCATACCATCATCGCCCTTAGACAGCACATACGGTCGGACGACGTGGAGCGTGGAATTACATCATCACTCTAGGACAACATACACAGTTGAACGTCATCGAGCATCATATATTATCATCGCCCTTGTAAAGATTATACTGTCGGGCTACTTCGTGTGTGGCGTTCCCTTATGGACCTTGGGCAACACACGGTCAGACGACATCATGTGTGGCATTCCATTATTTGTCTTGGAACGCACACACTATCGAACTACATCGGGCGTGGCATGCCTTCATTGCCTTAGGACCGCACATGCTGTTAGACGACATTGGGCATGGCATTCCATCATTGCCTTTGGACAACACACGATATAAGGACATAGGAAAAAATTCGGTGCATGAAATCCATACATGCCCTTATTGACTTCACAATGGATGAACGACGTTCAGCATGCAAATGTTATTATGCGCATTCGGTAGCCGCTCTAAAATCGGACTACGTGGCGGGGCATACAACATGGACTTGGAATGTCCACATACGTTGACGAAAATCGGGTGTTGCCTGTCATTAACACCCTTGTGCAACACATAGGGTCGGACGACGTCGGGCTTGACATGGCTTCATCACCTTTGGACAACACAAATGATCGGACGACTTCGGGCGTGGCATGACATCATCACCCTTGGACAACATACACGGTCGGATTACGTCAGGCGTGGCATGCCATCATCAACCTTGGAATGAACACACGGTAGGACGATGTCGGATGTTACATTCCATCATTTCTCTTGGACAACATAGACGGTCGGATTACGTCAAGCGTGGCATGCCATCATCAACCTTGGAATGAACACACGGTCGGACGATGTCGGGTGTGACATGCCATCATTTCATTTGGATAGCATACACAAGGTCGGATGACATCGGGAGTGGCATGCCATAATCGCCCATGGACAACATACAAGGTCGTACGACGTCAGGCATGCCATACATTCATCGCCCTTGGACAACACACACAGTTGGATGATGTCGGGCGTTAAATGCGATCATTTCCCTAGGGGACATACACCGTTAAGACTACATCGGGCCCACCCACCCCCCCCCCCACCCCACCCCGCCGCCCCCCCCCCCCCCCCACGACCCCCCCCCCCCCCCCCACCCCCCCCCCCTAATTCAATAGACATGGATCATTGTCATTGTTACCACATCAGCGGATGAAAGACGTCAAGCGTTGTTATCCTTCATGCACTACTGGACTGCACATACGTTTTGGGAACGCATCGGAGTGCATGCCAATGGCCGTGTGGGAAGCAACACACCGTCTGGCAACCCACATCCGTGTGTTACATTTACATGCCATCATAGCACTTGGGAAGCGTACACTGTCGGATGATGTCAGGCTTGGCATGTCATCATCGCCTTTAGACAGCACACTAGGACAGACAGCTTCGGTCTTGTTCTTTGTATCATGGTAATCGCCTTAGTACATCACACATGTCGTACCACATCGGCGGACATCCTCATCACCCCCTTGGGCAGCACAAATGGTCGAACGATGTCGGGAATGATATCATTGCCTTGGACAACATACACGGTAGGATGGCGTTGGGCATGTCATGTCATCATCGCCATTGGAGAGTACACACAGTTGTACGACGTTAAAGTGGCATGCCATCATCGCCTTTGGACTACACACAAGGACATGGTGACATCGAGCTTGGAATGCCTTTATCTTTCTTTTGTAGCACACATTGTCAGACGACGTCTAGCGTTAGATGACATAATTTCCCTAGTGAAGAACACACGGTTAGTCAATATCGGGCGTTGCATGACATCTTGCCCTTGGTAAGTACACATGGTTGAATGACTTCGGGCATGGCATGCGATCATCGTCATTGGACAACGCACACTGACGAAACAACATCGAACGTGGCATGCCATCATCTCCCTTGAACAACACACACAGTCGGACTACTTTAGGCGTGGCATACCAACATTATCCTTGGGCAGCACACACAGTCGAACGATGATGAGCGTGGCAAGCCATCATCGCCCTTGGACAACACACACGATCGGACTACGTCTGGTGTGGCACGCCATCATCGCCCTTGGGCAGCACGGTCGTACAACATCAAGTGTTGCATGCCATCATCATCCTTGTGAAGCACAAATGGTCGGACGATGTCGGGCATGACATTTAATCATCTCCCTTAAAAAGAACACACGTTCAAACAACGTTGGGTGAGGCATACCATCATCTCCCTTCGGCAACATACACAGTCGGAAGATTTCGAGCGTGGAATTCCATTTTTGTCGTTGGACAGCTTATACGGTAGGACTACGTCAGGCGTGGCACACCTTCATCATCCTTGGAATGAACACACGGTCGAACAATGTCGGGCGTGACATACCATCATCGCCCTGGTACAGCATACACGGGGTCAGACGATGTCGGGCGTGGTATGCCATCATCGCCCTTGGACAACATAAGCGGTCAGACAACGTCAGAGATGTCATGCAATCATCTCCCATGGGCAGCACACACGCTTGGAAAACGTTGAGTGTTACATGCCATCATTGGCCATGGGAATCACACATGGTGGAACTACATCAGGCGTGACATACCATCATTGCCCTTGGACAACACAAACGGTCATACGACGTCAGGCGTGGCATGTTATCATCACCCTTGGTCAGCAAAAACAGACGATCTATGGCGGGCGTGGCATGCCACCATCACCCATGTAAATCACACATGGTCAGAGGACTTTGTACATGACATGCCATCATCGCCCTTGTGAAGCGCATACGTTCAAACGATGTCGGGTGTGGCATGCCATCATCTCCCTTAGACAATATACACAATCGGACAACGTCAGGTTTGGAATGCCATTTTTGCCCTTGGACAACATACACGGTTGGACTACATCGGGTGTGGCATGCCATCATCGCCCTTGGAATGAACACACTGTTGGACAATGTTGGGTGTGGCATGCCATTATCGCCCTTGGACAACATAAACAGGGTTAGACGACGTTGCACGTGGCATGCAATCATCGCCCTCCAACAGCATACACTTTAGGACGACGTCAAGCGTGACATGCATTAATCGTCCTTGGGAAACACACACGCTCAGACAACATCGAGCGCTACATGCCATCATTGACCTTGGATAGCACACACTGTCGGACTATGTCGGGCATGACATGGTATCATTTCCCTTGGACAGCACTGAAGGTCATACGACGTCAGGCGTGGCATGTAATCATATCCCTTGGTCAGAACACCCTCACAAACGACGTCGAGCATCGCATGCCAACATGAACCTTGGACTACCATACGTTTTGGATGACAATCGGGCGTTGATGCCCACATGGACCTTGTGGTGGAAAAAAAAGGGGCAACACGGTCGGATGACATCGGCATTACATTCAATCATCGCACTCGGCCGCATACACGTTGGATTATGGTAGCTTTGTATGGCCTCTTGCCCTTGTACAGCCACAAGGAAGGATGACGTCGGACGTTGCATGCCATTATCTCTCTTGTGCAGCACACACGGTTAAACGACGATGAGCGTGGCAAGCCAGCATAACCCTTGGACAACACACACAATTGGACTACAACTGGCGTGGCATGTCATCATCTCCGTTGGGCAGCACAGTTGGACAATGTCACACCTGGCAGGCAATCATCACCCTTGTGAAGCACAAACATTCGGACGTCGTCGGGCATGACATGCCATCATCTCCCTTGAGCAGCACACACGTTCAAACGATGTCGGGTGTGGCATGTCATTATCTCCCTCGGACAACATAAACAGTTGGAAGACGTTAGGCGTGGAATGCCATTTTTGCCGTTAGAAAGCATACACAGTCGAACTACTTCAGGCATGGCACACCTTCATCGCCCTTGGAATGAACACACGGTCAGAAAATGTCGGTTGTGGAATGCCATCATCGCCTTTGGACAGCATACACAGAGTCAGACGATGTCGGGCATGGTATGCCATCATCGCCCTTGGATAGCATACACGGTTTGATGACATCACTCTTAGTCATGCAATCATCGCCTTGGAAACCACACGTCGGACACGTTCGAGCGTTACTGCTATCATCCACTTTGGGAAGCATACATGGTTGGATGATTCCAGGCATAGTATTTCATCATCACCCAATGTAAATCACACATGGTCAGAGGACTTTGTACATGACATGGCCATCATCGCCCTTGTGAACTGATACTTTTATGTCAAAGACTATGTCGGGTGTGGCAGCCATCATCTCCGTTATACATATACACCATCGGACATGCTCATGTGGGAAATGCCATTTTTTGCCCTTGGACAACAACACGGTTGGACTCAGTCGGGTGTGGCATGCCATCATCGCCTTGGAATAACACACGTTGGACATGTGTGTGGGTGTGGCATGCCATTATCGCCCTTGGACAGCATACACAGGGTTAGACGACGTTGCACGTGGCATGCAATCATCGCCCTCCAACAGCATACACTTTAGGACGACGTCAAGCGTGACATGCATTAATCGTCCTTGGGAAACACACACGCTCGGACAACATCGAGCGCTACATGCCATTATTGACCTTGGACAGCACACACTGTCGGACTATGTCGGGCATGACATGGTATCATTTCCCTTGGACAACACTGAAGGTCATACGACGTCAGGCGTGGCATGTCATCATATCCCTTGGTCAGAACACCCTCACAAACGACGTCGAGCATCGCATGCCAACATGAACCTTGGACTACACATACGGTTGGATGACATCGGGCGTGGAATGCCCACATGGACCTTGGGAAGCAGACACGGTCGGATGACATCGGGCATTACATGCAATCATCGCACTCTGGCAGCATACACGGTTGGATTATGGTAGGCTTGGTATGCCATCATTGCCTTTGGACAGCACACAAGGAAGGATGACGTCGGACGTTGCATGCCATTATCTCTTCATTTGTGCATGCCCCCACGGTTAAACGACATGCATCTGGCACCCAGCATCACCCTGGACAACACACACATCGACTACCACTGGGTGTCATGTCATCATCTCCGTTGGGCGGCACAGTTGGACAATGTCACACCTGGAGTCATCATCACCTTGTGAAGCACAAACTTCGGGACGTATTCGTCAGGCAATGACCTGCCATCATCTCCCTTGAGCATCACACCCGTTCAAACGATGCTCGGTGTGCATGCATATCTCCCTTGTACAACGCTAAACAGTTGGAAGACGTTAGGACGGTGAATGCCATTTTTACGTTAGACAGCTACAAACAGTCGAACTACTTCAGGCAGGCACACCTTCATCGCCCTTGGACATGAACACACGGTCGACCTGTCGGTTGTGGAATGCCATCATCTAGCCTTTGGACCAGGCATGCACAGAGTCATACGATGTCGGGCATGGTATCCATCATCGCCCTTTGATACATAACCGTTTGATGCAATCACTCTTAGTCAGACAACCATCATCCGCCCTTGGGAACACACGACGGTCGACTACTCAGCGTTACATGCTATTCATCCCACTTTGGAAGGCATCCCGGTCGTATGATGTCAGGCTTATTATTTCATCATCACCTTTTTGAAAGCACACAAACGATCGGACATCGTCGGGCATTGCTGCCATTATCCGCCCTTGTGCATCACACATGGTCCGTCGACATTCGTGCTTGACATGCCACCCATCACCCTTTGGGCAGCACTCAATGGTTGAATAATGTCGGGCGGGGAAATGGACATCATTTCCTTTGACCCTTCCGGTCAGTATAACATCGGCCAGGACTGCCATCATCACCTTTTGACAACACACACTGACTTTACGCCTTGTGAAGTGGCATGCCTATCATCGCTTGGACTGCACACAGGACGTGGTGACATCAAGGCGTGGAATCGCCATTATCTTCCTCTGTGCAAAACCCATAGGCACAGCCTGTCCCAAAAAACGACTCGAGGCATTATACTATATCATTTCCGTAGGGAAGAACACACGACTAGTCTACATTGGGCGTGGCATGCCATCTCGCCTTTGGTAAGTACACACGGTCGAACGACGTCGGGAATGGAATGCCATCACTGCCTTTGGACAACGCACACTAAAAAATAACATAGGAAGTGGCATGCCATCATCGCTCTTCAACAACACACACGGTCAGACGATGTTAGGCGTGGAATGCCAGCATGATCCTTGGGAAGCACACACGGTCGAACGACGATGAGCGTGGCAATCCATTATCACCTTTGTGAAACAAACACGGTTGGATGACATCGTACATGACATGCCATCATCGCCCTTGACCATCGCACACGTTAGAATGATGTCGGGTGTGGCATGCTATCATCGCCCTTGAAAACATACACAGTCGGACGATGTTAGGCGTGAAATACCATTTTTGCCCTTTGACAGCATACACAGTTGGACTACATCGGGCGTGGGATGCCATCATCGCCCTTGTAATGAACACACAATTTGATAATGTAGGGAGTGGCATGCCATTATCGCCCTTGGAAAGTATAGATGGGGTCAGACGACATTGGGCGTGGCATGCCATCATCGTCCTCGGACAGCATACATTTTGAGACTACCTCAAATGTTCCATGATTTCATCGCCCTTGCGAAACACAAACGCTCGGACAACATCAAGCGTTACATCCCATTATTGGCCTTGGACAGCACACACCGTCAGAATACGTCGGGCGTGACATGCCATCATTGCCTTGGGATAGCACAGAAGGTAATACGACGTCGGGTGTGGCATGTTATCATCTCCCTTGGTCAGCACACACGGATGAACAATGTCGAGCGTGGCATGCCAGCATGGACCTAGGACTGCACATATGGTTGTACGACATCGGGCGTGGCATGCCCACATGGACCTTGGTAGCATACACAGTCGGACGACATCGGGCGTTACATGCCATCATCGCACTCCGACAACATACATGGTCGGATTACATCAAGCTTGGTATGCCATCATCTCCTTTGGAAAGCACACAAGAAAGGTCGATGTCGGGCCTTGAATGCCATTATCGCGCTTGTGCAACACACGCGATCGGACGATATCAAGAACTACATGCCATCATTGCACTTGGGAAGCATACACGGTGGGATGATGTCAGGCTTTGGCATGGAATCATCGCCTTTGGACAGCACACAAGGATGGACAACGTCGGGCGTGGCATGCTAATATCGACCTTGGACAGAACACACAGTTGGAGGACGTCAGGCGTTAAATGCCATGATTTCCCTTGGATAGAATACACGGTAGCCCTACGTCAGGCCTTGCATGTTATCATCGACCTTGGAAAGCATACATGATCTAAGGATATTGGGTTGGCATGTTATCATTTCCTTTGGATTGTACACATTATCGGACCAAGTAAAGTGTGGCATGCACGCATGACCCTTGAGATGCAGACACGGTCGAATGAAGTCGTGCATTGCATGCCATTATCGCCCTTGTGCAGCACACACGGTCGAACAATGTCAGGCGTGACATGCCATCATCACCCTTGGGAAGCGCAAATGGTCAGATGGCGTTGGTTGTGGCTTGACATCGTCGCCCTTAGACAACATACACAGTTGGACGACGTCAGGCGTGGCATGCCATCTTCTCTCATGGAAAACAGACACGGTTGCACTACATCTGGCGTGGCATGCCATCATAGCCCTTGGACAATACACACGGTTGGAAGACATCGGGCGTTGCATGACATCATCACACTTGTATAACATACACGGTCAGAAGACGTCGGGCGTGGCATTTTATCATTGCCCTTGGAAAGAACATACCGTTGGACTACATCGAGTGTGGTATAGCCTCATGGCCTTCGGGTAGAACATGGTCAGACGAAGTCAAACGTGGCATGCCATCATTGCCCTTGGACAGCACACACGACTAGAATACTTCAGTCATGGCATGCCCACATATCCCTTTGGCACCACACACGATCGGATGACGTCTGGTGTGGCATGCTATTATCGCCCTTAATCAGCACATACAATCGGGCTAAGTCAGATGTGGCATGTTCGTATGCCCTTTGGATATAAAACACGGTCATACGACGTCGACGTGGCATGCAATCATCGCCATTGGAATGAACACACGGACGGATGACGTCGGGCGTGGCATATCATCATCGCCCATGAGCAGCACACTCGGTCAGACGGAGTGAGGCTTAGATGCCTTCATCGCCCTTGGAAAGCATACACGGACTGACGATGTCACGCATTACATACAATTATTTCTATTAGAAAATATACATAAAAGGACGACATCGGGGGTGGCATGACATCATAACCCTTGAAAATCATGCACAGTCAGAGGATGTCGAGCGTGGATATTGCGCATGGCCCTTTGGAAACAAACTAGTCGGACGACATTTGGCATGGAATGCCATCATCACCTTTGAACAACACACGGTTGTACGACGTTGACGTGGCATGCAAACATTGCCTTTGGGATGCACACAAGGACGACGTGGTATCAGGTGTGGCATGCCATTATTGACCTTGTGCAACACACACAATTAGATGACCTCAGGAGTTAGATGACATCATTTCCCTTAGGAAGCACACATGGTTGGTCTACATTGGGCGTGGCATGCCATCTCGCCCTTGGTCAGCACACACGGTCGAACAACGTCGGGCGTGGCATGCCATCATCGGCTTAGGACAAGACACACTGATGAACGACACTGAACGTGGAATGCCATCAGCACCCATGGACAGCACACACGGTAGGAGGACGTTAGGCGTGGCATGCCAGCATGGTCCATGGGCAACACACACGGTCGAACGATGACAAGTGGACCGCCATCATCACCATTGCACAACACACACGATCGTACAACATCGAGCGTGAAATGCCATCATCCCCCTTGTGAAGCACACACGGTCAGACGACGTCAGGCGTGATATACCATCATCTCCCTTGAGCAGCAAACACGATCGGACGACGTCGGGCGTTACATGCTATTATCTCCTTTGTGTACCACATATGGTCAGACAACGTTGGGTGTGACTTTAATTTATCGCCCTTGGGAAGCACAAATTGTTAGACGACGTCGGGCGTGGCATGACATCAATGCACTTGGATTATATACACGATTGAACAACTTTGGGCATGGAATGCCATCATCACCCTTGGACAGCAGACACGGTCGGACTACGCTGGCGTGGCATGCCATCATCACTCTTGGACAACATAGATGGTCAGATTATGTTGGGTGTTACATAATATCATTGCCCTTAGACTGAACATGCCATCGGACTATGTCAGATGTGGCATGCCCGCATGGCCCTTGGGCATAACACAGTCGGACGACGTTGAATGTGGCATGCCAACATTGCCCTTGGACATCATACACGATAAGACTAGATCGAGCGTGGCATGCTATCATCTCCCTTGGACCACACATGCGGTTGGAAGACATCGGGTGTGGCATAACAACATGTCCCTTAGACAGCACACATGATAGGACGACGTCGGGCGTGGCATGCCATCATCACCCTTGTACAACACACACACAGTGGGACGACATCAGGCATTGCATGTCATACACGCCATTGGAATACACACATGGATGAACAAGGTCGGGCGTGGCATGTTATCATCACTCTTGGGAATCACACACTATTGAACTAAGTAAGGCGTACCATGCCAGAATGGCCTTTGGATAGCTAACACTATCAAACGAAGTCGACATTGCATGCAATCATCTCCATTGGACTGCACACATGGACGGAATACACCTGGCATGGCATACCATAATCGCCCTTGTGCACTACACATGGTCGGACGATGTTGGGCGTTAAATACTGTCATCGCATTTGGAAAGCATATACACACGGGCAACATTGGGCATGACATGCCATCATTGCCTGTGGAAAATATACACGATAGAATGATATCGGGCTTGGCATGCCATCATTGCCCTTGGACAGCATGCACAGTTAGACGATGTCGAATGTGGCATGGCCGCATGTCCCTTGGTAAATAGACAAGTCGGACGATGTCGGGCATGGTATGCCATTATCGTATTTGGATAGCAGACATGGTTGTACGTTATTGATGTGGCAAGCCATTATTGGCTTTGGACTACACACAAGGACGGAGTTACATCGGTCATGATATGCCATTTATCACCCTTGTGAAACACACAGTTTCAGATGACATTAAGCATTAAATGACATCATTGCCATTGGAAAGCACACACGGTTGGTCTACATCGGGCGTGGCATGCCATCTCTCCCTTGGTTTTCACACACAGTCGGACTAAGTCGGGCGTGGCATGCCCGTTTGGCCTTTGGATAGCAAACATGGTCAAAAAATGTCGATATGGCATGCCATCATCGCAATTAGACTGCACACACAGACCGATGATTTCGGTCCTTGCATGCCATCATTGGCCTTGTGCAGCTCACATTTTTGGAAAACTTCAGGCATTTGATACCATCATCGCCCTTGGAAATAATACACGGATGGACGACGTTGTGCATTACAAAACATCATTGCGAGTGGAAAATATACACGATAGGACGACATCGAGCGTGGCATGCCGTCATAGCCCTTGGACAGCATGCACAGTCGAACGATGCAGGGCGTGGTAAGCCCGCATGGATCTTGGTAAACACACCAGTCGGACGACATTGGGGATGGCATGCCACCATCGCCTTTAGACAACACACACAGCTGTACGACATTGATGTTGCATGCTATCATCGCCTTTGGACTACACACAAGGCCGGAGTGATATAGGGCGTGGCATGCCATTATAGACTTTGTGCGGCACATACTATCAAATGGCATGGAGCATTAGATGACATGATTGCCCTTGGGAAGTACACACAATTGCTCTACATCGGGTGTGGCATGCCATCTCGCCCTTGTTCATCATACACAGTCGAACGACGTCGGGCATGGCTTGCCATCATCGCCTTTGGACGACACATAGTGACGAACGACATTGGACGTGGCATGCCATCGACACCCTTGGACAGCACACACGGTAGAAGGACGTTAGGCGAGGCATGCCATGATGGTTCTTGTGCAGCACGCACAATCAGACTACGTCGGGCGTGGCATGCCATCATCACCTTTGACAAATACACAGTCAAATGATGTCGGGCGTGGAATGCCATTTTCGCCCTTGGAAAACATACAATGTCGGACTACGTCAGGCTTGGCATGCCATCATCGCCCTTGGAATTAACAAGCGGTCAGATAATGTCGAGCGTGGCATTCCATCATTGTCCTTAGATAGCATACACCCTGGGTCAGACGACGTCAGGCGTGGCATACAATCATCGCCCTTGGACAGCATACACGGTCGGACGACGTCAGGAATACCATGCCATCATCGCCCTTGGGCAGCACGCATGGTTAGATGACGTCGAGCGTTACATTCAATCATTACCCTAGGGCAGCATACTCGGTCGGACTACGTCAGGCGTGACATGCCATCATTGATGTTGGATAGCACAAACTGTCATACGACGTCGGGAGTTTCATGTTATCATCGCCCTTGTTCAGCACACATGAATGAACGACGTCGGGTGTGGCATTCTTGTATAGCCCTTGGACTACACATATAGTTAGACAACATCAGGTTTGGCATGCCCACGTGGACCTTGGGAAGCACACACATTCGGACGACATCGGGCGTTACATGCCATCATCGCACTTGTGCAGCATACACGATCAGACGACGTCGGGCGTGACATGCCATCATTGACTTTGGGCATCTAAAATGGTAAGACGACGTTGGGTGTGGCATGACATGATCTCCCTTGTATAGCATGCATGCACGGACAACATCAGGCATGGCATGCAATCTTCGCCCTTGGACAACAGACACGGTAGGACTACGTCGCGTGTAGCATGCCATCATCCCCTTGGACAGCGCACATAATCGAATAACATCGGGCATTGCATCCAATCATCGCCCTTGGGCAACATACACGGTTGGACGACGTCGGTTGTGGCATATTATCATCGCCCTTGGACAGAACATACCATCGGACTACGTCATGTCTGGCATACACGCATGGCCCTTGGGAAACACACAGTCGAACGATGTCGAACTTGGCATGCCATCATTGACCTTGGAGAACACATACGATAAGACTACATTGGACGCAGAATGCTATCATCTCCCTTGGACCGCACATGCGGTTGGACAACATCGGACGTGGCATATCAATATTTTCCTTAGGCAACACCCACGATCGGGCGTGACATGACATCATCTCCCTTGGACAACACACACGGTCGGATGATGTTACGCATTGCATGCCACACAAGCCCTTTAAATACACACACGAACGAACGACGTCGGGTATGACATGTTAACATCACTCTTGGATAGCACAAATGATAGTACTAAGTTTTGCGTGGCATGCCCCTAAGGCCTTTGGATAGCAAACACTATCAAACAATGTCTACGTGGCATGCCATCATCACCATTGGACTGCACACACGGACGGATGACGTTGGGCGTGGCATGCCATCATCGCTCTTATGCAGCACACATGGTTGGACGACTTTAGGCGTTAGATGTCATCATCACATTTGGAAAGTATACATGGAGGGACGACATCAGACATGACATTCCATCATTGCCCTTACATAATATACAATGTAGGACAACGTCTAGCGTGGCATGCCATCATTGCCCTTGGACATCATGCACATTTGGACGATGCCGGGTGTGGCATGCCTGCATGGCCCTTGGGAAACACACGAGTTGGACGACGTCGGGCATGGAATCATATCATCACCTTTGGAAAGAACACACGGTTGTACGATGTTGATGTGGCATGCCATAATCGGCTTTGGACAGCACACATGGACGGAGTGACATCGGGCTTGGAATGTTATTATCGTCCTTGTGCAGCACCCATTATCACACGACGTCGATTGTTAGATGAAATCATTTCCCTTTGGAAGCACACATGGTTGGTCTACATCGGGCGTGACATGCCATCCACCTTTGATCAGCACACACGGTAGGACGAAGTCGGGCGTGGCATGCCATCATCTCCTTTGGATAACACACAATGACGAACGATATCGAACGTGGCATGCCATCATCTTCCTTGAACAACACACATTGTCGAATGATGTTAGGCGTGGACAGCTAGCATGGTCCTTGCGCAACACACACAGTTGAATGACGAATAGCATGTCAAGCCATCATCGCCATTGGACAACAAACACGATCGATCTACGTCGGGCGTGACATGCCATCATCGCACTTGGTCAGCACAATCATACAACATCGGGCGCGACATGCCATAATCACCCATTAGAAGCACACACGGTCGGAGGACGTCGTACATGACATGCCATCATCGCCCTTGAGCAGCCACACATTCAGACGATGTCGGGTGTGGCATGTCATCATCTCCATTAGACAACATACACGGTCAGACAACATCAGGCGTGGAATGCCATTTTTTCCCTTGGAAAACATACACGATTGGACTATATCGGGCGTGGCAAGCCATTATCGCCCTTGTAATGAACACACGGTTGGACAATGTCCATTATCGCCCCTGGACAACATACATGGGGTCACACGACGTTGAGTGTGGCATGCCATCATCGCCCTCGGACATCATACACTTTCGAATGACGTCAAGCATGCCATGCAATTATGTCCTTTGGGCAACACACACGCTCGGAAAACGTCGAGCGTTACATGCCACTATTAGCCTTCGACAACATGCACGGTCGGACTACGTGAAGTGTGACATGCCATCACTGCCCATGGACAGCACAAATAGTCAGACAACGTTGGGCGTGGCATGACATCATCACCCTTCGATAACATAAACGATCGGACTACATCGGGTATGGCATGCCATCATCGCCGTTGGAATGAACACACGGTCGAACGATGTTGGGCGTGCATGCTATCATTTCCCTTGTACATCATACACATGGTCGGATGACGTCAGGCGTGGCATTGGATCATCCCCTTAGACAACATACACGGTCAGACGACGTGAGGTATGCCATGCAATCATCACCCTTGGGTGTTACATGCGATCATTACCCTAGGGAAGCACACACGATCGGACTACGTCGGGCGTGACATGCCATCATTGTTGCTGGTTAGCACATACGAATGAACGAAGTTGAGCGTGGCATGCGTGCATGGCACTTGGACTGCACATACAGTTGGACGACATCGGGCGTGGCATGACCACAAGGTTGTTGGGCAACACACACAGTCAGAAGACATCGAGCGTTAGATTCCATCATCGCACTTGGGAAGCATACACGATCGAAAGATGTTAGGATTGGCATGACATCATAACCTTTGGACAACAAACAAGGACGGACAGCGTCAGGCGTTGCATGTTATTATCGCCCTTGTGGAACACATACGGTTGGACAACGTCAGGCGTAAGATGCCATCATCACCCATGGGTAGCACAAATGGTGGAGCGATGTCTGGATTTGTATGACATCATTTCCCTTGGTTAACATACACGGTATGGACGGCGTCAGGCATGGTATGCCATCATCGCCTTTGTACAGCACACACGGTTGTACGACGTTGAAGTGGCACGCCATCATCTCCTTTGCATTGCACACAAGGACGGAGTGACATCGGGCGTTGAATGTCATTATCTTCCTTTCGAAGCACAAACTGTCATACGACGTAGAGCATTAGATGACATCATTTCCCTAGGAAAGCCCACACGGTTACTCTACATCGGTTGTGGCATGCCATCTCTCCCTTTGTAAGTTCACACGGTCGAACGACGTCGGGAATGGCATGCCATCATTGCCTTTAGACAACGCACACTGACGAACAACATAGGAAGTGGCATGCCATCATCGCCCTTGAATAGAACACACGGTAGGACGACGTTGGAGTAGCATACAAGCATGATCCTTGGGTAGCACACACAGTAGAACGACGATAAGTGTGTCAAGCCATCATTACCCTGGGACAGCACACACGATCGGACTACGTCTTGCGTGGCATGCCAGCATAGCCCTTAGGCAGCACCTTCGTGTAACGTTAGGTGTGGCATGCCATCATCACTCTTGTGAAGCACAAACAGTCGGATAACGTTGGGCATGACATGCCCTCATCTCCCTTGACCAGAACACACGTTCAAATAACGTCGAGTGTGGCATGCCATCATCGCCCTTAGACAACATACATAGTCGGAAGACGTCGGGCATGAAATACCATTTTTTTCCATTGGACAGCATACACAGTCAGACTACCTCAGGTGTGGCACGCCTTCATTGCCCTTGGAATCAACACACGGTCGGACAATGTCGGGTGTGGCTTGCCATCATCGCCCCTAAACAGCATACACAGGGTCACACGATATCGGACATCGTATGCCATCATCGCCCTTGGAGAGCATACACGATCGGACGATGTCAAACGTGTCATGCAATCATCGCCCTTGGGCAACACACACGCTCGGAAGACGTGGAGCGTTACATGCCATCATTGTCCTTGGGCAACATACACTATGGGACTACATAAGGCGTGACATGCCATAATTGCCCTTGGATAGCACAAAAGGTCGTACGACATCAGGCATGGCATGACATTATCACCCTTCGACATCATACACGGTTGGATTACGTTTGGCGTGGCATGCCATCATCGCCCTTGGAATGAACGCATGGTCGTACGATGTCGGGAGTGATATGCCATCATTGCCCTTGGACAGACTAGAAATGGTCGGATGACGTCTAGTGTGGCATGAGATCATCGCCCTTGGACAACAACACGGTCGAACGACGTGAGGCATGCCATGCAATCATCGCCCTTGGGCGTAACATGCGATCATTACTTTACGGAAGCACACACAGTCGGACTACTTCGGGCGTGACATGCCATCATTGTCATTGGTCAGCACACACGAACAAACGAAGTTGAGCGTGGCATGCTTGCATTGCACTTGGACTGCAGATACAGTTGGACGACATTGAGCGTGGCATGCCCACATGGCCGTTGGACAGCACACAAATTCGGACGACATCAACCATTAGATGCCATCATCACACTTGGGAAGCATACACGGTCAAATGATGTCAGGGTTGGCATGCCATAATCGCCTTTGGACAACACACAAGGACAGACAACGTTAGGCGTTGCAAGCCATTTTTGCCCTTGTGCAGCACACACGGTTGGATGAAGTCGGTCTTGACATGCCATCATCACCCATGTGTAGCACAAATGGTCGAACGATGTCGTGCTTGGTATGATCTCATCGCCCTTGGACAACATACACGGTCGAACGCCGTCGGGCATGGCATGCCATCATCGCTTTTGGACAGTACACACAATTGTATGATGTCGAAGTGGCATACCATCATCGCCTTTGGACTGCACACAAGGACGAAGTGACATCGGGAGTGGAATGCCATTATGTTCCTTATGCAGCACACATTGTCAGACGGACATCAAGTGTTAGATGACATCATTTACCTTGAAAAGTACACATGGTCAAACGACGTCGGGCATGGCATGTCATCATCCCCTTTGGACAAGGCACACTGACGAACAACATCGAATGTGGCATGAAATTATTGCCCTTGAACAGCACACACGGTCGGATTACGTTAGACGTGGCATGCTATCATGATCCTTGGGCAGCACACACGGTCGAACGACCATGAGCGTGGCAAGCCATCAACGCTCTTAGACAGAACACACGATAGGACTACGTCTGGCATGGCATGCGATCATCGCCCTTGGACAACACACACGATCGGAAAACTTCGGGCATTGCATGCCATACACGCCCTTGGACTACACACATGAAAGAATGATGTCGAGTGTGTCACGCTATCATCACTCTTGAGAAGCACACACAGTCGGACTAAGTCGGGCGTGTCATGCCATTATTACTCTTGGATAACATACACGATCAAACGACGTCGAGCCTGGCATATTAGCATCACCTTTGAATAGAACATACCGCCAGACAATGTCGGGTGTTGCATGACCGTATAGACCTTGGGAAAAACACAGTTGGACGACGTCGAACATGCAATATCATCATTTCCCTTGGACATCACAGAAGATCGGACTATGTTGAATATAGCATGCTATCATCCACCTTGAACCACACATGGTGTTTGACGACATCGAACGTGGTATGCCCGTATGTCCCTTAAATAACACACACGATCGGACAACAACGGAAGTGGCATGGCATCATCGCCCTTGGACAACTCACACGATCGGACAACGTCGGGCATTACATGCCATTGGATTACACACACGAAAGGATTACGTCATAAGTGGCATGCTATTATCGCTCTTGGGCAGCACACAAAGTCAGACTAAGTCAGGCATGGCATTCCCTTATGGACTTTGGACAAAAAACATTGTCATACGACATCGACGTGGCATGCCATCATCGCCATTGGAATGCACAGACGGACGGATGACGTCGAGTGTGGCATGCCGTCATCGCCCTTGTGCAGCACACACGGTCGGATGACATCGGACGTTAGATGCCATTATCTCCTTAGGAAAGCATACATGAACGGATGACGTCGGGCATGGCATGCCATCATTTTCCTTGGATAATATACACGGTAGGACGACATCGCGCATGCTATGCCATCATCGCCCTTGGACAGCACGTGTAATACAACAACGTCGGGCGTGGTATGTTCGCTTGTCCCTATGGAAACACACCAGTCAGACGACGTCGGGTGTAACATGCCATCATCGCCACTGGGAAGCACACACGGTCAAACGATGTTGAGCGTTGCATGCCATCATCGCCCTTTGACAATATATATATGGTCGAATGACGTTTGGCGTGACATGCCATCTTAGCCCTTAGACAACATACACTATCGAATTACGACGGGCTTGGCATTCCATCGTCGCCTTTGGACAGCACACAAAAAGGATGACATCAGGCGTTTAATGCCATTATCGCCCTTGTGCAGCACACATGGTCGGACGACATTAGGCGTTACATGCCATCATTGCCCTTCGGCATCACTTATGGTCGGACGATGTCAGGCGTGGCATTACATCATTACTCTTGGACAACATACACGCTCGGACTTTGTCGGGTGTTGCATGCCATCATCGCCCTTCGAATGAACACACGATCGGACGATGTCAGGTGTAGCATGCCATCATCGCCCTTGAGCAGCACACATATTCGAACGACGTCGAGTGAGGCATGCCATCATTTCCCTTGGACAACATACACGGTCGGATGATGTCGGGTGTGGTAATTTCCATTTTTGTCATTGCAATCATACACGTTGGAACTACGTCAGAGCTGGCAGGCCGTTATTGCCCTTAGAATGACACTGTGGGACAATGGTTGGGCGTGGCATGCCATCCTCAACCCGTGGACAACATACCATCTCAGCCATCGGTCGTCGCATGCCATCATCCGCCCTTTGGATAGCATACACGATCGGATGACGTCTGCTTTCAATACATCGACATCGCCTTGGGCATCAGACTGCTCGAGACATCGAGTGTTATAGTCCATCATTGTCCTTGGGTAGCACACACGGTGGGACTACGTCACGCGTGATATGCCATCATTTCCCTTGGACAGCACAGAAGATCATATGACATTAAGCCTAGCATATTATCATCCCCCTTGGTTAGCCCACATGAACGAATAACGTCGATCATGGCATGCCGGCATGGCCCTTGGACTGCACATACGGTTGGACGATATCGGGCGTGGCATGCCCACATGGCCCCTGGGCAACATACATAGTCGGACGACATCGGGCGTTTCATGCCATCATTGCACTTGGGCAGCAAATACGACCGGATTACTTCGAGCTTGGCATGCCATCATCGCCATTGGACAACACACAAGGACGGACGACATCGGGCGTTTCATGCCATTATCGCCCTTGTGCAGTACAAATGGTAAGAGGATATCAGACGTGGAATGCCATTACTGTCCTTCTGAAGCACGCACTATCAGACGATGTCGAGCGTTAAATAACATAATTTCCCATGGGAATCAAACACAGTTAGTCTGCATCGGGCGTGGTATGACATATCGCCCTTGGTCAGCACACACGGTCGGACGACGTCGGGCGTGGCATGCCATCTTCGCCATTGGACAACGCACACCGAAAAATGACATCGGACGTGGCATGTCATCATCGCCCTTAAAAGCACACACGGTAGAACGACATTAGGCGTGGCATACCAACATGATTCTTGGGCAGCACACACGGTCAGACGACACCAGGTGTGGCATGCCATTATCTCCTTTGGACAACGCACAGTGACAAATGACATCGGACATGACATGCCATCATCGCCCATGAAAAGCAAACACGGTCGGATGACGTTAGGCGTGGCATAACAGCATGATCCTTGGGCAACTTAGACGATCGTACTACGTCGGGCATGGCATTCCATAATCTCCCTTGGGCAGCATGGTAAAAAAGTGTTAGGTGTGCATGCCATCACAACTATAATGAAGCACACAAGCTAGGACGACGTCGAGCATGACATGCCATCATCGCCCTTGAGCAGCACACATATTCGAACGACGTCGGGTGAGGCATGCCATCATTGCCCTTGGACAACATACACGGTCGGATGATGTCGGGTGTGGAATGCCATTTTTGTCATTGGAAATTATACATGGTTGAACTACGTCAGGCGTGGCATGCCGTTATTGCCCTTAGAATGAACACATGGTGGGACAATGTTGGGCGTGGCATGCCATCATCACCCATAGACAACATACACAGCGTCAGACGACATCGGGCGTGGCATGCCATCATCGCCCTTGGATAGCATACACGATCGGATGACGTCATGTTTTCCATACAATCATCGCCCTTGGGAAGCAGACATGCTCGGACGACGTCGAGTGTTATAGGCCATCATTGTCCTTGGGTAGCACACACGGTGGGACTACGTCACGCGTGATATGCCATCATTGCCCTTGGATAGCATAGAAGATCATATGACGTTAAGCGTAGCATATTATCATCGCCATTGGTTAGCCCACATGAACGAATAACGTCGAGCATGGCATGCCAGCATGGCCCTTGGACTGCACATACGGTTGGACGATATCGGGCGTGGCATGCCCACATGGCACCTGGGCAACATACATAGTCGGACGACATCGGGAGTTTCATGCCATCATTGCACTTAGGCAGCAAATACGACCGGATTACTTCGGGCTTGGCATGCCATCATCCCCTATGGACAACACACAAGAACGGACAACATCGGGCGTTTCATGCCATTATCGCCCTTGTGCAGTACAAATGGTAAGAGGACATCGGGCGTGACATGCCATCATTGCCCTTGGTCAGCACAAATAGTTTGACGGTGTTGGGCGTGGTATGCCATCATCACCCTTGGGAAGCACAGAGTCAGACGACGTCGGGCGTTAGATGACATCATTTCCCTGGTCAACCTCTCACACAATACCTGTCAGCTATGTTCGACTGCCACCCTTCCCTCAAATCAATCCTCCCTTGGACAATCACATACAGTCTTCCAAATTTTGTCGTGGAATGTGATCATCCCTTTGGACAAAACACACGGATGAACAACGTCGAGTTTGACACACTATCATCGCCCTTGGACTGCATATATGGTTGGACAAGCCGATTTTTAGAAAATTGTCTTTTAATCCATTAAATTTTGAATTTCCCCTAATTTTGTATAAAATTGTAATTCTTTATTGCTACGAATCAGACAAACGAAAATAGAATTTTGAGTTCAAAATACGTTGGTAACACATCTGAGAATGTCAATTTTAATGTTAGATAATCAATTTCATGATAAAATTTTTTATCAATCCCGTTCAATTTTACATTTCCCATTTCCCCTAATTTTTTGTCAAACACACATAGGACAAGTCTAGCCGTTGCATGCCTCATAGGGCTTGCGATAGGCACACCACGTTTGGAGACATCAGTGCTTTACAATCATCGCACTGGACAACATGACGGGGTGGACTACGTAGGGGCGTGGCATATTATCATTGCATTTGGATAGAACATAACATCAGACTTCGTCGGGTGAGGTCTGCCCGCATTGCCCTTCGGCAGCACACGGTCGGACGACGTCAAGCGTGGCATGCCATCATTGCCCTGGGGCAGCATACACGATTAGACTTTGTCGGGCGTGGCATGCCATCCTCGCCTTTAAAATGCACATGGAGTTTGACGACCTCGGACGTGGCATGCCTGCATGTCCCTTAGTCAGCACACACAATCTGACGACGTCGGGCGTGGCATGCCATCATCGCCCCATGACATCACACAAGGTCAAAAAACGTCGGGCATTGCATGCCATACACGCTGTTGAACTACACATATGGACAAACGACATCGGGTGTGGCATGTTATCCTCGCTCTAGGATAGCCCACATGGTCAAACCATGTCGGGCGTGGCATGCCTGTCTGGCCTTTGGACAACACACACGGTTAGACGTCATCGATGTGGTATGCCATCATAAACATTGGACTGCACACATAGATGGATGACGTTGGTCGTGGCATGCCATCATCATCATTGTGCAGCACATATGGTCTGACGAGGTCGGACGTTAGATGCAATAATTGGCCTTGGGCAGCACACACGGACGGACGACGTCATACATGGCACACAATCATTTCCCTTGGACAATATAAATTGTCAGACAACGTAGGGCTTGGCATGCCATTATCACTCATGGACACCATGCACGGTCGGATGACATCGAACGTGGCATGTACGCATGGCCCTTGGAAAACACACTAGTCGGACGATGTCGGGCATGGCATGCCATCATCGCCTTTGCACAAAAGACACAATCGGACAATGTTGACGTGGCATGCCATCATCGTCTTTGGACTGCACACAAGGACAGACGATGTCGGGCATTACATGACATCATTGCCCTTGGGAAGCACACACGGTTTGTTTACATAGTAAGTGGAATGCCATCATCTCCCTTGGACCAAATCGGGCATGGCATGCCCACATTGTCCTCAGGCAGCACACACAATCGGATGACATCGGGATTGGACTGCACCATGGCCATACGACCTCGGGCGTGCCATACCATCATCGCACTTGGATAGCACACACGGTCGAATGACGTCGAGCATTACATACAATCATTGACCATGGGAAGATCAAACGGTAGAGCTACGTAGGGAGTAGCATGCCATTATCGCCTTTGGACAACATAGATGGTCGTACGATGTTTGGTGTGGCATGTCATCATCCCTTTGGATAACACACAAGGACAAATGACGTAGAGCGTGGCATGCCATCATTTCCTCCCCTTGGATGACATATAACGGTTGACGCCATCGCAGTGATCAGTTCCCCATATGGGGCCCTTGGGCATCACATGAACAACACCGCGTTGACGAGGACGGGCATTACATGCCATCATCGGACTAGGGCAGCACACATGGTCGGAGAACGTCGATCGTTGCAAACCATCTCGCCCTTGAACAACACACACGATCGGACGACGTCGAGCGTGGTATGCCAATATTTCCCTTGAACAACACACACGATTTGACTACATCGGGCGTGGAATGCCACCATCTCCCTTGGGCAGCACACACGATCGGATGATGTCTGGCGTAGCATGCCATCTTAACCGTTATAAAGCATATATGATTTGACGACTTTAGGCATGGCATGTTATCATTACCCTTGGGCAGTACATGCGGTTGGACTATCTCGGGCATGGAATGACATCATCGCCCTTGTGCACCACACACGGTCGGATGATGTCAGGTGTGGCATGCCATCATCTCCCTTGGACGACATACACAGGGTCGGACGACATCGGGAGTTCCATTCCATCATCGCCCTTGAGCAGCACAAACAATCGAATGAAGTCAGGCATTACATGCAATCATTGCCATTGCACAACACTCATGGTCGGACTACGTCGTACGTGGCATGCCATCATTTCCCTTGGAAAACACAGACAGTTATATGAGTTCTGGCGTGGCATATTATAATTTCCCTTACTAAGCACACACGGACGAATGATGTCAAGCATGGCGTTCTGTCATGGACCTTGGACTGCATATATGATTGGACGACATCGGGCGTTGCATGCCCAGATGGTGCTTGGGCAACACTAAAAGTTAAACGACATCGAGGGTTACATTCCATCATCTCCCTCAGGAAGAACACATAGTCAGATGACGTCCGGATTAGCATGCCATCATTGCATTTGGACAGCACACAAGGACGGATGACGTTGGGCGTGGCATGCCATTATCGCCCTTGGACTGCACACATAGTCGGGCAATGTCGGGCATGGAATTCCATCATCACCCTTTGAAAGCATACACGATCGAATGACGTCGGGGGTAACATGCCCTCATTGCCCTTGGAATGAACACATGATCGGGCAATGTCGCGTGTGGAATGCAATCATCACCCTTGGATAGCATGCATGGTCAAACGATTTCGGGCGTGGCATACCCGCATGGCCTTTGGGAAACACACCAGTCGAATGACGTCGGGAATGGAATTCCATCATCGCATTTTGACAGCACACACGTTCGTACTACATTGATGTGGCATGACATCATCGCCTTTAGACTTAACAAAAGGACGGATGACGTCGGTCATGGCATGCTATTATCTCCCTTGTACAACACACATTGTCAGATGACGTTGGGTGTTAGAGGCCATCATTTCCCTTAGGAAGCACACACAGTTGGACTACATCGGGGTTGGCATGCACTCTCACCCTTGGACATCACACACAGTTAAACGATGTCGGGTGTGACATGCCATCATCACTATTGGGCAGCACACACGGTCAAACGATGTCGGGCATGGCATGCAATCATCGCCCTTCGACAGCATACATGTTCGAACACCTTGGGCATGACAAGCCACTTCACCCTTGGACGGCATACACAGTTGGATTTCGTCAGGCTTGGCATGACATCATCGCCTTTGGACAGCATACAAAAAAGGACGACATCGTGCGTTGCATGCTATTATCGCCCTTGGAATACGCACATGGTCGGACGAGTAGGGTGTGGCATACAATCATCGCCCTTGGGCAGCGTGCACGTTCGGACGACATCGGGCGTTAAATGCAATCATTGTCATTGGATAGAAGACATATCGTACAACGTATGGCGAGCAAGCCATCAACTCCCTTAGACAGCATACACAGTATTTGACAATATCGCGCGTGGCATGCCATAATCTCCCAAGTTCATATGATGTCGGGCAT
Organism: Solanum habrochaites; assembly: GCA_027704765.1. Lineage (NCBI taxonomy): Eukaryota > Viridiplantae > Streptophyta > Magnoliopsida > Solanales > Solanaceae > Solanum > Solanum habrochaites. Next base: position 5,582,527 of record JAKWJA010002494.1, on the reverse strand, counting down.
GGCATGCCATAACAGCCCTTCGGCACACATGGTTGGACGATGTTGGGCATGAAATACCATCATCGCCCTTGGGTAGTTCACAAGGTCAATATACGTGAACGTGTAATGCCACATGGTCCTTTGGCAGCACACACGGTTGGATGACATCAGGATTTGCATGCCATCATCATATTTGGACAGCAAACAAGGATGGATGACATCGGGCGTTGCATGCCATCATCGCCTTGGTCTGCACAAATGGTTGGACGACTTGGTGCAATTTCCTGCGATCTCACCTTGGCCGCACACACTTTCAGACACTGCGGCGTTACATGCCAACCTTGCCCCTTGGGCAGGCACACATGGTCGAACTACATCATCGTGCCATGCAATCATCGCCTTTGGACACAAACAAACAATCGTACGAGTGTCGAGCGTAGTCCTGTCCTATCCCTTTGAGCATATACATGGTCGAATGACACCGAGGTTACATTCCATCAGCAATCGCCCTTGGACTCACATTACAGTTTACGACATCGGGCGTGGCATGCCCACAAGGGAGTCATGCCCTGTCATCTACACATCTTCAGTGGTGATGACTTAGGCGTTACAATAGTCATCATCACCTTGGGCACCACACGCTGTCGTACGTCGTGCGTCCATGCCATCACTTTCTGCCCGTTGATAACACACATGGTCGGACGACAACACACACGATCAGACTACGTCGGACGTGCCATGCCATCATCGCCCTTTGGCAACACACATAGTCACGGTGGATGTTGGCGTTACATGTCGTTATCACAATTAGGAAGTACACACGATCAGACGACGTTGGTTGTGGCATGACATCTCGCCTTTGGACAACACACACGCTTGGACATCGTCGAGCATGGAATGCCAGCTTATCAAATGGATGCATACATACACTATCGAAATACGTCGCGTGGTCAGGTGAATTCATTGCCCTTGGCGAACACACAAAGTCAACAAACGTCGTGCGTGGCATGATGCTATCCATCACCCTTTTAAAGCAATACACGATCGGATGACTTTGGAATGGCATTGATCATCACCCTTGGACAGCACAACACACAGCGATCAGACCATGTAGGGGGGGGGTTGTGGCATGCCTGCATGATGCTTGGTAGCACTCAAGGTCGGACTATGTTGGTCGTGGCATGCCATCATCGCACTTGGGCATCACATACGGTCGAACGACGTCAGGCGTTAGATGCTATCATTTCCTATGGGAAACACACACGTTGAAATTACGATGGGCGTGACTGCCATCCTCGATAATGGTTGTTGCATTAGTACTAATCTAATATATCTTTTTGATTTTCCCATCGCATTGTACTAGTCTTTTATTTTAAACATAATAAGGAACGAAGCATATAACTTTTATAGTTTTACACTTATATTATTGTATGTAAATAAAAATAATATAATATTTTTTAAAAAATTAAACCAAATCAAGGAGTTGACCGCATAAACCTCGAGAAAATACGCAGAATCAAAAAAAATTGCGTCAAACGTATATTTGAGCAAACAGTTTCAATCATTTGAAGCTTCACCAAATCAAAGATTGAAACTCAAAAAAAGTAGTTGTAAATTTTTAAAATTTTAAACGGCCATAGATTTTTTTGAGATCTACACGAACAAATTGCCCAAGGTCAGACAACATCGGACGTGCCATACTATCTTCGCCCTTGTGTAGCACACACGGTCAAAAGACGTCGACCGTAACATACCATCATTTACCTTGGAAAGCACGAATGGTCGAACTACGTCAAGTGTAGCATGCCATTATCTCCCTTGGACAGCACAAACGGTCGTACGATATTTGGCGCGACATGTCATAATCCCTTTGGACAACACACACGGACTAACGACGTAGAGCGTGGCATACCGTCATCTCCCTTGGACTACATATACGGTTGGACGACATCGGCCGTAGCATGCCCATATGGACCTTTGGCTTCACACACAGTCGGACGACGTCGGGTATTACATGCCATCATCACTCTTGGGCAGCACACACGGTCGGACGACGTCGATCATGGTATAACATCTCGCCCTTTAGCAGCAGACACAGTCGTAATACATCGAGTGTTTTATGATAATATTTACCTTGGACAACATCTATGATTGGACTACATCGTCAATGGAATGCCATCATTGCCCTTGGGCTGCACACACGATCGGACGACATTTGTTGTGGAATGTCATCATCACCCTTGGAAAGAATATTCGATTGGACTACTTTGGGCGTGGCATGTTATCATCACCCTTGGACAGCACACACGATTGAACCACGTAGGGAGTGGCATGCCTCCAAGTCACTTGGGTAGCACAGACAGTCAGACTACGTCGAGCGTGGAATGCAATCATCGCCCTTGGGCAGCACATGCGGTCGGACTATGTTGGGAGTGGTATGCCATCATCACCCTTGTGCAGCACACACGGTCAGACAATGTTAGGGGTGGTTATCATCATTTCCCTTGGACAATACAGACGGTTGTACGACGTCTGGTATAGCATGTTATCATTTCCCTTAGTAAGCACACATGGACGAACGATGTCGAGCATGTCATGCCGGCATGGCCCTTACACTTCACATACGATTGGGCCACATCGGGCGTGGCATGCCCACATGACCCTTGGGCAGCACACACAGTTAGACGACATTGGGCTTTACATGCCATCATCGCATTTGGGAAGCACATACTGTCGGATGATGTCGCGATTAGCATGCATCAATGCCTTTGGACAACAAATAAGGACGGGTGATATAGGGCGTGGCATGCCATCATCGCCCTTGGCCTGCACACATGGTCAGACAACATCGAGCGTGGCATGCCATCATCCCTTTGAAATCATACACGATCAGACGATGTCGAGTGTAACATGCCATCATGGCCCTTGGAATGAACACACGGTCGGTCGATGTCGGGAGTGGCATGACATCATTGCCCTTGGAGAGCATGCACGATCGGACGACGTCGGGCGTAGCATGCTTGCATGGACCTTTGGAAACACACCAGTCGGTTGACGTCGGGAATAGCATGACATCATTGTCTTTGAAGAGCACACACATTCGGACGACGTTGATGTGGCATGCCATTATGGTCTTTGGACTGCACACAAGGACGGATGACGTCGGGCATGCATGCTATTATCGCCCTTGTACAACACACATTATCATACAATTTCGGGCGTTAGATGCCATCATTTCGCTTAGGAAGCACACAACGGTTGGACTACTTACCGGGCATGCACTAATCCACCCTTAACAAGCACATACACTTGAAAACGTCAGGCATGGAATGTTATCATCATCATCGCCCATTGGAAAGCGCAAATGATCGAACCACATAGGGTGTACATGCCCTATGGCTCTTGGGCCACACATGGTCGGATGACTTTGGGTGTGTTCATTTCCTTATATCCCTTGTGCGGCACACACCCGTCGGAACGTCGGGCATGACATGCCATCCTCACCCTTTGGCATGCACAATCGGTCGGATGACATCTGCGTGGCATGCCATCATCAATCTGGACCAATTAACACAGTAGGAGGACAACGTCGGACGTACATTGATCATCGCCTTTGACCAAACATAATGTCCCGCTACGTCAATGTAAACATGCCCGCAAGGCCCTTGGGCGGCAGCACATTATCAATGACATAGAACTGGCCTGTAACCATTTCCTCCCTTTGCTACACAATCCATAGAGTACATAAACGTGGCATGGCCATCATTTCCCTTGGCACACACACACGATCTACTATGTTGGGCATAACATGCTATCACGCCTTTCGCTGCACATGTTCAGTTTTGACGACATCAGGACGTGGGTAGCCCATATTTCCCTTAATAGCACACACGATTAGACGACATTGAGTGTGGCACGTATCCTTTCCATTGGCACACACACGGTCGGATAACTCGAGAATTGCATGGAATGCATGCCTTGTACTACACACATGGACTAACGACATCGGGTGCGTGGTGGTTATCATCGGCTTTTGGGCAGAACTCACAGCCACGGGCTACAAAGTTGGGGCCGTGGAATGCCCGTTGGCCTTTGAATGAACACACAGTCTAAACGACATTGACGTCCGCAATAGCAATCATCCCCATGGGACTGTACAAACACGGATGGATTACATCGGGCGTAGCATGCCATCATTGCCCTAGGTCAAGCAACACACGGTCGGATGACCATCAGGATTGCATGCCATCATGTTCCTTTGGCGCACACAATGACGGAGCTTTGTCGGGCGTGTGCATGTCATCATCGCCATTCGACTGCACAAATTGTCATAGGATGGTGCAGCGTGGCATGCCATCATCTCCTGAAATGTACACCCCAACCCCCCCAAACAACTACGATAGACGATGTCAGGCATAACAAGTTATCATTGCCCTTTGGACATATGCAACGGTCGGTAAACGTCGGGCCTTGCATCCCGCATGACCTTGTAACCACCAGCAGACGGTGACGTTGGGAAATGGCAATCCATAATCACCTATTCACAACACACATGCTCGGACGACATTGACGTGGCTTCATCATCGCCTTGGACCTCACACATTTTTAATTCAGGCATGCTTCCTTTAATCTGCTTTTGTGCAGCACACATTGTTAGATGACATTCGGCATTAAGATGCCATCATTGCCCTTGGGACACACACGGTTTTTCACTACTCCTGCTGGCATGCATCTCGCCCTTGAACTGCATAACAAACGACGCTCAGTAATGGCATGTTATCATCGCCTTGATAGTTCAATCTAACAGACCCAATGGCGTGTCATGCCCGCATGGCCCTTTGAGGCAGTACCCCAATTGGATGATGTTGGGTGTTACAATGCGATTATCGCCCTTGGGCCGCACACAATGGACAGACGACACGAGCACGATATGCCATCAACAATAGGCAGCACAACAGTAGTACGACTCGTACGCCCTTGTATAGCAAACCCAATCAGACGACGTCGGGCTTGTCATACTATCTTTTCCTCTTTTCCTAAGACAGCAAGACACGATCGACTACGTTGGGCGTGCATATTATCATAGTCCATTGGATAGAAACCAGTTGACTACATCCTGTTTTGCATCCCCATGCCTCTTTGCATTAAACGATCGGACTATACTTTGTGCAAGGCAAATGCGAAATTCGGCCTTATACCGTCACATGTGGTTTGACTACACGGACTGGGCATGCCCGTATGTCCCTTAGACAGCACACACTATCGTACGACGTCATTCTTGGCATGCTATCATCGTCGTTGGGACAAACACACCTGTGGACAACGTCGGGATTTGCTGCTATAACAACGCCTTGGACTCCCACGAAGAACGACGTTGGCGTGGCATGCTATCATCACTTTTGAGAATCACACACTGTTGGACTAAGTCGGGCGTGTCTTCCATAATTAGCTTGGATAACTACACGATCAAAACGACGTCGAGCGTGCATATTATCATTACCCTTTGAATTCGGACATACCTCCGAACTACGTCGGTTTGCATGACCGTATTCCCTTGGGCACCAACAGTTGGTCGACGTTGAACGTGGCATACCATCATTCCTCTTGACAGCACACACTTCGGACTACGTTGAGTATGGTAAGCTATTATCGGCCTTTGACCGCACTTGCTGTTTGACGACATCGTCCGTGGCATGCCCCTATTCCCTTAAACAACACACAACGAATCATTACAACAATGGGCGTGGCAATCCATCCCTCTGCCCCTTGACAACTCACACTTTCGGGGATGGGAAGGTGGGCCAATGTGATGGGGGAGGGGGAACGAGGATAGAAGAGAAGAAGGAAAGCGGGGGACGAGAGGGGGGGGGAGGCGAAGTTCAAAGGGAAAACATCAGGGACAGAGGAATACAAAAACACAACGGAAGAATGGAAACAGCATACAAAAACAATAGGTGGGAGGGTTGGAAAGAGGAAAAGCGGAGATGGGAAGAGAATAAGGAAAGAAAAGCATGAAAAACAGGTGGAGGAGAAAAGGATGTAAAAAAACCAGGCGGACAAAAGTGAACACTGTGGCGTGCATAGCTGAAAGTGCATACAATAGGGGAAGACCCTCAGCAAAATGAGCGCAAAGATATGGAAGGGCAGAGATAGAGGGCGACGGAACTCTAAAACGCGACAAGCTGTGCGAGACAGGGGAAAGAAAGGGTTGAGGGTGGGAACAAAAACAAAACCAAGAAGGGTATGACCGGTTAAGAAGGAGCCTCCTTCGCTCCTTTCTCTCCTTCCTCCTCCACACTCAACACCCACTCGTCCCTCCCCCTTCTTCCTCTCTACTCCTACACTCTAGCCGATCTCCAGAACTATACACCCGCATCAAACGCCCTCAATTACCATACCCGATCCAACTTGAGCGCCCGCTTGTGTACGTCCCGCACACTGTATGGCCGACATACGCAACTGCGAACACTACCCCCAACAAAGCTAACTACGCTGAAAGACCAAATGCCCAAGACAAAGTAGACAACCACACGCCTAGCGAGAGGACAGACCGCAGGAGGTCGGAAAAGAGTGAAACTAAAGAAACAGACGATGTAAAGGGGAGTACGCGTACAGCTAGGGTGAGTGAACAGACACAATAAACGTCAGCGCGAAGCCGCTCTCAACATGGAGCGTAGGGGTGCACCAACATGCTGAACCAAGTATTTAACAAGAAAGAACGAGAAGACAGAAACCGTACAGCGAAAAAAAGAGAAATAAAACTTAACTCTTCCCGCCTCTCCTCCTCCCCTCCCTCCCCCCCCTCCTTCCTTCCTCCCTCCCCCCCCTTTTCCTCCCTCACCCCCCCTTAATTACTTCTTTAGTTGCCTTCTCTCACTCTCTCTTTGTCCATCACACAGTAAGCCATTTCTGGCATGGCATGCCCTTATGGTCCTTTTGGCAAAAAAATTGTCATAGGACATCTACTTGGTAATTCCATCATCGCCATCGTAAAGCCACATCGGACGGATTGACGTCGAGCATTGCATGGTCATCCGCTATTGTGCATCCCCCAAGGTCGGACGACATCGAGCGTTGATGCCATTATCGCCTTTGGAAAGCATACTAACACGGACGGATGACGTCGGCATGGCATGCCATCATTGCCCTTGGATATAACAACAAGCAGTAGGCCAACATTACGCATGATATCCCTCATTCACCCGTGGAACAACACGTACGATCCAACAACAACTTTGGGCCGTGGCATGTTCGCATGGCCCTATGGAAACACACAGTTCGGATGACGTCGGGTGTGTGACATGCCAATCATCTCCACTATGCAAGCACACACGGTAAAAATTTTGTCGAGCATTGCATGCCATCATCGAAACCCTATGACATAAATGGTCGCAACTATATTTGGCGGACATGCATCTTTGCCCTGAGATAACATACGGATCATATTACGTCGTGATAGGCATTCCATTCGTCGCCTTTAGATAGCACACAAAGAAAGGATACTCGTGGCATTTAATGCAATTATCGCCTTGTGTAAGCACACCTGGTTGGACAAATTGGCGATACTGCCATCATTTCCGTATGGGAATCACTTATGGTCGAACGATGTCGGGCGTGGAATGACCATTGTAACACTCTTGGAAAACATACACGGTCAGACTATGTCGGGCGTGGCATCCATCATCGCCCTTGGAAATGGAACACAAAGAACGGTCGAACGATGTTGGGCGTTCAAATGCCATCACATTGCCATTGGACCGCATACATCAGGTAAATTAGCAAGTGTGGCATACCATCATCGCCCTTGAACACATACACGATCATACGACGTCGGCATGTCCTCCAATCTCGCCCTTAGGGTAGCACTACACGACTGGATTACTGTCGTTGTTATATGCAATCATTCGCTTGGGAAGCACCACGATCAAATACGTCGGGCTTGACCTTCAAGCATTTCGTTGGTCATCCCACATCGAAAACAGTCATCAACGTTCATGCTTGCATGGCACTGGACTGCACCAACGTTGGAAAACAACATCAACAACGTGCATGATGCCCACATGGACCTTGGCAGCGACACACCGTACGGACGACATCGGGTGTTACATGGCCATCAATCGCATGGGGGAAGCCTACAACTATCGGATTACGCGGTCTGGCATGCCATCATCTCCTCTGGACCAGCACAAAGGATGGACAAAAACGTTTGGCTTTGCAATGTCATTATCACACTTGTGAAGCACCCATGGTCGATGACGTCCGGGCAGGACATACTATTATGCCCTTAGGTAGTACATGGTCGAATGACTTCGTGCACTGGCATGATATCGTCTCCCTGGAAAACATAACAACACGTTTCGGACAACGTCCTGCATGGCATGTCAATCATCGCCTTTTGGGATAGGACCCACAGTTTTAGACGTTGATGTTCATTCCATAATGCATTAGGACTTGCACACAGGGATAGAGTGATTCTCGAGCGTGGAATCCTTCCCGTCGCTTCTTACACAACAGCATGCACTGTCATACGATGTCTAGCGTTAGATGAAATAATTTCCCAAGAGAGGAAAACACAGTACTCTACATCCCGGCGTGGTTGCCTATATCCCCCTTAGTAACCACAACACGTCCGTACGACGTCGGGCAGTGGCATGCAGCATCGCCTTTGACAACGCACACTGGAAATAATGACAATCGGAGGTGGTCATGCCATCATCTCCCTTAAGAAAACACTGTAGAACGACATTAAGGCATGGCATACCACATGATCCTTGGGCCACACACACAGTCGCGACGTCGGCGTGGCATCCATCATCGCCTTTGGAACAACGCACACTGACAATGGACATCCGACGTGACCTCCAACATCGCCCTTGAAAAGCACACGCGGTCGGACCACGTTAGGTGGGGCGCGGGTGAGGGGCCAGAGGCGCTGTTCTCGGGTGCTGCGGTAGTGCGTTACGCCCCCACGGTGGAAGGACCACAAGTAGTAGTGGACGGGAATACCGAAGCGGGATTAATTAGGCAACATCGCGGTTGGGGAGGAAGATAAATGGGGAAAGCTCAGTACAAATAGAAGTGGATAAGAAGTGCGCGGCAAGGGAAATAAAAGAGAGGTGGAGGGCGCAGGGGGGGAAGATTTCAAGAAGGTGCGGAGAGCCAGTAGGAGAAGATGGCAAACGAAAGGAGGAGAAAATAAGGAGGACAGGGGCGGAGGTACACGGCGACGCGTTCGACAAAAAGGTCTGCAAAGGGGAGGGGTAAGGAGGAATGGGTTCATCAAACAAATGGGCAGTGGGCTAAAAACGGCTGGAGAAAGGTGGGAGCAGGGGGAGGAACTGGCGGGAGTAGTGGCAAGTAAAACAAGGAGTTCCGGTGGTCGGGGAATCTCGATAAAAAAAAGGAAAACAGGACGCTCGGGAATAGAACGCAAACAAGGGGGGGGTCGAAACGAAGTGACACACGACCAGGGAGGGAATTGGAGGTCAGAGAAATATCAGAAAATAAGAGTCTAAAACGGAATCGGAAACTAAGAAAGTACGACAGTGGTTGGCATAGTGGGAGCGAATAACCACAAGGGCAAGCGGGGAAAAAGATACGAGAAAAAACAAGAGAATGGAATGAAAGAAAATAGGGCCAGGGACAATGGCCACATAGGGCGTCAAAAGAAGAGTCGCGGAGAGAAAAGGCCAAAAACTCGATCAACTTCGTTCGGGCACTAGAGGCACTGAGTCGTGGGGGCAGCAAAGGCTGAACTAATGTGCGGGGGGAGTAACCGGGGTAGTAACGGACGCTCAACATGTAGGGGGTGACGACAACGGGTGCCCGATGGAATACGGGGCGAAAGAAGAAGCACACCCATATAATATCGGATACAGGAATGGCCAGGTAGTAGAGGCCTTAGGTGGAGGAATGCCACTACGTCAAAGGAGCAAGGTATGACGGTGGATAGGATTTGGAAGGAGAGAATATGTGTAGGGCCAAAGCCTATAAAGGAAAACACTTCATATTCTCCACAATCTACTTTAGACCCTCCTCCCCCTCCCACCCATCCTCCCCCCCACCTCCCACTCCCCCAACGTCTCCGCATCCCACCCCGCAACCCAGAGAACTACCCTCCTGCTACTTTATGCGTTTAAGCCGCCATCCCAATAACCTAATCAATCCCTGAAACGCCCAGAAAATTCAAAAAGCGGCGGGAAATTCATCGCAAGTCTGAACGATACAGGATAAGGAAAAGTGTCTCTAGCGTTGAGACGAATGCACGTTCGAAAGGGTGGGCGAATTCACGCCCTCACAGGACACGATACGTCGCGTGGCTATACAAAATTAACACAACGATGGTTCTGATAATGGTACTATAAAATAAGGGAAAGCTAGGAACTCCAAAGCGTGGAACGTAACGTCCCCGATCATTCTCGAGCTTACGAAATACCATAAGATGCAAGAGGTAGGACTAACCGGAAAAGACCCAGGATGTAAATAACGGCGACAGGATGCGCGTTTGAAGACGACTTACCTAGATAATACAAAGGAACGGGAAACTAGTGCAGCGCTGATTGGCCCACAAAAGAGTCTGGAATAAAACAACCACGGTGTGGCGCGACCTATAAGGAGAAAGAGAGCATCATACCGGTAAGAGCAAAAAGTTGTAGATAGGTGAAGGTACAAACAAATAACACTCAAAGCCAACAAACGGAAGTAAGTGGAGAGGCGAGGAGAGAGGAAAGAAACCCACTAGTGTTGAGAATACGCGGGGGGAAGCCGGACAATCGAGCATCAAAAAATGACAAACGACGAACTCGCAACAACGACTATTAATATCAAAAATGCCGCAGCAATTGAAGTCGAACATAGAAGCTATAGTGCATAATCCAGGAGAGATAGAGTATCAGCAGACGGAAATCTTAGAGGGGACAGGAGGAAGGAGTGAAAGAAAGAGCGGGAGGGCAATCGGGGAAGAGCGCGAGGAACGTCAACAGAAGTGAGTAGGAGGGCGACGAACTCACAGGACATAACACGAATCGACATGAAGAAAACCAGGAATCTACGAGAGAAAAGAAGCAAAGTAAAGGGATTATACAAGTGAGAAGGGGAGAGCGAGTGACAAGTAGATGAAGCAACAGCAGAACGAAGGTGAAAGAAAAGGAAGAAATACAGTGAAAGGTACGCGGGAGTGCATTTGTCATGGCCAGCGGGGGAACCGTAAATACAGGAAATCGTTGGGTAAATAGAAGAAAAGGAAAGAAGGGAGGGGATAAGGGAGACCAAAACATGCGGCCCGAGATAAAAAAGGGAATGGTGACAGAAGAAATACCGCAGAGGCACTAGTAGAGAATCGGCAAACGGGTAAAGGACGCCTTAAGTCAGGCTGGCAAAGGAACTGTAAGTGAGATGAGCAGGAGCTGAGTGGCGGGTCAGGGGAGAGCTCTGCAAAATAAGGGAAGAAAGAAAGCTCTACAGGAAGTCCAACACAGTTAAGGAACATGAGAAATGTACAGGCTGAAAACATCTGGGCGGCGAATTAGGTACAAAAAGGGGAGGTAGGAAAAAAGCGACAGTTCAAAACAAACATGGGAACACCATACAGCCAGCCGATAGGCAAGGGGAACTACAAAAGAGACATAATAGCGTAAATCGAAGCAGGCGAAGAGGTAGGAAGATAGAGGTTAAAATGGAATGGTTAAGGAGAAATAATTCCACGTATATACGCGGGGAAGAAAAGAGACGAACAGACGTGGGCGCGCATAGAGATCAGAAAGGTGCCGAAAGACGAAGGGGAAAGCAAAAGAAGCGTGTGGAGCGGGAGAAAAAGGGAAGGGACATTTCCAATCATCGCCCTTGATCAACACACATATTCAAACGACGTCGGGTGAGGCATGCCATCATCGCCCTTGGATAACATACACGGTCGGATGATGTCCGGCGTGGAATGCTATTTTTGGAGTAGGAAAACATACACGGTTGAACAACTTCAGGCGTGGCATGTCGTTATCGCCCTTATAATGAACACATGGTGGGACAATGTTGGGCGTGGCATGCCATTATCACCCGTGGATAGCATACACAGGGTCAGACGACATCGGGCGTGGCATGCCATCATCGACCATGGATAGCATACACGGTCTCATGACGTCATGTTTTCCATGCAATCATCGCCCTTGGGAAGCACACACGCTCGGACTAAGTTGAGTGTTATAGGCGATCATTGTCCTTGGGCAGCACACACGGTTGGACTACGTCAGGCGTGATATGCCATCATTGCCCTTGGACAGCACAGAAGATCGTATGATGTTGGGCATAGAATGTTATATTCGCCCTTGGTCAGCCCACACGAACGAATAACGTCGAGCATGGCATGCTGGCACGGTCTTTGGACTGCACATACGGTAGGACGACATCGGGCGTGATATGTCCACATGGCCCCTAGTCAATATACATAGTCGGACGACATCGGGCGTTACATGCCATCATTGCACTTGGGCAGCAAACATGACCGGGTTACTTCAGGCTTGGCATGCCATCATCGCCTTGGACAGAACACAAGGACATACGACATCGGGCGTTTCATGCCATTATCGCCCTTGTGCAGTACAAACGGTCAGAGGACATCGGGCGTGACATTCCATCATTGCCCTTGGTCAGCACAGACAGTCTTACGTTGTTGGGCTTGGTATGCCATCATCACCCTTGGGAAGCAGACATAGTCAGACGACGTCGGGCATTACATGACATCATTTCCCTTGGGCACCACAGGTCAGACTATGTTCGAGCGTGGCATGCAATCATCGCCCTTGGACTGCATAGACAGTCATACAATGTTTGTCGTGGAATGTGTTAATCCCTTTGGACATAACACACGGACGAACGACGTCGAGTTTGGCACACTATCATCGCCCTTGGACTGCATATATGGTTAGCCAATCCGATTTTCAGAAAAACGTATTTTAACCCATTCAATATTGAATTTCTCCTAATTTTGTAGAAAATTTTTATTCTTTATTGCTACGACATCACACAAAAAAGGACGACATCGTACGTTGCATGCTATTATCGCCCTTGGAATACGCACATGGTCGACGAGTTGGGTGTTGCATATAATCATCGCCCTTGGGCAGCGTGCACGTTTAGACGACATCAAGCTTTAAATGCAATCATTGTCATTGGATAGAAGACACATCGTACAACGTATGGAGAGAAAGCCATCATCTCCCTTAGACAGCATACACAGAGTTGGACAACATCTCGCGTGGCATGCCATCATCGCCCTTGCAGACGTCATGAGTGGAATGTTATCATCGCCCCTGGACTGCACACCGGTCGAACAAAATCGGGCGTGGCATGCAATCATCGCCCTTGAACTGCACACACGATCGAACAAAATTAGGAATTGCATGCTATCTTCGCCCTTGGGGAGCACAGACGGTCAGATGATCTATGGCGTTAAATGCCATCATTGCCCCTAGACAAAATAGATGGTCGGACTACGTCGGGTATGGCATGTTATCATCGCCCTTGCACAACACACACGGTCGTATGACATAATGTGTGTCATGACCACATGGCCCTTGGTAAAGACACACGGTCACATGATGTCAGGCATGGCATGCCATCACTGCCCTTCGACACACATGGTTGGACGATGTTGGGCTTGAAATACCATCATCGCCCTTGGGTAGTACACACGGTCAATATATGTGACCGTGTCATGCCACATGGTCGTTGGGCAGCACACACGGTTGGGTGACATCAGGATTTGCATGCCATCATCATATTTTGGACACACAGCAATGATGTATACATCGCGTTTGCTGCCTCACGCCTTGGTCTGCCAACACGGTTGACGACAATTTGTTGCCTTCCATTTGGATCATCATCCTTGGCCAGCACACACGCTCAGACGACTTCGTGCGTTACATGCCAACCTTGCCCTTGGGCAGCACACATGGTCAAACTACGTCAAGTGTGCCATGCAATCATCTCCCTTGGACACACAAACAATCGTAAGATGTCGAGCATGGCATGTCATCATCCCTTTGGAGAATATACATGGATGAATGACATCGAGTGTTAAATGCCATCATCGCCCTTGGACTGCACATATGGTTGGACGATATCGGGCGTGGTATGCCCATATGGCCCGTGGGCAGCACACACAGTTAGATGACGTTAGGCGTTACATGTCATCATCACACTTGGGAAGTACACACGATCAGACGACGTTGGGTGTGGCATGACATATCGTCTTTGGACAACACACTCGCTTGGACAACATCGAGCATGGCATGCTATCATTGTCAATGGATAGCACACACGACAGTACTACGTCGGGCGTGTCATGCAATCGTTGCCCTTGGGCAGCACACACAGTCGAACAACGTTGGGAGTGGCATGCTATCATCACCCTTTGAAAGCATACACGATCGGACGACATTGGAAATGGCATGTGATCATCACCCTTGGAAAGAACACACGATCAGACCATGTAGGTTGTGGCAATGACCGCATGGATCTTCGGTAGCACTCACGGTCAAACTATATTGGTCGTGGCATGCCATCATCGCACTTGGGCATCACATATGGTCGAACGACGTCGGGTGTTAGATGCTATCATTTCCTATGGGAAACATACACGTTGGAATTATACGTGGGTCTGACTGCCATCATCGATTAATGGTTTGTTGCTTAGATACTACTCTAATATATCTTTTTTGATTTTTTTCCCATCGCATTGTCCTAAGTCTTTTATGTTAAGCATAATCTGCACGAAGCATATAACTTTTCTAGTTTTACACTTATATTATTGTATGTAAATAAAAATAATATAATTTTTTTAAAAAAATTAAACCAAATCAAGGAGTTGACCGCATAAATCTTGAGAAAATATGCAGAATCAAAAAAAATTTCGTCAAATGGATATTTAAGCCAACAGTTTCAATCATTTGAAGTTTCACCAAATCAAAGATTGAAAGTCAAAAAAAGTAGTCGTAAATTTGTGAAATTATAAACGGCCATATCTTTTTTTGAGATCTACACGAACAAATTGCCCAAGATCAGACGACCTAGGACGTGCCATACTATCTTCGCACTTGTGTAGCACACTTGGTCAAACGACGTCGAGCGTTACATACCATCATTTACCTTGGACAGCACAAACGGTCGAACTACGTCAAGTGTAGCATGCCATTATCTCCCTTAGATAGCACAAACGGTCGTACGATGTTTGGCGCGGCATGTCATAATCCCTTTGGACAAAACACACGAACTAACGACGTAGAGCGTGGCATACAATCATCGCCCTTGGACTACATATACAGTTGAACGACATCGGTCGTAGCATGCCCATATGGACCTTGGCCATCACACACAGTCAGACGACGTCGGGCATTACATGCCATCATCACTCTTAGGCAGCACACACGGTCGGACGACGTCGATTGTATTTTAACATCTCGCCCTTTAACAGCACGCACGGTCTTAAGACATCGAGCTTTGTATGATAATATTGCCCTTGGACAACATCTATGATTGGACTACATCGGCCTTGGAATGCCATCATTGTCCTGGGCGCACACAGGGCGGACGACTTTGTTGGAAATGGTCAATTCATCCCCTGGGCACAACAAATTACACGACTTTGGCTTTACACATGCCATCATCGCATTTGGGAAGCACACACTGTCGGATGATGTGGCGATTAGAATGCATCATTGCCTTTGGACAACATATAAGGATGGGTGATGTAGGGCGTGGCATGCCATCATCGCCCTATGCCTGCACACATGGTCGGACAACGTCGAGCGTGACATGCCATCATCCCCTTTGAAATCATACACGATTAGACGATGTCGAGGGTAACATGCCATCATCGCCCTTGGAATGAATACACGGTCAGTAGATGTCGGGAGTGGCATGCCATCATTGCCCTTGGAGAGCATGCACGGTCGAACGACGTCAGGCGTGGCATGCTTGCATGGCCCTTGGGAAACACAACAGTCGGACGACGTCGGCAATAGCATGCCATCATTGTCTTTGAAAAGCACACACATTCGGACGATGTTGATGTGGCATGCCATTATGGCCTTTGGACTGCACACAAGGACGGATGACGTCGGGCATGCATGCTATTATCTCCCTTGTGCAACACACATTATCATATGATTTCGGGCGTTAGATTCCATCATTTTGCTTAGGGAGCACACACGGTTGGACTACATTACGCGTGGCATGCACTATCACCCTTGAACAACACATACAGTTGGAACACATCATGCATGGAATGTTATCATCGCCCTTGGAAATCACAAATAATTGAACAACATAGGGTGTGACATGCCCACATGGCCCTTGGGCAGCAAACATGGTCGGATGACGTTGGGTGTTTCATTTCCTTATATCCCTTGTGCGGCACACACGGTCGGACGACGTCGAGTGTGACATGCCATCATCACCCTTGGGCAGCACAATCGGTCGGACGACATCTGGCGTGGCATGCCATCATCACTCTTGGACAATGTAAACAGTCGGACAACGTCGGGCGTGACATATTATCATAGACCTTGAACCAAACATACTGTCGGACTACGTCGAGTGTAACATGCCCGCATGGCCCTTGGTAAGCACATGATCAGATGACATAGAACGTGGCATGCAACCATTTCCCTTGGATAGCAGATAATAAGATGACATAGAACGTGGCATGCCATCATTTCCATTGGACAACACACACGATTAAACTATGTTGGGCATGACATGCTATCATCGCCTTTCGACTGCACATGCAGTTTGACAACATCGGATGTGGCATGCCCATATGTCCCTTAGATAGCACACACGATCGGACGACATTGGGTGTGGCACGCTATCATCGCCATTGGAAAACACACACGGTCGGATAACATCAGGAATTACATGGAATGCATGCCCTTGGACTACACACATGGACGAACGACGTAGGGCGTGGTATGTTATCATTGCTTTTGGGAAGAACACACAGTCGTATGAAGTGGGGCGTGGAATGCCCGTATTGCCTTTGGACCGAAAACACAATCTAACGGCATTGACGTGGCATACCATCATCCCCATTGGACTATACACACGGATGGATTACATCGGGCGTGGCATGCCATCATTGCCCTAGGTAAGCACACACGGTCAGATGACATCGAGATTTGCATGCCATCATCGCCTTTGGACGGAACACAAATACGGACGATGTCAGGCGTGGCATGTCATCATCGCCATTTGACTGCACAAATAGTCAGAGGATGTTAGGCGTGGCATGCCATCATCTCCCTTAGAATGAACACACGGTCAGACGATGTCAGGCATAGCATGTTATCATTGCCCTTGGACAACATGCACGGTCGAAAAACGTCGGGCATGGCATGCCCGCATAGACCTTGTAAAACACAGCAGACGGATGACTTCGTGAATGGCATGCCATAATCACCTATGCACAACACACATGCTCGGACGACATTGACGTGGCGTTCCTTCATCCCCTTTGGACATCACACATGGATGGTTGATGTCAGGCTTGCATGCCTTTATCGCCTTTGTGCAACACACATTGTTAATTGACATCGGGCGTTAGATGCAATCATTTCCCTTGGGAAGCACACACGGTTGCACTACATCGGGCGTGGCATGCCATCTCGCCCTTGAAGTGCACAAACAAATGGACGACATCAGGTATGGCATGCTATCATCGCCCTTGGATAGCTCAATCAAAAAGACCACATAGGGTGTGGCATGCCCGCATGGCCCTTGAGCAGTACACACAATTTGATGATGTTGGGTGTTACATGCGATTATCGCCCTTGTGCAGCACACAATGGTCAGTCCACATTGAGCACGATATGCCATCATAGCCCTAGGGCAGCACAATAAGTAGGACGACATCGTATCGCCCTTGTATAGAAATCTTATCATAGCCTTTGGATAGAATATACCATCATACTACATCCGGTGTTGCATGCCCACATGGCCCTTGGGCAGTACACGATCGGACTACGTTGTGCAAGGCATGCTATCATCATCCTTAGACCGCACATGCGGTTTGACGACATCGGACCTGGCATTCCCGTATATCCCTTAGACAGCACACATGATCGTACGACGTCGAGCATGGAATGCTATCATCGCCGTTGGACAACTCACACGATCGAACAATGTCGTGCATTACATGCCATACACTCCCTTGGACTACACACACGAAAGAATGACGTTGGGCGTGGCATGCTATCATAACTTTTGAGAAGCACACACGCTTGGACTAAGTCGGGCGTGTCATGCCATAATTACTCTTGGATAACATACACGATAGAACAACGTCGAGCGAGGCATATTATCATTACCTTTGAATAGAACATACAGCCGAACTACGTCGGGTGTTGCATGACCGTATGGCCCTTGGGCAACACACAGTTGAATGGCGTTGAACGTGGCATACCATCATTGCTCTTGGACACCACACGCAATCGGACTACGTTGAGTATGGTAAGCTATCATCGGCCTTGGACCGCACTTGATATTTGACGACATCGTACATGGCATGCCCGTATATCCCTTAAACAACACACACGATCGGAAAACAACGGGCGTGGCATGCCATCCTCGCCCTTGGACAACTCACACGGTCGGACAACGTCGGTCATTGCATGCCATACACACACTTGGACTACATACACGAAAGGATTACGTCGGGAGTGGCATGCTATCATCGCTCTTGGGCAGCACACAAAGTTAGACAAAGTCTTGCATGGCATGCCCTTATGGCCTTTGGACAAAAAATATTGTCATACGACGTCGACGTGGCATGCCATCATTGCCATTGGAATGCACACACAGACGGATGACGTCGAGCGAGGCATGTTTTCATCGCTTTTGTGCAGCACACACGGTCGGACGACATCGCGCGTTAGATGCCATTATCGCCTTTTGAAAGCATACACGGACGGATGACGTCGGGCATGGCAGGCCATGATTGCCCTTGGATAATATACATAGTAGGACAAAATCACGCATGCTATGCCATCATCGCCCTTGGACAACACGTACGATCCAACGACGTTGGGCGTTGCATGTCCGCATGGCCCAATGGAAACACACCAGTCGGACAACATCGGGTGTGACATGCCATCATCGCCACTAGGCAGCACACACGGTAAAACATTGTCTAGCATTGCATGCCATCATCGCCCTATGACAGTATATATGGTCGAACGAATTTGGGCGTGACATGCCATTTTCGCCCTGAGACAACATACACGATCAGATTATGTCGGTCTAGGCATTCCATCGTCGCCTTTAGAGAGCACACAAAGAAGGACGACATCGGGTGTTTCATGCAATTATCGCACTTGTGTAGCACACATGGTCGGACAAAATCGGGTGATACATGCAATCATTGCCCTAGGGCATCACTTATGGTCGGACGATGTCGGGCGTGGCATGACATCATCACTCTTGAACAACATACACGGTCGGAGTATGTCGGGCGTGGCATGCCATCACCGCCCTTGGAATGAACACACGGTCGAACGATGTTTGGAGTGGCATGCCAACATTGCCATTGGACCGCATACATAAGGTCGAATGACGTCAAGCGTGGCATACCATCATCGCCCTTGGAAAACATACACCATCGGACGACGTTAGGCATGTCATGCCATCATCGCCCTAGGGCAGCAGTCACGGCTGGATGACATCGGGCGTTATATGCAATCAATGAGCTTGGGCAGCACATACGATCGGACAACATTGGGCGTGACCTTCAATCATTGTCGTTGGTCATCACACATCGACAAAAGTCATCAAGCGTGCCATGGTTGCATGTCACTTGGACTGCACCTACGGTTGGAAAACATCAGATGTGGCATGCCCACATGTCCCTTAGGCAGCACCTCACAATCGGACGACATCAGGCGTTGCATGCCATCATCGCACTTGGGAAGCATACACGATCGGATTACGTCGGTCTTGGCATGCCATCATCTCCTCTGGACAGCACATAAGGACGGACAACGTTTGGCGTTGCATGCAATTATCACACTTGTGCAGCACACATGGTCGGATGACGTCGGGCGTGACATACCATTATCGCCCTTGAGTAGTAAAAATGATCGACTGACTTCGGGCATGGCATGTTATCGTCGCCCATGGAAAACATACACTTTCAGACGACGTCGGGCATGGCATGCCATCATCGCCATTGGATAGGACACACAGTTGTACGACGTTGATGTGGCATGACATCAATGCATTAGGACTGCACACAAGGACGGAGTTACATCAAGCGTGGAAATCCATAACCGTCCTTCTACAACACGCACTGTCAGACGATGTCGAGCGTTAGATGACATAATTTCCCAAGAGAAGCAAACACGGTTATTCTATATCGGGCGTGGTATGCCTTATCCTCCTTGGTAACCACACACTGTCAGACAACGTCGGGCGTGGCATGCCATCATCGCCTTTGGACAACGCACACTGAAATATGACATCGGACGTGGCATGCCATCATCGGACGTGAGTGCCATCATTGATAGGCTGTTGCATTAGTAATAATCAAATATATAATTTTGATTTTCCCATCGCATTATATGAGTATTATATTTTAAACCTAATATGCCACGAAGCATATAACTTTTCTAGTTTTACATTTATATTATTCTATATAAATAAAAATAATATAATATTTTTTTAAAAATTAAACTAAATCAAGGAGATGAACGCATAAATCTCGAGATAATATGCAGAATCAAATATTTTTTTTGCGTCAAACGGATATTTGAGCCAACTATTTCAATCATTTGAAGTTTCATTCAATCAAAGATTGAAACTCAAAAAAAGTAATTGTAAATTTGTGAAATTTTAAAAGGCCATAGCTTTTTATTCGGATGTATGATTCAGGCAATATTTTTTCAAAATTTTGTTATTTCTGAGATCTACACGAACAAACTGCCCAAGGTCAGACGACGTTGGACGTGCCATACTATATTCGCCCTTGTGTAGCACACACGGTTGAACGACGTCAATCATTACATACCATCATTTATCTTGGATAGCACGAACGGTCAAACTACGTCGGGTGTAGAATGCCATTATCGCCCTTAGACAGCACAGACGGTCGTACGATGTTTGGCGCGGCATGTCATAATCCCTTTGGACAACACAAACGGATGAACGACGTAGAGCGTGGCATGCCATCCTCTCCCTTGGACTACATCTACGGTTGGACGACATTGGCTGTAGCATGTCCATATGAACCTTGGGCATCACACGCAGTCGGACGACGTCGGGCATTACATGCCATCATCACTCTTGGGCAGCACACACGGTCGGAAGACGTCGATCTTGGCATAACATCTCGCCCTTGAACAACACACACGGTCTGAAGACGTCGAGCGTGGTATGCCAATATTTCCCTTGGACAACACATAGGATTGAACTACATCGGGCGTGGAATGCCATCATCGCCCTTGGGCTGCACAGACGGTCTGACTTCGTTGGGCATAGCATGACATCATCGCCCTTGGGCAGCACAAGCGGTAAGACTACGTTGGGTGTGGCATGCCATCATCGCCCTTGTGCAGCACATACGGTCGGACGATGTTGGGCATGGCATTCCATCATCGCCCTTGGACGGCATACATAGGGTCGGACGACATCCGGAGTGTCATGCCATAATCGCCTTTGGGGAGTACATACGGTCGGACGATATCGTGCGTTACATGCCATCATTGACCTTGGACAACACACATAGTCAGACTATGTCAGACGTGGCATATCATTATTTCCCTTAGACAATACAGACGGTTGTACGATGTCTGGCATGGCATGTTATCATTGCCCTTAGTAAGCACACACCGAAGAACAATGTCGAGCATGGCATGCCGGCATGGCCCTTGGACTGCCCATACGATTGGAAGACATCGGGCGTGGCATGCCCACATGACCCTTGGACAGCACACACAGTTAGACGACATCGGGCGTTACATGGCATCATCACATTTGGGAAGCACACACGGTCGGATGACGTTGCGATTAGCATGCCATCATTGCCATTGAACAACACATAAGGACGGACGATGTAGAGCGTGGCATGGCATCATCGCCCTTGGACTGCACACAAGGTCGTACAACATTGAGCGTGGCATGCCATCATTGCTCTTTGAAAGCATACACAATCGGACGACGTCGAGTGTAACATGACATTATCGCCCTTGAAATGAACACACGTTCGAGAGATGTCGGGCGTGGCATGCCATCATCACCCTTGGAGAGCATGCAAGGCGGACGACGCCGGGCGTGGCATGCTTGCATGGCCCTTGGGAAACACAACGATCGAACAACGTCGGGAATAGCATACCATCAATGCCTTTGAACATCACACACATTCGAACGACGTTGATATGGCATGTCATTATCTTCTTTGGACTGCACACAAGGACGGATGACGTTGGGCATGCATGCTATTATCGCCCTTGTGCAGCACACACTATCATACGATTACGGGCTTTAGATGCCATCATTTCACTTAGGAAGCACACACAGTTGGACTACATCTGGAGTGGCATGCACACTCACCCTTGGACAGCACATACAGTTGGAAGACGTCAGGCATGGAATGTTATCATCGCCCATGGAAAGCGCAAATTATCGGACCACATATGGTGTGACATGGCCGCATGTCCCTTGGGCAGCACACATGGTCGGATGATGTTTGGAGTTTCATTTCATTATAGCCCTTGTGCGGAACACACGGTCGGACAACGTGGGCCTTGACATGCCATCATCACCCTTGGGCAGCACAATCGGTCAGACGACGTCGGGCGTGGCATGCCATCATCACTCTTGGACAATATACACGGTCGAACAACGTCAAGCGTGACATATTATCATCGCCCATAGACCAAACATACCGTCGGACTACGTCGAGTGTGGCATGCCCGCATGGACCTTGTGCAGCACATGATTAGATGACATAAAACGTGGCATGCCATCATTGCCCTTGGATAGAACATGATAAGATGATATCGAACGTGGCATGCCATCATTGCCCTTGGACAACACACACGATCGAACTATGTTGGGCATGACATGCTATCATCGCCTTTTGACTCCACATGCGATTTGACGACATCGGATGTGGCATGCCCATATGTCCCTCAGTTAGAACACACGATCGGACGACTTTGGGTGTGGCACGCCATCATCGCCATTGAACAACAAACACGGTCGGACAACATCGGGAATTGCATGGAATGTATGCCCTTGGACTACGTACATGGACGAACGACGTCGGCCGTGGTATGTTATCATCGCTCTGGGGAAGAACACACGGTCGTACAAAGTGGGGCGTGGAATGCCCGTATGGCCTTTGGATAGAAAACAGAGTTGGACAACATCGACGTGGCATGCCATCATCCATATTAGAAGGTACAGAGGGACGGATTACATCGGGCGTGGTATGCCATCATTGACCTTGGGAAGCACACACGGTCGGATGACATTGGGATTTGCATGCCATCATCGCCTTTGGACGGCACACAAAGGCGGACGATGTAGGGCGTGGCATATCATCATCGCCATTTGACTACACAAATGGTAAGACGACATCAGGTTTGGCATGCCATCATCGCCCTTGGAATGAACACACGGTCAGTTGATGTTAGGCGTGGCATGTTATCATCGCCCTTGGACAACATGCACGGTTGAACAACATGAGGCATGGCATGCCCTTGTAAAACACGGTAGACGGATGACGTCGGGAATGGCATGCCATAATCACCTATGCAAAAAACACATAGTCGGACGTCATTGATGTGGCATTCCATCATCGCCTTTGGACTTCAAACATGGACAGTTGACGTCAGGCATTGCATGTATTTATCGCCGTTGTACAGCACACACTGTTAGATGACATCGGGCGTTAGATACCATCATTTCCCTTGGGAAGCACAAACGGTTGCACTACATCGGGCGTGGCATGCCATCTCGCCCTCGAACTGCACAAACAAACGGACGACATCAGGTATGGCATGTTATCATCACCCTTGGACAGCATAAACAAACAGAACACATAGTGCAAGGCATGCCTGCATGGCCCTTGAGAAGCACACACAGTCGGATGATGTTGGCCATTACATGCGATTATCTCCCTTGTGCAGCACACACGGTTGGACGACATCAAGCATGATATGCCATCATCGCCCTTGGGCAGCACAATCTGTAGGACGACATCGGGCCTGGCATGCCATCATCACCCTTATATATCATACCCAATCAGACGACGTCGGGCGTGGCATGCCATCTTTACCCTTGGACAACAGACACAGTCGTACTACGTCGGACGTCTCATATTATCATAGCCTTTGGAGAGAATATACCATCGGACTATATCAGGTGTGGCATGCCCGCATGGCCCTTGGGCAGTAACACTGTCGGACGTCGTCGAACGTGGCATACCATCATCACCCTTGGACAACATCTACGATCGGACTACATTGGGCATGGTATGCTATCATCGACCTTGGATCGCACATGCGGTTTGACAACATCGGACGTGGCATGCCCGTTTTTCCCTTAGACAACACAGATGATGGGACGACGTCGGGCATGGCATGTCATCATCGGCCTTGGACAATACACAGGACTTAAACGTCAGGCATTGCATGCCATACACGCCCTTGGACTACATACACGGAAGAATGACATCGGGCATGGCATGCTATCGTCACTCTTGAGAAGCACACACAGTCGGACTAAGTCGGGCGTGTCCTGCAATCATTACTCTTTGATATTATACATGGTCGAACGACGTCGAGCATGGAATATTATTATCGCCTTTTAATAGAACATACCACCAGACTACGTCGGGTGTTACATGACCGTATGTCCCTTGGACAACACACAGTTGGATGACGTAGAACATGGCATACCATCATTGACCTTGGACAGCACACACGATCGGACTATGTTGAGTATGACATGCTATCATCGGCCCTGGACCGCACATGATGTTTTACGACATCGAACGTGGCATGCCCATATGTCCCTTAAACAGCACACACGATCGGACGATGTCGGGCGTGGAATGCAATCATCGTCCTTGGATAACACACACGGTTGGACAACGTCGAGCATGAGCCATTACCCGCCCATTGGACTACACACCAAAGAATACGTGGGAAGTGGCATTGCTATCCATCGATGTGGGCAGAACACAGTCAATAAGTCAGTGGGCATGCCCTATGGCTTTTGGACATTAAAACCTTGTATACACGGGGGGGGGGGACGCCCAACGAGGCGCATGGCCATCATCACCATTGGAATGCACACACGACGGATGACGTCAAGTGTGGCATGCCGTCATTGCCCTTGTGCAGCATACACGGTCGGACGACATCGGGCGTTAGATGCCATTATCCCTTTTGGAAAGCATACACGGACGGATGACATCGGGCATGGCATACCATCATTTACCTTAGGAAGCACACACGATCGGATAACGTCGGCCTTGGCATACCATCATCGCCTTTCGACAGCACACAAGGAAGGACGACATCGGGCGTTTCATGCCTTTATCTCCATTATGCAGCATACATGGTTGGAGGACATCAGGCGTGACATGTCATCATTTCCCTTGGGAATCACAAATGGTCGGACGATGTTAGGCGTGACATGACCTCATCACTCTTGGACAACATACACAGTCAGACTACATCGGGCGTGGCATTCCATCATCGCCCTTGGAATGAACACAGGGTCGGACGATGTCAGGCGTGGCATGCCATCATTTCCCTTGGACATTATACACAAGGTTGGATGACATCGGGTGTAGCATGCCCTCATCACCCTTGGAAAACATATATGGTCGGACAACGTCAGGCATGCCATGACATCATCGCCCTTCGGCAGCATACACGTCTTGATGACGTCAGGCGTTACATGCGATCAGTGCACTTGGGCAGCACACACGGTCAGACTACGTTGGGCGTTACATGCTATTATAACCCTTGCACAGCACACAATATTAGACGACATCGAGGTTTAGATGACATCATTGCCATTGGGCAACACAAACAGTCGGCCTACATCGGGCGTGGCATGACATATCGCCATTTGACATCACACATGGTTGGACCAATTCAGGTTTGGCATGCCATTATCGCGTTTGGACAACACACACGATCGGACTATGTTGAGTATGGCATGCTATCATCGGCCTTGGACCGCACATGATGTTTGATGACATCGAACGTGGCATGCCCATATATCCTTTAAACAGCACACACAATCGGACGATGTCAGGCGTGGAATGCAATGATCGTCCTTGGATAACACACACGATTGGACAACGTCGAGCATTGCATGCCATACCCGCCCTTGGACTACACACACGAAAGAACTATGTCGGGAGTGGCATGCTATCATTGCTCTTGGGCAGCACACACAGTCAAACTAAGTTACGTGTGGCATGCCCTTATCGCTTTTGGACATAAAACATTGTCATACAACGTCGACGAGGCATGCCATCATCGCCATTGGAATGCACACACGACGGATGACGTCAAGTGTGGCATGCCATTATTGCCCTTGTGCAGCATACACGGTCGAACGACATCGGGCGTTAGATGCCATTATCCCTTTTGGAAAGCATACACGGACGGATGACATCGGGCGTGGCATGCCATCATTTCCCTTGGGAAGCACACACAGTCGGATGACGTCGGCCTTGGCATGCCATCATCGCCTTTCGACAGCACACAAGGAAGGACGACATCGGGCGTTTCATGCCTTTATCTCCATTATGCAGCATACATGGTTGGAGGACATCAGGCGTGACATGTCATCATTGCCCTTGGGAATCACAAATGGTCGGACGATGTTGGGCGTGACATGACCTCATCACTCTTGGACAACATACACAGCAGACTACATCGGGCGTGGCATTCCATCATCGCCCTTGGAATGAACAAAGGGTCGGACGATGTGAGGCGTGGCATGCCATCATTTCCCTTGGACAGTATACACAAGGTCGGATGACATCGGGCGTAGCATGCCCTCATCACCCTTGGAAAACATACATGGTCGGACAACGTCAGGCATGCCATGCCATCATCTCCCTTGGGCAGCATATACGTCTGGATGACGTCGGGCGTTACATGCGATCAGTGCACTTGGGAAGCACACACGGTTCAGACTACTTCGGGCATTACATGCCATTATCACCCTTGCGCAGCACACAATGTCAGACGACATCGAGGTTTAGATGACATCGTTGCCATTGGGCAACACAAACAGTCGTCCTACATCGGGCGTGGCATGACATATCGCCATTTGACATCACACATGGTCGGACAAAGTCAGATTTGGCATGCCATTATCGTGTTTGGACAACACAAACTGACGAATAGCATCATATGTGGCATGACATCATCGCCATTGAATAGCACACACGGCCATACGAGCTAGGTATGCCATGCCAGCATGGTCTTTGCACAACACACATGATCGGACAATTTTGAAAGTGGCATCCTATAATCGCCCTTAGATAGAACACACGATTGGACTATGTCCGGAGAGGCATTTCATAAAAGCCCTTAGGAAGCACACATGGTCGTATGATGTTGGGCGTGGCATGCAATCATCGCGCTTGGTTAGCATATACAATTAGACAATATCTGGCATGGCATGTTATCATCGCCCTTAGACAACACACACGATCAGAACACGTAGGGCGTGGCATGCCCGCATGGCCCTTGGGCACCACACAAGATCGAAAAACGTCGGGAGTGGTATTCCATCATCAACATAAGGCTGTACACACTGTCGAACAATGTCGGGCGTGACATGCCATCATCTCCCTTGGGCAGCATACACGCTCGGACGACGTCGGGCATGGCATGCCATCATCTCCCTTGGACAGCATACACAGTCGAATGACATCGGGCGTGGCATGTCATCATTGCCTTTGGAATGAACACACCGTCATACTATGTCGAGCGTGGCATGCAATCGTCATCCTTGGAATTCACAGACGGTCATACTACATTAATCGTGGAATGTGATAATCCCTTTGGACAAAACACACGGACAAACGACGTCGAGTGTGTCACACTATCATCGCCCTTGGATTGCTATATGGTTGGACAAGCCGATTTTTAGAAAAACGTCTTTTAACCCATTAAATTTTGAATTTCCCCTAATTTTGAAGAAAATTGTAATTCATTATTTCTACGAATCTGACAAAAGAAAATAAAATTTTTAGTTCGAAATACCTTGGTAACCCATCTGACAATGTCAATTTTAATGTTTGATAATCAATTTCATAATAAAATGCTTTTATCTCGTTTAATTTTACATTTCCCCTAATTTTTCACACACGATAGGACAAAGTTGAGCTTGCCATACCATCATAGCCCTTGGACAGCACACACGGTTGGAAGACATCGGGCGTTACATGACATCATCACACATGGACAACATAGACGGTTGGACGACGTAGGGCGTGGCATATGATCATTGCACTTGGATAGAACATAACATCGGACTACGTCGGGTGAGGTCTGTCACACATTGCCTTTGGGAAGCACACAGTTGGATGACGTCGAGCGTTGCATGCCATCATTGCCCTAAGACAACATACACGATTGGACTACGTCGGGCGTGGCATGCCATCATCGCCCTTAAACTGCACGTTTGGTTGGAAGACCTCGGGCATGGCATGCCCGCATGTCCCTTAGGCAACACACAAAATCGGACGAAGTCGGGCGTGGCATGCCATCATCGCCCAATGACATCAAACACGGTCCGAAAAAGTCGGGCATTGCATGACATACACGCCCTTGAACAACACATATGGATGAACGATGTCGAGCGTGGCATGTTATCATCTCTCTTGAACAACAGACATGGTAAAACTATGTCGGGCGTGGCATGTTATTATGGCTCTTGGATAACACAAATGGTCAAACTATGTCGGGTGTGGCATGCTTGTATGGCCTTTGGACAAAACACACGGTTAGACGTGATCGATGTGGTATGCCATCATAGCCATTGGACTGCACACATGGACGGATGATGTTGGGCGTGGCATGCCATCATTGTCATTGTGCAGCACATATGGTCAGACGAGGTAGGACGTTAGATGCAATAATTTCCCTTGGGCAAAACACGCGGATGGACGATGTCGTACATGGCATGCAATCATTGACCTTGGACAATATACACTGTCAGACAATGTAAGGCTTGCCATGCCATCATCACCCTTGGACAGGATGCACAGTCGGATGACGTCGAAGAAGGCATGCCTTCTTGGCCCTTGGGAAACACACTAGTCGGACGATGTCGGGCATGACATGCCATCATCGCCTTTGCACAACACACACGGTCGAACAACATTGATGTTGCATGGCATCATCGTCTTTGGACTGCACACAAGGACGGATGACGTCGGGCGTTAGATGTCGTTATTGCCCTTGGGAAGCACACACAGTTAGACTACATCGGGCGTGGCTTGCCATCTCTCCCTTGGGAAGTACACACGATCGGACGACATAGGGCATGGCATGTTATCATCACCCTTGGATAGAACATACGAACGGACCATGTAGGGTGTGGAATTCCCGCATGGCCCTTGGTAAGCACACATGGTCGGATGACGTCGGGCGTGGCATGGCATTTGCTTTTGTGCAACACACACAGTTGGACGATGTCACGCGTAACATGCCATCAACCCCCTTTGGTAGCACACACGATCAGATCACGTCTAACATAGCATGCCATCATCGCCCTTGGATAACAAACATAGTCGGACGACGTCGGGAGCTGCATGCCATCTTTCATCATTGGACAGCAAACATGGTGGGAACACATCAGGCGTGGTTTGCCATCACCGCCATTGGAAAGCACACACGGTCGAATGACATTGAGTGTGGCATGACATCATCACTCTTGGAAAACATACACATTCGAACGACGTCGGGCATTGCATATTTTCGTCGCCCTTGGATAGAATTTACTGTCGGACTACTTCGTTGTGACGTGCCCGTATGGCCTTTGGACAGCACGCGGTCAGATGACGTCAGGCGTGGCATTCCATCATTTCCCTTGGAACGCACAGACAATCAGACTACATCGGGCGTGGCATGCCATCATCGCCCTTGGACCGCACATGCGGCTAGACGACATCAGGCGTGGCATGCCCGCATATCCTTTAGGCATCACACACGATCGTACGACGTCGGGCGTGGCATGCTATCATTAACCTAGAAAAGCCCACACGATCAGACGACGTTGGGTATTGCATGCCATACACACCCTTGGACTTCACACACAGATGAACGACGTCGGGCATGGCATGTTATCATCTCTCTTGGGAAGCACACGCATTAGGACTACATCGGGCGTGGCATACACGTATTTCCTTTGGACAGCACACACGGTCAGACGACATTGATGTGGCATGACATAATCTCCATTGGACTACACACACGGATGGATGACATCAAGCGTGGCATGCCATTATCGCCCTTGTGCAGTATACATGTCAGGACGACGTTGGGCGTTAGATGCCATCATTGCCGTAGGGCAGAACACACATACGGACGATATCGGGCTTTACATGCCATCATTGCCCTTAGATAATATACATGTTAGGACAAAGTTGGGCATGGCATGCCATCATCTCCCTTGGACATCATGCAGGATCGGACGACGTCGGGCGTTAAATACCCACATGGCCCTTGGGAAACACACCAGTTGGATAACATCGAGCCTAGCATGCCATCATCGCATTTGGATAGCACTCACGGTCAGACAACATTGGTGTGGCATGTCATCATTGCTTTTGGACTACACACAAAGACAAACGATGTCGGGCGTGGCATGCCATTATTGCCATTCTGCAGCACACACTATCAAATGACTTCTGGCATAAGATGACATCATTGCCCTTGTGAAGCACACACATTTAGTATACATCGGACGTGGCACGCCAGAATCGTCCTTGGACAACATCGGGCATGCCATGCCCACATGGTCCTGGGCAGCACACACGATCGGATGACATCTGGATTGTACAGCACATATGGTCATACGATGTCGGACGTGCCATACCATTTTCGCATTTTAGCAGCACGCACGGTCGAACGACGTCGAGCATTACATACAATCATTGACCTTGGGAAGAACAAACGGTAGAACTACGTAGGTAGTACCATGCCATTATCTCCCTTGGACAGCAGACACGGTCGTACGACGTTTAGCGCGGCATGTCATCATCCCTTTGGACAACACACAAGGACAAACTATGTAGAGCGTGGCATGCCATCATTGCCCTTGGACTACATATACGGTTGGACGACATTGGCCGTAGCATGCCCATATTGCCCTTGGGCATCACACGCAGTCGGACGACGTCGGACATTACATGCCATCATCGGACTTGGGCAGCACACATGGTAGGACGACGTCGATCGTGGCATACCATCTCACTTTTGAAAAACACAGACGGTCGTACGACATCAAGCGTGGTATCCCAATATTGCCCTTGAACAACACACAATTGGACTACATCGGGCGTGGAATTCCATCATCTCCCT
This sequence comes from Solanum habrochaites, assembly GCA_027704765.1. NCBI lineage: Eukaryota > Viridiplantae > Streptophyta > Magnoliopsida > Solanales > Solanaceae > Solanum > Solanum habrochaites. The sequence continues at coordinate 5,550,935 of JAKWJA010002494.1, read as the reverse complement.
TGGGTGGCACACACGATTGGACGACTTTGGGTGTGGAATGTTATCATTAACCTTGGTAAGCACACACGATTGGACTAGTTAGTGAGTGGTATGACCGCATGGCACTTTGATAGCACAGACAGTCACACTACATCGGGCGTGGCATGCCATCATCACCCTTGGGCAAAACATGCGGTTGGACTACGTCGGGCATGGAATTCCATCATCGCCCTTGTGCAGCACACACGGTCGGACGATGTCGAGCGTGGCATGCCATCATCGCCCTTGGACGACATACAGAGGGTCAGACGACATCGATAGTGCCATGCAATCATCACCCTTGGGCAACACACACGGTCGAATGACGTCAGGCGTTACATGACCTCATTGCCCTTGGACAAAACACATGGTCGGACAACGTAGGAGGTGGCATGCCATCATTTCCCTTGGAAAAGACAGACGGTAATATAAGGTCTGGCGTGGCATGTTATAATTGCCCTAAGTAAGCATACACGGACGAACAATGTCAAGCATGGAATGCCATCATGGCCCTTGGACAGCATATATGATTGGACGACATCGGCGTTGCATGCCCACATGGCCCTTGGGCAACACTGAAAGTCAGACCACATCGGGCGTTAGATGCCATTATTTCTCTTGGGAAGCACACATAGTTGGACTACATCGGGTGTGGCATACACTCTCACCCTTGGACAGCACACACAGTCAAACGATGTCGGGTGTGACATTCTTTCATCACCATTGGGCAGCACACACGGTCAAATGATGTCGGGCGTGGCATGCCATCATCACCCTTCGACACCATACATGGTCTGACGACGTTGGGCGTTACATGCAATCTTCACCCTTGTACAACATACACGGTCGGATTTCATCGGGCTTGGCATGTCATCATCGCCTTTGGACAACACACAAAGAAGGACAACATAGTGTGTTGCATGTCATTATCGCCCTTGGATTACGCACATGGCCGAACGATGTTGGGCGTGGCATACTATCATCGCCCTTGGGTAGCGTGCATATTCGGATGATGTCGGGCGTTAAATGCAATCATTGTCATTTGATAGAAGACACATCGGAGAACGTATGAAGAGCATGCCATCATCTCCCTTAGATGACATACACAGGGTTGGACGATATCACGCGTGGCATGCCATCATCGCCCTTGGAGACTTCAGGCGTGGAATGTTATCATCACCCTTGGATTGCAAACACGGTAAAACAACATTGGGCGTGGCATGCTCTCATTGCCCTTAGGTAGTACACACCGTCAGATAATCTCGGGCTTTAAATGTCATCATAGCCCTTGGACAACATACACGGTTGGACTACATCGGGTATGTCATGTAATCATCGCCCTTGGACAACAGACATGGTTGGATGACATCATGCGTGGCATGCCCGCATGGCCCTTGGGAAAGATACACGATCACATGATGTCGGGCATGGCATGCCATCACAGCCCTTGGGCACACACGGTCGGATGACAGTTGGCGTGAAATGCCATCATCTCCCTAGGGAAGTACACACGGTCGATCTATGTCAGCGTGTCATGCCACATGGCCCTTGGGCAACAAATACGGTTGGATGATGTCAGGATATGCATGCCATCATCATATTTGGACAACACACAAGGATTGATGACGTCGGGCATGGCATGCCATCATCGCCCTTGGTCTGTATACACGATTGGACCACATTGGGCATTCTATGCCATCATCATCCTTGGGCAGCACACACGGTCAGACGACATCGGGCGTTACATGCCAGCCTTGCTCTTGGGCAGCATACATGGTCGAACTACGTAAAGCGTGGCATGCCATCATCATCCTTTGACACACAAACGATCGTACGATGTCGAGCATAGGATGTCATCATCCCTTTGGACAATATACACGGACGAATGACATCGAGCGTGACATGCCATCATCGCCCTTGGACTGCACATACGGTTAGAGGACATCAGGCGTGGCATGACCACACGTCTCGTGGGTAGCACACACAATCAGATGACTTTAGGTGTTACATGTCATCATCACACATGGGCACCACACGCGGTCGGATGACGTCGGGCATGGCATGCCTTCTCGCCCTAGTATAGCACACACGGTCGGATGATAACACACACGATCGGACTACATCGGGCGTGCCATGCCTTTATCACCGTTAGGCAGCACACACAGTCGGTCGACGTTGGGCGTTACATGTCGTTATCACACTTTGGAAGTACACACAATCAGATGACGTCGGGCATGGCTTGACATCTCACTTTTGGACAACACACACGCTTGGACAATGTCAAGCGTAGCATGCCATCATTGTTAATGGATAGCACACACTATCGGACTATGTCGGGCATGTCATGCCATCATCGCCCTTGGGCAGCACACACAGTCGAACGACATCGGGCGTGTCATGCTATAATCGCCCTTTGAAAGCATACACGATCGGATGACGTTGGTCGTGGCATGTTATCATAACCCTTGGACAACACACACGATCAAACCACGTAGGTTGTGGAAATGCCCGCATGGATCTTTGGTAGCACTCACGGTCGGAGTATATTGGTCCTGGCATGCCATCATCGCACTTGGGCAGCACATACGGTCGGATGACTTCGGGCGTTAGATGGTATCATTTCCTATGAGAAGCAAACACATTGGGACTACGATGCCAGCATTGCTCTTGGGTAGTATATATAGTTGAACTACGTCAAGTGTGGCATGCCATCATCCCCCTTGGACACATAAATGATCTTACGATGTCGGGTGTGGCATAGCATCATCCCTTTGGACAATATACACGGATGAATGACATCGAGCGTGACATGCCATCATCATCGTTGGAATGAACATACGATTGGATGACATCGGGCGTGGCATGTCCACACAGCCCATGGGCAGCACACACCGTCAATAACATTAGGCGTTACATATTATCATCGCACTTGGGCACCACACGCGATCGGATGACGTCGGGTAAGGCATGCCATATCGCCCTTGGATAGCACAAAAGGTTGGAAGACAACACATACGATCGGAATACGTCGAGCGTGGCATGCCATCATCGCCCTAGGCCATCACACAAAGTCGGTCGACGTTGGGCTTTACATGCCGTTATCACACTTTGGAAGTACACACGATCGAATGACGTCGGGCGTGGAATGATATCTCGCTTTAGGACAATACACACGCTTGGACAACGCCGAGCACGGCATGCCATCATCATCAATGGATAGCACACACGATCGCACTACGTCGGGCGTGTTATGCAATAATTTCCCTTGGATAACACACACAATCAAAAACTATATCGGAGGTGGCATGCATCCATCGCCCTTGAAAAAGCCAGGATCGAGGACATTGGCGTGCTGTTAATCATCAACCTGGACAGCAAACAACCACCAAATTCGATCAGACCACCTTATGTTGTTGGCAATGCCCCCGCATGAACCTTGGTCAGAACTCACGTCGGACTACATGGCGTGTCATCGGCCAATCATCACCCTTGGAAACCACACACGCGGATCGGAACGACGCGGGCTTATATGATATCATTTCCTATTCGGGAATATACGTCTTCGGACTATCGATGGGCTTGATCTACCATCTCAGCGATAATGGCGTGCATTGTACTAGTCTAAGTTATACCTTTACAATTTTCCCATTGGCGTTGTACGGGTCTTTCCTTTAAAACAAATCGGCACAAAGCATGGATTTCTTCTGGTTTTACCTTTATAATTATTTTATATAATAAAATAATATAATTTTTTTAGAAAAATTAAACCAAAATCAACGATGAACCCATAGATCTCAAGAAATAGTGCGAATCAAAAAAATTACGGCAAACGGATATTTGAGAACCTCATTTCAATCTTTAGAAGTTTTCATCCACACCAAGCAAAGATTGAAACTCAAAAAAAGTAGTTGTAAATTTGTGAAATTTAAAACGCCTATAGCTTTTGACTTGGATATATGATTCAGGCGATTATTTCCTAAATTTGGTTATTTTTTGAGATCTACACGAACAAAATGCCCAAAGGTGATTTGAGAGAGCCTATTTTATGAAAAAATTAACCCATTCCATTTAAAATTTTCCCAAATTTTGAAGAAAATTATAATTCTTTATTGCTATAAATCAAGAAAAGAAAATAGATTTTTGAGTTCTCCTTTGGACAGCACACACGATCTTACTATATTGGGCGTGGCATGCTATCATTGCCCTTGCTCAGCACACACGGTAAGATGACGTCGGTTGTGGCAATGCCATTATCGCCCTTTGAATGCACATACGGTCAAACGACATAAAGGGTAGCATTCCATCATCTCCCTTGGAAAGCATAAAAAATCGGACGACGTCAGGCATGGTATGTTATTATCACCCTTGGACAGTGTGTGCTGCACAATGGGGATGATGGCATTCCAAGCCGACGTCATCTGACCATGTATGCTTCCCAAGTGCGATGATGGCATTTAATGCCCAATGTCGTCCGACTGTGTTTGCTGCCCAAGGGCCATGAAGGCATGCCACGCCTGATGCTGTCCAATCATATATGCATTCCAAGCACCATGGAAGCATCACACGCTCAACGTCGTTCGTCGGTGTGGGCTGATCAACGACAATGATGGAAGGTCACGCCCGAAGTACTCCGACCATGTGTGCTGCCATAGGGCAATGGTCACATGTAACAGCCGACATCATCCAACCATTTGTACTTCCCAATGGCGATGATGGCATGGCATGCCTAACGTGAAATCTACAGCCCAAAGGTGATTTGAGAGAGAATATTTTTTGAAATTTTTTTTAACCCATTCCATTTTGAATTTTCCCAAATTTTGAAGAAAATTATAATTCTTTATTGCTACGAATCATATGAACGAAAATAGATTTTTGAGTTCGCCTTTGGACAGCACGCGCAATCTTACTATGTCGGGCATGGCATGCCATCATCGCCCTTGGGCACTATAGATGGTAAGATGATGTCGGCTGTGGAAATGCCTGTATCGCCCTTTTAATTCACACACGGTCAAACGACATTTGGGGTATCATTCCATCATCGCCCTTGGAAAGCATAAACAATCGGATGACGTCGGGCGATGGTTTTTTCATCGGCCCTAGGAGAGCACACATGAGCCCGGAGCGGAACGCTCGAGCATGGGCAATTCCCCCATGGACTTTGGGAAGCACATACGGACGATGATGTCTAGCGTGGCATTCCATCGTCGCCCTTTGATAGCATACATGGTCGAACGACGTTGGGTGTGGAAGTGCTATATCACCCTTGAGAAGCACACATTATTGAATGATTTCAGCTATAAATGTCATCATTGCCCTTAGGATAGCACACACGATCGACGACGTTGACTTGGCATGCCATCATCGCCTTCGTACAACACCCAAGGAAAACGGACGGCGACGTTGGGGCGAGCTGCCATCATCCTCCCCTTGTGCAGCAATACAACACTGTTCGGTATGACTCGGGCGTAGCATGCCCGTCTGGGGCATTGGACACACGATGGTTATACGATGTTGGGAGTTGCAATGCAATAATTTTCTTTGACAGCACACACGAAACGACATTGGGCTTGGTATGCCATCATCGCCCTTGGTTCAGGTCACACAAGTCCATATCGACGTTGGGCAGGGTAATGCTAATCATTTGGACTAACTTCATGCGGGCATGCCTTCATGATTGGATAGAACATAACGTCTGACGATGTCGACTTGGCATGCCACATCCTCCTTTTGGACTACACACAATACCAGCACGGTCGGACTAACGTCGGGCGTGGAATGTAATCACCCAAACCAACCCTTAGATCAGCACCACGGTCCGATTACGTCAAGAGCGTGACATGCACACATGACCTTGGGCGACAACCACACGTCGCCGACGTAGATGCCTGGCAATGCTTCATTTCCCTTTTAGAAGCACACAAACCTACGCTCTGATGGTGTCGGTTTTAAATGCTCATTGACTTTGGCAACATACAATTCAAGACACGTTGGCTGCTCCTATTATCCGCTCCTCCCTATAAGTCAAACACACACGGCCGAGGACATCACGTGTGGCCATGCATGCATGTGCCCTTAGCAACACAATACGTAACAACGATTTTTGGCGTGTGCATTCCATCACCCCTTTGGTAGCACCACGCATGGACGATGCTCCCGTTCATGCACGCCATCTCGCCCCTTGACGCATCCACGACTAGGACAAAGTTCGGGCTGGCATCCATCATCCTCCCTTGGATAGCATACATGGTCGGATGACATCGGGCGTGGCATGCCATTATCTCCCTTGTGCAGCACACACGATCAGACGTCGTTGGACTTGACATGCTATCATTGACCTTGGGCAGCACATATGGTCGACCGACGTCAAGCGTGGCATGCCATCATCGAACTTGGAAAGCATACATGGTCGGAGGATGTCGGGCGTGGCATGCCATCATCTCCCTTGGACAGCATACATGGACGTACTATGTCGAGCGTGGCATGCTATCATTGCCCTTGGATTGAACACACCATCGTACGATGTCGGGCGTAGAATGCCATCATCACATTTGGATAACATACAGAGGGTCGGACCACGTCGGGCATGGCATGCCATCATCTCCCTTGGACAACATACACGTCTAGAAGACTTCGGGCGTGCCATGACATAATAGACCTTGGGTAGCAGACACTGTCGGACGACATTGGTAGTGTCATGCCATCACTGACCTTGGGCAGTACAAAGTCGGACTATGTCGGGCATGGCATGCTATTATTTCCCTTGGACAACACAGACGGTCGTACGACATCAGGCGTGGTATATTATCATCCTCTTGGTCAGCACGCACAGACGAACGACGTGGAGAGTAGCATGTCGCCATAGCCCTTCGGCAGCATACACGATCAAATGATGTTGGGTGTATCGTGCCCACATGTCACTCAGACAACAGACACGGTCAGTTGAGATCGGGCATTGCATGTTACATGGAACTTGGCAAGCACACACGGTCGGATGACATCAAGCGTGGCAGGCCATCATCGCCTTTGGATAGCATACACGGTCGGACAACGTCGGGCGTGCTATGCCATCATCGCCGTTGGGAATCACACACGGTTGACAACATCGAGCGTGACACAACATCATTGCCCTTGGGCAGCACATGTGGTTGGAGGATGTCGGTCATGGCACGCCATCATTGGCCTTAGACAATACACACGGTAGGGTGATGTCGTGCGTGGCCTTCCATTATCGCCCTTGAACGGCATACACGGTCAGACGACGTCGGGCGTGGCATGCCCGCATGGCCCTTGGGCAACACACCAGTCGGACGACGTCGGGCATGGCATGTTATCATCGCCTTTCAACAACACACACAGTCGGACGACGTTTATGTGGCGTACCATCATTGCCTTTGGACTACAAAGAAGGATGGATGACGTCGGGCGTGGCTTGCCATTATCGCCTTTGTGCAGCATACATTGTCAGACAACATCGGTCATTAGATGCCATCATTGCCATTTTGCAACACAAATGATCGGACAACATCGGGTGTTACATGCCATCTCACCCAGGACAGCACACATGGTCAGACGACGTCGGGTGTGGCATGCCTCCATCGCATTTGGACAACACACACTGACGAACAACATCGGACGTGGCATGCCATTATCTCCCTAGGACAACACACACGATAAGACGACATTAGGCATTGTATGCAAGCATGTTCCTTGGTAAGAACACAGGGTAGGACAACATTGATTGTGGCATGCCAATATTGCCCTTGAACATCACACACCATCGGACTACGACAACTATGGCCTGCCTCACGCCGTTGGGCACACCACTCCGGCAACGTCAACGTGGCAAGCACTATCGGCCCTTAGAAAGTATACATGATAGTACGACATTGAGAGTGGCATGTTATCAGTTCATGTACAACCCACATGTGATCAGACCATGTCGGTCATGCTACCTTCATATACCTTGCGGCATCACACAGAATCCATCATCATCTATCTTCATTTAGGAGCACACACTCGCGTTGACACGTCGAGCGTGTACATTCTATCTTCTCCTTCAACATCACACATGGTGTGGAGATTTCAGGCGTGGCATGCCATCATGCCCTTCAACAACATACCCACTCAAACTAACGTCACTGGGTAGCATGCTATCATTGGCGCTTGCTTGTACCCATCAGATGACATCGGGCGTGGCAGACCATCATAACCCTTGATCGAATACGACAGGTCGTACGACTCTAGCCTGGCATTTTATCATCGCCCTTTGAAAGCACAAACGATCGGTCGACGTCTGGCATGGCATGCCCGCATTCCCGCCTTAGGACAGCACACACGATCGGATTACATCAAGCGTGACATGAACACATGACCTCTGGGCGACACACACGGTCGCACGACGTAGAGCATGGAAATGCTATCATTTCCCTTTTAGAAGAACACACGCTCTGATGGTGTCGTGTTTTAAATGCCATCATTGACTTTGGACAGCATACACAGTCAGACTACGTTGGCTGTGGCCTATTATCATCGCCCTATGTCAACACACACGGTCGGATGACATCACGTGTGGCATGCCTGCATGGCCCTTAGCAACATATACGGTAACACGATGTTTGTCGGCCATGGCACGCCATCATGTCCCTTGGACAGCATACACGATCGGACGACGTTGGGCGTGGCATGTTATCATCAACCTTGGACATCACACAAGATCAGACCACGTAGGTTGTGGCAATGCCCGCATGGACCTTGGGTAGCACTCACGGTCGGACTACATTGGGCGTGGCATGCCATCATCTCCCTTGAAAAGCACACACGGTCGGACGACTGTCCTCGTTAATGCTATCATTTCCTATGGTGAGAGCACACAACGTTTGGCTTATGGACGATGGCTGTGAACTACCACAATCGATAATGTTCGTTGCATTAGTACTAATCTAATATACCTTTTTGATCTTCCCATTGCATTTTACTGGTCTTTCATTTTAAACCAAATACGGCACAAAACATGTAACTTTTCTTGTTTTACATTATATTATTCTATATAAATAAAAATAATATAATATTTTTTCAAAAAATTAAACCAAATCAAGGAGTTGACCGCATAGATCTCGAGAAAATATGTAGAATCAAAAACAAATTGCGTCAAACGGATATTTGAGCACATAATTTCAATCATTTTAAGTTTCACCAAATCAAAGATTGAAACTCAAAAAATATAGTTGCAAAATTGTGAAATTTCAAACGGCCATAGATTTTGACTTGGATGTATGATTCAGGCGATTTTTTTCAAAATTTGGTTATTTTTTGAAATCTACGCGAACAAACAGCCCAAAGGTGATTTGAGAGAGAATATTTTTTGAAAATTTTTTTAAACCATTTTATTTTGAATTTTCCCAAATTTTGAAGAAAATTATAATTCCTTATTGCTACGAATCATATAAACGAAAATAGATTTTTGAGTTCGCCTTTGGACAGCACGCACAATCTTACTATGTCGGGCATGGCATGCCATCATGGCCCTTGGGCAGCACAGATGGTTAGATGATGTCGGCCGTGGCAATGCCAGTATCGCCCTTTTAATTCACACATGGTCAAACGACATTTGGGGTAGCATTCCATCATCGCCCTTGGAAAGCATAAACAATCGGACGACGTCGGGCATGGTATGTTATCATCGCCCTTGGAGATCACACATGACCGGGTGACGTCGAGCATGCCATGCCCCATGGACCTTGGGAAGCACATACGGACGATGATGTCTAGCGTGGCATGCCATCGTCGCCCTTTGATAGCATACCCGGTCGAACGACGTTGGGTGTGGAAGTGCTATATCGCCTTTGAGAAGCACACATTATTGAATGATTTCAGCTATAAATGTCATCATTGCCATTTAGGGAGTAGCCACACAGATCGACATGTTGACCTGAATGGCCATCATCAGCCTTGTCAGCCGCAGCACACACGGACGCGGAGGACGACTTGGGCGAGGCAATGCATCATCTCCATCGTCCTTGTGAGTCCATGCATACACTCGGATGAACGATCGGGCGTAGCATGCCCGCATGGCCATTGGGCAACACGAATGGTTATACGATGTTGGGAGTGGCATGCAATATTTCCGTCCCTTTGGTACACCCACAACTCGACGAACTGCTTGGGCTTGACATGCCATCCTCGCCCTTGTGCAGCACACACAGTCTGAAACACGTGGGCATGTTATAGCGTATACGTTGGCCTCCTCCAGGGCGTTGCATCGCCTTCATGGCGTATTGGATAAACATCGTGACATGTCAACGTGGCATGCCATCCTCCTCTTTTTGACTATCACCAGTATTATTGCCACAACGGTTCGACTACTGCGGGCGTGGGAATGTTATCACCGCCTTAGATCGCACACAAACGTCGAAGGATTACGTCAAGCGTGACATACACATGACCTTTGGGCGACACACGCACGGTCGCACCGACGTCTGAGCAGCAATGCTATCATTTTCCCTTTAGAGCACACACCTCTGAATGGTGTCGAGGTTTTTTAAAATGCCATTCCCCCATTGCTGACAGCATACACGTCAGACTACATTGGCTGTGGCCTATTAGCATCCCCCGCCCTATGTCAACACCACAAGGCGGTCGGATGACATCACGTTGCATGCCTGCATGGCCCTTACAACACATACGGTAACACGATTTTTGTCCGTGGCATTCCATCAAAGCCCTTGGTAAACACACGCATGGACGATGTCGGTCCTGGCACGCCATCATCGCCCGGCAGCCTACACGATAGGACAAAGTCAGGCAATGGCATCCATCATCTCCCTTGGATAGCATCACGGTCGTATGACACTCGTGGCATGGCCAATATCGCTCCCTTTGCAAGCACACATCATCAGACCGTCGTCGGGACTTGACATGCTATATTGACTTTGGCAGCACTATGGTCGACCTGGACGCAAGCGTGGGCATGCAATCATTCGAACTTGGAAAGCCTATCCTGTGGTCGGAGTGTTGGGACTGTTATGCGGTCGTGGCATGCCATCATCTCCCTTGGACAGCATACATGGCCGTAAACTAGTGTTCGGGCTGGGCAAGGCTATCTTGGTCCCTTGTATTGACCGACACCATGTCATCGACGATGTCAGCGTGGCAGGTCAGCATCGCCATTTTTGGATAACCTATGGGGTCGGTACCACCGGCGGGCAGTGGCAATGACCATCATCTCCTTGGACAACATACACGTCCCGAAGACTTCGGCTTGCCATGACATAATAGCCTGGGTAGTCAACCACTGTCGGACACATCCGGGCAGTGTCATGCCATCATTGACCTTGGGGCATACCCGGTCGGGACTTCTCGGGCGTGGCATGCTATTATTTCCCTTGGACAACACAGACGGTCGTACGACATCGGGCGTGGTATATTATCATCCTCTTGGTCAGCACACACAGACGAATGACGTGGAGAGTATCATGTCGCCATAGCCCTTTGGCAGCATACACGATCAAATGATGTTGGGTGTATCGTGCCCACATGTCTCTCAGACAACACACACGGTCAGTTGAGATCGTGCATTGCATGTTACATGGAACTTGGCAAGCACACATGGTCGGATGACATTCAGCTGGCAAGCCATCACACTTTGGATAGCATACACGTCGTGGGAACAACGTCGGGCGTCGCTTGCATCATCGCCGTTGTAAATCACACACGTTGGAGACATCGAGCGTGATACAACATCATCGCCCCTTTGGTCAGCACATGTGGTGGAGGATGTCGGTCATGGCATGCCCATCCTTGGCCTTTAGACATATCCAACGGTCGGACACTTCCTGCATGGCATGTTATCATCGCCTTTGAACACATACACCTCTGACGACGTTTTATGTGCATTGTCCTCAACGCTTTGGACTACAAAGAAGGATGGACGACGTCAGACCCAGCATACACTGTCAGACAACATCGGTCATTAGATGCCATCATTGCCCTTTGGCAACACAAACGATCGGACAACATCGGGTGTTGCATGACATCTCACCCAGGAAGGCACACATGGTCAGACGACGTCGGGTGTGGCATGCCTCCATCGCATTTGGACAACACACACAAACGAACAACATCGGACGTGGCATGCCATAATCTCTCTAGGACAACACACAGGATAAGACGACATTAGGCATTGAATGCAAGCATGCTCCTTGGGAAGAACACAGCGTAGGACAACATTGAGTGTGGCATGCCAATATTTCCCTTGAACATCACACACCATCGGACTACGACAACTATGGCATGCCATCATCGCCCTTGGGCAGCACACACGGTCAGGCAATGTCAACCGTGGCAAGCAATCATCGCCCTTAGAAAGTATACATGATAGTACGACATTGAGAGTGGCATGTTATCATTTCCATTGTACAACACACACGATCAGACCATGTCGGGCATGGCATACCTGCATAGACCTTGGGCATGACACACGGTCATCGTGTTCATTAGGAAGCACACGCGGTTGGACAACATCGAGCGTGACATTCTATCTTCTCCCTTCAACATCACACATGGTGGGACGATGTCAGGCGTGGCATGCCATCATCGCCCTTCAACAACATACACACTCAAACAACGTCACGGGTAGCATGCTATCATTGCTCTTGGCTTGCACACACAGTCGGATGACGTCGGGCGTGGCAGACCATCATAACCCTTGGATAGAATACACAGGGTCGGACGACGTCTAGCCTGGAATTTTATCATCGCCCTTTGAAAGCACAAACGATTGGTCGACGTCTGGAATGGCATGCCCGCATTCCCGCATGGCCCTTGGTAGCGCACGCTATCAGATAACGTTTGGCATGGGCAAAAAAGAAAATTTTTCATTATCTCTATAGTGAATAACGCTGTTACCGTACTATGTCAGCATGGCATTTCATTATCAACCATTGTGGCGAGTAAGCGATCGAATGATTGTCCAGTGCGTGACATGCCATCTTAGCCCTTAGACAGCACACAAGGTGGCACAACATAGGTTTTTTCATTCTATCATTGCCCTTGGACAACAAAAATTGTAGGAAGACATCCAGCATGGTATGCCATCATGTCCCTTGCATAGTGCACACAGTCAGAAGACGTCGGATGTGGCAAGACATCATCTCCCTTGGGTAGCATACACAAGGTGGGGCGTGGCTTGCCATCGTGGCCCTTGGACAACTATTACGGTCGGATGATGTTGGGCATGGCATGTTATCATCTCCCATAGACTGCACACACGATCGACCACGTAGGGAGTGGTATGCTCACATGGCCCTTGAGCAGCACACACGGTCGGACGACGTCGGGCGTGGCATGCCTTAATCATCCTTGGATAGCATACACGGTCGGGCGTGGCATGTTATCATTGCCCTTAGACTGCACACACGGTGTGACGACGTTTGGATTTGCAATATTTTCATCACCCTTGGGCAACACACATGGTCGGACAATGTAGGGCATTAAATTCCGTTATTACCCTTGAACAACATACACGATCGAACGACATCGAGCGTGGCATGCCATCATCACCTTTGGAAAGCACACTCGATGGGACTATGTTGGGAGTGGCATGTTAACATCACGTCTGTCAGCACAAACGGCCGAATGACGTCAAGCATGGCATGCCCACGTGGCCATTGGGAAGCACACATGGTTGGTTGACGTTGGTCGTGGCATGTCATCATAGACCTTCTTTAACACACATTTTTGGATGAGGTTGGGCGATATATTCCATCATTGCCCTTGTGAATCACACACTACACGACGATATTGGGCATGACATCCCATCATCTCCCTTGGAAAGTATACATGGTCGAACAACGTTGGGCATGACATGCCATCATCGCCCTTGGATAGCATACACGATCGAACGATGCCGTGCGTGGAATTCCCTCATGGCCCTTGGGAAACACACCAGTCCAAGTACGTCAGGTATGGCATTCGACCATCGCCTTTGTAAAGCACACACAGTTGGACGATATCGATATGGAATGCCTTCGTAGCCTTTGCACTTCACATAAGGATGGACGATTTTGGGTGTGGCATGCCATCGTCACCCTTGTGCAGCACACACTATCAGATGACATCGGCATTAGATGTTATCATTGCCCTTGGACAGCACACATGGTCGAACAAAAAATCGAACGATGTCGACTGTGGCATGCCCGTATGGACCTTTGGCATTACACACGGTCGAATAGCGTCAGGTGTAGTATGTCATTATCTCGGTAGGGCAACACACGCGGTCGGAGGATGTTGGGCGTGGCATGTCATCATCGCCATTAGGCAGTACACGCCGTCGGACGATGTCAGGCATGACATGCCATATTTACCATTGGACAACACACAAGGTGGGACAACATCGGGCGTGTCATGCTATCATTGCCCTTGGACAGCAAACACAGTAAGACGACGTCCAACATGGTATGCCATCATGTACCTTTCACAGCACACATAGTCAGAAGACATCTAGTTTGGCAAGACATCATTGCCCTTGGTCTCCATACACAAGGTCGGACGATGTCGGGCGTTGCATGCCATTGTCGCCCTACGATAGCATACACGGTCGGATGATGTCGGGCATGGCATGCTATCATCTCCCTTGGACTGCACACATGATTGGACCTCGTAGGGCGTGGTATGCCCGTATGGATCTTAAAGGCACACAAGATCGGACAACATTGGGCGTGGCACGCCATCATCACCTTTGGAAAGCATACAAGATCAGACAAAATCAGTCGTGACGTGCCATCATCACTATTTGAGAGAATACACGGTCGGATAACGTTGGGCGTCTCATGCAATTTTATCCCTTATGAAGCACACACGGTCAGACGACGTCGGGAGTGACATGACATCATCGCCCTGGGCAACACATACGGTCGGACGACGTCGGGCGTGGCCTACCATCATCGCCCTTGGACAACATACACGATCAGACGACGTTGAATGTGTCATGCTATCATTGCCCTTGGACAACATACACGGACATACTACGTCGGGGGTAGCATGCAATCATTACTCCTAGAATGAACACACGATCGGACAATGTTAGGCGTGTCATGCCATCATTGCAATTGGAAAACCTACATAGGGTCAAACGACGTAGGGCGTGGCATGACATTATCGCCCTTGGACAGCATACATGGTCAGATGACGTCTGGCGTGCCATTCCATCATCGCCCTTGGGCAGCACACACGGTTGGACGATTTCGAGCGTGGAATTCCATCACTGGCCATGGGAACCACACATGTTCAGACTATGTCGAGCGTGGTATACCATCATTGCTCATGGACAACACACACACAAGAACGAAGTGGAGAGTTGCATGCCAACATGACCCTTGGGTGGCACACACGGTCGAACAAACTCGGGCGTGGCATGCCCACATGGCCCTTGAACAACAAATACAGTAAAACAACATTAAGTGTGGCATGCCAACATCAACCTTGGGCAGCACACAGCGTCGTACTGCGTCGATCGTGGCATCCCATCATTAAACTTAGAAAGCACACACGGTCAGACGACGTCGGGCATTGTATGTCATCATCGCCTTTGAACAACACACACAGTCGGACAATGTTTATGTGGCATGCCATCATCTCCTTTGAACTGTACACAAGGATGGACGTCGTTGGACGTGGAATTCCATTATCGCCCTTGTGCAGCACATAGTTTCAAACGACGTCGGGCGTTAGATACAATCATTGGCCTTGGGCAACACACACAGTCGGACTGCATCGAGCGTGGCATGCAATCTCTCCCATGGACAACATGCACGGTCAGATGACGTCGGGCTTGACATGCAATAATCACCCTTGGGAATCAACACGGTCGGATGACGTCGGGAATGGCATGCAATCATAGCCCTTGGATAGCATACATGGTCGGAGGATATCGGGAATGGCATGCCAGAATCGCCGTAGGAAAACATACACGATCGGATAACATCGGGCATGGCATGCCATTATCTCCCTAGTGCAACACACATTGTCAAAAAACTTTGGGCATGGCACGACATCAGCACCCTTGGAAAGCATAAACGATTTGACCATGTCAGTCGTGGCATGCTATCATCGACCATGGAGAGAACACACGTCAGACGTGGCATGACCGCATGGCCCTTGGGCATCACACACGGTCGGATGACGTAACGCATGGCATGCCATCATCACCATTGGGGAGGACACATTGTCGGATGATGTCGAGCGTGACACGCCATCTTCACCCTTGGACAACACACACTATGGGACGACGTCGAGCGTGGCATTCCATTATGGCCCTTGGCTTGCAAACACGGTCGGACGACGTCGAGCGTGGCAGGTCATCATCTCCCTTGGAAACCATACACATGGTCGGACGATGTCAGGCGTGGCATGCAATCATTGCCCTAGGAAAGCATACACAGTCGGATGACGTAGGGCGTGGCATGTTATCTTCATTCTTGGATTGCATACACGGTAAAACGTCGTTTGGAGTGGCAATGCTATCATCACAATTGGGCACCACACACGGATGAACGACATCGGACATTGCATGACATAATCGCCGTTGTGCAACACATACAATCAAACGACGTGAAGCGTGGCAGGCCATCATCTCCCTTGGGCAACAAACATGATCAGACTACGTCGAGTGTGGCATGCCATCATCACCTTTAGACAACACACACTAACGAACGACATCGAACATTTGGCGTGGCATGCAAGCATGGTCCGTGGGAAGCATACACGGTCAGACGATGTCGAGCGTGGCATGACATCATCGCCCTTTGACGGCACACACCATTAGATTATGTCATTGTGGCATGCAATTATCACCGTTGGATATCACACACGGTCGGACAACGCCAGGGATGGCATGCCATCATCACCCTTGGAAAGCGTACACGATCGGACAATGTCGAGCATGACATGTTATCATCATCGTTGGACAACACGCACGATCAGACCATGTTGGGTGAAGCATGACCACATGGTCCTTGGGCAGCACACACGGTCGGATTACATCAGGCGTTGCATGTAGGCATCACCATTTAAAAGCACACGTGGTCGGACAACATCTAGCGTGACATGCCATATTTGCCCTTGAAAAGTACACACGGTGGGATGACATGAGGCGTGGCATGCCATCATCGCTCTTGGACAACATACAAGGTTGGAATACCTCGGGCATGGCATGCCAACATCAACCTTGGGCAGCACACAGTGTCGGACTACGTCGATCGTGGCATCCCATCATTGAACTTAGAAAGCACACACGGTAAGACGACGTCGGGCATGGTATGTCATCATCGCCTTTGAACAACACACACATTCGGACAATGTTTATGTGGCATGCCATCATCTCCTTTGAAATGCACACAAGGATGGACTCGTTGGGCGTGGCATGCTATTATCGCCCTTGTGCAGCACATAGTTTCAAATGACGTCGGGCTTTAGATACAATCATTGCCCTTGGGCAACACACACAGTCGGACTTCATCAAGCGTGGCATGCAATCTCTCCCATGGATAACATGCACGGTCAGATGACGTCGGGCTTGACATGCAATAATCACCCTTGGGCAGCAACACAGTCAGACGACGTCGGGAATAGCATGCAATCATAGCCCTTGGACAACATGCATGGTCGGAGGATGTCGGGAATGGCATGCAAGAATCGCCCCAGGAAAGCATACATGATCGGATGACATCGGGCATGGCATGCCATTATCTCCCTTGTGCAACACACATGGTCGGACAACGTCAGGTGTAACTTGTCATCATATCTTCTGGATAACATACACAAACGGGACGACATCGGGCGTGGCATTCCCTCTTCTCGCGGGGGCAGCACACATGATCGGACGACGTCTGGCGTGGCATGCCATCATCTCCCTTTGACTGAACACACGGTAGAAGGACGTCGGGCGTTGCATGCTATACACGCCCTTGGAGTAAACACACAGACGAATGACGTCAAGTGTGGCATGTTATCATCGCTCTTCACCAGCACACACAGTAGTACTACATAGATGGTGGCATGATCGTATAGGCTTTGGATAGCACACACAGTCGGACAACGTCAACATGACATGCAATCATTTCCATTGGACTGCACACAAGGACGAATGACGTCGGGCGTGGCATGCCATAATCGCCATTGTGCTGCATAAACGATCGAACGACCTTAGGAGTTAGATGCCATCATTGCCCTTGGGCAACACAAACAGACGGATGATGTCGCGCATGGCATGACATGACATCATTGCCCTTGGACAATATACACGGTCAGACGACATCGGACATGGAATGCAATAGTCGCCCATGGACAACATACATGATCGGGCGACGTCGGGCGTGGCATGCATGCATGGCCCTTGAGTAGTAGACACGATCAAATTATATCGGGCGTTGCATGCCATCATTGCGCTTGGCCAGCACACACGGTCAGACGATGTAAGGTGTGGTAGGTCATCATTGCCCTTGGAAAACATACACGGTCGGACAACGTCGAGACTGGAATGCCATCATTGCCATTTGACAGCACACACGATTAGACTACGTTGTGCGTGAAATGCCATCTTCTCCCTTAGCCTGAACATGTGGTTAGATTACATTGTGCATGGCATGCCCACATGTCTCGTGGGTAGCACACACAATCGGACAACATAGGAAAGTCATGCCTGCATGGTTTTTAGGAAGCACACACGATCGAATGACGTCGGGAGTGGCATGCCATTATCTCTCTTTGGCAGCACATACGGTCGGACGAGATCTAGCAAGGCATTCCATCGTCGCCCTTAGACAACATACACGGTCAGACGATGTCAGGCGTCGCATGCCATCATTACAATTTGGCAGCATACACAGTGTCGAACGACATTAAGTGTGGCGTGACATCAATACCCTTGCACAACACACATGATAAGACTATATCAAGCGTGGAATACCATCATGGCTCTTGGGAATCACACACGGTTGGACGACGTCGGGCGTGGCATGTCGTCATCGCCCTTAGAAAGCATACACAATCAAACGACGTCTGGCATGGCATTTTGTCATCGCCCTTTGACAACACAAACGATTGGATGACGTCAGACGTGGTATGCCCGCATGGCCCTTGGGCAGCACACACAGTTGGATGACATTGGGCGGCATGCCATCATCTCCCTTGGGCAGCACATACGGTCAAACGACTTATGGCGTTGCATTCCATTTATGCCATTGGGCAACACACATGGTTGGACGACTTCAGGTGTGACAAGTCATCATCACCCTTGGAAAGAATACATGCTCGGACAACATCGGGCGTGGCATGCCATCATCGCCCTTGGACAACATACATGGTCATACTACGTTGGGCGTGGCGTGTCATCATCTCCCTTGGAATGAACACAAAGTCAGACGAGCCAAGCGGCGCATGCCATTATCGCAATAAGACAGCATACACAAGGTCAAACAACGTCAGACGTGGCAAAAAATCATCGCCCTTAGAAAACATACTCGGTCGGATGATGTTGGCCATGGAATGTTATCATCTCCCTTGACAGCACACACGATCGGACTAAGTCGGGCGTGGAAATTCTACAATCGCCCTTGGGCAGCACACATGGTCGGACAACGTCGAGCGTTTAATGACATCATTGCCCTTCGATAGCATACAAGATAGGACTATCTCGAACGTGGCATGTCATCATCGCCTTGGAATGTATATAGGATCAGAAAACTTCCGGCATGGCATGTTATCATCGCCTTTGGAAAACACACACAATCGAACCACATAGGGTATGGCATGCCTACATGGACCTTGTGTAGCACACATAACAAAATGACGTCAGGTGTGGCATGCCATTATCACCATTGGGTAGAACACATAATCGAACGACGTCAGGTATTAAATGCCATCATCACCCTTGGGCAGCATACGTGGTCGGACGACATGGGGCGTGGCATGACCATATGTCTCTTGAAAAGCACACACAGTTGGACGACGTCGAGCGTTTCATGCCATCATCGCAATTGGGCAGCACACACGGTAGGACGACATCGGGCGTTGCATGCCACATGGCCGTTGGGAAGCACACACGGTTGGATGATGTTGAGCTTTGCATGCCACATTGCCTTGGACAGCATACACTATCAGACGACGTCGGGTGTGGCATGCCATCATAGACCTTTACCAGCAAACACTGACGGACGATGTCGGGTGTGGAAGGCCATCATCGCCCTTCGACAACACACATCGTCGGACTACGTCGAGCGTTGCATACCATCATCGCCCTTGGTAGTTAAAACGGTCAAACGATGTCAAGCATGGAATTCCATTATCGCCTGTGGAAAATACACACGGTTGGATGACGTTAGGCCTTGCATGTTATCATCGCCCTTGGGCAGCCCACACGGTCGGACTACGTCAAGCTTGGCATGCCCGTATGTCCTTTGGATAGCACACATGGTCGGATGACGTCGACGTAGCATGCCATCATCGCCTTTGAATTACACACACGGACGGACGACATCGAGTGAGGCATGCGATCATCGCCCTTGTGAAGAACACATGATCGGATGACATTGTGCTTTAGATGTCATTACTTCCCTAGGGAAGCACACACGGTACGACTACGCCAGGCGTGGCATCCCATCATCTATCATGGTTGTTGCATTCGTACAAATCTAATATATCTCCTCGATTTTTCCATAGCATTGTACTAGTCTTTTTTTTAACTTAATACGGCATGAAGCATATTACTTTAATAGTTTACATTAATATTATTCAATAAATGAAAATATAATAATAGTTTTTTAAAGAAAACTAAACCAAATTAAGGAGACAGCACACACGGTCGCACGATGTCGGGTATGGCATGTCATCATCGCCTTTGGAAAACACAAACATATGAACGACGTCGGACGGGGCATCCCATAATCTCCCTTGCACTGCACATGCGGTTAGACTACATTGTATGTGGCATTCCCGCATGACCCTTGGGCAGCACACACGATCGGACGAGGTCAGGCGTTGCATGCCATCATCGCCTTTGTACAACACACACGGTCGGACGATGTCGGGAGTTGCATGCCATACACGCCCTTGGACTACACACGTGGACAAACGACCTTGGGCTTGGAATGTTATCATCTCTATTCGGTAGCACACACGGTCGAACAACGTCGCGTGTGGCATGCCTGTATGGCCTTTGGACAGCACACACGATCGAACGACGTTTACATGGAATTTCATTTTCGCCATTGGAATGCACATATGGTCGACCGACATCAGGCGTGGCATGCCATAATCGCACTTGGAAAGCATACACGGTCGGACGACGTCGGGCGTGGCATGCTATCATCTCTCATGGACAACATACCAGGTCATACTATGTCGGGCGTTGCATGTTATCATCGCCCTTGGATTGAACACACCGTCGAACGATGTCAGGCGTGGAATGCCATCAATGCAATTGGATAGCATACAGAGGGTCGGACCACGTCAGGCGTGGGATACCATCTTTACCCTTGGACAGCATACACGGTCAGACAATTTCGGGTGTGCCATGCCATAATATACATTCGGTAGCACACACACGGTCGGACGACATCGGTTGTTGCATGCCATCAAAGACCTTGGGCATAACACGATCGAACTACGTCGGGCATGGCATGCCATCATTTCCCTTGGTCAAAACAGACGGCCGTACGACATCGGGCGTGGCATGTTATCATTTGCTTGGTCAGCACACACAAACGAACGACGTGGAGAGCAGCATGTCGTCATGGCCCTTGTACAGCATACACGATCAAATGAAGTTGAATGTGTCATGCCCACATGTCTCTCACACAACAAACAGAGTTAGATGATGTCCGACATTGCATGCCACATGGACCTTGGCCACTACACACGGTTGAACGACATCAAGCGTGGCAGGCCAATATTGACTTTTGATAGCACACACGATCGGACTACGTCGGGCTTGACATGCCATCATTGACCTTGGGAAGCACATACAGTAGAAAGACGTCGGGCGTGGCATGCCATCATTGCACTTGGAGAGAATACACGATCGGAATACGTCGGGCGTGGCATGCCAACATCTCCCTTGGACAACATACATGGTAATATTATGTCAGTCGTTGCATGCCATCATCACCCTTGGATTGAACACAACTCTGTACGATGTTGGGCGTGGCATGCCATCATCGCAATTTGATAACATAAACAGGGTAGGACGACGTCAGGCGTGGCATGCCATTTTTTCCCTTGGACAACATACACGGTCAGATGACGTTGGGCGTGTCATGAGATAATAGACCTTTTGTAGCACACACGGTCGCACGACATCGGGGTGGAATGCCAGCATTGGCCTTGGGAAGCAGATAGTCGGACTACGCCGCGCATGGCATGACATCATTGCCCTTGGACAGGACAGCTGAGCGTACGACATCAGGCATGGCATTTTACCATCCGCTTGGTCACCACACACAGACGAATGACCTGGAGAGCAGCATGCCGGCATGGCCCTTGTACAACATACACGATGAGATGAAGTTGGGTGTGGCATGCCCACATGTCTCTCAGACAGCACACACAGTCAAATCACGTCGGGCGTTACATGCCACATGGACCATCGCCAACACACACGGTCGGACGACGTCAAGCGTGGCAGGACATCATCGCCCTTTGACAGCATACACAGTCGGACAACGTCGGTCATGATATGTCATCATCGCCCTTGGGAAGCTTACACAGTCGACGATGTCAAGCGTGACATGCCATCATTTCTCAAGGGAATGACATACGATCGAACGACGTCGGCCGTGGCATGCTATCATCGCACTTGGACAGCATACATGGTCGAACGACGTCGGGCGTGGTATACCATCATCTCCCTTGGACAGCATACATGGTCGTACTATGTCAGGCGTGGCATGCAATCTTCGCCGTTGGATTGAACACACTTCGTACAATGTCAGGCGTGGCATGCCATCATCGCAATTGGACATCATACACAAGGTCGGATGACGTCGGGTGGAGCATTCCATCTTCGCCCTTTTACAACATACACGGTCAGACGATGTTAGGCGTGCTATACCGTAATAGACCTTTGGAGCACACACGATAGGACGACTTCGGGCGTGGCATGCCATCATTCACCTAGGGCAGCACACTGTCGGACTACATCGGGCGTGGCATGCCATCATTTCCCTTGGACAGCACAGACGGCCGTACGACATTTGGCGTGGAAATTTATCATCCGTTTGGTTATCACACAAAGACGAACGGCGTGGAGAGAATTATGCCGGTATGGACCTTGGATAGCATACACGATCGGATGAAGTTGGGTGTGTCATACCCACATGTCTCTCAAACAGTACACACAGTCAGATGACGTCGGGCATTGCATGATATATGGACCTTGGACATCATTCACAATCAGAGGACGTTGAGCGTGGCATGATATCATTGTCCTTCGACAAAACACACTGTTGGACGACGTCGAGCATGCCATGACATCATCGCCTTTGGGAAACACATAGGGTTGGACTACGTCAAGTGTGGCATGACATCATCGCCCTTTGAAAGCACACATGGTCCGACGACGTCGGGCGTGGAATGCCATCGTCGCCCGTGGACAGCACACACGGTCGTACGACGTCTGGCCTCAATTTTTATCATCGCCCTTGGGCGGCACATACTGTTAGAATACTTAAGGTGTGGTCATACGATGTCGACGTGGCATGCCATCATCGCCTTTTGACTACACAGACGGTCGGAATACGTCGTCCGTGCCATGTTATCACTTTCTTAGGAAGCACACATGGTCGGATTACGTCAAGCGTGACATGCATGCATGGCCTTTGGGCAACACACACGGTTGCAAGACGTCAAGCATGGCAATGCTATTGTTTCCCTTTGGGCAGCACACACGCTCAGACGGTGTCAGGTGTTAAATGCCATCATTGCCTTTGGACATCATACACAGTCGGACTTTGTTGACTTTGTCCTGTTATCATTGCCCTATGTCAGCACACACGGTCAGATGATATCATGTGTGGCATTACCGCATGGCTATTAGCAACACACACGGTCACACGATGTCGGGCGTGGCATTCCATCAAAGCTCTTGGGCAGCACACACAGGCGGATGATGTCGGTCATGGCACTCCATCATCGCCCTTGGACAGCATACACGATAGGACAAAGTAGGGCATGGTATTCCATCATCTCCCTTGGATAGCATACATGGTCGGATGACATCGGGTGTGGCATGCCATTATTTCCCTTGTGCAGCACACACGATCAGACGTTGTCGTGCTTGAAATTCCATCATCGCACTTGGAAAGCATACACGAACGGACGATGTCAGGTGTGGCATGCCACCATCTCCCTTGGACAACATACCATGTCGTACTATGTCAGGCGTGGCTTGCTTTCATCGCCCTTGGATTGAACACACCGTCGTACGATGTCAGGCGTGGAATTCCATCATCACAATTGGATAGCATACAGAGGGTCGGACCACATCGGGCGTGGGATACCATCTTCACCCTTGGACAACATACACGGTCAGACGACTTCGGGTGTGCCATGCCATAATAGACATTCGGTAGCACACACACGGTCGGACGACATCGGGTGTGGCATGCCATCATAGACCTTGGGCAATACAAGGTCGAACTATGTCGGGCATGAACTGCCATCATTGCCCTTGGTCAACACAGACGGTCGTACGACATCGGGCGTGGCATGTTATCATCTGCTTGGTCAGCACACACAAATGAACGACGTGGAGAGCAGCATGTCGGCATGGCCCTTGGACAGCATACACGATCAAATGAAGTTGAATGTGTCATGCCCACATGTCTCTCAGACAACACACAGAGTCAGATGACGTCAGGCATTGCATGCCACACGGACCTTGGCCGATACACACGGTCGGACGACATCAAGTGTGGCAGGCCATCATTGCCTTTGGATAGCACACATGGTCGGAAAACGTCGGGCATGATATGCCATCATCGGCCTTGGGAAGCACACATTGTTGGCAACGTCGGGCGTGACAAGCCATCATCGCCCTTGGGCAGCACACACGGTCGGACGATGTCGGTCATGGCATGCCATCATTGTCCTTTTATAATACACACGATCAAATGAACTTGAATGTGTCATGCCCACATGTCTCTCAGACAACACACACAGTCAGATGACGTTGGGCATTCCATGCCACATGGGCCTTGGCCAACAGACACGGTCTGACGATGTTAAGCGTGTCATGCCATCATATACCTTGGAATGCACACACGATTAGACTACTTTGGGTGTCGCATTTCATCATCGCCCTTGGACTGAACATGAGGTTAGACTACATTGAGCATGGAATGCCCGCATGATCCTAGTGCAGCACACACAATCTGACGACATCAGGCGAGGCATACCATCATTTCCCTTGGACAACTAACATCATCGAACGATGCGGTCTTGGCATGCCATCATTGCCATTGGGCAGTACACGCGGTTAGGCAACGTTTGGCGTGACATGCAATTCACACATTTGGATAACACACACGGAGGGACCAGGACGAGCCTTCCATGCCATCATTGCCCTTGGATAGAATACATGGTCGTATGACATAAAGCATGGCATGCCATCATCGCCATTGGAAAGCACACACGGTGTCGAACGATGTCGGGTGTGGCATGCTATCACCGTCCTTGGATAGAATACACGGTCAGACGATGTCGGGCGTGGCATGCCATCATCGTCCTTGGATAGAATACACGGTCGCGTAAGGCATGTTATTATCACTCTTGGACTGCACACACGGTCGGACGACGTTAGGTTTGGCAATGCTATCATCGCCTTTGGGCAGCACACATGGTCGGACAATGTCAGGCATTAAATGCCATAATTACCCTTAAACAACATACACGATCGGACGACATTGAACGTGGTATGCTATCATCACCCTTGCAAAGCACACACGATCAGACTATGTTGGGAGTGGCATGTTAACATAGCCCTATGTTATCACAAACAGCCGAATGACGTCAAGCAAGGCATGCCCATGTTGCCCTTTGGAAGTACACATTGTCGGATGACGTCGGGCGTGGCATGCCATCATAGACCTTGTGCAACACACATGTATGGATGATGTCGTGCGATAGACTCCATCATTGCCCTTGTGAAACACACACTAAAAGACAATATTGGGCATGACATCCCATCATCTCCCTTGGATAGCATACATGGTCGAACGACATCGGGCATGATATGCCATCATCGCACTTGGATTGCATACACGATCGAACAATGTCTTTGGGTGGAATGCCCTCATGGCCCTTGGGAAACACACCAGTCCAACGACGTGAAGCAGAGCATTCGACCATCTCGTTTTAAAAGCACACACAGTTTGACGACATCGATATGGCATGCCGTCGTAGCGTTTGCACTGCGCATAAGGACGTACGATTTTGGGCGTGCCATACCATCATCGCCCTTGTGCAGCACACACTGTCAGATGACATCGGGCGTTAGATTTTATCATTGCTCTTGGGAAACTGACACAGTCAGAATACGTCGGGCGTGGCATTCCATCTCGCCCTTCGACAGCACACACGGTCGGACAACTTCGGGTGTGGCATGCCATTATCTCCAATGGACAACAGACACTGACGAATAACATTGGACGTGGCATGCCATCATTGCACTTGGACAACACACATGGTCGGACAAAGCTAGGCGTGGCATGCCAGCATAATCCTTGGACAGAACACACGGTCGGACGATGTCTAGGGTGGTATGCCATCATCACCCTTGGACAGCACACACTATCAAAATATGTCGAGCATGGCATGTCATCAATGCCCTTCGGCAACACACATGGTCGGACGACGTCAGGCGTCGCATGTAAGCATCGCCCTCGAAAAGCATACACAATCGGATGACGTCAAGTGAGGCATGTTATCATCGCCCTTGGACTTCACAACGATCGGACCACATAGTGAGTGGCATGCCCTTATTGCCCTTGGGTAGCATACCTAGACGAATTACGTCAAGCGTGGCATGCCATCATTACTATAGGGACGCACACACGGTCAAACGACGTCGGGCTTGACATGCCATTATCACCCTTGGGAAGCACACACTGTTGAACGACAACAAGCATGACATCCGATCATCTATATTGGAAAGCATATACGGTCAGACGACGTCGGGCGTAGCATGCCATCATTGCCTTTGGAATTACCACACGGTCAGACGATGTCGGGTGTGGAAAACCTTCATCTCCGTTAGACAGCATACACATGGTCAGATGTCGGCGGGCTTGGAATGCCATCATCTCCATTGGTCAACAGACAAGATCGTATGAAATCTAGAGTGGCATGCCATCGTCACCCTTAGAAAGCACACACATTCAAAATATGTCGAGCGTGGCATGTCATCATTGCCCTTAGGCAACACACATGGTCGGACGACGTCGGACAGCGCATTTCATCATTTCCCTTGGAAAGCATACACGATTGGATGAGTCGGGTGTGGCATGTTATCATTGCCCTTTGACTTCACACACAATCGGACCACGTAGTGTATGGCAAGCCCGCATGACCCTTGGATAGCACACATAGACAGATTACGTCAGGCGTGGCATGCCATCATTGGTATAGGGCAGCACACACGGTCGAACGACATCGGGGGTCACATGCCATTATCGCCCTTGGGAAACACACACGGTCAGACGACGTCGTGCATGGCATGCTATCATTGCCACTGGATAGCATACACGGTCGAACGACGTCGACCGTACCATGCCATCATCGCCTTTGGAATGAACACACGATCAGATGATGTCGGGTGTGTCATACCATCATTGCCCTTAGACGTCGGGCATGCCATTATCTCACTTGTGCAGAACATACGATCGAACGACGTCGGGCTTGATACGCCATCATTGACCTTGGGTAGCACATACGGTCAAACGACGTCGGGTGTGGCATGACATCATTGTACTTGGATAGCATACACGATCGTAATACGTAGGGCGTCGAATGCCATCATCTCCTTTGGACAGCATACATGGTCATACTATGTCGGGCGTTGCATGCCATCATCGCCCTTAGATTGAACACAGTTCTGTATGAAGTTGGGCGTGTTATGTCATCATCGCAATTGGACAGCATAAACAGGGTAGGACGACGTCAGGCGTGGCATGCCATCTTTGCCCTTGGACAACATACACGGTCAGACGACGTTGGGCGAGTCATGAGATAATAGACCTTGTGTAGCACACACGATCGCACGACATCGGGGTGGCATGCCAGCATTGGCCTTGGGCAGCAGATGGTCGGACTACGTCGGGAATGGAATGCCATCATTGCCCTTGGACAGGACAGATGAGTGTACGACATCAGGCATGGCATGTTATCGTCAGCTTGGTCACCACACACAAACTAATGACATGGAGAGCAGCGTGCCGGCATGGCCCTTGGACAACATAGACGATGAGATGAAGTTGGGTGTGGCATGCCCATATGTCTCTTAGACAGAACACATAGTCAAATCACGTCAGGCGTTGCATGCCACCTGGACCATGGCCAACACACACTGTCGGACGACATCAAGCGTGGCAGGCCATAATCGCCCTTCGACAGCATACACTGTCGGAAAACGTCAGGCATGATATGCCATCATCGCCCTTGGGAAGCTTACACGGTCAATGACGTCAGGCGTGACATGCCATCATTGCTCTTTGGAAGGACATACGATCGAACGACGTCGAGCGTGGCATGCTATCATCACACTTGGACAGCATACATGGTCGAACGACGTCGGGCATGGTATGCCATCATTTTCCTTGGACAGCATACATGGTCGTACTATGTCAGGCGTGGCATGCTATCTTCGCAGTTGGATTGAACACACATCACACAATGTCGGGCGTGGCATGCCATCATCGCAATTGGACATCATACACAGGGTCGGATGACGTCGGGTGGAGCATGCCATCTTCGACCTTGGGTAGCACATACTGTTGGACTACGTCAAGTATGGCATGACATCATCGCCCTTTGATAGCACACATGGTCCGACGACATCGAGTGTGGAATGCCATTGTCGCCCGTGGATAACACACACGGTCGTAGACGTCGGGCCTCAATTGTTATCATCGCCCTTGGGCAGCACATACGCTTGGACTACTTCAGGCGTGGCCTATTGTCATGGCGTTTGGATAGCACATACGGTAGGATGTTGTCGACGTGGCATGCCATAATCGCCTTTTGCCTACACGGACGTTCGGACTACGTCGTGTATGCCATGTTATCACTTCCTTAGGAAGCACACATGCTCGGATTACGTCAAGCGTGACATGCACGCATGGCCTTTGAGCAACATACATGGTTCCACTACATCAAGCATGGCAATGCTATTGTTTACCTTTGGGCAGCACACACGCTCAGACGGTGTCGGGTGTTCAATTCAAACATTGCCTTTGGACAACATACACAGTCGGACTACGTCGATTGTGTCCTGTTATCATCGCCCTATGTCAGCACACACGGTCGGATGACATCATGTGTGGCATGACCGCATGGCCCTTAGCTACACACACGGTCACACGATGTCGGGCGTGGCATTCAATCAAAGCCCTTGGGCAGCACACATGGGTGGACGATGTCGGTCATGGAACGCCATCATCGCCTTTGGACAGCATACACGATAGGATAAAGTCGGGCTTGGCATTACATCATCGCCCTTGGATAGCATACACGGTAGGATGACATCGGGCATGGCATGCCTTTATATCCCTTGTGCAGCACACACGATCAGACATCATCGTGCTTGACATGCCATCATTGCCTTTGGGCGGCACATATGGTCGACCGACATCAGGCATGGCATGCCATCATCGCACTTGGAAAGCATACATAGTCGGACGACGTCGGGCGTGGCATGCCATTATCTCCCTTGGACAACATACTAGGTCGTACTATGTCGGGCGTGTCATGCTATTATCGCCCTTGCATTGAACACACCGTCGTACGATATCAAGCATGGAATGACATCATCGCAATTGGATAGCATACAGAGGGTCGGACCACGTCGGGCGTGGGATACCATCTTCACCCTTGGACAGCATACCCGGTGAGATGTCTTCGAGTGTGCCATTCCATAATAGACATTCGGTAGCACACACACGGTCGGACCACATCGGGTGTGGCATGCCATCATAGACCTTAGGCAATACACGGTCAGACTACGTCGGGCGTGGCATGCCATCATTGCCCTTGGTCAACAGAGACGGTCGTACGACATCGGGCATGGCATGTTATAATCTGTTTGGTCAGAACACACAAACGAACGACGTGGAGAGCAGCATGTCGGCATGGCCCTTGGACAGCATACACGATCAAATTAAGTTGAATGTGTCATGCCCATATGTCTCTCAGACAACACACAATCATATGACGTTGGGCATTACATGCCACATGGACCTTGGCCAATACACACGGTCGGACGACATCAAGCGTTGCAGGCCATCATTGCCTTTGGATACCATATATGGTCGGACAACGTCAAGCGTGATATGCCATCATCGTCCTTGGGAAGCATACACAGTTGACAACGTCGGGTGTGACATTCCAACATCTCCCTTGGGCAGCACACACAGTCGGACGATGTCGGTCATGGCACGCCATCATTGTCCTTTGACAATACACACGGTTGGGTGACGTCGTGCGTGGCATGACATTACCGCCCTTGAACAGCATACACGGTCGGACGACGTCGAGCCTCACATGTTATTATCGCCCTTGGGCATCAAATACGGTCGTACTACTTAAGGTGTGGCATGCCTTCATGGCGTTTGTATAGCACATACGGTCGGACGATGTCTACGTGGCACATCATCATCTCCTTTTGACTACACACACGGTCGGACTACGTTGGGCATGGAATGTTATCACCGCCTTTGGACAACACACACGGTCAGATTACGTCAAGTGTGACATGCGTGTATGGCCTATCGGCAACACACACGATCGCACGACGTCGAGCATGGCAATGCTATCTTTTCCCTTTGGGCAGCACACATGCTCAGACGGTGTCGGGTATTAAATGCCATCATTGCTTTGGGACAGCATACACATTCGGACTACGTTGGTTGTGGCCTGTTTTAATCACCCTATTTCAGCACACACGGTCGAATGACATCACGTGTTGCATGCCTGCATGGCCCTTAGCAACACAGACGGTCGCACAATGTCGGAAGTGGCATTCCATCAAATCCCTTGGGCAGCACACACAGACAGACGATATCGGTCATGGCGCGCCATCATCGCCCTTGGACATCATACATGATAGGACAAAGTCGGGCATGGCATTCCATCATCGCCCTTGAATAGCACGATCGGATGACATCGGGCGTGGCATGCCATTATCTCCTTTGTGAAGCACACACTATTAGACGTCGTCGGGCTTGACATTCCATCATTGCCCTTGGGTAGCACATATGGTGACCGACGTCGGCGTGCCATGCCATCATCACACTTGGAAAGCATACAGAGTCGGATGATGTCGGGCATGGAATGTCATCATCTCTTTTGGACACATACATAGTCGTACTATGTCGGGCGTGGCATGTCATCATCTCCTTTGGACACATACATAGTCGTACTATGTCGGGCGTGGCATGCTATCATCGCCCTTGTATTGAACACACCGTCGTACGATGTCTGGAGTGAGTTGCAATCATCGCAATTGGATAGCCTACAGAGGGTCGGATCACGTCGGGCGTGGCATGCCATCTTCGCCCTTGGAAAGCATACACGGTCAGACGACGTTGGGCGTGCTATGTCATAGTAGACCTTGGGAGCACACACGATAAGACGATATCGGGCGTGGCATGCCATCATTCACCTTGGCTAGCACATTGACGAACAACATTGGACGTGGCATGCCATCATTGCACTTGGACAACAAACATGGTCGTACAAAGCTAGGCGTGGCATTCCAGCATGATCCTTGGACAGCACACACGGTCAGACGATGTCTAGGGTGGCATGCCATCATCACCCTTGGACAGCACACACTATCAAAATATGTTGAGCATGGTATGTCATCATTGCCCTTCGGCAACACACACGGTCGGACGACATCAAGTGAGGCATGTTATCATCGCCCTTGGATTTCACAACGATTGGACCACGTAGTGAGTGGCATGCCCTAATGGACCTTTGGTAGCACACCCAGACGAATTACGTCAGGCGTGGCATGCCATCATTACTATAGGGACGCACACACGGTCAAACGACGTCGGGCGTGACATGCCATTATCACCCTTAGGAAGCACACACCGTCGAACGACATTAGGTATGGCATGCGATCATCTATGTTGGACAGCATACATGGTCGGACGACGTCGGGCGTAGCATGCCATTATCACCTTTGGAATGAACACACGGTCAGACTATGTCGTGTGTGGCAAACCTTCATCTCCCTTAGACAACTATACATGGTCAGATGTCGGCGGGAGTGGAATGTCATCATCTCCATTGGACAACAGACAAGATCGTATGACATCTAGCGTGGCATGCCATCATCACCCTTAGGAAAAACACACATTTAAAATACGTCGAGCGTGGCATGTCATCATTAACCTTAGGCAACACACATTGTCGGACAATGTCGGGCAGTGCATGTCATCATTTCCCTTCGAAAGCATACACGATTAGATGAGTCGGGTGTGGAATGCTATCATTGCCCTTTGACTTCACATACTATCGGACCACGTAGTGCATGGCATGCCCGCATGACCCTTGGATAGCACACATAGACAGATTACGTCAGGCGTGGCATGCCATCATTTGTATAGGGAAGCACACACAGTCAAACGACATCGGGCGTCACATGGCATTATCGTCCTTGGGAAACACACACGGTCAGACGGCGTCGTGCATGTCATGTCATCATTGCTGTTGGATAGCATACATGATCGGACGACGTCGGCCGTACCATGCCATCATCGCCTTTGGAATTAACACATGGTCAGATGACGTCGGGTGTGTCATACCATCATTGCCCTTAGACATCAGGCATGCCATTATCTCACTTGTGTAGCACACACAATCGGACGACGTCGGGCTTGATATGCCATCATTGACCTTGGGCAGCACATATGATCAAACAACGTCGGGCGTGGCATGACATTATTGCACTTGGAGAGCATACACGATCGTAATACGTCGGGCGTGGCATGCCATCATCTCCCTTGGACAGCATACATGGTCATACTATGTCGGGCGTTGCATGCCATCATCGCCCTTGGATTGAAAACAACTCTGTATGATGTTGAGCATGGCATGCCATCATCGCAATTGGATAGCATAAACAGGGTAGGACGACATCATGAGTGGTAGGCCATCTTTGCCCTTGGAAAACAAACACCGTCAGACGACGTTGGGCAAGTCATGAGATAATAGACCTTGTGTAGCACACACGGTCGCACGATATCGGGGTGGCATGCTAGCATTAGCCTAGGGAAGCAGATGGTCGGACTACGTCGGGCATGGCATGCCATCATTGCCCTTGGACAGGACAGACGAGCGTACGACATTCGGCATGACATGTTATCATCCGCTTGGTCACCACACACAGACGAATGACCTAGAGAACAGCGTGCCGGCATGGCCCTTGGACAACATACACGATGAGATGAAGTTAGGTGTGGCATGCCCACATATCTCTCAGACAGAACACAGAGTCAAATCACGTAGGGCGTTGCATGCCACGTGGACCATGGCCAACTAACATGGTCGGACGACATCAAGTCTGACAGGCCATCATCGCCCTTGGACAGCATACACGGTCGGACAACGTCGGGCATGACATGACATCATCGCCCTTAGGAAGTTCACACGGTTGATGACGTCAGGTGTGACATGCCATCATTGCTCTTTGGAGGAACATACGATCTAACGACGTCGAGCGTGGCATGCTATTATCGCACTTGGACAGCATACATGGTCGAACGATGTCGGGCGTTGTATGCCATCATCTCCCTTGGACAACATACATAGTCGTACTATGTCAGGCGTGGCATGCTATCTTCGCCGTTCGATTGAACACACATCATACAATGTCGTGCGTGGCATGCCATCATCGCAATTGGATATCATACACAGGGTCGGATGACGTCAGGTGGAGCATGTTAGCATCGCCCTCGGAAAGCATACACGATATGATCGGACCACGTAGTGAGTGGCATGCCCTTATGGCCCTTAGGTAGCACACCCAGACGAATTACGTCATGCGTGGAATGCCATCATTATTATAGGGGCGCACACACGGTCAAAAGACGTTGGGCGTGACATGCCATTATAACCCTTGGGAAGCACACACCGTCCAACGACAATAGGTATGGCATGCGATCATCTATGTTGGACAGCATACATGGTCGGACGACGTCTGGCGTAGCATGCCATCATCGCCTTTGGAATGAACACACGGTCAGACGATGTCGGGTGTGGCAAACCTTCATCTCCCTTAGACAACATACACATGGTCAGATGTCGGCGGGCGTGGAATGCCATCATCTCCATTGGACAACAGACAAGATCGTATGACATCTAGCATGGGATGCCATCATCACCCTTAGAAAACACACACATTTAAAATACGTCGAGCGTGGCATGTCATCATTGCCCTTAGGCAACACACATTGTCAGATGACGTCGAGCAGCGCATGTCATTATTTCCCTTGGAAAGCATACACGATTGGATGAGTCCGGTGTGGCATGTTATCATTGCCCTTTGACTTCACACATGATCGGGCATGGCATGCCCGCATGACCCTTGGGTAGAACACATAGACAGATTACGTCAGGCGTGGCATGCCATCATTACTATAGGGCAGCACACACGATCAAACGACATCGGGCGTCACATGGCATTATCGCCCTTGGGAAACACACACGGTCAGACGACGTCGTGCATGGCATGCCATCATTGCCGTTGGATAGCATACACGATCAGACGACGTCGGCCGTACCATGCTATCATCGCCTTTGGAATGAACAAACGATCAGATGATGTCGGGTGTTTCATACCATCATTGCCCTTAGACATCAGGCATGCCATCATCGCCCTTGGTCAGCACACACGGTCGGATGATGTTGGTCATGGCACGCCATCATTGTCCTTTGACAATACACACGGTTGGGTGACGTCGTGCCTGGCATGACAATACCGCCCTTGACCAGCATACACGGTCGGACGACGTCAAACCTCACATAATATTATCGCCTTTGGGTAGCACATGCGGTCGGACTACTTAAGGTGTGGCATGCCTTCATGGCGTTTGTATAGAACATACGGTCGAACGATGTCTACGTGGCACACCATCATCTCCTTTTGACTACACACACGGTCGGAATACGTTGGCATGGAATGTTTATCACGCATAGGACAACACACACGGTCCGATTACGTCAAGTGTGACTTGCGCGTATGGCCTATGGGCAACACACACGATCGCACGACGTCGAGCATGGCAATGCTATCGTTTCCCTTTGGGAAGCAGACATGCTCAGACGGTGTCGGGTGTTAAATGCCATCATTGCCTTGGGACAGCATACACATTAAGACTACATTGCTTGTGGCCTATTTTAATCGCCCTATGTCAGCACACACGGTCGGATGACATCACGTGTTGCATGCCTGCATGGCCCTTAGCAACACAGAAGATCGCACGATGTTGGAAGTGTCATTCCATTTAATCCCTTGGGCAGCACACACAGACTGACGATGTAGGTCATGGCGCACCATCATCGCCCTTGGATAGCATACACGATAGGACAAAGTCGGGCATTGCATTCCATCATCGCTCTTGAATAGCACGGTCGGATGACATCGGGTGTGGCATGCCATTATCTCCCTTGTGAAGCAACCACGATCAGACGTCGTTGAATTGACATTCCATCTTGCCCTTGGGCAGACATATGGTGACTGACGTCGGCGTGCCATATGCCATCATCACACTTGGAAAAAATACAGAGTTGGACGATATCGGTGTGGCATGCCATCATCTCCTTGGACAACAACATGATCGTACTATGTCGGGCGTGGCATGCTATCATCGCCTTGGATTGAACACACCGTCGTGGATGTCGGGAGTGAGCTGCCATCATCGCAATTGGATAGCATACAGAGCGGCGGACCACGTCAGCGTGGCATGCCATCTTCGCACTTGGACGCATACACGGTCAGATGATTTTAGGCGTGCCATGCCACAATAGACCTTGGGTAGAAAACACGGTCGAATACATCGGACATGGCATGCCATCATTGACCTTGGGCTGTAAACGGTCGTCAGACTACGTCGGGCTAGGCATGCCATCATTGCCTTGGAAAAAATAGACGGTTGTACCACATCAGGCATGGCTGTTATCATCCGCTTGGTCAGCACACAGAAAACGACGTGGAGAGAAGCATCTCGGCATGGTCCTTGGACAGCATACACGATCAAATGAAGTTGGGTGTGTCATTCCCACAGTCTCTCAGACAACACACACAGTCAGATGACATCGGTCGTTGATGCCACATGACCTTGGAAAACAACACACGTTCGGACGACATCAAGCGTGGCAGGACATCAACGCCTTTGGATAGCATACGCGTCGGACAACGCGGGGCATGATTGGCATCATCGCCCTTGGAAAGCACACACGATTGAAAACGTCGGGCGTGACATACCATCATCGCCCTGGGGAAGCACACATGATCGGCCGATGTCGGTATGGCACGCCATCCGGCCTTTGACAATGCACATGGTCTAGTGAGTCGTGTGTGGCATGCCATTATCTCCTTGAATAGCATACACGTTCGGACGACGTCGGGCTTGGCATTCCCACAGGCCCTTGGGCAACACAGTAGTACGGACGTTGTGGGTCATGGCATATATAATCGCCTTGAACAACACACACAGTCGGACGACGTTTATGTGGCATGCCATCATCGCCTTTGGACTGCACACAAGGATGGACGATGTCGGTCGTGGCTTGCCATTCGCCCTATGCAGCACACACAATCAGACAACATAAGGCATTAGATGTCATCACTGCCTTAGGCAACACATACTATAAGACTACATTGGGCGTGGCATGCCACTCGCCCCAAGACAGCACACATGGTCAGACGAGGGGGGCGTGGCATGCACCATCGTCTTTGGACAATGCAACTGACGAACGACATCGTACGTGCATGCCATCATCGCCCTAGGACAGCACACACAGTCGACAGACATTAGGCATGGATGCAAGCATGTTCCTTGGAACAACTCAAAGTCGGACGACATTAGTGTGGCATGCCCTCATACCCTTGGACAACACACACCATCGGACACGTCACCCGTGGCATGCCATCATCGCCTTGGGCAGCACACACGGTCAAGCAACGTCGGGCGTGGCAAGCATCATCACCCTTGGAAAGTATATATGATAGGAAGATGTTGGAGTGGCATTTTATCTCGCCATTGGACAACACACACTATCGGACTACATCGGACAGGCATGACCGCATATCCTTGGATGCACACACGGTCATCATCTTTATTACGCAGCACACGCGGTCCGATGACGTCGAGTGTGACATTTTATCTTCTCCCTTAGACAGTACAACACGGCGGGACGAACATCAAGCGTGTCATGCCATCCTCACCATTTGAAACATACCCGATAAAACTACGTCGGGCGTGGCATGTCATCATACTCTTGGACAGCACACACGGTCGGATGACGTCGTGCGTGGCAGGACATCATCGCAGTTGGATAAATACAGAAGGTCAGACGACGGCTTATCCTTGCATGTTATATATCCCTTTGAATGACAAACGATCGGTCAAGTCTTAGGCGAGGCATGCCCGCATAGCACNCCCCAGCAACAACCAATTATATCCCAAACATTCACCATAATAAACAGGAAAATAATGCCCAGAAGACTTAAATCATTAACGAAATCAATAAATAACTTCTAAAATTTATCAATTCTATCACCAAACCTGGAAGTCTCACCACAAAGAACGTCTATCCTATATTACTAAAATCTAAGAGTTCTAGGAAGCTAAAATAAATAACACATAGTCCGATCCGAAACTTCAAGGCATCAAGACATGAAGAAGAAGATCCAGTCCAAGCGTAGAAGCAATAGCTCACCTGATGATCGACGTTGAGAATCTGGCTAGAGTTGCGGTTAGAGTTTGGAAGACGAATGGCACGTTTGCTGCACTCCACAATTAAACAAGAAAAGAAACAATTCAAGTAGGGGTCAGTACAAAACACAAGTACTGAGAGTGTATTCATCGGCCACTCCAAAATAGAAAATATTATTTCAGATAATAACACATAAAATACAACTAAATTCTTAACAGGTGTACAACAACATTAACCATCAACACCTTCGCCATAACACCAGCACTCTATGAGGACTCAAGCTCCCCACCCATACTCATTTGGGGAAACAGAGGTTCTTTAGATTGATTATTTAACTATACAAGTTCATTCTTTTCCTTATCCTGGCTGTCGGACCGTGACACGACCGATCGCTCTACTATCCGGGTGTCGAACGTGACAACCCGATCCTCTACTATCCTGTTTGTCGGAACGTGAACACTCTATCCTCCTACTATCCTAGTGTCGAAGTGACACCCGATCCAATAGCGAACTATATTGGTGTCAGAAACGTTACAGACCCGTTTTTCTACTATCCTCTGTCGGAACGTTACACCCCGATCCACGACTACTATCTTTGGTGTCGGAACGTTACCCCGATCCGACTAACCTCCTTCTTTTGTTAGTTCATCAGCCTTTTTTATACCAAGGCATCATCATTCCCAAAGAGGTTTTAAGGTTTGAGATGCAACTGTCTCTCATGCTAATTCATCACAATTATTCAATCACCATCATGCCATGCACCCATTAAGCATGTAGGATACGTTACATACTCCCCATACTTCCTTCCTATTAAGAGTTTACTATGAATAACCATAACCCATAACCTACCTCCACCGAAGAATTCGTGATCAACAAGCTATTTCCTCAAGTCTTTGCTTTCCTCTTTCGTTTTCTTCCTCCCTCTTCGCATCGTTTCTCTCTTTTCCTCTCTGTTCTTTTTCTATTTTTCTTTATTTCAAAATCAAAATTCAAAGCCTTTCTCCTTTTACCCTAATTAATCATATAATTAAGTATAAAAGTATGGTACAGTAACCCACTATTTTATTCCAAGGTTTGTCTCCTTTACCCCCAAGTATTGAAAATATTAACATTAAGCCACTAACTATTATATATCGAAGTGAATAGTCCAAAACTCCCCTTAAACATTTAACATAAATCCGACCGACCAGTTCAAGGGTTCCAGCTGTGACGGCTGTCGTGCCTACGACGGTCCCCGTCCTGCAGAGTCCGTGTCACAGATTCAGAACAAACTCATCCTGTTGGAAAGGTTGGTGACTGTCTATTCGTGCAGACGACGTCCGTCCTGCCATTCCATTCGTGACGTTCAGAAGTCAGATCTCGTACCAAATTATTTTTTAAGATTCTAATTGTTTGGGAATGATAACCCCCTCGACGGTCCGTCCGTGACCATTACGGTTCCGTCGTGGGATCTCGACTTAGACGTTATATTACCCCAGAAATAACTCTACTTCTTGCAAAACGACTAAGCAAGTCGTTTACCGTGCATATTGTCTTGATCTCATATTGAAACTCTGACGAATCTGTAGTGAACACCCTAAGAGTATCATGACCTGTAATACAGCTCTCATTAAAGGACACAACGATAAGAACCCAATGAATATCTTCTCGATGTTACAGGGATAAGGATGTATCAACGGTAATGCCAGGTGCAGCCAACATGAATTCTGTACCCATTAATGTACTCATATGGACTCCTCTTTACTCCTCCTTGTTGACTGTACTATCCAAATGTAATAAGCATTCCAGCACATTTTGCAATCAGTTTATGAAATTGGCATTCACAGTAACAAAGTGAATTAATTGTTGTCGAAGTCGGGAGTAACTAGTATTCTTTTTGCGTATGTCTCCAAATGACTCGATGTCTGTAAAAACAACATAGCAATAAATTGTATAATAATAAAACTTAAATTGTTAAAAAAAATCGAATTGTGTACAGCTTTACCGGAATCATCAAGCGATTGATATTTGTAATGCAAGCCGATAAACCAGTTCTTGTTTTGGACAGGTACACTTTCCAAAAATGAAACCAACATCTGTAATTGGAACTTGTTCTTTTTTTGTTCGCTCCTTCTGTACCTATCCTATCAAAATTCACATAAAAGCAAATTTTATACCATATCACATATATGATTAAATATTGATATTTAGTAATTACTAACTAATTACTTTGGCGCTAAACGCCTACAAGAAGCCCTTCATTTAACCATTTTCAGAATGCAGATATAAAGTTTGTAAGATACCACACCTCCACGTGCAACAAATGGATGTTCATTTCAACCATGTGAGTGAAACTTGATGAACTACCTTAAATATAAATACATATTTAATTTTTAGGTTGTAAAACACTTATCGATATAACTGTGTTTATAGATAGACAAGAGCAGGTCGAAGTAGAGAAGGTGATGAGAAAAGTTAGGTGGAAGGGGAAAGTAAGGAGGGCGACTAAGCGGGAGTAAAAAAAGAAAAAAAAGGAAGTACAGGGACGGCGATGAACACTGAAAGGTGAGAGGAGAATGTAAAATGTATAATTTTTGTTATAAATACCACAGACTCTGAACGCATGTTTTCCATAAGGCAATGTGTGGAATGGGCCTGGGACGCCTTATCCCATTGGAATTGGTACTGGTGTGTGTTCGGTCCACACTACAAAGAATGTAAACACAATGTTTCTTTCTGTATTAATTTTTTGTTTGACATCATCTACAATCTGAAGATGTTTTGGCAAAGATGAAATCTTCCTCAACACAATTCAATCGCGTTGGATGATCCTGTTTTGTTTGTACTCCCAATTGCGTCTTGCTCTGCATCCTCTTTTCAGATTGGCATATATAACATTCAATAATTCCTGCTTGTTTATATAACATAGAAGACAACATTTGAAAAAAATACAAATTAATGATCATATTAATACAACTTACCCCTTTAATTTATGAATACATAACATACATTGAAAGGATTGTGAATTCTTGCTTGATCATCTCTGAATAGGGATCTTTTCTTTGTCCACTTTTAGTGGAAACACACTTTCACATTTCTTTCTTTTCTTTCTCCGTCTAAAATGTATAATATTTAGTGATATAAGTACCTATAACATAGATTATAAAAAATAAAATTTGTTATTCAAGAATCCAACCTCAACCTGTTTTCAAATTCAATTTGTGGAAGTGTTTTGAACATCCAAGTTGTTTGGACATTGGAACTTCCTATTACTTATTTATACCTCCAAGTTGAATTTGAACTGGGACTGCCTATTACTTATTTCACATTATTTATAGTTTGTTGCAAGTTGAATTTTGTTAGTACATTATACATAAAATATTATATATATGTTTAGATGGGTCAATAATTGTTATACGTATACTGTCATATCTGTATGTTTAGTATATTATATATATTACAAAATTGAATAATGGAATTCATAACAAAAATTACATGTGCTCAGGGTGCGTGAATTGTTGACTAAGGGCCTAAAATCTGATTGAACCGTTTAAGCGTGCAAGTGACTGTTGAAGTACTTTCAGGACGAATGATGTGACAGTGTACTAGACT
Organism: Solanum habrochaites; assembly: GCA_027704765.1. Lineage (NCBI taxonomy): Eukaryota > Viridiplantae > Streptophyta > Magnoliopsida > Solanales > Solanaceae > Solanum > Solanum habrochaites. Next base: position 5,509,115 of record JAKWJA010002494.1, on the reverse strand, counting down.
AGAACAAAGTTCTGTAAATTTTAATAAAATATCCAGTAGATACAAAGCGCGATAAACAATTTGAACTGACAAGAAGATAAATAAGTATATTTACCCCTTGATCATTTAGTCATATTCAAAAAGATTGTACCGTTCAATTTAGAAGGTAAATTCAGAGAAGGCTCCTTCGACTATCGACAAAGACTGTTTAAACTTCTCGGGGTACTCTACACCTCAACCTGAAAAAGAAAAAGAAAAAAATAAATAAATCTATATATATATATATTATATAATAATGATATATATATATAAATAATAAAATAATGTATTGATCAATATTAACAAAATCTTAGCTTCCACATTTCTTGGTTTTGATAGAAGCCAACACAACTTTGAGTGGATTCAATGAAGTTCCCTTAAAAATCAGTAAATGGTTCTCCATCTGACATGAATGTATAATTACATTAACTTATATATAATTTTCTTAAAAGCATTTTTTAATAATAATACCGAATTTTTGAATCGATCAAACTCATCACGCGATATATGAAATTCCCGGACTTGCTGTGGATGGAATTTCAGAAGCAACAACTTTCTTTCTTAAGCCAACATTTTTTCTTAATGCCTGTAGCTAGAACTTAGCAGATTTTGGTCTGCTCTCGGATGTGTTCCTTAGTTATTTGTGCAATAAGGACATTTCGGGAGAACCTTTGTCAAACCGCGCTGCTAGAAATGACTCCGGGTGGTGACTTATTCAGAAATGACTGATTGGTGCGCCTTGATTTCTCTTAGGAGGAAGACGAATACGTCTCAACCTTTCTTTTCTACGATTATTTTATTGGACTTGGAGATCCTGAAATCATCATCCGAATATTTTGCAGATATTTTTCTGTTGGCGATTGCTCTGTTTGAACATATCCGGGGATACGTCAATAATCTTGAGTTTCATTTAATTGGAGTCAGATTCTGAAAAACAAGCTGGCAAAATATTACATGTTCATATATTTATAATTGTACATCAGTTCATAACTAACTTCTTTTATACTATTAAGTCTATATAACATATACAGTCCAAACAGTAAATGTTTTTATACAATTTACAAGTTTTATATAACAAATAACGCATAAGTATTTTTACAATAGGATATTATATACATAACTATACATGTCAGACACTTATCAATTCAACACCTAATATAATAGAATGAGCACATTTATAACTATAGTTTTAAGTGAAATAAAACTGATACAGTATTTATACCAGGTACATATTTTATACAGTTATATATTGTTTCTAATAATGTTATATAACTGTATAATATGTAACTATATAATAACCATAAAATTCGAACATATGTTTTATGCAGTGCGTACTGATTTGTTGGCGTCTCTTTGAATATGCCCTTATGAAAAATAGCTAAGAGAGGAAAATCTTATTTTTCTCCAAGTTGGATTTCCTAGGAATGTATCAGATACTTTAACACACAATTTCACATCATCAATTTCGAACAACTTCTAAACCACACTTGCAAAACAAATGGGAAACAATACAACCTAAAATCACTTCCCATCATGTTTGCTCTTAGTATGCAAATTGCAGATCATTATATCAAAGAAGTCTTTTTACCTTACTCCAACGATATTCAATGATCCATCTGCCTGATTCAACCAAATCAAAATCTTTTCTATTTTGAATTATAGTACCAGTTGATTCTTCAGACAAAAGATGAATGAATGAATGTAAGAACAGATATTGCAATTTAATCAGCAGCATCATCATTATCTACTAAATTTTTTTTATCAAACTTGTCAAACAATTGACTTGTGGACGTGTTTTCCTTCTTCCAATACTGTATATAATCATATTTGTGTCAACGCCCCAAATCAAGGGACGCGACTGGCACCCATCATTTACCCTCCTATGTGAGCGGACAACCATCCTAAACCTTAACTTTCAAGAATATATCAACAGAAAAATAAGCTGAAGACTTAAACTCATTAATAAAAACAATTCCAATACTATTATTATTAATCCCCCCCAAATCTGGAAGTCATACATCACAAGAACATCATCTCTTCTCAAATTAACTTAACTAGGAATGTCTAAGACAAATAACTAAAAAGCTAGTCCATGCCGGATTCAAGGCATTCAAGACTTGAAAAGAAGACCCGTCCAAGCTGACGCATTAAGCTCCCCTGATGTGTTTTCCGATGAAGTGAAGCTGGCTAGATCTGCTGTTGAGTTGAAGTTGAACAAATACGTTTGCTCATTACACAGAATAACAAAAGAGGAAACATGAAGTGGGGTCAGTAAAAAGTAACCCACGTTACTGAGTAATATCATCGGCCAACTCAAAATCGGGACATTATATATCAAATAATAATGTAAATCACCTACATACTCACATGTAGGCAATAACAACATGCAATTCATCAATAACTAACACCGAGTTCACACATGAGGACTCAAGCCTCACTACCATACTCTTTTTTTGGGAATTAAGTTTCATTATATGAGTATATTCATTAATCTTTCGAGATTCATTATCTTTCTCTTCCTCTTTGTGTCGGTAACCGACACTCCATCCTCTCTTTCTAATCCTGGTGCCGGAACGTTGCCACTTCCCGACCGATCCTCATCTATCTATCCCTAGGGTACCGATACGTGGCACCCGATCCTATTCTAAATCCTGGTGTCCGGAACGTGACACTCTGATCCTATATTCATTCTATCCTGGTACCGGCACTTTGCACCCGATCCCTATTCTATCCTGGTGGGGTCGTAACCGTGAGCACTCCGATCCTCATATCATTCTATCCTTGTACCCGGAACGAAACTGGCACCCGATCCATATTCTATCTATCCTTGTTTCTGATCACTTGACCCTACACTCCGTATCCTCATATTCATAATCTAATCCTGTTACCGCAGGTCGTTAACTTTTCACGCCGATCCCCCTAATTCATCAGCCTTCTTTTACACTAAGGCCTCATCATTCTCATTATATAATTATCCAAGCCTTCTTTCATACTAGGCATCATCATTATCATGAATATATATATCAAGGTGATTAGGGTTCTTTCAAGATTTGGATTCAATAACTTCATCATTCTTTGTAATTTCATCACATTTTAATAATCATAATCATGCAAGCATCAACTTAAGCACATAGCGTTTTACAATATTAATCAAACACATAATATTCACTTAGAGTTACTACGATATCTTACATCAACGCTCACCCTACTCCACCGGAAGAATTGAATCAACAAAACAAGCTAGCTTCTCAAAATCCGTGTCTTTCCTCTTTCGTTTCTCTCTCTCTAACTCGTTCGTTCCTCCTCTCATCTTTCTGTTTCCTTTTCTTTTTGTTTTGTTTATATTTTATTCAAACCACCCTCCCCTTTTTAAACCCTAATTAAAAGTCATAATTAAGTGTAAAGGAGGACAATAAAACCCACTAATTAACTTAAGTTACCAATCTTTAACCTTAACCCCCCAAGTAAATTAGCCCTATTACTATTAACCCTCAATCTTTATAATTAAGGAAAGAAGAGCGCAAAATGACCCCTAAACACGTGGGAGATGATCCTATTTTTGCCTGGGACTGCCAACCTGTGACTGGCCCCCCCCCCCCAGTCGTACCTGCGACGGTCCTTCACCCACATGTCGTCGCAGCTCCCCTCGAACTCACGTAGCCTGTTCGGCCCGTCACAGCTGTGAACGGTCCCCGTCCTTTTCCTCCGTCATGCGGTCAGAAACTCGTTTTCGTCTTGTACCAAATTCCTCAAATTTGAAGTGTTTTGCACCGAAAAACTCACGACGGTTGGTCTTGGATGTGACGGGGCACGTCCTGCAGTCCTTCACAATTTACAAGCGAGTCGCTTTTTCAGTACCCCGATTTCAAATTCTAAGTGTCATGGGAACGACCCCAAACACGCGAGGGGGGAGGATATTCTCTACATTTTCCCTCTTTAGTACTATTACTTTCCGTCGTTCTCCCCCGGGGCAATAATCCTTCTTCCCGAGCTCAGTTTTTTTTCCAGAAATAAAATCTGTTGCTCAAAACGCTAAACAGGTCGTTAGAACTCGTTCGTGAATCTTTGTCTCGGGATAAACTCAAGTGGGTTGTAAAACTGAGGCAATCTTGTGCGTGTGAAAACACATCTTTCTCTTGGATGTTGGGTGTGGGTTTGGTTTCAAACTGCTGGAATTCGCAAGTCACAAGCGTGTGGGGGGGGGGGGTAGAATGCTACCTTGTGTGATACAGATAGAGTAGGGACTACAACTCACTGCACTAGGTTAACTTCTTGACCCTGGCTACACTACGACCGCTGATCCTGTACATCTTTTGGTCACATATACACATCGGGGCAAAAAACAGAGTTTGCGAAAAGTGGGAGAGATTAGCGGTGTTCTGGGGGAGTCTCAAATCGTGGAAACAGTGTGGGTTAGTTCTTGGATATCCGCCTCCGTTCCGAGGGGTCCGCCCTATCGCCCAAGAGGGTAGGGGCAATAAATCTGTGGTGTACAAACGGAGGGTCAAGATTCAGAGTACAAACTGTGTGTGGCACCGGAGGGAGGCAGCCTCGCTTGACGCAACGTGGGGCGCAACTTTCTGGCTATCTAATATAACAAACAAAACGAAGTTCGTGCTGCATAACAAGTCCATTTCAGCGTGGTCCATGTGCAGACGGAGCACCAGCGAGGAGGTAGCGGACCATCGGGGGAAGTCTCAGGTACTTTTGCACAGGGACAGGAACAGAAAAAAATAACATCACTCCGGACAGCCCTGGGGGGCAGCTGAGTGCGAGAAGCTGGCGTGCCCCGAGGCGCGGTAAGGGAAGACAGGGGGGGGGAAGGAGTAAAAAAAGAAAACTTCAAATGGTCCAATAGACCTGGAACTTAAGCTGCTGTCTCTTTGCCAGCCGCTCATAGCCCCTTTGCATGGTGAAACCGGGTGCAACAAGAAAACTTGGTTCCCGTCATGAACTCACACCAGGCGCTAAACTTCCGTCTGCATGTACACCATCCTAGTGTAGTAGCGGAGTCTACTTGCGTGCGCGCTTAGAATCTTGGCTTATGGGTGGTGGACCCGGGTTCACACTTTCTAACGAATCCCCAAAAGCGTACCCCCTCCCAGGTGCGTGAGCCCAATCGAAGTGCATCAAACCAACCATGGGATCAGCTTACAACTCCTCCCGGGCCTGGCGCTAAGCAGGGGGGGCCAAAGAAGACCGACCCTACAAATAAAACTGGAGTGGATGCGGACTTTATGGGGTGTAACAAAACTCGCCAAACCGCCACTCTCCATCCTCTCAGAAGCTTCAGCCCAAGGGGGCCGCCAAACGACATCTGGGAGTCCAAAGAGAACGCGGAAACGGGGATAGGACGCGGAAGCGGACAAGCAGGCGAGGAGCCTATCCCCAAACCGTGAATCGGTTCGCTCAAAAAAGACTCACACAAGGAAACACAAAGTGCGGTCTGAGATGCGGAATCTGCGTCGAAGTCCAATCCTAGTACCCACTTCCGCATGCAATGTTGTTGCCACAAACTTAGAAAGCATGAGTAACAATCTCGTACCGCCGGGTCCATACGACATTTATCTCGATTCGGATAGTGTAACGCCCTACGCAATCGAACACTTAACTAGACGATGTCAAAATGTCTGGCCTAACTTCTCTGCAGTGTACACGTCCAACCTTGGAACCGGAAACGAAATAACTGCAGACTTATCCATCCGTCCACACTTATACCCAAATTGAATCAGACTTCCCCAGTGTCTTCGGAAACCACCACAAAGTCCCATTGCAATTCTCAGTCCACTTCCATTCAGGAATGGGCATTCGTTGAAGTGTTTCCTCCGGCACTTGGGGTGTGGTCACACTGGCCCCACTTGTTGACAGTATATTGGAAGGGGGCAGGGCTCAGACCCCGCGTCACAGCCTTGCTACTAAACACAACTTCCCACTCCCCTTCCTTTCATAATTCACACCTATTTCTCAATTCATTCTAACTTCGCCTTCGCCCTCCCCAAGAGTTGAAGGTTTTTGTTTTTAGGTCCGCTATAATCTTGGTTTGCCCCCGGATTTTTATAGAACCTGACTAGAGCTTCTGCGCAGAAACTTGTTGATCAAAATCCATCAATGAGCGGGGTACACAAGCATAGACCCGTCCCTTAATCCTCAACACCCTTCTCGTCGATTGTTGCTCCTCTTTAATGCCCTCTTCCTTCGCAACACTTTATCTCGGATTCGCATTTATGTTGGTATCTCATCATCAAACTGTGGTGTTTCCCTTATCTTGTCAAGCAAAAGAAGATCTTGCCCTCCACACTAGCCCACAATCCTCCCCTTCTCAGTTATTCTCCAACCTCCATCATTCAATTATCCAGAGTCGTGACCTCTCTAGCCAAATAATGGGCGTCTAGAGGCTTGCAATGAGCTAGACTTCCCTGCTTTTCCGCTTCTACTCAAGGGGCATCTAAGCTGCCACAACGTCGCCTTCCCCGGATGATCAAATAGTGAGTCGTATTCCGTCAATAGTTTCCATCCATCGTCCTTTTCCTCAAGTTCCACAATCTTTCTGAGTAAAGACATACTGAAGCTACGATAGATCCGTGTAACCTCACACTTACCCCATAAATAAATGAGTGTCTCATTGCTTCAATGCAACTCACCGCGGGCCATTCCAATCAATAGTTGGATATTACGTTCATGCACTTTTAAGTGTCTTGATGCATACATCACTTTCTTCTCTTGCATTAGCACTGCACCCAAACCCGAATAGGATCAATCCCAATAAAATGAAGTTCTTACCCTCTAATAACCTGCAAGTGAGGGATAGGTGCGGTAGTCGAACAAATCTTAAGCTAATTCTGAACGCTTTCCTCCTCATTCCTCTGAGCCACTAACCAAATGGAACATTCTTCTTAGTCAAGTTCGCCAATTGGAAGCAATAGAGAGAACTTTGACAAAGGCGGCGGGTAGTACGCTAGCTAACACCACAAACTCCGTATTTCTGACAACATTAGGGGTCGTACCATATCCCAATTCTTCACTGTCTCAATCTTAGAAGGAATCTACCATCACCCAAAAAACCATCCTCGAAACCCACATGCCCCAAGAAGGAACACTGCATCAGCCAAAACTCACACTTAGAGAACTTGGCGTAAATGCGTTTTTTCTCCCCCTCAACATTTCCAACCCAAGAAACCGACCTCAAATGCTCCTCATGTTACTTCTTACTTTAGAATATACCAGTATATCATCTATAAATCATCACAAAGAGGTCCAAATACGGCTAAAAGATCAGACGTTCATCAAGAATACAGCAAAAAAATGAACGCGACAAAAGGGGCGTTCGTAACAAAAGACCTCAACCACAGAATTCGTATGTCAGACGTCTTTCGAAAAGCAGCTTTGGCACACGCCGTGCCCGTATTTTCAATTGATGATAACCGGAATCTCAAGTAATCTTAGAGAAGACAAACAGCACCTTGGTATTGATCGCATAAGTCATCATCGAGGAAGAGTATACTTGTTTTTTGTGATAGTATAGCACCTTGTTTCACACTGTCGGTAGTTCTATCACCATCCAATACTCCCATCCTGTCTTCTTCAGCAAACAACCAAAACCGGAGCCAAAGCCCCAAGGAGATGGCACTTGGTCTGTAGATGAAGGCCCTTGCTCACCCAGCTCTTTGATTTGGTGCGTTTTAACGCGTCTCTGTGAACGTAAACCACACCGCGGGCTGGTCGCGGTGGTTCTATACAGGGGGTATAAAAATGGGGCCGTTGGGTGTACTAAAGGCCGGCGCGAGTTGCGCAGATCATACTAGGAATTCAATTCCGTGTGATACATAAAAAAAATGGGATGGGTGTGCTATAGCCATGGGTCTTCAAGGGAAGACTAACCGTACCTCCAAAACATCGCGAGCTACTACCGAAAACAAAAAAGACTCAAAAATCGACAGGCTCACGGGGGGTAGTTGGTTAGTTGTCAATCCATTGGAAGCTGGGCCAAGAAAGCTAGACACCCTTTACTACCATTTTCTTAGCACGAAGAAATGAGATGATACCACACACCGAAAAATTAGGAGTGTAGTCACCCATCCCAACACTACGGATGGGTTTCCGCTGGCCATGTCAAGTTTTAAGCATACAATCCAAGATCGCAAAATTTTGGACAACGCCAAGTCATACCCAGAATTTACACCATCAGAATTCAGCCCATTTCTAAATAACAAATCTACATAATGTGTTCTCCCCACAAAGTTCCCAACAAGGACCTATTACCTTTTCACTACCACAGACTCCCACCGTGGAGAAACACAATATGCTAGGCAAATTACTTACACAGGCATTTAAGAAAAAACCATTAAGCCCATGAGATGGAAAAATCCATTGATGTAAAAGGGAACGGTTGATCCAGGTGGTCAAATAGCACAGATCCAATGCTCAAAACCATCACCCCAAGATACTTGTTCTAATGCTCATAACGCCGTGCTGCGGGGCTCTATATTCGCTCCCCGGAAAGCAGTCAACCTGTGTGCCAACTATTTTTTCTTGTCCCCATTGCCCAACTGGACACCATGTTTGCTATGGGTGGGGTTGGCTACCCATTTTGCCCATACCGCCTGCCGTGGTGAATTGGACCACCATTACCTCGACCAACGCACGTCCTCCAAAGCGCGCCCATACCATACCTCACGCTCTACCTCTAGCTAGTGGGGTAATCTGTAACTCTGTTTGGACAATACCTCTGATTTTCCACCTCCCCACATGCCATAACACTCTCGGTGTTATTGCATAGGTCTCTCTCTCGGAGGAGTGTTGGCCGTTTTCATGAGGTGGACCCCCTACGACGTCTAGTGAAGACTGAATTGGTCGACTTAATTAACCTCCGGAGCTCCTGTCCTCTAGAGTGAGGAACCATTATACTCGCCTGCCCCGTCGAAACCTTTTCGATGCACACATACTACACATGTGGTGAAGTCAGTCTGGCTCATCCTTTCCACCTCTATCACAACAAGTCTACCACCTCTTGGAAGGAATGTTTGCGCATAGCCCCGCTAACGCTGTAAGGTTGACATTCGCAACCTGACCTCAACCCTTCACAAAACGGCGAATCGCTGCTGATGTGGACTGCAAACAAGTTGGTGGCGTGTCGTGGATAGTGCGCGGAAATTAGCCATTCCCATCATAACTCTCTATAACTGTCTCCTCCCTGGCTCTCGACTCAAGAAACAATCGCTCCCCTTTTTTCTATCTCGCAAAGTCCCTTGGATATACTTTGTCATTAACATGGTAAGATGATTCCCATCAAGGTGGGTGGGCCCCGTTGGGTTGACACTCGAGGGGGCACATGTTGGGACCGCCAACCACGATTTTGGCGTTCCCGGTTGTGAAAAACTGATAGCTCCGACTCACCGCCAAACAACCGTTCTACTATACAGCGCTATCTTGTGGTAAGTAGCGCTCATGACAATCAAAGCCAAAAATCGGTAGAATGAAGCATCCTCTGATTCTGCGCCCTGTAAAGACGCGGAGTGGTTTCAATGTTTCAGAACATTCCTGAAAAGATTCAAGTGGCGTGATACATGGTTTCATAATTGAGGCCCAGTAGCATACGTGGACATGTGTCCGATTCCCCAATGATCATCCGATGCGGGGAGGCCCATGTTACCGGGCAGGTCGTACCTCTGAACGGGGGTGTGGCAGATTGAGATTGTAGCAACACACATGGGGGTGCCGACCTGAACTCGGGGTTTAAACCAAAACGGTCCACTAAGATGAAGCCAATATACTTGGTTGATGCAGGGCTCGGGGGTAGGGCTTTTGGGGTGGCATTTCCTCGATTTCTGACGCAACTTTTTCATAAAATCTCGTCTCACCCTCCTCACACCTCATCTTATCACCTTCCTCGGGTCGGTGGAGGTTTCCCCGCCGCGTAGTATCAGTTGGGCTAGGTGCTTGTCCTCTTCCTCTAGATGGACGTGTCCTCCCACGACCGCCTCCCACGGCCTCTTGCCAGTTGCTCATATTCCCGCCTCAAACGATTCCACCAGTTGTGTGTGGATACAAAAGTCGTTTCGTGTCTGCTCGTTGTTGCTGGGCTGTGAGGCAATCGCAGGGATCGTTGCTCTTAGTTTAAGCTAGGACCATCTGCTAAAGTGGAGAGTGACTGATGTAGGGCGTCACAATACATGTGGCTGTACATCGCCCAGATGACAGAGTGGTAGGAATCAAGTGTAGCACAAGAGAGAAATAAAAAAAAAATGTGCACTTTTCCTTAATGGGTCGTATCGGGCCTCTCAAGGGTGGTGGTGATGCTGTGGACACACACAGTCCCCCCCAACCGTTCCTTGGAAACTCTATACTAGAACCGTTGTTTCTTGGGTTAACGGGCATGACAGAAATCCAAATAGCCTAATAAAGCGCTGATACCAAGTTTGTCACTTACCGCAAATCAGGGACGCGACTTACGCACACCCCACATTTACCCCTCCCAATGTGGACGAACACCAACCCATCATAACGACCTTACACTTTATCAGATATAATCAACACAAATAATCGGAGACCTTAAACAATCATTAATAAAACAATTTCAATACTATTATTACATTATCACCCAAAACTCGGGAAGATCATCAATCACAGCGAACTCTATCTCAAAGACGTAACTGATGTCTAAGAAACAGAATCACTAATAAAGCCCGTCCAATGCCCGGAATGGCAAGGCATCAAGACGTGTAAGATGGGGAATACCCGCCAGTCCCAGTCTAGACGCATTAGCTCACCCGTGAATTTCCGTGAAGTGACTAACTCGGATCGCTTGTGAGTTGAGTTGACAATATCACTGTTGTTGCTGCTACAAAAACCAAAAACAAAGAGGTGGCAAACATGACAGTTACGGGGGTCAGTACAAACCACACGAACTGCGTAGAGTCATCGTCAACGCAGGGATCGGGAACAGTTATATCACATAATAATGTAACTGGCGGGGGGCTCTTCAGTACTGCAACATGTAGGCTAGGGTGAACAAACAATGAATTCCAATCAATAACTCAAACCGAGTTTCACAACAATTGAGGCCATCAAGTCAGCCTCACAGATACCATGAAGACTTATTTGTCATTAATGGTTCATTAGATTAGTATATTCCATTATCTTTGCGGATTCTTAAACTTTTCTTCCTCTTGTGTCGGATAACCGACACTCGCACCGATCCCTCTATTTCGTATCCCTGGTTGCGGCGAGCAATCGTGGCCGTGCGCTCCTTCCACTTCTATCCTGGTACCACAGGCAAACGGGGAAACTTTCACCTGGGGCCAGCGATGCGCATGAGGTTCAGTAGACCTGGAGATGTCGGGAACTTTGACACTAAAGAATAACAACTACCTGAGTCCATTCAAGATTCATATCTATCCTGGTACCGGGGTGCGGGACGTGGGCATCCCGCATCCATATTCCATCTCCTGGTGTCGGAAACCTGTGACACTACCCGATCCTCATAATTCAGTCTAAATCCTGTAACCAGATGGGGGACATTCACCCGATCCACTATAACTCAAATCCTGGTGTACGGAACGTGACCACTTACTCCGATCCACATGTCATTCTAATCGGTGCTGGTACCGGAGAGGGATACGTTGCATCCCCGATCCCACAAATTCACTAGCAAGCCTTCTGTTAACCTAAGGCAATCATCATTCTCAGTAATATAATTTGTCAAGCCTATCTTTCATACTGAGGGTGGGTCCATCATCATTATCATTATATATATATATCAAAGTTCAAATATAAATTGTTCTTTCGAAGATTTGGGATTCAATAACTTCACATGCTTTGTTAGAATTCATCACATTTTATAATATAATCATGCAAGCATACAACGTTACGCACATAGCAGGGTTTACAATATTATCCAACACATAATATTCACTATTAAGAGTTCAATACGAATATCGTCACGCATAACCATAACCTCCTCCACCGAAGAATGGATCAACAAAGCTATCGTCTCAAATCCTTGCTATCCTCTTCGTTTCTCATCTCTCACATTCGTCGTTTCTATTCTTCTTTCTTTCTCCTCTCTCCTCTTTCTATTCTTGTTCTTTCTTTTGTTTTGTTTATTCAAACCTCCCCTCTTTTTTACCCCTAATTAAAGTAATAACTTTAAGTGTTAAAGGAGGACAATAAACCCGACTAATTAAAACTTAGTTTACCTCTTTTTACCCCCCATTAATTAACACCTATTATATTAAAACCCTCAATCTTTATAATTAAGGAAGAATATTCCAAAACGGACCCCTAAAAAAAACGGTGTGGAGAGGATCCGTATTTTGCCTTGGGATCTATGTGCAACCTGTGGACGGGCCGTCGTACCTGCTACGGTCCGCTGCACACAGGTCCCCGTTCGCAGCTCCATCGAACTGCGACGTAGCCTCGTGAGCGGCGCCGGCCGTCACGAAGCTTCGGTGACGTGTCCGCGTCCCTGTGTCCTAATCCGCATGTACGGTCAGAACGCCGTTTCTTGCTTGTACCAATTCTCCAAAAGTTGAAGTGTTTTGCAACGAACACCACGACGGTTCGACGTGGAATGACGGCACGTCCTGGCAGGTCCGTCACATTATACCACATCGGATCGATTCTCAGTAGCCACCGCCTCAATTAAAAACGGTTCCATTCAAAATTCTAACGGTGTCATGGGCGACAACCCAAAACGTCAATCCCCTCGAGCACGGGCCCTCGGGAGCTACGTGGACCGTGCTACTTCTCGTTACACAAGTCTCATCCGTCGTACCGCACGCGAGTTTTTCCCGATAGACATAAAAATCTTGTTTGCTTGCAACGACTAAACGGTCGTTACAATTTTGGTTCTTCATATTACAAAGACAAAATCATGTCTCATTATCCTGAATATTTTAACCCAGTTATTACAAGGCAAAGAAGGGTCGGCGCACTAATGGTGCACTAGCAGATTAGTGGGGTGCCTCTTATGGACATTATCAGGATTGGTTGCAGGACATCGTTTTTGAAGCTCCTTTCAATTTCTTTTCCAAAAACCTGACACCTAATTAAGTTGGTGCCTGGACTTGACACCTACGAATACTACATAGTGAGAAAAACATGTATTTCCATAGATATGTCGTGATACATTGTGCCATCAGTAACGCTTTCGGAAGATAGACATTCATAACGGTCCAATGATTTGTTAACACTGCATGTCTCGCGGAATTCTGTTGGTTCTCTTAGACCTAATACTTACACCTAAAAAAACCATATACATTTTACAACAAAAAGATAGTGGATTAGACACAAAGAAATAATTAATACACTTATAACACACAGTTTGTATATGAGGCAGTTAAAAATGTGCCTGAATAAATTATACACTTATAATAATTATTAATGAGACAGTAAATTGATGACTAAATTACACACTATCCACACATTTTATAAAATTGAGACAGAATTAGGCCTTATAAATTATAACACTTTATACACAACAGTTGTATATGTAACTTGCGGTCAAATACATTTAATACACTTTTACAACAATTGGTATGGGTGTGGCGGGCCGTAAATTAGACAGAACTAACTACAGACTTATCCACACGTTATATATGAGACGTAATTTAGGCCTTATAATTATACCTTATACACACAGGTTTGTATAATGATGCAGTAAATTAGCGAATAATTATACACTTTTAAAACGCTTGTCATAATGAGTCAGTAATTAGACACAGACTAAATTATCACTCTTATAACCCCCAAGTTATATCATTAGGCATAATTTTGGCATTATAATTATACACTTATACACACAGTTGTATAATGATCAGAAATATTCATAATAAATTAAACACTTTAAAACAATTGTATAATGAGGCAGTAAATTTATACAGACTAATTCCGCAACACTTATACACAAAGTTTTATCATGATGGCATAATTTAGGCATTATCAATTATACACTTATAACACACATTTGTATACATGAGGAGTAAATTAAGTCAATAGAATTATCCTTTGTTTAAAAAACAATTGTGGCGCATGAGGTCATTAATTATATACATACTAATTATCCATTCATGACCACAATTATATATTAGGCAGTATTTAGGCATTTATAAGACATGGAATACTAGAAAGAGAGTATTCCAGATACATTATAGCATATTTAATGTGAAAATAAAATTGAAGGCACAATTCAACCCAAAACATCAAAACTGTGCGAATAGTATATTAGCAACAAAATTATAACACATTTATAATTGTATAAAGACATGAAGTCAATCAACATAGAAAAATCAAAAACAATGACCACTTATTATAGCAACATACTTTATGCTCCAGAGGTATGACCCCGAACCAACGGACTTCATTTTGTGTGTGCGGGTGTGTGAAAGGTAATGAACAATCAATTTTATTTTTTCTTTTCTTATTAGAACCCAGTAAAAAACCTCAAAATTATTCTTTATCCTCATCAAACAAACTACTTGGGTCTTTTATTGAATTTGAAACAATATGTTGCAGTGTTTAGTAGATTTAGGATCAATGAACAAACAAAATGAAATCTCTCCCTCCCCAAACTGGGCCGCCTAAGTTAGACCCAAATTGAAAACGATGGATTTTCAACATAATTTACAATGGCTATACCTCTTATAATCTCTCGAGGAGATTGGGCATCCAATTATGAACCGAAATTCTGAAGTGATTAACAATTGAAGTGAAAATTCGTTTTTAAAAAATTCAAAAAAAAAAACAAAACAAACTGGATAATGCTACAGTAGATTTTAAGCGGGGTACTTTGAAATTTTGAAATATTTGGGAAACCCTCTTAATGTGCGTGCTAGGAGAAGTTGGTAGTTTCAAATTGCAATTGTGGAGAAATTGAAGGAAGAAGAGGAAATTGTATAAAATGGACGGGGAGAGGAAAAAAGAGGGTTTTGTTTTGGGAAAAATGTTTTATACAAAACGTGGGACCTAGTATAGCAAATTAGCTTTAAGTTTACCGTTTAAAGGAAATAACTGAATGGAGATTTAATTAATGTAATTACCTTCCGTAGTTTGCCATTCTCCACAATTTTCCCATTCTAATACTTTAAAATATTTTAGGCCCTTTTTCATTATTAGTTTAGTTGTTTTAAGTTTTCTAAAAAAAAATAGAGCATCGTAAACACTCCTACTTGTATCTAAGACTGCAAAACTAATTATCAATGACAATACGTATTTGTGCGAAAAATTTGATAGCGAAGAATGTCCCTAACCTATTTAACAATATATTGAACTATGAATTAATTAAAAAATATTTGTTAGCTACAAACCATTTTACACGAATTCTTATCAGCAATGATTCTGGTGGAGTTGTGAGTATTCTTTTATTCTTAATCAAGAGGTTTAAGGTTCAGTTCCCTTTGGGTTATCCCGATGAGACTTTTTGACGCAAATTCAAATTTAATTGGGCTCCAATATAGACATTGGACATCGGTGGAGAATCTTTTAAGAAAAAACACTAATTTAACTTTTTTTTATAGTGTAATAACTATGAACATATGTAGCAATTCTTTTTCGACAAGCAAGTCTACTGTTTTCAATTATATATTCCCTCCATTTCAAAAAGAATGACATGATTTAAACTTAAAACGAAATATAAGAGTGTAAAGAAGAGTTTTGTATCATGTGGTCCTCAATTAAAGTTAGGTTATGTAACGACCTGTTTAGTCGTTTTGAGCAGTAGATTTTATTTCTGGAAAAACTGGCTGAGACGACGGATCCCACGACGGACCGTCATGGGCACGACGACCGTCGAGGGACGTTTCATTCCAAAACAATTAGAAGATGAAAAATTTGTGGTACTGAGATCGATCTATGGAACAGTCACGACGGACCGCACAGAGCCATTCACTAGAATCAAGTTTCTGAACTCTGGGACGGTAAGCAGAGGACGGACTTCGCAGGCACGCGGCCCGTACAGGATGCGTAATCCCCGGGCTGATTGTGGGCGATTTTCGGTTATTAAGTTATGGGGCATCTTTGGACTATTTCCTGCTTAATTATAAAGTGGTGGGTAATGTTAATAAGTCTAACTACATTGGGGGTTAATTAAAAGAGGTAACATTAAGTTAATTAGTGGGGTATGGATTGCCATCTTTTATACTGAAATTATATGTAATTAGGATAAAAAGAAGAGGTTCTTGAAAGGAAAAAGAAAAAGAACAAGAAAGAGAGCGAGAACGAGTAGAGAGAGAGAGAAACGAAGAGGATAGCAAGGATTTTGAGAAGATAGCTTGTGATCGCAATTCTTCTGTGGAGTAGGTTATGATTTTTATGCTATTCGTAAGTAACCTCTTAATAGCGAATGAATCGTTGGATAAGTATTATAAACCTTCGATATGCTAATTTTATGCTTGTATGAATGTGATTACGTAATTGTGATAAAGTAAGGCATTGATTGAAGTATTGAATCCCCAAATCTTGAAAACCCCTTTGTAATGATGATTGCCTTGGTATAAAAGAAGGCTTGTGAATAAAGTAATGGGTTGATGATGCCTTGATATAAAAGAAGGAATGATGAATTAATGAAGAATGAGATAGTGGAGGGCCTGGTGTCCGAACCGACACGTAGTATTAGGCGCGGACCGCGGGTGTCACGAACCGACACGTAGAATTTAGGGGATAGGGTTTCACAAAACCGACAACGTAGAATTAGGGGATCGGGTGTCACGAACGGACACGTAGAATTAGGGGATCGGGCTTTGTCACGAACCGACACGTTAGTAGAATGAGGGGGGGATCGCGGTTGTCACGAACCGAACGTAGAATAGGGATCGGAAGTGTCACGTACCGACAAAGAGGAATAAGATTAATGAATCTTGAAAGAATGTCAATATACTCAATCTAATGAATCCCTAAGTCCCAAATGAGTATGGTATTGAGGCTTGAGCCCTCATGTGTGGACACGGTGTAATTATAACTGATTATAGAAACTTGTTGTTGCTACCTCGTTGAGTATTATAGTTGATTTAGGATATTATCTGATATATCCTATTTATATTTTGAGTTGGGCCGATTGATACCTACTCAGTACTCGTGTTTGGTACTTGACCCTACTTGTATGTTTCTTTCTTTGTTATATGTGGAGGGCAGCAAACTACCGTCGTCTTCAACTCTACCGCAACTACTAGCCAGTCTTCATTACAACGGATTTCAGGTCGAAGCTAATGTTCTAGCTGGACTGGATGCTTCCCTCATGTCTTGATGCCTCTGAGAGTTCCGGCAAGACTAGCTTTGTATTTTAGCTTTTAGAATACTCTTTAGTTTTAGGTTATTTGATCATAGATGTTCTTGTGGTGATGTTGACTTCCAGATTTGGGGAAATAATGGATTGTTGAATTTTAGAAGTTATTGAAATTGGTTTAGTACTGAATTAAGTTTTCCGCATTACTTTCTGTTGATATTATATTAACTGTCCCGGGTTTAGATTTGGTTGGTTCGCTCACATGGAGGGCAAGTTTGGGTACCAGTCGCGGCCGTTTTGGGTCGTGGCAAACTTGGTATCAGAGCATTTTGTTCGTTGGTCTCATCACACAAAGAACAGGTCTGTAGAGTCTTAAGGAACGGTAGGGGGACGCCTTTCCTTTCTTTGAGAGCTATAGACTGTAGGAAAATTCCATTCTTTTTTCTTTCTGCTTTATTTGGATCCAAGTATCTAGGTGATCAAATTGGTATCCTGACCATCTTCACTCTATTTCGCAGATGGTTAGAACTAGAGCAACGACTGCGCCAACACCAACATCGGCAAGACAAGAAGCGTCTGAGCAGCCACTGGGGCTGTAGCCGAGAGGAGTAGTGACAAGGGCCATGCCGAACGAGTCGTGGAGGAGTCCTCTAGGGGAGAGAGAGCACTAGCCCATCTGGACTAGGGCGGTTAACCCTCACCAACTGAGGAAGTGGTTAAGAGGGTGAGGAAGGGGAGACTGAACAAGTGAAGAATGAGGAATTGTCACCCCAAACCTACCCCAGAGAAATGATAAATCCGGTTCTTGCTTAACTTAGTGGGTTATCTGATCAGGGCCAGACGCCTACAGGGTTTTCTACTACAACACCTCCGGTTCCGGAGAGGTAAAACATGCGCAAACTACTATGGCTCCCCGCAGGATGCCTCATTGGAAATAGGCAAGTTCCTTCGTCTGACCACAGGGCCTACAATGACAAATGATCAGCAGACCTTTTCAGAAGTTCTTGAAATTGAAAACTCCAGTTATTCAAGGGGGGATGCTGCAATCTGAGGATGCCTATGATTTTCTGGTTGACTGTCATCGGGCTACTACCAAAATGGGTATAGTAGAACATTTGGTGTTGAGTTTGTGAATATCAGTTTGAAGGGAACGCCACAATGGGGGGCGGTCACAGGTTGAGCGTTGTCAACCAACAGAAGACACCACCTATGACTTGGGCATCCGTCTCTAACGTGTTTCATGGAGACGTCTCTCCCCCGGACTTTGAGGGGATAGGCAAAGAGACGAGTTCTTGAAGCCTAGAGCAAGGTAGGAGTCGGTTAGCTGGAATATGAGGCTAAGTTTCGCTCAGTATCCAGGTAGCCACCAAACTATGATTTTAGTCCACAAGAGCGGGTTTCGCCGTTTTGTGAAGGGTTGAGGTCAGACAGAATTGCGAAATCTCGCCTTACACGGTAGCGGCTACGGCCAAAATCACTTTTCAAGAGTGGTAGACTTCGTGATAGAGGTGGAAGGAGTGAAGCCAGATGACTTCACCATGGCATCGACATCAAAAAGTTTCGAAGGGAGGTGGAGTTTCAATGGTTTTACTCTATAGAGAGACAGGGTTCAGGAGGTTAACGGTCTTCACGACCCATTCAGTCTTCAATACACGACTGTAGTTGGGGGGCCCCTCAGACCGGTCAACACTTGCTGAGAGACCTATGCTTGACTACAGGAGTGTTATGGATGTGGGAGATGGATATATTAGTGAGAAATTGTCCAAAAACAGAGTTATAGCCCCCCAATAGCTAGAGTAGAGGTGGTAATGGTAGAGGCCGTTATTGATGGAGACGCGGTGGACGAGGTAGTGGTGGTCACCAAAAACAGCCGGGGTAACGGACAAAACTGGAGTCACTACAGCACAACATGGAGGGGAACGGGCAAACAGCGGGTGATAGGGCCATTGTTACGCGTTCCTGGGCGAGTCTGCAAGCGGAGACATCAGATTTGTTATCACAGGTATCTTTGGTTTGTGATTGCAGTCTACTGTATGATATTGATCATGGATCCACGTGTTTCATATGTATATTCCTCATTGCCCCGACTGACGTCTTAATTTACATTGCGAATGCTTGACCATGCCATTCGTGTTCTACTCCAGGTGGGTGTGAGTCTTTGTGGATAGTTGAAAAGGTATATAGGTATTGTCTCTCACAACGCCTTCTCTCCTTTTCCCTTTACCCCCCGGTGACTTTGTGGGGAAGCAATACTCATGCGACTGGTTTATCTAGAAATGGTTGATTTTGATGAATTCTGGGATATTGGCTTTCACCAAATTTGCAATCTTGGATTGTAATGCCAATAACTGTGACGTTAGCCAAGCCGGGGACGATTCGTTAGTGTGGGAGGGGTACTACACTTCCAATCCGGTTCGTCTCGTCTCCTTTCTTCGTTAGCTAAGAGAATGTTAGTAAGGGTGTGCTTTAGACTTTTATTGGGCACACCTCCGGGGATGATTACTACCCAAGTACCTCCAATTGAGTCGGTTTCGATAGTCCGCGAGTTTTTAGATGTGTTTCCTGCAAGACCTTCCTGGTCTGCACCTTGATAGAGATATTGACTTCTGCCATCGATCTTCTGCACCAAGTACTGCCCCATTTCTATTACCCCTTATAGAATGGCTCCCGCCGAGTTAAAGAGAGTAAAAGGCCCAACTTCAAGGTTGTTGAGCAAAGGCTTCAGTTAGACAAGTGCATTACCCTTGGGGTGTCTGTTTTGTTGTGAAGAAGAAAGATGGAGTCTTGGATATGTGCCTAGACTACGGCAAAACTAAATAAAGTAACTGTTAGAACAGGTATACTCTTCCTTCGCCATTGATGATTTGTTGATCAGGTTACCAAGGTGCTTGTGTCTTCTCAAAAATCGATTGAGGTCGGTTATCATCAATGGAAAATACGGGCAGCAGATGTTCCAAAAGACTCTTTTTCTAACCAGGTATGGGCATTATGAATTCTTGGTAATGTCCTTTGGACTAACGATGCCCCTGCTGCTTCATGAGTTTGATGCACGGGATTTTAAGCATATAGGATATCTTGTGATCGTTATTTATTAACGATATTTACTCCAATAGTAAGACGGAACATGAGTAGCCATTGAGGGAATTGTGTTGGAAATGTGAGGGAATTAAAAAAGCTTTATGTCAAATGCTCCAAGTGTGAGTTTTGGCTAGATCAGTTGTCCTCTTGGGGCACGGGTTCTAAGTGATTGGGGTGATGGTGGATCCTTCTAGATCGAAGTAGTGAAGAATTGGGTATAAGACCTCTAATGTGTCAGAAAGAAATAAGAAAGCTTTGTTGGTTGAGCCGTTACTACGTCGATTTGTCAATGGATTCTCTTCTATTGCTTCCCAATTGGACGAAACTTGACTAAGCAGAAGAATGGTTCCATTGTATGGTCGGATGAATGTGAGGGAAAGCTTTCAGAAATCAAGAACCTTGTTGACTACGCACCAATCCTTACCTTGCCTGGTAGGGTAGAGGAGTAAGGAACTTCATTGTTTATTGTGAGGCACTTGATTCTGGTTTGGGTGCAGTGTATATGCAGAGAAGAATTGTAATTGCTTATGCTTCGAGGGCAATTAAAGGGGCAATGAACGTAATATCCGACCCACGATTTAGCGTTGGCTGCGGTTGTGTTTGAGTTAAAGCAATGGAGACAATATCTATATGGGGTACTGACCTTTGAGGGATTCGTTAGCAAAAGGTAAATCTATCAAGGAAAGCTTTTAGCGGTCAAAGTAGGCAAACGGAGTATGCAAATGAAGGTTAGGGACTGGAGTTCATGGAGGTGAAGCAAGTTTTGATGAAGGTTTCACCAAATGAAGGGTGTGATGTGACCGCGGTGGGTAAAGGGGTAAGCTAAGTCCAGGTTACATCTGGACCCTTTGAAGTACCTTACGCGGTAGGGGAGGTGGGTTAATGAGTAGCTTGCCTCCAGGGCTTGTCAGGAGTGCAGCGGTATTTCATGTGTCTATGCTGATTGAAAAAGATACCATGGGGATGGAAACTACATCATTCGTTGGATTAGTTCTGCTTGATGAGACTTATCTTATGAGGAGGAGCCTGTTGCCATTTAGATAGCGAAGTCCGCAATTGAGGTCAAGGGACGATTGCATCCATTAAGGTGCAATGGGAAGAATCGACCCGTTCTTTGAAGAATCCAACTTGGGAGAAGGAGTGATATGCAAGAAAGAAAAGAAAGAAAGATACCCAACCTGTTTACAGATTCTTCAGGGTACTCTTTTCACTCCTTGTTGTTATTTTTCTCGTGATCGTTCGAGGACGAACGCTGGGTAATTGGTATCTATGCGAATGAATGTTTAGCAGGTCGTTTTGAGCACCAGATTTTATTTCTGGAACAAAAAACTGGCTGAGGTTGAGACAACCGGAGCCCACGACGGACCGTTCTGGGCATGACGGTCGTCGAGGGAGTCTCGTTCCCAAAATACTTAGAATATGAAAATTTGGGTACTGGAGATCGACTCTCGGATCGTCACGACGAATGGCAGGACGAACGTCGTGCCACGACGGGACCGTCAAAGGCAATTCACTAGAATCAGTTTCTGAACTCTGTGACGGGAGCAGCAGGACGGAAAGTCGCAGGACGACGGCCCTCACAGGTGCGTAATCCCAGGCATGGGTCGGATTTTGTTAAATAATTTAACGGCGTTTTTGTTTTGGCTATTCCTGCTTTAATTATAAAGGGGTGGGTAATGTTAAAGTCTAATTAATTGGGGGTTAAAAGAGGTAACCTTAAGTTAAGTAGGGGTATTATTGCCATCTTTTATACTTACATGATGTATGATAATTAGGGTTTAAAAGAAGAGGGTTTGATAAGAAAAAGAAAAAGAACAGAAAGAGCGGGAGAGAACGAGTAGAGAGAGAGAGAGCGAAGAGGATAGCAAGGATTTGAAGAAGATAGATTGTTGATCGCAATTCTTCGGGGAGGTAGGTTTATGGTTTTTATGCTATTCGTAGCTCAACCTTTCATAGCGAATGATGTCTGGATAGTATTGTAAACTCTTCTATATGTATTGTATGCTTGTATGAATGTGATTACGTAATGTGAGAAAGTAAGCATGATTGAAGCTATTGCATCCCAAATCTTGAAAACCCTTTGTCTGTTAATGATGAGTCTTGGTAGAAAAGAAGGCTTGATGGAACTATAAGTAAGTAATGGGTGGTTGCTGATGCCTTGATATAAAAAGAAGGATTGATGAATTAATAAGAATGAGATTAGTGGAGAGCGGTGTCACGAACCGACACGTGTAGTAGGGAACCGGGTGTAACGAACGACACGTTAAGATAGAATTATGGGGATGTGGGTCACGGGACACACAGAACACGGTAAAATTAAGGGGATCGGGTGTCACGAACCGACACGTAGGTTAGGGGATCGGGTGTTGTCACGAACAGACACGTAGAATTAGGGGACAGGAGATGTCAAGTACGACACCTAGGATTAGGGGAGAGCGGAGTGTACGTATCGAAACAAGAGGAATAAAGATAATGAATCTTGAAAGATTGTACATACTCAATACGAATGAAACCCTAATCCCAAATGAGTATGTATTGAGGCTTGAGCCCTCATGTGTGAACTTGGTGTACTTATAAATGAAGTTATAGAACTTGTTGTTGGCTACAATGTTGAGTATTAATAGTGATTTATGATCTTATCTGATATATACTGTTTTCTATTTTGAGTTGGCCGATGAACTACTCAGTACTCGTGTTTTAGTACGACCCCGTACTTGTAGTTTTTCTTTGTTATATGTGGGGCAGCAAAACATACGTACGTTTTAACTCAACAGCACCTCTAGCCCGTCTTATACCACCGGATTTCAGGAGTGAAGTAATGCTTCTGTTGGACGGATCTTCCGTCCTCATGTCTTAGGCCTTGAAGTTCCGGCATAGACTAGCCTTTTGTTATTCTAGCTGCTAAGAATACTCTTAGTTTAGTAATTGATCATAGATGTTTTGTGGTGATGACTTCCAGATTTGGGGAAAATAATGAGAGTTGAATTTGAGAAAAGTTATTGAATTGATTGGTTTTATTAATGAGTTAAGTCTTCCGGCCATTACTTTCTGTTATATTATATTGAAATGTCGGGTTTAGATTTGTGGTTTCGCTAACCATAGGAGGGTAAGTGTGGGTGCCAGTCGCGGACCGTTTTGGGTCGTGACAGGTTAAATGTACAAAATTTCCCATTTGATCTTGTGGTCTTAAACATGCCATATGAAAAGATGAAATTAAAATGTTAAAAAAAAAAGATCATTTTTTTTAAAGGAGAAAGTATTGTTTAATTTTGGACTGATTTGATGGTTTCACTTAATAATTACAAATATTTCTATTACTTTATTTTTTTGACAAATCTCTTACATTAAATATAATCTTTATTTATTATAGCTATAGTATGAAATACCTATATACTCCTCAAATTTACTGGGAACTTGAAGTTACATTATTTTAGCAGAGAATGTCTTGGTGTTCGGTGTTTGGCATGTATTATCAATACTATGTATAATCTACATACACGATAGTATTATTACTAGGGAAAAGATATAAATTTCTTCTCTAACTTATATCCAAAAATTACTTGCACGCTTAAATTATCATAATAACTTATTATATACATTTATTATTCAAAAGTGAATTTAATATCACCTCAAGACATGGCACATCGTTCTCCTCATGGAGTGTCATGTAATACACTCATCGTCACATCAGTCGTATGTCAGCGTCATGTCAGAAATTATAACTTCTTTTATTTTTTTGTTTCCTTTTTCTTATAATTACTTTTCTTTTGGGAACAAGATGCGACATACAGTGGAGTCGCAAAGGAGAAGAAGGTATTTAAAAAATTCTCTAAGAGTATTATGAATTTGTCATCACAAAAATCTCACCCCGATATGAAAAAAAAATCATATTCGGCTACCTTATTCACTATTGGTTCTTTGTTATTCACCACCGAAATATTACCTTCAATTCTTCTTCTTCGCCACCGACCACTAAATATCATCATCACCATTTTCAATATAATTTTTTTCTTCTTCGCCATCTTTGATTTCCATTTTTTTTTCAAAATCGTTATCCAGCGCCACCATACTCATAAAGTTGTCATCTTCACCCATTACCAAGAGCCACCATACCCCATAAAGCTGCAACTGCAACCAAACCTAAAAATTGACGAACAAGCAATTTTTTTTTACAAAATCAATAAATAGAAAAGATAGAAACCAGGTCGACCGAAATCACAGATATTCATAGAGCGTAGGATGTAGGGATGAGGGTGAGTCGGAAATTCTTGTTATTGAGTGCCCGGTAATAAAATGATCACAAAAGATCATTGTCACTAACAAATCTATGAAAAAGTACTTTAATGGCTCAATGCAAAAGAAACGTATGTGCTTTGAGATTATGATGTATAAAGAATGAAGAAGAAGATATATGAAAAAGAAAGAAGAGATGTTAAAAAGAAGAATAGGTATGTGGGCATGGATAGGGTGGAGGATAGGAGGGGTTGTGTAAAAAGTTGATTCTAATTATTTTTTTTATTTTTATTTCTAATTGACACCTTTAGTTTTTATTTTTCTTTTATTTTTTTGTTACGTCAGTTTCAAGAGGTAAATAAATTCAGTTTTGAATAATAAAAGTGTGTAATAGCTCATCATAATAGTTTAAGCATGTTAGTAAATTTTCGATACAAGGTCAAAGTAAAATTTATGTCTTTAATCATTATTATTATTATTAAAAAAAGGGTTTGTTTGAAATTTATCACAATTCTTCCATGCAAATATTGGGCTCTATGTTTCATAAATTTTCAATTAAAATTGATGGGATAATGTGCTATATATACACAATTCATCAAGCAGGTTGTTTTGCCGGATGGCAAACCGTATGCATTAGCCAACGTCCTGAGGACGTCACGAACACATTTGGCCATTTTGAGCGTCCGGACTGAGACTCCTCCAAACAATCATTGTTAATTGGTTGGACGATTTCAAGCTATACCTGCCATTGTAATACATCTTTTTATAGAATTTCAAATATAGAGTAATTTTAAAAGTTAATTTCTATTTTTTATCATATTTAATTTCTTCTGTAATAAAATTTTCTTCAGGATCATTAAATTAAGACACCAACTTTGCATGCAGACAAATATGTAATAAAATTTACAACTTAACCTTAAGGGTCCGTTTGACATAACTATTAAAACTATTTATTTTTAGAAGGATTTTTAAAAAAAAATGTTTTTGAAAAAAAAATAATGTGTGTTTTGCTAATTTATTTGAAAAGTACTTTTGATTTAAAAAAAAAACATTGTGTTTAACTTATCTTTTTTTAAGAACAACATTTTTGAGAGTCAAATAACAAAAAATGGTAAGTATCGATGTGCATTTAATAATACTATTATTTTATAGAGGGAAACTATATTAAATATCTGTTACAATAATTTTAATTAAAATGTACATATTCATAAATTTAAAAATCATTCCACAAAATAAGCCACTATATACTAAAAATTCACCAAAAAAATAAATAAATAAAGTCCTCATATTTTAATCCTACAAAAATATTGTTATTGCCTTTATTTCTAATTAAGTAAAATAAAACGAAAATAATATATAAATATAAATAACAATATATAAACATAAAATAAAAACTTTATTGTGTAAATATAAAAATTCTGACATGAAACTTAATCAAACTTATGAGATATGTTAATTAATTAATAAGGAATATATTTCTAAATATGTATATGGAACGGATATTTTAATGTTTTAAAAAATAATTTCTGTTGTTTCAAAGTATCAAAAATTTTAAGATTTTTCTTAACAACATAAAATCTATTTATGTTTCCATTTAAAAACATTTTAAGGATTTTCCAAATACAACCAAGCCAAACAGGCTCTAACATTGTTTGAAGAAAAAAAAAATATGCTTATTGTGTTTATGTATAGTTTCATGAAGAGAAAATTAACACTTATTAAAAAACTTAAAAGGGAAAATATAAGTTTTTAAAATGCCTTTAGGAAAAGTACTTCATGAATAAGATAATTTGTTTGTTCCAAATTTGTTAGAAAAAGGATCTTGTGAAGGAGCTAATTTTGTTAATTAGTTAGCTAATTATGAAGTGTGATTAGTTGGTCGGTTAGTGCACAGTTAGCTAGAATTGATTCGTCCATAATGAATTAAATGAACATTAGAGTGCTTCAGTTTCTTGGATTGAATGATCATTATAGTCAAGTTTTAGTGATGTCACAGGTTCCTAATGTCAATCGTCATAGAATTGTTAAAATTAAATGCTATAGACTTAGAAACCTCATGACATTCAAACATTCATCCTATATATTAATGACAATCAAACTTTATCAATTACTAACTTTTAACTTCAAATTAACGATATTCAAGATCTCTAACGTTTCACAACCTAAAGTTATAAAATTCTACAAGAATTCAAGTTCTCCAAAGTTCACAATTTAAAGTTATAAAATCCTATAATAATTCAAGATTCTAAAGTTTACAACATAATTAAAGCTCTAAAATCCTACAAAAATTCAAGTTCATATCTAATTTCTAGAATTTCTAATAAGTTTAAGAATATAATTCAATTAATCAAAATTTCAACAACATTATAATATATAAGCACAATTACAATGGCAAATCTATCAATGTTAAACTAATTTAACCTCCAATTATTTGGTAGTTCTAACTTCTAAGATATTACAGTTCATATCTAAACTAAAATTCCCAATTTAAAACGAAAATAACACTTCTAAAAATCGCAAACCTAAATTTTCTCCCTAACTAACAATAAAAATGTAGAAAGAAAAGAAATAACCATTGAAAACCCATTCACCAAACTCAAAACAATATTCAAAATATGAAATCAAATATGTTAATAGAATTTCAAAAAAATAAATAAGTAAAATTAAACCCTAAACATTATAACAAGGGAAAAAGGGGAAGGAAGAGGGGAGGGCAGGCACAAGGGGGGGAGGATACACCATCGACCACCGAAGTTCAACCCACGAGGAGGACTAAGCACCGCGCGGGGGCAGTGCGCAGAATTCGCGAACCGGTACCGACGCATCACGAGACGTAAGCTGGAGGAGGCAGGGAGCCGGGAGAGGACCACCAACACGCCCAGGGAAAGAGAAAACCGGGGACAAGGATTGGGTGGACCTTGGAAAAACAACGAGGGTCTGGAGGAGACCTGGGTCGAGAAGGGAGAGGAAAGAGAGAAAAACGAGAGAACAAGAGCTGGGCCGCGTTGGGGCAGAGTTGAGGAAAAGAGAGAAAGAGAATGGGAAAATTTAGGGGAAAATTTATCACCGCTGTAACATAATTAAATAAAAAGTGACGGTTATTTAAAAAATGTTTGACCTACATGTAACGACCTGTTAGTTGTTTTGAGTAGTAGAATTTATTCCTGGTAATAACTGTCTGGGTCGACGGATCGCCAGACGGACCGTTCTGGGCGGCGACGGACGTCGAGGGGTTTGTCTCGTCCAAAACACTTAGATCCTTAAAATTTGAGTACTAGGTCGACTCTCTGAACTCAAGACGGAATGGCAGGGACGGACCGTCATTGGCACGACGGGGACCGTCAACAAATTTTCCACAGAATGAGTTCTGAAAACTCTATGTGAAATCTCAGCAGGACGGACCGTCACAGTCGGATGGACAGTCACAGTCGGACGGAAAGTCACAAGCTACGTAACCCTGCTGGGTCGGATTCTGTTAGAAGTTTTTAAGGGGCGTTTTGGAACTATTCATGTATAATTATAAAGTTAGTGGATTAATGTTAATAATTTCAATTTCGGGGGGTTAAAAGGAGATAACCTTGGAAATAAAAAGTGGGGTATTTTATGATCTTTTATACTAATTATAGAACAATAGGGTAAAAGAACAAAGGGTTTTGGAATAAGGAAGATTAGAAAGACAGAGAGAAGAGGGGAGAGGTGAGAACGAATGAGCAGGAGAGAGAAGAAGAACGAAGAGGAGGAAAGGCAAAGCATTGGAGAAAGTCGATTGCGTGATCACGATTCCTTCGTGGGGTAGGTTATGGTTATGCTATCTCATATTAAACTCTTATAGTGAATGATATTGTGTATTGTGGTAGTATGTAAAGATCTCTATATGTTTAATTGTAGGCTTGCATGAGGATTAGTAATGTAAGGGTTGGAAATCTGAGGTTGTGAAGCTTAAAACTAACCTCTTTGTTAATGATGAGCCTTGGTATAAAAGAAGGCTTGAGAAACTAAAAGAATGAGGTTTTAGGGATCAGAGTGTCACGTTCCGCACCAGGATGGAGAGTTAGAGTGCGATCGGGTGTAATGTTGCGGCACCAAGGATCGTAGTAATGGATAGGGGTGTCACGTTCCGACACCAGGGATAGTTTTAGTAATGGATGGGGGGTCACGTTCCGACACCAGGATAGTAGTAGTGGACGGGTGTCAAGTTCCGACACCAGGATAGTAGTAGTCATGGATCGGGAGGTCCGTTTCGACACTAGGAGGAGAGTAGTAATGGATCGAGGTTCACGTTCCGACACCAGGGGGGGGGTTGGGGGGGGGATAGAGAGGATCGGAGAGTGTCACGTTTCCGACCCAGGATAGTTAAAAAGAATGAATCGTGAAGCATGTTACACTATACTAAGATTAAAGAACCTAGTCCAAAATGAGTCTGGTGTGGAGGCATGGTCTCATAGTTGTGTTTGGGTGGTGGCCAATAAGTTATGGTTACTTGTTGTTGTTATTAACTGAGTATGGTAGTCCGTTTATTGCTATTATCTGATATATATGTTTTTCTATTTTGAGTGGCCGATGATGCGTACTCAGTACTTGGGTTTGTCTGACCCTACTTGTATGTTCGTTCTTGTTATTTGGGAGTTGCAGGCCAAACGTACCATCGACTTCGACTCAACCGCAACTCCTAGCCAGGACTTTCACATAATAGATTTCAGAGTGAGCTATTGTTCCTAGCTCGGACTGGATCTTCTTTCGCGTCTTGAGTGTCTTGAAGTTCGGACATGGACCATTCTCTTCTACTATTTTAGTTTCTAGATGACTCTTAGATTAGTAATTTGAGGATAGCTGTCTGTGATGAGACTTCCAGGTTTTAGGATAGTATTATAAATTTTAGAGTTATTGAATGATTTCGTAATGAGGTTTAAGTCTTCCGACATTATTTTTCTGTTATTATGGTTGAAATGTTGGGATTGGATTGGTTGGTTCGCTCACATAGTAGGGTAAGTGTGGGTGCCACTCGCGACTCGTTTTGGGTCGTGACACTACATTTTGATCAAAAAGTGACGGACTAAACAACACTATCCATCGCTTATTTTAAGTGTTGCTCATATATTTTTGATCAAGAAGCGATAGACATAAAGATGTCGTTTGTCGCTACAGTAAAAATAATAATAAAATAAATTAAAAGTGACGAGCGACAAGGTTTACTTTTAATTTATATTTAATTATTTTTAATAAAAGCGACGAACGATGAGATTTACTTTTAATTTATATTTAATTTTCTTAATAAAAGCGACAGAGAACATCGCTATATATATGAAATAAATAATTATTATTTATATATACTTGACACAATTTCACGAAAAAAGCGATTGCCTAAGAGATGACATCTGTCGCTTTTTGTAAAATAATTTTATAAATAATTATTTTTATTAAAAAGTAACTGATAACATGACAAATGTCTCTTTTTGAAGCGACGACGTTCGTCACTTTTCTGTTTGTTGTTTTTTAGCAGTTTTTTTATAATGGTTGCATATCTCACCCAAAATTAATAATAATTTTTTAAAATATATTTTGGTATATAACTTGACAACTTAATAAAATATTAAATTTAATAATAACTCAAGGATATAATAGGAAATATTTTTTTTTTTAAAATTTTAACCAAACATAAGATTAAATGGGAAATAATAATGAATCAAACAATATTTGATAAAAACTAATTTCTGCATTATTAATTCTTGCATTACTAATCCGTGAAAAAAATTATTATGTTCGAGGCACACTTATTATCAGTTGTACGAGGCTTTTGTTGGCTGCCAAATGTACAGATGGGGCCCATACCTTATCTATTTCATTTTCTTTTACTCTTTTTCATTCATTTAAACTTGTCCTCCTACTTTCTTTTTTCCTCTTTTGTACACTACTTCATTTGTCGAAGTATAAAGAGCGCCCAAAATATCTAACACGCCTATTTTACATTTGTATATTATATATTTGAAAAAAAATAAAGTGAATATGGCAAGAAAATTGTAATCTAATTTTTGAATGAAATGGAAGAAATTGAATATAATAAAATTACAAATAAAAAATCATAAAATTTTGCGTATAATTTCATAAAATTTGTCATTTTGTTTTCTAAAACGAATTTAATAGAATGATATATATGAAATATGAGAATATATATTTTATTTTATTGTTTGTTTATAAAAGATTATAGATTGATTTTTTAATATAATATTTTCTATCATATATATAAAAACTTTTTTAAAATTTAGAAAAATGTTATAACCATTTCTAAAAAAATTTCTTTGTTCTATTTATGTGTTTCTCTTTATAATAACAAGTTGTTTGCATTTACTTCGTATTTTAGTTTATATATTTATTTTAATAATGTCAAGAATGAATTTGCATAGCTCATGTCTTTTTAATTGATTATTTTTTTATCTAAATCAAGCATCATCAAGACATAGTATATTCCAACTAATTTTTTACCTTTTTGTAAGAAAAATAAAATCGTTGGAAAGAATTTCAGATTTCTTAGAATTAATTAAATTCTTAGATAATGCATACATTTTTTGAAGGATCCTATGTATAATTAGATCAATTTCCTATATTATCATATATTTTCTAAAAATCGACCAAAACCAAATGGAAAAAAATAATCAAAGGCTCATGAGAGCGGGGCGACTGAGACGACACATACGCTAATATGAGAAAGAGGGGGGGGGGAAAGAACGGGAAATCCAACCACGGGAAAACACACAAAAAAGAGAAAAAACTCCAAAATTGGAGAGCGGGTCGGTCACAATTTAGAATATTCAACACAAAAAAAAACAATCACCCAATCCCTCAAAAAAGATAATGCAAGGAAAATCAAGACAGAAAACAAAAACCCCATAAAAAAAAAAATAGAAGATAAACAAAAAAAAAAAAAAAGAAAAAAAAAAAAAAAAAATAAAAAAAAAAAAAGAAAAAAAAATACAAAACAGAAAAATAAAAAAAAAAAAAAAAAAAAAAAAAAAAAAAAAAACAAAGGAAGAGAGGAAAAAAGAATAAAAATAAAAAAAAAAATGGACGAAAGGAAGGGACGTGATGCAAACATTTGATAATAAATAAATTCAGTGGTAATAAATAATATGGTCATAAATAATCACAACTACTCTATAAAAGTAAGATGCTTTACTTTTGATAAATAAATAAATTCATCTGAGAAATAATAAAATTACAAAAAGAAACGAAAAAGAAGAAGAAGATATGAAATTGGAGAAAAAGAATAAAGAAATGGAGTCTTTTAACTTCTTCATGTATTATGATTGTATCAAACGATCCCTAAGTGACATAAACCAACAAGAATAATGGATAAAAATGTAGATATATTGAGAAAAAAACTATTATCCTAATATATAATCCATACTGATGAGTGGATGGATGATCAATTTTCTTTTATCATCCTGTCATCTCAGGATGATAAAGAAAAGATCAACAAGTTACTCAACACACATAACGACATCCTACATAAGCATTTATCAACTTTAAGATTTGATGCTTGCAAATCACAAAAACAAATAGAAAGACATTCAGATCAAATTTCATCAATAGAAGATAAAAAGCTAGTAACTTATTCCAAAATTTAGCAAAAAATATTAAGAAAAAACACAATATTTGATCACATTAAAAAAAAAATCCAAGGCTCAATGCAATATTTATAGCAAATGTTATAGATTCGTAGCAAAATAACGAAAGAAATAGCCCATGGTGAAACAATTTAGGGTTTCAACTACAAAGAAAGACTCTGAAAAGGAGAAAAACAGAAATCAATAATTACGATTTCATGTTTCAGTTCAAGCTTATGTCTTGTTTTAGATTTTCCCTTGCTCATAAGTTTCAAGTACTAACACCATTTGATCTGCAGTATATTTCATGATGGTCAGAATATAAGGTAACCATGATGAAGTTTCAACCAGTGCTTCATTGATTAAAGTAGGGGTAGAGTTATGTTTGGTGACCCCCCTTCTTTTTTTCGGAGGATCTATCTTCAGTTATTTCTGTTTGCTAGGATGATATGAGGTTGTAAGACCCCGAAAATGACTTAGGTTAACTAGAGCCTAACATGTTGTTATTGATGGTCTAAGGTCATAAATAGGTTTATTATATAGTATTGAGGCAGACGTCTAAAGGTATTGGTGACATGAAGGTCCAAACCGTCAAGGGACGACCCAAAGAGGTTCGACACACTAGTCACTAGTGCCTCATATGTGGTTCTATGTGTTTATAGGTGATTCATGAGTTTATAAGGTACTCTTAAATGAGTATTATATATTTATCGGCAGTGTGTCGAGTTTCGTGGAAGTTTGGAGGTAAAGTCCAAGAACGCATGACGTTTGAATGATATCCTTGTGAATATGACTTGTGGTCTAGGCATGTTTTGTCTAGTTTTATGGTTCGTTTTGGGTGAATGTGAAAATTCGGTGAAGGGAGAGGTGTTAAAACTTATAGAAAAATATGTTTGGGTGGAAAATTTGGACAATACATCCCCAAAGGACCAACCCGGGGTCCTTGAGGAAGACCCCTGTTGGTGGCTAAAACTGACCAAAAGGCAGGACAGTAAGTACACCCGGATGGCAATCCGCCGCCAGTGGCATTGGTCGAGCCCCATAGGTTTTGGTGGAGGAGTAGGAGTTAGTAGTTGGAACCTTAGACAAGGAATCCAAGCTTCCATTTTCCAGGCTCTGACCCAATCGATGGTGGACAACACGGTCCGTGAGAGGACTGACGCCCCATGATGGGTCAGTCGTCTGTGAGCCTGTGCTTGCGTGTTGTCTCACTGTTAAGTTAGGGATGATATTGTAATTTCATCCCACATCCAAATCTTAAGAGTATTGGAAGTTTATTAAGGATCTTTTGGGTATTTTAAACATGTATATAAGTGTTTAACACTTAGAATATTTCATTCTTCCAAATCATAACCCCAAAATCCTTTAAGAACTCCAAAGATAATGAAAGTCCACAATAAGGAAGATTTTGGCTGTGATATTTTGGTGGAAATCTTCATCAAGTTAAGAATTATAATTGAGGTATGACTTAGATCCTTGAAAACTTGTTTTCATCAAAGAAAGCCCAAACTCTTAAGATGTTTTCTCAAGTTTTCAAAGTTAAATGAAATTCAATTCTACATGGGTTCTTGCATTCAATGGAATTTCTAAACATTGAATAATGATTTAATTGATTGTTGATTTTTAACTAAATTACCTATAACCCATGAATTTGGGTGAACCTAGTTTTTGACTAAGTTTGGGTACTTGATATTGGTCTAATGTTGATTATTTTTTTATGTAGTTTTATGGGGCTATCATTGATTAAATAATTGTAGTAAATTGTTATCTAGGTTTATTAGAATGATGAATTGAATTTTATTGATTGATTTACATTAGTTCAGTGATTATGGTAGTTTTATGTCGGTATTTTGGTTATGGGCCTTGGGTAAGGGCATGGGTAGAGTTGAGTCAAATGACTTTGGATTGAAGTGCTGAGGATGATGTGGGGGTATTCTGACCTATTTCCTTTATTTTTATGTTATTTATACTTCAATTCTATTGTGATTGGTATGGTCCACTTATGGTGGCGGTGTTATGTGTTTTACTTGCAATTGATGTGGCCTTGTCGGCGTTACTTTATGCAATATGATGATCATGGCCTTGTTGGAAACTACTTGAAGTAATATGACTATTTGTGTAGTTTTATTATGTGAATCATGACAATATCTATCTACATGTGAAGTCATATGTGTATTCTTCTATTCATGTTGTCTTAGATGATCATGTTAGACTATGACTTTGACCTTATGCGTATAGTCTTAGGTTGATTCTTGGTTATTCATACTTGAATATATGAGTATATATTGGTTACATTGATGATGTTATGATAGTATATAGTATGACTTGAGGATGTTAGGTTGGTTCCTTTGTTATTCTAGAATTGCTTGCATTATGAGTTAAAAGTAAAGTATGTGGTGTCTTGTCTTGGTTGAATTGTGTCCCTTGCTTCATGTATATATGATTATGAATATGTGATGTCTTGATTTAGAGTGTTATAACTCTTATTCTTGAATGTATGAATGACATTGACCTTAAATTAACTTAAGAGAGTCTTTTATGTGAAAACCTTGACTTAGTGGTAAAGTTAAGATTGTTGAAGTTGTAAGTTGTAATGGTATCCTTCAAAGTAAACGAATGATAGAATTAAGGTTAATTGGCTGGAACATCATCATATTAATCCTTAGGAAAGTCATCACGAGCTTCTTGTCTCCATTGTGAGGTAGCCCTAATGGACCTTCTTTGGTAGGATTAATGTGATTAGGTATGAACTTGTTATGGAACCCTTTTATGTGAACCTAATGTGTGAATTACTCTATGAGAAATAAGGCTAGCATCGAGTGAGTATAGTAAGTGGAAGTAGTTTTAGTTAAAAAGTGATACTAGATTACAAAGTATGCCCTTCATATTCCTTAACCATGTGCCTACATGGGATGTGTCTAAGTTCTACGCTTGGCAAGTAAAACAACCTCCTCGGAGTAGGATCCAGATTCCATGTCTTGCTATCATGGTCTATGTCGGTTATTGCCTATTCTCATCATATGGAATACCTATTAGCATTAGAGAAGTTTATGAGGTTTAGGTGGTGGTATGGGACACTATCTAGACATTGCACAATAAACTTTGAAGGTTTTAGTTGGAGTTCCTAGGTCTTGTATAAGACCATTACTTAAAGTCCTTTATGTGATGTATGAGTCCTAATGAACTAATGACTCAGGTTAAGAAGTATGTAAATGAATAAGTAGCTAATCTAAAGTGACTTAATGATTTCTTAGCTAAAGTGTGAAGAGGGCATAAGAGATGATCTCTTCATGTCTTATCTTTGGAAGTCTTGAGGATGACTCTAGTTAGGGAAGATATTTGGTGTTGTGGACATGATCTAAGTCTTAGGTAGTCTTAAGGTCTATTTAGGTAATCTTGAAGAGGTCACTATGGACGTTATCTTCTTAATTTACTTAAGCAGGTATTTTGATATCCTTTGGAAGGAGAATGTTATATCATCTATGTGTTAGTGTGTTAAGTAAGAATAATTCTATTCCAGGGAGTATATATGATCTCTTAAGTGTGTGTAAGGGATTGTATGGGCGGTCACTTGACAACTCACTCAAGTGAGACTTAGAGTCTCCTTCGGTAGAAGAATCTTACCTTGATGTTTATGATGCTTTGTAACTGTGTATGTGACTCATTATAAGTAATGTTAAGGGCCGTTTAGGCACATCTAGAGAGGGTGTATGGGAGGTCTCTCTTTTTGTTACTTAAGTGAATCTTATGATAGCTTTAAGTGAGAAGATTACATGCTAAAAGGGTGTCTTAAGTGAAGAATAAGCATCTTCACTTTTACAGTGAATTAATTCACTATAACAGTGAATAAGTTCACTGTAAAGTGATCTCTAAAATATGATTTTTGGTTTAAATGCTATCTTATTTGTGTCTAAGTTGTTAAATGTTGTTATTATGATTATAATATGATTTCTAAATGAAAAGATACATATTTTCAATAAATTGCCATTTTTCATGATTTTTATGCATAATGCCATACTTAGTACATGTGGTTGTACTAACTCCTTGATGTTATCTATATATACTTGGTAGGTGATGAGATTTTGGGAAGTGAAGACTTGTACCATCGAATCATTCAAGAGAAGTGGAAGTATGTCCCCATTTGACTCGAGGGTATATATGTCTTTTATGTTTTTATTCAAAGTATTGTAATAGACTAAGTATTTCTATATTCGTATTTTGAAGTATGGGTCATGTCCCAAGTATTCTTGGGTCTTAAGATGATGAGATTGAGACTTAGTATTTTCTATTGCTTTATATGAAAGAGTTTTTAAAGACTATATTATGTTTTGTGAAAAGTTTTAATTCCGCACTACTTTTCACTATGTTTATGCGATGAATGATATGAACGGGCTTGTAAAAGACATCCGAGAGGTCAAGTACGCTGGTTGCAATCCGAGATTGCCCCTATCTTTTAGGGTGCGGTTTTGGGATATGACAGGGGTCTTGTACCCACATCCCTCATAGTATTAGAGGCTTCATAGATAGATAGACAGTAGTTCATGAGTCTTGTTCATTTCAGTTGTTATGTTCTAGACTTTAGTTGCCTCTTTGGCTAGTGAATGTTTATTTCTAAACCATACTAAGTTGTATAATTTGATACTTTTTGATTTAAAACTTTAATTTGAGTTTATTCTATATTAATTAAGTCTTTTGCTAAGAGTTAAGCCAGACCACAGATTCACTTGGAACCAACAATGGTTCTCGAGTGTCAGTCGTGTCCAGGATGTAGACTCATCGCATGACATACTACTGAGAAAATAATAAGTGAAGGGAATAAAACATACTGGTTAGAGAGAGAGAATTCAAAAGACAACTGAATTTTTGAGCTTCAATCCATTTTTGGACAACTGAAGAATTTATTAATATATTTATTCCTTTTAATTGAAAACGTGTAAAATTAATTGGTAAAACTTATCGTAAAATGATGTATTCACTTATTATTACTAATATTTTAAACCAACAAACATATAATTATACTATTTAAAGTAATACAAAATAGAGGAATGAGAAAATAATTAACATCAAAAACTCTGTAATACCTGCTAAAATAATTCAAGTAAGTTTATAAATATTAGAAGAAAATAAAGAAGATGTTGGGTTTCAAAGGTGTGAATAGGAAATGTAGGATTGTGACTATGTTGAAGGGTTGTGACCTTTATGAAAGGTTGTGTTCTTTCTAAAGGGTTGTAACCGTTTGAAAGATTGTGCTTTTTTCAAAGTGTTGTGACCTTTCTGAAAGGTTGTCTTCTTTCCAAAAAGTTGTGACCTTTACCCTTTGTTGGCTATAAATAGAGAGGCATCCTCTCAGTTTCTGCATTGAATTTTCCCTTCTTTTGCGTGCATTTCTTACAAACAAAATCAATCGATCGTGTCAGTATGTGTGATTCCTTGTTATCATTTTGAGTTAGTTGAAATATTGAAGTTTGAAGTACCTCTACTTCTTTAATGATAAATACGTTTTATCTTAGGAGGAATTAATCTGCAACCTCCGGTACTTGAGGGTATTAAACTTCTTAAGGACACACAATGGATTCTGTGGACTCGGATATTTCTTTGTTTTTTCTTTTCATATTTTATTATTATCGATTTGCTAATATGAATACAGGAAATAACAAAAGAGAGCAATATAAATAAATTAAAAGACAAAATCAAATTGTCAAAAATAAAACATCAATACCAAAGAAAATAAGGTAATATTACATCCACTTATAATTCCAATTGTCACGATCTTTCAATTTTCAAAGAATCACAAACATGTTGGGAAAAATGCGGACTAACACAAACTATATATGGTCAAAATAATGGAAATAAAATGGAAAAATAATGACACCAAAATTTTACGGAGAAATCCTTTTAAATAAAGAAAAAGTTACGGGCCAAGAGGAGCAACTGATATCACTATAGTAAGAATTTTTACACTGTGTAGTCACGAATATAATACTCAAAGTGACTACTACACACTCAAAAGTAATAATACTCTTTTGATTCCACCTTACTAAAATATCATTCACATTCTATTTTTCTTCACAAACTATTCTTCTGATATAGTCTATGGAATACCTCACTTTGCTCTTAAATTTTTTTTTCTTTCTCTAACTTGGTGTGTTCTACAAATGAGCAAGAATGCTCTATTTATTGAAGAAGTTTACAACTAATGTGTCACTAATGACATCATAAAAATATCAAAGTTTCAAACTTTGCAACTATATAGTTATCTTGGTAAGATTTTGTTAGTATGTAGTTGTACCAAATTAAGAGTTTAATATAAAAAAAAAGGGGTTGTAACACCACAAATATCCCCTCCAGTCCCATGCACCTGAAAGGGGTATCTTCCTCTTCTTTAGAGACAGAGAGAGAGATCATACCCACAAGTTCTTTACATAACTCGAACTTATCTTTCGGTATCGTCTTGGTCAGTATATCTGCAGGATTTTCACTTGTGTGAATCTTTTTATGTGAAATGATTCATCTCCACTTACTCATGAATCCAATGATATTTGACGTCGATGTATTTTGTTCTTGCAAGGTACATGGAGTTTTTGCTCAAGTCTATTGCACTCTAGCTGTCACAATAGACAATATACTCCATCTAATGCAAAACAAACTCTTAAAGAAATCGCTTGAGCCATATCATCCTCTTGCCGGCTTCAGTATTCATAATATACTCAACTTCAGTTGTAGATAGTGCAACACACTTTTACAACTTTGACTGCCATGATATAACTCCCCCTGAAAAAGTAAACAAATATCTAGTAGTGGATTTCCTATTATCAAGGTCACCTGCCATATCAACATCTATATAGCCCTTCACCCTTCAAGATTGGATTTGATGCTAAAAAACACAAGCATTCATCTGAACTTCGTTTAAGATACCTGAGTATCTACTTCATTGCTTCCCAGTGTTCTTTTTTCAGGATTATCGAGCAATCTGCTGGAAACACCAAATGCGTGAGAAATTTAAAGTCTAGTGCATACTATTGCATACATTAGACTTTAGATGATGGAGGAATATGGAACTTTGGCCATGATCTCTTTTTCCTTCCTAGCTATAGGACATATTTTCTTGCTCAACTTGATATAACCAACAAGAGGTATACTATCAAACTTAGCATTCTTCATATTAAAGCGCTCTAGTACACGTTCAATGTACTTTTACTATGAAAAATAAATCTTCCTTTCATCTTTGAGACGAGTAATTCTCATGCCCAAGTTTTTTTTGGTATGACCCAAGTCCTTCATAGAAAAAGACTTACACAACTGTTTCTTTAACTCGTCAATATTGGAAATATTCTTGCCCACAATCAACATATCATCAACATACAATAATGGGATGATAAAATCATTGTTAGAAAATTTGGTACAAATACAAAATGATATGATGAAATCTTCTTATAGCCTTGCTCCCCCATAACAGATTCAAGCTTCTTGTACCAATGTCTAGGAGCTTGGTTTAGGCCATAGAGATTCTTTTTGAGTTTGCGCACAAAAGTTTTCTTTACCATTTACTTTGAAGCCCTCGGGTTTTTCCATATAAATCACTTCTTCTAGGTCATCGTGAAGTAAAATCGTCTTCCCATCCATCTGCTCAATCTCAAAATTGAGACAAGCAGCCAAACCTAGAAATGTACGAATAGAGGGCATTTTCACAACACAAGAAAATATTTCATCAATGTCAATACCCTTCCTTTTTACCAAATTTCTTAAAAACCAATATAGCTTTGTACCTGGGATTCAAGTTGTGTTCTTAAACTTTAACTTTGAACACCCACTTGTCTTCAAAGCTCTCATGCCCTTGGGCAATTTTACCAACTCATAAGTGTGGTTCTAGAGACTTCATATCATCTTGCATAGGTTCAATTCATTGATTATTGTGCTCATCTTCCATGGCCTCCTCATAACATTGAGGTTCTCCCCTGCCAGTGAGTAACACATACTCATTGGGTGAATAACGAGAGGAAGGAAATCTTTGTCTTGTGGACCTCCTAAGCAGAATATTTGATTTGTCCACAACTTCATGAGCAAAAGGATCATCAATAACAATATCATTGTTATTATTAACATGAACATTTTAATTTGATACATGATTTTTGGCGATACCATGATTATCAAGCCCAACAACATCATGCAAACTTATGTGAGGAAATTTATCACGATGAACTATACCATCAAAACTTGAAGATTCTAGCTCCTTCGCTTTGTCAATATCTTCAATAGTTTGATTATCCATGAATATAATATCACGGCTTCTCGCGATTTCCTTCTCAATTGAATCATATAACTTTAAACCAAATTCATCAAGGTCATATCCAATAAAGATGCATTGCCTTGTCTTTGCATCTAACTTTGGTCTCTCATCTTTCAGCACATGTACAAAAGTTTTACAACCAAATACTCTCAAATGGTCATAGAAAATATCCTTTTCATACCAAACACTATTTGGCGCATCATTTTGCAAAGCAGCAACATGAGATAGATTAGTAACATGTGCAAGGGTCAATAAAGCCTCACCCAAAATCAGTGTGGAAACTTTGCTTCATAAAACAAATAGTTGACTCTTTCCATCAAGTTCCTGTTCATCCTCTTAAGCCAAACATAAAGTTTGAGATTCTTAGGAGGAGTTTTCTGGTTTCTAATACCTTTATGCCTTGTAGTATTCCCGTCAATGGTCCACAATATTCACCACCATTATCATACACTATATTTTAGTTTTCTTTCTAGTTTCTCTTTCAATTAAGCCTGAAACTGCTAAAAGCACCTACCACTTGGTCTTAGTCTTCAAGACATGACCCAAAGTTTTTTCTTTTTCTTTTTGAGCAGTCATCAAATAAAATTGAGCAAGTATAGTGCACCACCTACATCCTTGTCTCATTGGAACCATAGAAATCAGAGTGTCACAATCCACGAAAACTATTGTGGTTTCTTGAAGGATGATAGGAATTAAGGAAACTCTATTTTGTTTACAGCCGTGCTCACACTTTTTCTAATTTAGTCACTTTCGAAATTGACAATAAGTTATGCGTGGCTTAACATTAATTCCTTCTCGGCAATGGTGGTAAACCTTTTGTACCATAACGTTGAAGAGTTATCTCTCTCAACCTCATTCACCATATCACCACAATCAAAGGCCGTAGTCCATTATAGACCACATTGTTTGTTACCACAAGCCAAAACCAAGGTACCCATAATGAGTTTCAATTTTCCATCACCCTTGGTACTAACATATCCTTCATCATCCAAAACACCAACAGAAATCTGTTCAAACAAACATCAAGAGAATGTTTTACATTGTTCATAACTACTTTAGTTCCAACATTAGTTTTAAAACAATTTTCCATTACGCACACCAATCCTATCACAAAACATTGCTCATTGACACATACAAAAGGTTCCAAATCACCAAGAGTATAGGAGAGAAACAAATCCCTTCTTGAGTTCACTAAGATGCGACACCACGACCAATCCTATTTACTCATCCAACATATTTATAATACTGCATCAAAAAGATGGTAAGAAAATCCTTACTCGGTGGTTACGTTTGCTAGTCAAATTTCATAGCTCTTCTCTAGTTTCCCTATTGTTTTTGTTCTCCCCTCTTCAAACTTTCTGTCAAAACTCTTTGTGTGACCTTTCCATCCACATGATAGCATCATACCTTAAGTCTGCCTCTAAATTTTCTTTCCTATTTGTTCTCTATTTTGAAACGCGCAAGTTTTGTTTCTAACCCCAAAGTCCTCACTATGACATCCGGACAAAGAAAGAACCTAGCGATTTTTTTCTCATCTCTCATTCAAGATACTACTCTTGTGGCATCCATAAGATCACACCCCATTAGTAGAAAATTTTACAATAGAAGTTCTAAATATGTTTTCCCAAGAGTCGGTGTGAACCAAGTAGAAGTAACCCTTGAATTGCTTCATCAAATTTGATGCTCATAGCAAACAATTGGTTCATGATCTTCTGAAAATTATTCAGATGGTCTGTCATCGGAGAACCATCATGATATTTTAAACTCAACATCTGCTTTATTTAAGAATATTTTGTTGTTACTAGTCTTCTGAGCATACAAACTTCCAAGATGCTCCCATAGGGTTTGAGCTTGTGTCTCCCCAAAAATATTGTTCAATACATTATCGTTAACCCATTGCCGAATGAATCCACAAACTTGTCTGTGCAACAAATTTCACTCTTCATCTATTTTATTATCAGGTTTTACAGTGGTAAAGACTGGTTGATAATTTTTTTTTACCTAAAGAAAAT
Organism: Solanum habrochaites; assembly: GCA_027704765.1. Lineage (NCBI taxonomy): Eukaryota > Viridiplantae > Streptophyta > Magnoliopsida > Solanales > Solanaceae > Solanum > Solanum habrochaites. Next base: position 5,466,671 of record JAKWJA010002494.1, on the reverse strand, counting down.
CTTTCATTTCCCCTTCCAAATAACATTATTAACACCATTCAAAGTAACTATTCTACTTGTTTTGACTTCCATCATCCCCCCCCCCCCCAAAAAAAAAATATAGTTATTGCTAACCAAATTAAATCTTTATGATGTGGAAGTTAGACTATGCTGCAACGAAAGAGCATACTCAGATAAAACCTTGACTCTTATACTAGTTTGTTGGAAAAAACATGCACTAACACAAATTATATATGGTCAAAATAATGGAAATAAAATAATAAAATAATGATACTAAAAAGTTTACGTGGAAACCCTCTTAACTAAGGGAAAAACCAAAGGCCAAGAGGAGCAACTGATATCACTATAGTAAGGAATTTTACAGTGTGTAGTCACGAATACAATACTCAAAGTGACTACTACACACTCAAAAGAAATAACACTCTTTTTATTCCACCTTACTAAAATATCGCTCACACTCTATTTTTATTATATATTCTCTGGAATACCTCACTTTGCTCTCAATTTTTTTTCCAATATAACTTGGTGTATTCTACAAATTAGAAAAAATGTAAATAACAGTTTTATTTAATTAATCGTGGCAAGCATTACAAATTAAGCTGCCAACACAACACGCTTTGTTCTTTAGATGGATATCATACTACTATAGCTCTAAAATATTATTGTTCAATACTTATAGCTAAGTAAAATATTCCTAATGCTAGGTTGGGCTCTAACAATAATTATGTAAGCTAGCTCTTTTGCCATACTTTATACTTGTCTGCTCCTTTTTACAAAGACTCAATTGTTCACTACAATCCACAACTCATATACACACTCAGCCCAAATGATTTTAAAGATTTGAGCTTGCTGCGATTTCCTTTCCAGTGTTGAATATTCTATTGGAGAAACTGATTCCAATCTAAGTGAGAGATGCTTGTGCAAACACACCTGAATAATCTGTGTCCCTATAATAGATGGAAATGTACATTATCACAAACAATGCCGTCAACTATATTCCCTTTCTTACTTTGACAAAACACCACATTGTTGGACATCCAGGCTCAATTTTGTTACTGTTTTTGTTTGTTGCCGAGGTTTCCTTGGAACATGAGCCACATAATGAATCGCGCTTTAGGTCTAGCTCCATTTTTAAACACCAAGCATTTCCAGTCTACCTTGGGCTGGTCCCTATCAAAGATAAGTATATTTGCCTGATCAAGCTCCCCTTAATGCTATTACATTGTTGCATTCTATCAATTATATTTTTTCCACCTATAATCTTTCTAGTCATTCAACTCGTTTGAATATGAGGAATCCATGAGCTATGGTCCTTTATATAATATTATGTATCCACTTGATCCATAGTTTTCTGCTTTATTTCCTAAATCCTAGCACATCCTTGCCACTGCTATTTGGTTCCACATCGTATATTGGGTAGTCCCATTCCTCCAGCAGATTTTGGGCACCAAGTTCTCTCCCAGGCTACAAGTTCTTTCTTGGTAATCTGTCCCTCTCCAGACCATAAGTAGGTACGATGAATTCCATCAATCATCTTGACAACTTTTGTAGGGATAAGAAACAATTGTTCATTGTAAGATTAAATCCCAAAGAGCACAATTTGTATGTGTTATGCTCTCCCAGCATACGACAATTTCCTAGTTCTCCAAGAGCTGATTTTTGCTGTGATTTTTTTAATTAGGGGTTGACATTGTAGCACTTTCGTCTTCTTTATAGTTAATGATATCCCCAGGTACTTGAATGGAAATTCTCCCATTGAGTATCCAAGTTGCTGGATAATTACCTTCTCATCATCTGATAAAACTCCTCCAAGTTATATAGAACTTTTACTCAAATTTGCTTGTAATCTTGAGGCCGTGGAAAATTGATTAAAACAATGTTGAATAGTTGTAATGGATCCTATGTCACCTCTGGAAAATATTAGCAGATCATCAACAAAACAAAGACGATTGACTCTCAATTTAGAGAATTTTGGGTGGTATTTAAACATCTTCACAGTATGGAGCCTCTTGAGTAATCTATTGAGATATTTCATAGCAATAGTAAATAACAATGGGGATATTGGATCACCCTGTATAAGTCCCTTATTGGCCGCAAAATGTTGGGAAGCAGTCTTGTTCACAATAATAATAGAACTCACTGTTTTCACATATAACATCGTCCATTTAGTGAACAAGTTAGGAAATCCTAATGCCAACAACATCTGTTCAAGATAAGGCTATTCTACAAAATCATACGCCTTTTGTAGGTTAATTTTCAACATGCTTCTAAGGGAGATATTCTTCCTTGTATAAGCTTTTACAAGTTCATGAAGAAGAATTATATTATCTTGTATTTTCCTTCCTATTATGAATCCAAATTGACCATCACATATATAAGTGGCCACAACATCATGTAATATCTTTGCCAACATCTTCGATATAATTTTGTATAACACAGAACAACACGAGATAGGTCTATAGTACTTCACAATAACAAGGCTATGCACTTTAGGGACAAGTGAAACCAATGTACAATTAATTGGTTTATAGAGTGTTGTAGTGGAGAAGAACCTTTTGAGGCATCAATAATATCCTTTTTTATAATCTTCCAAGTGTTCTTAAAAAAATAAGCATTATAACCATCAATGCATGGGGCTTTGTCATTACTAATACTCTTCATACCTTCATAGATCTCCTCCTCTGATATATCATCACATAACATGATTGTTCGGCTATAATGGACCTGCCTTCATAATCTGTACATATATAGGTGGAAACTTCATTTTGAAGTCCCCATGAGACTTTTGTAGAACTGAGTAAACTCATCCTGGATTTCCTTTGGTTCAGTCAGCATTCCTCCTGTTAGAGCTATAATGTTTCTAATTTGCTTTGCTTGAGTTATTTCTTTTATGAAAACACTAAAATACTTATTATTTTCATCCCCAAGTTGTATCCACTTCCATCTTTATTTTTGTTTTAGTGCACTTTACTCAATCATGGACCATTTCTCCAAACTCATCAATGTCTCCTTCCCTTGGTCAATTAGCTGATCAGTAACTTGTGAATCAATGTTCAATTGAATTCTCTAAAGTTCCTCCCTTGAATTGCTAACTTTTTTATTTATAAACCTGAACTCCATGTTATTAATATGTGTTAATAATGGTTTCAATGCTATCAGTTTGTACCACATACTCTTCATACTATCCTTTACCAAATTCATCTTTCGTATATGATGGATCAAAATGTTTCATGTTCAGTCCATATATTGAAGAATTTACAACTCACCTTTTCACATCGTTGTGGTTCTTGCATATGAACCCTTATAGGACAATGGTTAGACAAACTTGGGTTACCATAGTCATTTGTAACATGCCTCATTGCATCATCCATTTACCAAAGGCTCTGTTCAATTCAACTAGAAATACTATCGACTCCATGTTTTTTATTCGACCCTATATAATATTTGTTGTTCCCAGTATACATGCAAGTATACATGGTCGCGCAAGTAATAAAGTTTCTTCTTGAAATGATTTATCGTTCCCAAGGGACTTGTGATCAACTTATATTAACACTCAAATCCACAATTAAAGAGAAAAGTAACTACTTCGCTGGTTGAATATTTTCTGGTAAACTAAGACTATTAAACAACGGTGAACAACTTTGGTGTAATGTTTCAGGAAAGATTTAAAAGCAATTCCAGAGCTACAACATATAACGAATGCATGCATTATAAGATCAACTTAGAACTAACTTCAGTTGTCAAATTAATGGTTTATAGGGTTGATAGTATGATCCAGGTTAACCAATTCTTGCCGCCTACCCTAATTAGCTATCTAACTACATCGTTGAGCGAGGATAAATAAACTAACTGGCGAGCATTTATATATCATCCTATTTTGTATCCAAGCAAGGTTTTCATATTTTGGGCATCACTCCTGAATGCTGATCTCCTCAATTTAATGAACGGACCAAACTCTCTATATTCTGTGGTCTATCTAATCTCTCTTATGGTCAATTCAAGATTTAGGCACTAGATTTATTCCTAAATGGCCAGTCAAGAAATAGTAAAATAAAAATATAAAAGTAACTTGAATCGAAAACCAAAAATTAATTCATAAGGCTTCAAATATTCAACAATTGATTCATAGCTGCAGCTCCAAAACTAGGGCATTTAGCTACTCATGCTCATAAAAATCAAGAAAAGATACAAATCCGTAAAATAGAAGAGTTAGGATGATTACAAACTCGATTCTTGACTTTGCACACTAAACAATTTTTCCAACGGACCCCTAGGATCTACTTATAGTAGTAGTAGATAAAGTTCCAAAGAAATCCTATTCAAATTAGAACTCCTAGTTAATGTTTAAAACTTGAAAAAAAATAACGGAATTTGCTTGGTGCAGCACGCCTCCATCATGCCTAGCACATTTTGGTACTCTGCATATCCTGGTGTGGCGGGAGCCTCAATTGCGTCCCAACATAGCCTCTGAGCGATAGGCACTGGAGCGGCGCGCCTACCATTGCACCTTGCCTAGGTGCTTCCGTACTTAGCCATTTTTCACATCCGTCTCTTTTCCTTGTTTTTCTTAGCTCTAGCTCCAATTTCTTCGAGAGTCCCTGAAATCACTAATCATGTGTGTAAGTGCTTAATCAACACAATCAACTACAAAATCAAGCTAATAAATAAAGATCATCCTTTAACAACACTAAAATATGGGCAATTATCGACTACTTAGGCATATCAATATGCCTAAGATCACCACCCTACGCTTAGACTTTTGTTTGTCCTCAAACAATCTTTAGACTATCAACTCTATGTCACAACCCATTGGTTTTATCACTTTACCTTAAAATCAACCAAACATTTTAATCATGACTGTGCAGTATACAATGGCTACAATGATTTCCCACAAATATACCATGTACAACACATGCTCAAAGAATGACTCCTTTCGGGCTAATACACTTTTATATCAACACATTGCTAGGTAATACTCTATATGCCATAGATTCCTCACTTGTTTATGTATTTAGTAAGGCCTTTCAGTCAAACAATATCACAATACCAAGGACTATTTTTTCAAAACAATCAACTCACACTCACAAGTGAAGTTCTTACTTTCCTTAACATGACATATCCTTGACCCTAGTGTATTTCAACTTTCATATTGTACTTCTCAAGGAATAAAGAGGACTTTCATATGGTTATAATGTTGGATTTAGGTAATGGAGGGAACATTTAGAATTCATTATAATGACTGCTTCTCCCTAATGCACATGTTATCATTCAACACACACTGTCCTTCATTTTATTCTTTTCATCTAGTACATTCTGCATGTCTAAGTACCCTTTATTGCTTCATATTTGCCCCTTTTTTTCCTGCTTTTGCATTATCCACCCAAACTCTATATTTTTGTCCGAGTTAGGTGCACATTATCCTTGATAGGATCAGGTCCATGTTTCGAGCATCATCCGACATTAGCCACCCTCAATTTTAATTTAGGTGCACATTGTCACTAAGGACAAGGATAAATTAGGATTTTTTCCCCACAGAATGTAACGATTCCCCTAGTTTATTCAACCATATATTCAACCATTTTCTCAACATAATGCATTAAGGAACTTAAAAGGATCAAAATACTTGATAGCAAACGATGGGTTTCGGATTATCACGTGGCTTATCATATGAATAAGGCTAAAGGCTCAATGAGGCTTCACAAAGAGGCAATTTCATGGTAGGCATACAAGTACACTCAAGAATTGGCTATTTCAAAGATATGCCTTAATCATGTTCATTAAGTCCTAGTAACTACTTATTCGACACACACAAGGCAAGTTCTAGATATCAAGTAAAGAAAGAACTAATCAATTCTAATCGCAGATGGAATTATGTCACACATACGAATATATCACTAACATGCTCATATAACTTACATTAACGTATTATTACACAATTAAGCCCATATTTCAACAGTTGAATCAAACTCAAGAACACATGCTAATTCCAAGGTCAACAAGTCATTGAATTAGTCCAAGTATAACTAATCATGAAGTTTGGCTAAGTTATTGGGATAATGCTTCAAAAGACCAAGGTCGGTTTTGTTAATCCTACTCCTCTATTTGACTAGTTTTTCGTTAGACTGTTGTCATCCATCTATCATTGGGAACTATCACTCCTACGATGACTCCAAGACTCGATAAAGCGGTAAACTAATCCTATGCAGTTTAAAGGGACAATCCTCAGTAAAATTACCAAAAACAAACTCTGAGGAACCCAAAAGCAACAGAAATAACAAAAGACTAAACTAGAATCGATAAAGCTGTAAACAACTATATACATATGAATTGCCTCCACCCCACACTTAAAGATAAGCATTGTCCGCAGTGCAAAAACAATACAAAGTAAAAGGGTGGGAGTACTCCCTGAAGCCTCTAGGCCTCGTCGTCGCTGCGGTCGAATACCATTAAGGAATTTCCCTCATCCACATTGTCTTCTTCCTCATCATCATTCATGGACTCATGAGTAGTGGTCTCATCATCATCCACTGGCTCAGTAAATGGTTGACCAATCTTGCACAAGTATGCTTCACTATCTATCAAAGGATAACGCTCTGCTGAAGTCTCCATCACCTCATTAGTGACGGGGCGGCTCCTAATTCACATATGCAACTCAACAATCCCAAACATGTGTGCCATAATGCTATCATAACAGTCTTGTCTATCAGGGGTCGACAAATAGGCCCATGCGAGGTGTCTAGCGCCTTTGTGCGCGTGACATCCACCAGTTTACACATTAGCTCTGAGTGCCTCTCAACAATCATATCTACCTCCTTTTCTTCAATCTCATGACTCCATAGAAATCCAGTGATTATCCCTTTATAACTAAATCACCACCTCAAGTTATTCTGAAACTTTATCATAATTTTGTTGCAAAATTGCCCCCACATTAATGGGCATCCCTTTCATCAGCATGTACACTAACACTACCCTATCCCGGGTCACATCGTTCAAGTGCTTAGCGGGAGGGAAAACACTACACACTATTTTTAACCAGACCATAACAATCTGATAAAAATTAGCAAAGTGGAGGGTGTTATGCCTCCTCGTATCCTTACTCCTCTCCCACCTAGCATTTGACTTCACCCACACAAAGTGTGTCAGATATCAATATATAGAGGTTTATCCTTAAACTCATTAAACATGTTAGCATTACAATGTGGGGTCCCCAATACCTCATTAAAAACCCAACCAGAAAATCTAACATCTTTCCCCCGCACATGCACAATCTTATATTTAGTTTCAGTAACCAGTCGGCATAAAATTCCCGCACCAATGTTTACAATCTTCGAGATTGTCAAACATAAACCTCAAGCCCAATTCATTTACAATGCGGTATATTTCCGAAAATTCAGAAGGTAAACTTACTTTATTGACTTATTCATCATCTTTGTACTTCGCTTCCCGCTTACACTCAAACCACTCGCAACCATACCTCTCAACAACATTCTTTCTGAATTTTTGCGCGGTTCTCGACCACTAGCAGACCCGGAAGCTTCACCCTTTCAACTCCTCTTTGAAACAGTCACATTTTTTATTTTTGGGGCCATCTCAACCTGTTAGTCAAAGAAAAGCAATAAACTGCAAGAAGTGGAGGGAGGGAGGTCGTATGGAAGAGTGGAGAAGAGAGAGTATTTTTTTGATTTGAGGATGGAGGAGAGGAGAGATTTGGAAAGATAGAAGAAAAGGAGTGGTGAGAAGGGGGGTTTATAGTGAGTGGGGGGGGGGATATAGGGGTGGTCGGATTTAATGGATGGTTTAATGGTGGTTAGAGGGGGAGTTGGAAGAGTTGGGAACATGAAGGAGAAAAAGATTGGGGGGTTTTGAGGTTTGAAAATCGTGGGAATGGGAGAAGCGTATGGGAGTTGGGGTGCTTTATGTTGGGTGGGTCGGGTGAATCCGGGTTAAACTCAGAATTTTGAAAAACTTGGGCGTTGGGGCGATGGTGGTGCAACACGCAAGGGAGTCGCCTCAATCCTCTTTGGTCTGGCGCGGCGCGTCTGCCCGTGCTCCAGTCTTGGGGCGATGGTGGCGTGACGCTCCTGGGTGTCGCTTCAGTGCTCCTTTCCATGGCGCAGCGTGCCCTGCAGTGCGCCTGACTTGGGGCGATACTGGGGCGGTGCGCCAAGGAGTCACTTCAGTCGTCCTTGCCATAGCGCGTCGTGCGAGTGTGCCTACCTGCAAAATATTTTTATTATTTTATTTTTGTATTTCTTTTTGTTTACTATTACAAACTAAGTGGCCAATATAGAAAAATTGCTAAGCTACTAAAGCTAACCTATACTCTAAAAATATAACCTAAGTTTTTTTAAAAAAACTACCTATCTATTACATAGTAATCATGGGTTGCCTCCCATGTAGCACTTGATTTAACGTCGCGGTATGACACAACTTGGATCATTCATCATTTAGCTCAAGATCCTCCTAATCAAAATCTGAATTATCACCAAAGTAGTGCTTTACTCTTTTCCCATTGACTAAGAATGAGGGCCAGTTTCACCTTGTAGTTCAATGACACCATGTTGAGTCATTCTCACAACGTCTTATGGACCATACCATTTTGACTAAAGTTTTTCGGGGAACAACTTTAGTCGCGAATTGAAGAGTAATACCTTATCACTAGAATTGAAGGTACGAGCTACTATGTGCTTGTCATGCCACCTTTTTGTCTTCTTTTTATAAATCTGGCATTCTCATAGGGTGAATCCTAAACTCTTCAAGTTTATGCAGTTGATTCACTCTTTTTACCGGCTAGCTCTGTTCCAAGTTTAACTTCTTTATAGCCCAATAAGCTTCATGCTCCGATTCTGCCGGAAGGTGATGTGCTTTTCCAAATACAATGTGGTAGGGAGATGTCCCTATAGGCGTCTTATATGCAGTCCTATATGCCCAAAAAACATCATCGAAATTATCAGACCAGTCTTTCCTTTCTATATTCACCATTTTCTACAAAATCTGCTCTCTAGTCGATACCTCCACTTGGACATTAGTTTGAGGGTGATAAGTTGTATCAATCTTATGGCAAATACCATACTTGGCAAGGAGGTTCTTAACAAGATTGTTAATGAAATTTTTACCCCCATCACTTATAATGGCTCTTGGAGTGCCAAAACGAGTGAAAATGTGTTTCTTAATGAACTTGATCACCACCCTTTAGTCATTAGAAGGCAGAGCGACTGCCTCAACCCATTTTCTCACATAATCAACCGCTACAAGTATATAGAGGTTTCCATTCGATGGTGGGAATAGACCATGAAGTCAATACTCCACACATAAAAAATTTCCACCTCCAAAATATTGTTGAGGGGTATTTCATGTTTTCTTGAGATGGTACCCAATTTTTGACACCATCACAGCCCTTCACAAATTCCATAGAATCTTCAAACAAAGAGGTCCAAAAGAAACCAGATTGTAGTACCTTATGAGCAGTGCGCTCTCGTCCATGATGTCCTCCATATAGGCTTGCATGAAAACTCTCCAGAACTTTGTACACCTCAGTTTCCTGAATGCATCTTCTCACTACCCTGTCGATAATTTGCTTGAACAAGAAGGGTTCATTCCAGATGTAGAACCTCGCATCATGACCTAGCTTTCTCTTTTGTTGGGTGGTTGCACCCGACGGATAATCTCCACTCACTATTAAGTTCACAACGTCCCCATACCATGTCACTTGAGAGATATCCAAAGCCATCAATTACTCATCCAGAAACTCTTCCCGAATTCGCTCAACCTTATTCACATGTGAGAAGTCCTCCAACCTAATAAGTGACAACTATTTGATTTTCTGTACCTTTTCTTTCTTTGATCTCAAGGTCAAATTCTTGGATAAGCAATATCCAATAAATCAACCTTGGTTTAGCATCCTTATTACTGAATAGGTACCTGATAGCTGCATGATCGGTGAAAACAATACTTTGGTGCCTACCAAATACGATCTGAACTTGTCGAAGGCGAACACTAGAGCTAGCATCTCCTTCATAGTCACTGTGTAGATTGCTTGTGTGGAGTCAGGGTCTTTCTTTCATAATAAATAGAGTGAAAAACTCTATTCTTTCTGTTTCCCAACACTACATCCAGTGCTACATCACTAGCATCACACATGAAAAGTTACCTCCCAATCCGGTGCAATTAGAATTGGAGTCTCAATTAAGCTTCTCTCCAACAACTCAAAAGCTCTTAAGCACAATGCATCAAAATAAACTTCACCTCCTTCTCTAAAAGACTGCACATGGGTCGTGCAGTCTTGGTAAAATCCTTGATGAATCGCCGGTAAAACCCTGCATGGCCAAGAAAACTATGTACCATTTGCATAAAAATAGGAGGGGGCAATTTCTCAATGACTTCCACTTTGACCTTATCCACTTTCAAACCAGATTTATACACCTTGTGTCCAAAACTATACCCTCTCTAACTAAGAAATGACACTTCTCCCAATTCAACACAAAGTTGGTGTCTTCGCATCTAGCAAGTACTTTATCAAGATTCTGGAGACATACCTTAAAGGACTTCCCAAAGACTGAAAAATCATCCATGAATAACTCCATAAAAGCTTCTACCATGTCATGGAAACCATCATACACCATTGAAAAGTCGTCGGTGCATTGCAAAGTCTTAAGGGCATGCGTTTGAAAGCATATGTGCCATAAGGATAAATGAATGTGGTCTTTTCTTGGTCATTGGGTGTAATCAAGATCTGACTGTACCCGAACGACCCATCTAAAAAGCAATAGTACTCTTTCCCTGCTAGTCGGTCAAACATCTGATCAATGAATGAAACGAGATAGTGATCTTTCCAGGTAGCATTATTTAATTCCAGGTAATCCATGCAAATAAGCCACCCGATCACTGTACTAGTGGGAATCAACTCATTCTTTTCATTCCTTACCACAATCATACCACCCTTCTTAGGAACACACTGTACCAGACTTACTCACTTGCTATCCAAGATTGCAGAATTCTAGCATCTAACCACTTTATAACTTCTTTTCTTACCACTTCTTTAATCACGGGATTTAGACGGTGTTGATGTTGTGCTTTGGGTTTGTGATCCTATTCCATATAAATTCTGTGCATACATAATACCGAAATAATCCCATGGATATCAGCCATCTTCCAACCGATTGCTTTTTTCCTCCGCTTCAGTATCTACAATGCAGCCTCAACCTGTAAGTCAGACAACTCTGCAGAAAGTATAACATGCAAACTAGTTTCATAAGTACCTAAATACGCATACCTTAGGTGAGCCGGCAGAATTTAGGGGCCTTTTCTACTCATGGTTTTTGAAGGGCCAAAATTGTGATCTAATGACTCCACTTGAGTTCTGCGAGTTTCTACTAAAGCTAGATTTAAGCTTTGATTCAATCTCTTGAGCTTCAGTATCTCCCTCTAACTAATGACTCCCTATGATGTTCTCTAAGGGATCTTTATACATAAATCTATGTTATCAACCACCGCAATGGTAAAAGACAACTCTTCATAAACAACATGCAGTTTTAAAGCGCGGTAAACATCAAATACTTCAACCTTATCCTGTTCCCTCATGGTTAGTTGACCAACTTCTACGTCAATCAATGCCCTACCCATGTCCAAGAAAGGTCATCCCAGGATGATCATTTTCAGCTTATAGTCTAATTAGCCATAATTTCTCTATGATCATCTCAACAATTTACAACAATTGGGCCTGTAGAATATGTAGTATTAATGTAATAAAATTTTGATTTTTCCGTTTAATCGATTTATATTAGTTAAAAACTGAATATCGAACCTAATAACTAGAATAAATTAATAATAATTGCTAATTAGTCCTCTCGTGCATGCATGTCAAATTAATGATGAGAAGAATAAATTAATTAACGAAGGAAATGAAACACTAATCGCATTTCCCCATGTGACTTTTACTTGTTCCAATGCATGCAATATGCATATATTAGGAGCATTTTTCACCTAAATTACTTAATTTTCGAATCTTTAACCCCATACCATTTTAGTACTATTGTGTCCATGTTGAATAAACTTGCTTCAATTTTTGGTTCAATGAATAAGGTTAAAACAGAACAAGAAGTCTTGAAAGAGTAACATTGTGTTCGTAAACGGAATAAAACAACTGAAGAAATTGTTATCTCGGGATTGATAGATGTGGTCTTTTCTTGGTCTTTAGCTCATGTCCTCAACAAAAATCTCTTCAAAGATGAGGTTAAGTCTTTCTTCTCTCTCTATATATATATACACATGCGCAATGCAACAAAAAATTACAAGTATATACTAAATGTAGAAGTATATGTGACAAGTTTAGGGCCTTTATGTATATATGGGAGTTCTTAAAGACGGAGTTCAGTTTGTACACTCTATGTGCATAAGTGCAAGTTGTTTTAAATCACCAAAATTCATTTATTTGAAGTTAAATTTTATTGAGAGTTAGACTTTAATAGTAATGGTTTAAACTGTAGTAGTGTTAAAAGATTCTTTAATTATTTTGTTAAGCTTCCTAATATTCTTGAATGTATTTTCATTTTTATAATACTATGTAATTTTATTAACACAGAAATATAACATACTACTCCCTCCCTCGCTCAATTATTTGGGAGTACTTTATCCATGTTAAATTTGATTAAATTAAAATAACCCAAAATTTTAAATTAAAATCTAGATATTTAAAAATAATACAATAAATATGGAGTATAAATTGTGATTTTTCCAATGTCAATATGATTTTTTAAAAATATTTTTAAAATGTCAATCAAAGTTCACATAGTTTAACAATTCATTTTGCCATAAACATTATTCACTTATTAATAATTTTTTACTTTATTTGAAAATCTGCGTTTGACCACGAGAATTTCAAATCCAACTTGAAGTAATTTGTTTGAGGTTGTATTTCAAATTAGGAAAAATTAAACTTGTATATAAATTTATTCAATAATAAAAATTACTCTAAATACTTTTTACAAAAATGCAACTCTATTGAAAATTCCAAATTAGGTGAAAAATATTTGAAATTTCTTGGCATAGGAGTACTCAAATCTCCAAAAGTGAAGTGATGAAGTGAGACTTGTTGGTATGTGTTGAAACTTTGTTTTTGTGAATTGTTATTGAGTAAATCCAATTAGCTACTGGAAAATGGCCCCACATGCTCAATTTCTGGAGGGGGGCATGCCTCTTTTATGGACACATTTTGCATAGACCAGATCATTGTCGGTTTCCTCGAAAAATTACATTGTATATATAAAAAGTCAAAATTCTTCACTACTGTACTTTTTGACAAGTGAACTGTCATGTCCCACCACTTTGCCAGTCAAACTTTGCATCTGGATATAGGTGTAGTTTTTGACAACTATGTTGCAATTCCCGTACGAAACTTTAGTGAGACTCTAACTCCATGACAGAACTATCTATAATATTCTATGTTTATAGATTCATGACTTTGATATTGTGCAATTTGTTAAACAGTTGTATTAAAATTTAGCAGGTTAAGCAAATTCCAGAGACATTTTTGTCAACTGATCATTACTTCAAGTCATTCATCAGTCCACTTATAGAAGAAACACATGCTGATTTGCTAAACACATGCTGATTTGCTATCAGGGGTGATAAATGCTTTTCAATCCCCTTCACTTGAGGTTATCAATGTGACAAAGTCATCTGCTTATAAGCCTCCCTAGGGTTTATACTACAACATTTTGTTGAACACAACTACTATCGAGGGACAAAGATATATGAAAGCATATGAACCAGAGGTAGGTGATCTGATTGCACTATCAGATGTGAGGCCGAAAACTACTGCTGACTAAAGAGATCATTTCTCATTGCATTTGTCCAAAGCAAAGATGATGGTTCAAACAGGATAACCATCTTGTCTTCGAAGCCTATCCCGTTTAAAAGACCAGATAGAGAAAAAGGTGAACAAGGAGATAGTCTTTTCATCGTTTACCTCCCTAATTTGACAACCAATATTAGAATATGGAATGCTTTGAATTCAGACATGAATAGTGAAAACATCAAGATTGTTAGCACTGTGCTAAACGTTGATCCAAGTGTGGTAAGAATAGTGTTTTTCCCCATCAAATATGATCCATATATAATTTCATTGATTAGCGTCTAGTCAATTTTAATCATTTGTAGGATGACGAGAATTGCTTTCATTGCTCATTAAGTGAAACAAAAGCTAGTTATATATCAGATCATATGACAACCATCGACTCTTTTGGGCTAGATAATGCTGAACGAGAGGCTATTGTAAGTTGTATTGCTACAAGAGAATGTGGTCACCAGAATGCTGTTAAGCTAATTTGGGGTGCTCCTGAAACTGGCAAAACAAAGACAGTTGCTTCCTTACTTCACGTCTTGTTTAACATGAAATGCAGTACTCTTACTTGTGCTCCCACAAACATTGTTGTGTTAGGAATTACAAAGAGGGTGATGCATCTGGTGTAGGATGGTATGAAATATGACACCTATGGTTTAGGTGAATAGTGTTATTCAGGAATCGCAAAAGAATGGGGATTGATGATCATGAAGATCTCTTTGATGTTTTTCTCGATAAACAAAATTGCTGCTCTTACGAGATGTCTGTCTCCTGATGATGGGTGGAAAAGTTGTATACTCTCCATGATATCTTTGCTTCGAGATCCTAAAGGGCTATACCATGAATACCTGCAAAATAAAAACTAACTAAGGGAGATAGCATTAATGATGTTGCAGAGGAAGATAAAAGAAGGATTACAAGTATAGAGAATCAAGTACTAGATAAAAATAAGAAGAGTAAGTTGCGGAAAACATTCGTGATCAATCATGATTTAAAAGATAATGAGAAGAAGATGTCAAATGACAATAAAAATTCTCAAATGAGGAATAACCTGAGATCATTTGACAAAGTTGAGAATGAAGGAGAGGCAAAAAACAAAAAGTAAGCTCGTAGTCTTACATTTGAGGAGTTTGTTACTAGCAAATTCAGAAGGATCTTAGAGCAGTTGACAGTTTGTCTAACGAGCTTGTACACGTATCTGCCTACTTCTTTCATTCCACTAGAAGTAGCTGAAGATATGATCAGAGTTCTTGAGATGCTTCAGACTATTGGAACACTGTTCCGTAATGGGAGATATTTTGTGAATACATTTGAATGCATCAAAGTGTTGAGATCTCTTACCGAGAGAATCTCTCTTCCAGATATCACAGATATTCGAAGTTTTTGTCTGAGGGGTGCATGTCTGATTTTCTGCACAGTCTCATGCTCATCAAAATTGTACACGGTAGGAATGTACCCTTTGGAGATGTAAGCAAATCAGCTTAAGGAATGTGAAACCGCTATTCCCCTGCATCTTCCAGGTCTACGTCAGGCCATACTCGTAGGAGATGAGAAACAATTGCCTGCAATGGTTCACAACAAGGTTTTCCGCTGATGTTTTTACTACTATACTTATTTTTCAAGAAACAAAAATGACTTTGTTGCTCTTAGATCATTGATAAAAGTGTACATTATTTCCAGATCTGCGAGAAGGCCAACTTTGGAAGGAGATTATTTGAAAGGCTGGTAATTGTAGGACACAAGAAGCACCTTCTTAATGTTCAATATAGATTGCATCCTGCAATAAGTTTGTTCCCAAATAGAGAATTCTATGAAAATAAAATTATGGATGGTCGGAATGTAATAGAAGCAATGTATGAGAAGAGATTTCTTAAAGGAAATATCTTTGGCTCATATTATTTTATTATCATAAGCAATGGCAATGAGCAGTATGACAACAAACACAGTACTAGAAATATGTCAGAAGTTTTTGTCATATCCGAGATCGTTTCCAATTTTCATAAAGGTAATATGTACTATTGTTATTTGTAGTTTTGATGATTTGACAAACTTGGGGACCTTGTAAAGGTACCTAGTTGTTAATTGCAGTATTGATGGTTCCTTTCTTAATTATTGCAGATGAAACAAACCCAGGTACCCTACTAAGGTACCATACTCTCATGATGAGGATCCAGTTGATTTGTCCTCCCTGGGAGGAACGGTACAGAAAGTAGGTGCACACTTTCCCCGACGGCGTCAGAAGGTGTGACTTTTCTCTTCCAGCCCAAGGCAAAGAGGTTTTAGAAAGTGACTGCCCATATAAAAGGCACTTTCCTAAACATTTGTTTTATTTTTTGCAACGTATAAAAAACTTTTCAATACTCTTGCAAGGCTACTACAAACAAAGGCATCAATTATTCCAAGAACAACACCGAATCTCTGGAGCTTTTGTCTAGTTGTTTAGGAATACATTCTCTTTTTCTCAAACTGTAAACCATTTCCTGAAATCTATAAAGGAGTTGGTGTGTGTGTTAAAAGTCTAGGTTGTCCATGTGGATAGCTTAGTGGGTATATTGTTTCTACTTCGACTGTGTTTAAGAAATAGAGGACTATTGCGTTACTGTTAGATTGATAACTTCTTTCTTACATTTGGTGTAATGTGTTTTACGTTTGCTTTGAAAGATGAAGTGAAACTATTGAAATCCTGTGAGACAGGTCGTGGTTTTTTACTCCCTTAAGCAAGGAGGTTTCCTTCCACGTAAAATCATCGTGTTGATTTTACTAAATTTAACTTTTCTATTGTATTCATTCGTTGTAGTAAGGGACCTTCTGGTCCATTACTTTTTAGTGAAGGCATATATTCTATCAAGTGGGTATTCAGAGTAGGCACTATCCTATTTGGTTTAACAACCAGGAAGTGAGTATTTTGTTCTATTGAATGGCTGGCTCCACTTAATTTCGGAAGAAGGTCAGTCGTAACAGACCTCCTCGTTTCATGGACATTTCTAAAACAGTTTTGTGGAATGTTAGAATGCATGACTACCCATGGCGCAGACAATGAGTTATTGGATT
Organism: Solanum habrochaites; assembly: GCA_027704765.1. NCBI lineage: Eukaryota > Viridiplantae > Streptophyta > Magnoliopsida > Solanales > Solanaceae > Solanum > Solanum habrochaites. The sequence continues at coordinate 5,449,780 of JAKWJA010002494.1, read as the reverse complement.
TTTGTATTGATGGAACCATTTGTTTCCGATGATGGAAAAAAGGTGGAGAGAACACTATTATCTTGTTCCCATCCTAGGTAGAAATATGATGAACTGACAGAAAAATATTGAAAAAGGTTTTTCAAAGCTCAACGTCTTCTATTTCTTGGGATAACGGACCTATAGTACAAAAGCAGAGTGTCCAGCCTGGATTCTTCTAAAGAAAGTTCGGACTGCTTAAAAGACTGCACATGAAGGAACTGGAACAATCAAAGAATCTAATATTGATATGCTTTACCTCAGCATATGAGAACTTCAAAATGAAGGAAGGAGAACATACATGGACATTGTTCACCAAGTTTTCTTTCCATTAACAAATGAGTTGCGAATTAGGGTGAACCTATAAGCATGACCAAACAAGTTAGAAAAAGGGCTTCGAATTCTTTCGATGACTTAGGAGAGCAAGGTTTGATTCCATTACAGAAGCCAGAGATATTGAGGTGTCTGACGATGGATGCTTTTATTGGTAATCTAAAGACACTGAGATGAATAAAAATACGATTTATCAAAGCAGGAGCCAAAAGGACAAGTCCATTGGATGCTGAAGTATAAATCAGATGAATATTCCAGTGACGATGATAGGCATATCTCATCAGCAAATTTAAAAAATGTGAGGAAAAACAAGTTTATAAAAGATGAACAAATAGGTACTTGAAAATGCTGTTTTCAAGGTGATCTTGCTATCCATGTGGAAAAGTTGGGGGCACCTAATCACAGAGGGTGTCCTTTGCTCAGAATGAAAGCAAGATTAACCAAAAACCACGAAGTGACAAGATATAGAGGGGAACTGGTACTTGGCAAGAGAGTATAAAAGCTGCAGGCAGACTTGGCTGTCAAAAATGCTCTTGCTGCATGGGGTGCATTTCCTCAATGATTCAGAGCCCCGTGATGAGACAAAGATGTGTCCATGGTTGCTCGTACATGAGGAGGAACTGTCTTCAATGAATTGTTTGCTCCTCATGCCCACACAGAAGAGAAGAAAGAACACAATCAGGTAACTCTCTAGATATGAAAATGACTTGGATAAATATTCTCTTAAGAAATTGAGACTTTGCAAAATTCATGATTGATCTGTGATAGAGTTAACATCTGAAGAGACACTCATTAATGCTGAACCTTGACAGTTTTACTGAAAACAAAGTTAAACTTGAAGAGAAATGGTCAAGAATGGTGTCTCTAGAGTCAAATAACTTTGAATTAAGACCAGTTGAACCAGATTACTGGAAGAAGCTGAAAAATTGAAATGGAATAGTCTAATGGGTTGGCAAGCTTAAATTCAAGAGAAAATTGAAAAACTCTGAGAAAAAACTTGTCTGTCACTTGAAAATATAACAAATTAGAACAGGATGTGGTCAACTTAAGGAAGAACTTGAAAAATGCCTTAAGTGGACAAAAACCTCAAAGTTATTGTCAAATGCAACAATCAGAGTAATTTCAATAGAAATGACTAGATTCCTGAACATTACTCCCCTTTATAATCCTCACATGTAAGTATGGGTTTTGTATCGACAATTGCTATGCTTCCTTCACGGTGGGTAAAATGGACATAGAAAGGGTGAGTGTTCTAGCATGGAGAAACTCCTTGAAGGCTCTCTAATTTACTGTAAGGAAAAATGTATCAAAAAGAGAGACCTGGTCCTTCAAAGCTGTGTTCCCACCCCAACTCACCGATTTTCAAAGAAAACAAAATGTCCCCTGCTTCTCTGTCCTTTGCTTAGAAGCTGCAAAATCTACTATATTGGACTAAATACAATCTATATCACTCCTTTGTCTGCCTACTGGGAAGTCAAGCTGAATGGGTTCCCAATGCTAAACAATGATTCCTTAGTGCAGGTGATTTGAGAGAGCATGCAGGTCAATGTCTGTCGTATATGGATAGTGGATGTACTCTAACATATGACTGGTGTGTAAAAACTTCTCTTCAACTCAAGACACTCCAAGGAGAGGTGTCCTCTTTTGGTGATGGTAAGAAGGGTACATTTGGAGTTGGGCAAAGTAGGAATGATTTCTTGAATATTCATTGACAATGTGTATCATGTGATAGGTTGAAGTACAGCTTGTTGAGGGTGTCCCAATCTGTGACACGGAAATGAGGTCAACTTTATTCTGAGAAATGCACTATGGTGAGTCGAACTACAAACAAATTAGTCTCCCTGGCACCCGAAGGTAAAATATGTATGTGGCAAACTTAGAAAGTCTCATGGAGATGACCTAACATGTCTTAGTGCTTAGAATGGAGATGCTGATCGCTGGCATCGGTAGGCTGGGGCATGTGAGCTCATCTTTATTGAACAAATTGATTTCTAAGGACCTGGTCCGAGGTCTCCTCAAGCTGACGTTTTTGCTGAAAATTCAAATATGTGAAGCTTGTGTTAAAGGAAATCTCGTGCGTTCGCTTCGGTCATGCTCTTCAAAACCCAAAAGTAATAACATCATCCAGACCCTGGGCTGCTATCATATGGACTTGTGTGGAACCTTAAAGTTCAAGCAGAAATGAAGAAGTCCATTTTGGTGATTTTGGATGATTAACTCGAGATACACTGACACGGATTCTTGAGGTCAAAGGCAGCTTACAACGAAAGAGTTGGTGGTATTTTTAAAATGGATTCAAACCAATTGAATCAAGTTATTTGCGCAACATTAGATCTGATCATGGTACTGAGTTTTAGACCCTCAACACTGGATAATTTTGGCATGGAATGTACGAGCATAATTTTTCTCTGCTCCAAGAACTCCTCAACAACATGGAGTAGTGGAAAGGAAAACTAGACCCTTCTCTGTTGGTTGACATTGGCCAGAACTATGATTATTGAATCAAAATCTTCCTCAGAACTTCTGGGCTGAATTGTTAACACAGCCTGTCATGTTACCAACGGTGGTCTAATAGAGTTTTTTTGAAATAAGACGACATAATGAATGCGCAAAAACAAAAAGTCCAATGTCTGAGCTCTCTCAGTGGCGTGGCTCTTTGATTTGGATGGAGATGTTTTTGTGCTGAACGATGGGAAGGATGATCTGGGAAAATTTGATCCTAGAAGTGATGAAGGAGTGTTTGTTGGATATTCTTCATCCAACAAGGCTTATAGAATATTCAATAAACAACCCAATGCATGGAATAAAGAATTCATGTTGTATTTGATGAAGATGGAACTTTATGGAATATGATCAAAATTATGATGATGATTTATGAAACTGTTCAAAACAAAGAAGACTGAAGAAGGTGAAGTCTGATGCGATCAACAACTGACCTAATGACTGTGATGATGCAGAATCACATAGTCCACTTGAGGAGGATGTTGGGTTGACAAGGATGAATGGTCCCCTTGTACTACTCAAAAGTCCAGCCAGAGTACATCATACTCCCCTAGACAATGATGTCACTTGTTATGAGATGAACATGTTGATCAGCCAAATCATCACTCCAAGGTCCGGATGGAAGCATAGTTCATCCATCCTCCTGATAATCGTATTTCTCCTTTGAATTCTGGATTCTTCTAGATCAAAAATAGAATCTAGTTGCATTCTCAGCATTCATATCTTCTGTTGAGCCCAGCTGTGAGAAGCATTAGGTGATGCAGACTGATAGACTCTATGCAAGAGAACTTCTCGTTTGAAAGAAGCAAGTATGGTACCCTACCTTGTTCCTCGACCTGAAGGCAGAGAGTTATAAGGAACTAGATGGGTTTTCTAAACAACTTGATGAAAATGGAGTTTTACTAGAAAATCAGGTTGTGGGGCAAGGATCATCCAAACGAAGTATAACTATGATGAGACCTTGCACCTGTTGCCGGCGAATGGAAGCTATTAGTATTTTAATAGCTTTTGCTGGCCTTTATGGGGTTCAAGCGGTATCAAATGGATTGAAGAGTGCATTTCTGAATGGAGATCTCAAAGAGGAGGCTTTTTGTAAGGCAACCTCCTGGTTTTGGAAGATGCAGAGCTACCAAATTCATGTGTTCAGATTGAATAAGACACTATAAGTGGGTCCTGAAGCAGGCTCTCAAGATCATGGTATGGAAAGGTTGTCAGTTCTACTGAAGATGGTTCAAACGAGGCAAGGATCGACAATACTTTGTTCTTGATTAACAAAGACAATAATTGCGTATCATTCAAGTTTATGTAGATGACTATTTTTGGAGCTACTCAAACATTTTGGTGTGGTAAATTCTCATCTTTAATGGGAAGAAGTTTTGAAATGAGCATGATTGTGAGTTGCATTCTTCCTGGTTCTGGCAAATCAAGCAATCATCAAATGGATTTCAATAAGCCAGGAGAAGACATTAAGAGTTTGTCTGAAGAAATTCAATATGTTTGATTCTAAACCTATTGATACTCGTATGGGAGACAATTCCAAGATGATAGTAGAAGATCTGATCCTCTTTGTGAATCAGACAATGTACAGAAGAATCATTGGCTCCTTGTTATATATGTCTGCTAGCCGGCCTGATATTGTGTTAGTGTTGTAATGTGTGCCAGTTCAACAAGCATGTCCCTCGTGAATTTACACCGGAAGGCTGCAAACGTATTCTAAGATACTTGAAGAAAATAGGGGACCTGTTCCTCTCTATCCTTCCATGTGACACTTGGTATCTGGTTGGGTTGCAATCTTGATTGTGCTGGTTATCAGTTTTGAACAGGAAGAGTACCTCTGAATGTCTACATTCCTTGGATCTTCACTTATCTCTTGGGGTACCAAGAAGCAGAACTCTGGGCTCTTTCAACGCTGAAGCCAGAAGATGTAGCTGCTGGCGATTGTTGTTCTCGTGCTGTGGATCAGGCAAACTTGGAGATTTTGGAATTCACATCAAAGCAATTCCTCTTATGTGTGACTACCTGCTGTCAGTATGGGAAAGATCCAGTACACCATAAAAACAAAGCATATTGATTTTAGACATCACTTTTTGAGAGAATAAGGTTGAGAAGGGAACTTGTGTCTCTCTTGGCTCGATAGTGTCCCTCGGGAGCAAATTGCAGATATCTTTCACCAAGGTTTCTTAGCAATGTCAATTGATAGGAATCGGTTAAATTTGGCATGTTTGATTTTCCAATGCATGCTATCAGCTTCCTACGTTAACTCCCTTGATGGCTCAAAATTGTAATGCAGGTATCCTTTGTTTGAATTTTAAAAATATCTGAACACAGATCCCTTTTGTACCTTCTGTAGTATACTCTCGTGAGGACCTGCTTCGCAAGGAAGCAACAGAACAACTGAGGAATGAAGCTTAACTATGTCTATGGTACCAACCTGGTGGCCTATCCCAGGTTAGCATTTATACCTGAATTGAAACTGAAATAATTGACCGTTTATAATGCCACATGTCAGCCATCCGGTTACTCTGCTGTACTCAGGTACCTCGTTTTCTCTTGCCCAACGACCACCAATCACGGACCTGAACCTCTTTCTCTTTTTTAAAAAACCTCACTTCTTTTGAAAATCTCATATTCTCTTAACCTCTTCTTCCTATTCACGAAGATTTTAGGCAAAATTTCAAAGCAAATTTTTCTTTCTTCTTCTTCTTCGCTTTCACTGTTCAAACAACACTAGTCTCTTAGTATAAAAACATAGTCTTCTCCATCATCTCTTCCAAACAGATGTTGAATGCTCTAAGTGAAATAGAGCCTCTTTCCTTCTATTCGCCAACCACTCCCAATGACCAAACTCCTCCACCTTCCAATTCTCAACAAGACCACCCCTATAACCCCTTTTCTCCATAGATCTAAACAATCTGTCGTGCTTACTGACCTGGTCCGTTTTTGCAAAGACCTGTTTCCTGGCGATATATTTGCAGGAAATCTACCAGCACCATGCTTCTTGGAGTGCGTCCTGCTGTCCTGCCGCAGTTGCGTCGGGGGCGGCGCTCCTGGTTCTGGAAGAGCTTCGGTTGCACAACGGTCTAAGTTGGCCCTTTCCAGCATGTGATGCGGGTGTCTCGCGGTGCGCGCAAAGGGAACACAGAGCATACTGAAGTCTTGAACAGAGAAGAGGTAAGACCCACTCAACCTAATCTTGATAAGACCCCTGATTTAGGAATGTACTCTTCCCTCATGCTCCTCTGACTCTGCAGCGAGGAAGAACTTTTTAAAATGGAAGGTAGAAGAAGATAAGTGAGAGATCTGAAACGGAAAGGAGAAAGTTGTAAGAGCTCCTAGGGGACGACCTACTACTAGGTCTGCCGTCAGAACAGTTGTGCTGATCCTTGAGGCGAATGCACGTTCTAAACTGCTGCAGTCAGAAGTGGCAAGAACTTTCCCGGTATCAATTTTAAAATACCTGATGTAATGTTGTTGAGTTTCTGGAGAAGAAGTGGAAAAGAAAAATAAGAAAAGGGTCGAGAAAATAGAAAGGGTAAGTTTACAGATAAGGCTGACAACACAAGGTCAAAAGGGAAGAGATCTGAGAAAAGAGAAGTCTGATCGCTGCAGCCACAAGGGGACCGGTTCCCAACCAGGAAAGTTGAAGTGTCAACCTGCAGGAGGTGGTTGCAAACCTGAGAAAACCCAAACAGTCTTGCATGAAGATTTTCTTGATAGGGAATGAAAACTCTTCCTGGCATGGATTCTCTTCAACGATATGGTGGAGATATTCCTCTTGGCTGCACTTGGTTCGACAAAATCCCCCACCTCCATGAAGGATAAGTCTGTGAATTTTAAACTACAATGTCCAATTCATGAAGGTCCCTCATAATCCAGACGGTAATTATTTGCCATATCTTTGGATGAGGAGGTGTTGAGCAAATTCCTCAGGGGCCTAGAGAGGGGACTCGGTCTGTGCTTGGCAAAACTTTCTCTGCTTGGAGTTTTGGTACGTCTTTTGTGTATTTTCTCACAGTGCCACGGTCTAACCCACAACTAAGGTTGTCTGGGATTTATAAGACAATATGAAGAGTGATATCCGCTGGTTTTTGAGTCGTCAACAGGTGCTCCTTCCTCGGCACAGAAAAGAGGACAGTTGCCCACTACTAGCTGATTTTGTAGTGTGATATGAGATGTTGTGTACTTCGAACGCTTTGAACCTCCCTGGTCTAATGCTTGAACAGATTCACAAAACTGTTGATTTATTTCGGAGAGAGAGGTGACTCCCTTATGGGTTATGGATGATTTTCTCATGGAAGTATCAACCATTTTCACAATCCCTCTCAGCTGTTGGGAAGGTGGGCTTGTTTAGCAGACTATCTCTGAAAGGACCTTTGGTTGAATTGGGAATGCATTGACGACGAGGCTCTTCTCCAAAGAGAAAAATGGCCCAACTTTATGATGATCAGGAGCAGCTTAAGCACAGAGGTTGATGAGCTTATGTGCGTTTAAGTGTAAAGAGGCAGAGATTTCTATACTCAAAGCACATAATTGCTTACTGCACAAAGTGAGGGACCTGGTTTCTTCAGTGGTTCAAGCTCTGGAGAAAGAGATGCGAGTTGAAGGCGAAGATAACTGCCTTTGCAGAAAATGCCATCAATAGATTAATGATGCTGCCAATGCAACGACTCACCTTGTTATCCAGTCCCTGTCTCATCCTCTCCGCCCCTCTTCCTAGCCTGTTGAACAATTCCCCCTGTGTCAATTTTTTTTTGTTGTTGGCTTCATCTCTGTTTGATGGATATTCAGTTTGTTTTTAATGTATTAAATGTTTATGATGGCAATGATGGTTAAGTTTCTTCCTGTGTTGTTCTAATTATCTTCTTTTGTGTCATGCTTTTCGCCTTACTGATTGATTTTTTTTACTTTGGGATCTTGTTTAGTAGTGTTATGTTGCATCACTGTTTACCTCATATCTTTTTTTATGATGCCAAAAGGGGGAAGTAAGACTGTGAGTAGCTAAATGGATAATTCATAAGGGGGAATATACAGTGAGGGAATGTACAGTGAGGGGGAATAGAAAAGAGGGAACAAAGTTGTGAAGAGCTTAGATCATTGTTTCAGTGTTTGTCATCATCAAAAAGGGGGATAAATGTTATTTGTAAGTTTTGAGCATTTGACAAACTTGGGGACCTGTAAGGTCCAATTTCTTAATTGAGTATTTGCAGGGTGCTTGTCTTAAGTATTGGTTGATGAACCAAACCCAGGGACCTCGAAAAGGTACCAGGCTCTCATGATGAGGATCCAGTTTATTGCCATGGCCTGCGGGGGGGTGGGGGGCCTCTGTGCAGTGCCGGTACAGGCAATAAAGTAGGTCAAGGCACTTCCCGATGGCGTCAGAAAAGTGTGACTTGTCCCAGCCAATGGCATAAGAGGTTTAGAAAGTGACTTCCAATATAAAAAGACACTTTCCTAAGCATTTGTTTTCAGTTTTTTTGCAACTTGAAATAAAAACTTTTCAAGAACTCGGGCCCTTGCTGGGACAACATCGCTACTAAACAGCGAGGACACGGTCGCGAATTATTCCAAAGAAGCAAACAACAGCAATCCTAACAATGCCTCGGTGCTTCTTACGCGTCGTCGCAGGTCTTTTGGAGAATCAGTACGTCGTCCTTCCTGCCAGCTGTACCAGCGTGGTCGCCAAGCCGGTGGCGGAGTCCTTCCTGACGCTGATAAAGGAATTGGTTGGTGTTAAAGAGTCAGGGTGTCAGTGGGATAGCTTATGGGGTAGATTGTTTGTCTACTGTAGGCTTGTAAGCAAAGGCTATCGTTTTACTGTTGAATGTAACTCTTTCTTACATTTGGGGTAATCCGTTTTACTTTTGCTTTTTGATGATTAGTGAAAACGATTGCAAATCTTGTTAGACAGGTCTTGGTTGTTACTGTCCCTTAACCAGGAGGGTTCCACTTAAAATCATGTGTTGTTACTACTGCATTTAACTGTCTATTTTATTTTAAAAGTTTTCCCCAATTAATGTAGTAAGGGAAACCTGGTCCATTACTTGTTAAGTTTAAGCATATATGCTAGCAACTATCTTTCAAGCATTTCATCTATGCTTGTGATGACGTTTTCTTGTTTTCAGTATTGTATTTCTGTAAACATAACAATTTTGTTGGAAAATCTGATTTCATTTCTAAATTATAGATTCTGTTACTTCAAGGAGAAAGGTTTTCGTCGGCTGTATATCTCCTTACAAAGCTCAAGTTTTTGAGATTCAACAAAAACTTGGGCATAAATATAGCACAGATGTCAACAGCCACTTCTCAGTAAATGTACACTCCATTGATGGTTTCCAAGGAGGCGAAGAATATGTGATAATTATATCCACGGTTCGTTGTAATGTGAGTGGACTAGTATGATTCCTTTCTAGTTGTCAAAGAGCAAATGTAGCACTGACTCGGGCAAGGTAATAATTTATTGGCTATTCGTATCTTACTACTGTCTTTTGCTGTTCAATCAGTGACAAGATAATTGATGAATATTCTCTTTCTTTGGCTTTGTACGCAGATTTTGCCTTTGGGTGTTAGGGAATGCCAAAACTTTGGTTAACACTGGTTCCATTTGGAAGCAATTAGTCATTGATTCCAAGGCTCGGGGTTGTTTCTTTGATGTTAATGAAGAAAAAAGTTTGGTTCAAGCGATATTGAGTGCTACCATTGAGGTTGGCCAGATTGAAACACTACTCACCATGAACTCCCCTCTGTTCAAAACATCCAAGTGGAAGGTATGCTGCTTTATATCGCTTATAACGGATTCTTTTCTTGTGAGTGAATTAGTTACTTTGCAAAATTTTTAAGTCCTTCACATAACCCCTAAGCATAACATGTTCTCTTTAGTGAGGATTTCTCAAAATCCATTGCCAGAATTAAGGATGTTGCAATGCGTAAAGAAGTGATCTCCCTTTTCGTGAAGCTTTCAAGTGGTTGGCGCAAGCCAGGAAACTTAAACTTATTCGGCAACAGTGGCAGGAGTTCATATGAACTATTGAAGATATACAGTGTCAAGCAACTAAAATTAATTTGGAGTATAGACATTTTGCTAGAGAACTCGACATACTTTCAAGTGTTAAAATTCTGGGACTAAATTTCCTACCAGAGCTCAAGATATCAAGGATTTGTAAAGGTCCTGGAACGTCCTTTTGAACTTTAGACCATTGATAAGATGAATCGCCTAGCAAAACAAAGTCTTTGGAGCAGTACATACATTTCTTAATTCTTCCTTCTATGAATTGTTGTCTCGTTGTGTTCTTAAAAAATATTAATAACATTTTTCGTATTTCGTATTATGGAAGAACCATTGAGGTGCTGACTTCACAAGTCTTCATGTATTTTCGTAGAAATTTAACACTTCCAATGACTTGGCCAATTGATGGAAATGATGATTCAAGAAAGAACTCAGCTCAAAGTGACCTAGAGAAGAACTCAGCGCATCAACTGGTATCAAGTTTCAGGTACAATATAGGATCTTCAATAAATTTCGAGTTAGTTTGGCGTGTATACTAGAGGGTACTTCTTCAAGGGAAAATGCGTCATGGTTATGATAAAAAACAAGATAGAAGAATCTATCATAAAACTTTACCGAGAACTGAGCTTGCTTTTCATTTCTTCATTTATTTGGTGGGAACTATTTCTTTTTTTTTATCTAATTGATGAAGCAGAAGTATTCTTTGTTTTCTGATACTTATGTTTTCTTGCCTCTTCAAGAAAAATGCAAGTGTCTAAGTCACAAGTTGTCTCAGATGAGGAGTTCGAAGATCCAAACCAGATGAAGATTCGATGTCCCTGTGGAAGCTCATCACAAACTGAACCAATAATTCAGGTTTCACTTCTGTGTTGATTCCCTTCTTCTACCTTAATTATGAGCAATAAATATGTTGAAGTATGTGATCATCTCAGATAAAAGGTGAAGCTATTGAAGAACAAACTTTTATTGTTTAATTGTATTTTCAACACATGCCTCACGTCTGAGCTTGATTCATTTTCATGGACCAAGCACGTGGATTTTGTTTTAATAGTGGTTTATGGTGACAGTCAATCCCAGGACCTCTGCTTGCTATGATATCAATTAAATACACTTTGTTTGTCTTTTAACGAAACTTCATTTGTAGTGTGAAGATAGAAGATGTCGCGCATGGCAACAGGTAGATTGTGTCATTATTCTAGAAACGACCATCGAGGGAGTTGCTCAGCAAAATACTCCTGAAACTTTTTATTGCGAATTGTGCAGATTGAGTCGCGCAGACCCGCAAGTATCATTTAATTTAATTTCTGCTTACCTCGTTTCATCAACATCAGACTTTCTCAACACATGGTATTCTGTTTTCTCTGCCTCAACATTAGCTATAAACAGACTAGATTATACCATTCAATAGAGCATGTTAGTGCGTTTTTCAGGTTCTTATCTCCATGTTGTATCTCTGAGCATAGGAATAAGATATTTATGCTTTCTCTTGACTTCAACACTTTTCAGCTCATGGTTACTCCCTCTGTCCCAATTTATATGACATTCTTTCCTTTTTTTTAGTCCGTCTAAAAAAGACAATTTAACTGTAAACTTCTTGTTTTACCCTTAATTAGATGATTTATAGCTACACAAATATATATCTATTACTTCATTGAGACCACATATTTCAAAAGTTTTTCATTTATTTTTAAGCTCTGTAGCTAGTTAAATACCTTCACATATATTGCAACGAAAGGAGTACATGGTTACGTCACAGTTACCTGTCTTCAATTCAAATGAACTATTGTTTATTCTTCATTACGTGTAACGGTTAAGAAGCATCAGAATGAAACAATAGTATGTGGCGAACTCTTCTCTGGCATTTTCTATGTGTAAAGTTTTGTGCATAGGAATGTCGATGCCAACAATAACCGGGGATCTCCTATGCATGGGAGTAAAATCTTAAAAGAGTTATATTTTTTATTACTCTTCAAAGCCAGCACTTCATTTTGTCTGCGTATTAATGACACATTGAGTTTTTGACTCTTTCTTATATTAACTACATATGGTAATTTAAGTGCTTTGAATGGTCTATACACAGATTCTGGGAGATGATTGATAACCCTTTATATCCCGTGAAGTTTGGTTTTACTAGTGCTCCAGCAGAAGGGTGAGTTACCTGTACCTTGTTAGTTTTGTGAAGCTATATATAATTCTGTCCACGGAATTGATCTGTTACTGTTCTTGGCTGGGTTTAAGTTTTAATGTATATGGTGTTAATTCCTTCTTCAACAAAGTCAAGTGTATAGTGTTACCATTCTTGTCTGGGTTTAACTTTTTTAAACTCCGTATCAACTCAAAACTTGAGAAACAAATGAAACAGGGGGAGTATTTGACACTGTAGGACTAGCTTCATGTATGACTTTCTTTGCTTTATCCTCTGTCTGTGTTGCTGGGGTTTGTATATGTATTTGTTTGGTCTTGTATGTTAAGCTGTACTCTAACGATTCACCTGTTAATGGAAGGAATGTAAGTTTAAGAGTCAGTGAATCTAAATGTTCAGTGTGAATTTCAATATATGTGTCTCGAACTCTATAAAAAAATCTGTTAGTGTGCGGCGATAAGAAGAAAAATATTCTCCAATGTATTGCATTTTTGGATGATATGACACACGTGCGACAAATATTTTGTAGAGTCTGCAATATATAAGCATCTCTAGTTCATTAGGAGGATTTTGTGTCTGCTTTCTAGGCTTGACTATTATGACTTTTCTTCTTTGTCCTTTTCATGCTATATTTTGGGATATCCCTTTTTGCCTGTTTAGGTGAGCTTACTGCCTTTTCATATTTACATTATACTGGTTACGGTATGAAGAGTGTTTGAGAATTACTTTATATTTGCAAATTTTCAGCATAAACAATGAATAGAAGATTGAAAAAACATTCCAACTCGGTAGAGCCAACAGATACCTATTGGCAAAACAGGAATATGATCTTCAGGTTGTTGTTTCGAGTAATGCCTTGAGTTCAAATCGAAACTGTGTATTCATTATTTTATTTTATTTTTGCAACATTTTCAGGCTTGGTGCATGCTTCTTAATGACAAGGTACAATTTAGGATGCAATGGCCTCAGAATGTTGATTTGCAGGTCAACGGTATGCTCTACTCCATCTTGCTAAAGTATATTTTTCTATATTAATTTATTATGGGGGGGGGAGGTGATTACACAGGACATGACGCAATTACATCTTATCGGCTAGTTCAGTAACTTAAATTATATCTGAACTAACAGGAGTTCCAGTGAATTGCATAGATAGAAGTGGCTCACAATTGTTGGGTGCAAATGGCCGCGATGATGGTGTGATAGTGAGTACTCGTGTTTTGCCAAGGCTAAATTCATTGTGATTTATAATTTAATATAACTTTTAATTCCTCTTTGTTACTTGCCATTTCTCTTTATCTAGATATAAATGAAACTGCCTTTGTTTTCCTGGATTGTTTTCCTCAAGTCTTTTTTTTTCTTTTTTGACAGATCACACGTTGCTTCAGAGATGGAATTAACAAAATATTATTAACCGGATGTGATTCTCGTGCATTCTTCATAAGGGTTAGACCTGTAGAGCGACGTACTATCCAACAAGTAGTCAAATTTTTGTGACATACTTCCCTATTTAGTCTGTCTTAATAACGGACATGTACAAATTATTGACTCTGTTATATATGGTTTGTATCTAGATTCTAAATATGATCCCCAAGGAGGCTGATGGTGAGACATATGAAGGTACTCTTGCTCGCGTTTGTCGTTGCATTGGTGGTCGTACAACAACTGAAAATGCTGACAACGATTGTGACCTTGAAGCTGTTGTTGCTGATTTTGTTCCTGTCAATCTTCGATGCCCTATAAGCAAATACCTTTTGTTTTGGTTATCCCTTTGCGCTAATTGCAGTATTTTGATTTTCTCATTTTGCATCGATGTATGTACAGCTGAGTGGTTCAAGAATGAAAATTGCTGGAAGATTCAGACCTTTTTTACATATGGGATGCTTTGATCTTCAAGTATTTATTGAATTGAATCAAAAGTCTAGGAAGGCAAGCAAACTATCAACTCAATTCAGATTCTTTTTTTATACTATGTTTTTGTATGCGGTGATATATATTTAGTAACAAATGTTGTTCGTTTCATGTAGTTGCAATGCCCTATCTGTTTCAATAACTACTCTCTGGAGCATCTCATTATTGATCCATATTTGAATCGGGTCACTTCTCAGGTTCGGGTTGTTATTACTTGTGATCTCATGTCTCAACTATGTTAGCCTCGTTATGAGTTTATATACAACAAGGAGTTGCAGAGTTCATATACGCAGATATTATATTACTTCCTCTATTTCAAAATGAATGTTTAGTCCCTATTTTGCCAAAATTATTTAATTTTAACTTTACACAGGGCATGTTTTTAAGCATAATATTAAGAGTATATTGGTACGTTCTACATATCGTTAGTTTAAGAAAACATTCAGAAGTCTTTTTTACTTTTTTAACTCATGTCATCGTATAAAAAGGAAGTAAAGATTTTATTCTTTTTTATGGAAATTTTTCTTCTCTTTGGTGGTGCAGATGCAAACTTGTGGAGAATTGGTGACAGAAATAGAAGTGAAACCTGATGGTTCTTGGCGTGCGAAGGCAGAAGGATATCTGAGACAGTGGCACTTACCTCATTGAATCTCAGGACCCAAGCTTGGATTTCTTTATATATACTTTGAAATAGGATCCATGCCAGCAAAGTTCAATATACGTTTGAAAAGTTTATTAAATTTTAATATGTTTTTTGAAATATCTGAAGTTTTTAATTATTGTGATTTATATAGTATTTTTTACATCATTTTCAAAGAATGTTTCTCCCTTTGTTCCAATTCATGTGGCACAAATGACATTTGTAAAGTCTAACAATTTTTTTTATAGATTTTAAATGTTTTAAATTGTTAAAGCAATTAGGCCACACGGGCCTCGCTAAATCATGTTGATGCCCACATAAGCGGTGGTCCCTTAAGCTGTGCTAGGGCCACATAAGCGACAGGTACAAGCTGCCCAGACTTGCTAACGTGGTACACTGACAACTAAAGTGAAGCCCGCTTAAGCGAGCCAATGTTGCCAAGGGGTTGCCGCCTGACTAACCTGTCTCGCTAAAGCGCCTCTCCCGGCCCCCACTGACTCCGAGGATCTTAAAGGGAAAACCCGGGCCGTACACGTTGGCTGGCATCCCGCCTCAGGACTCGACACACTTTGATCCATATTCGGCACTTCCCTGGGTGCTCGGCTTTGGTTCGGAACCCCGTTGCCTGCACAAACAAGATAATGCCTCCTATCAACTTCCCCATTTTCTCGCCTCCCTGCCGTTCGTTCACCCTTTCACTCAACGTAATCTCTCCAATAACCCCCATCGGGCTCGCCCCCGGGGCCGGGGCCACCGCCGTCTCTTCTTTTGGTGCTCGAACACCCACTTGCGCCGGCCCTTTTCCTCATCTCTCGCGCCCCTTCTGCCCCCGTCTTTTTCCTCCCCTTTCGCTTCCCCGCCTGCTGTGGGGTGGTGGTGTGCCGTGCTGCCGTTTGGTTCCCGTGTCTTCGGGGTTGCCTTGGTGTGCTTCCTTTTTTTTTGGCTCCCCTTTTTCGTTTTGTCTTCTTGCACTCGTCGTTCGTATTACCACGAGCCCTTTTATCGCAGACATGCCTCTCGCCCGCGCCTGCGTTTTTTAAGCAGCTTGTTTGCCTTGATCCCCTTTATTCGGGGTATTCCTTCCCCCCCCCCTACCCCTTTGTTGCCCCCCACCCACATCTTTCCTCCCATCCTCTCCCAGATCCTGGGCCATCGGTCCCTTCTCCCACCCCTTTTCCCCACCCCCCTCCGCGTGCGGTTGGGTGGGACCCCGCGGCCCCTGTCAGCCGTTCCTTTTCTTCACGACCCTAGTCCTGCCCCTCCTGTGTGCTCCTTTTCCGAACACACGTCCCCCTCCCCCCCTCAGAGTGCCCCCCAAGGGGGGTTTGTATTTCCATCAGTCCGACACCCCACCCGCCCTCCCTACCTTGCCCCCGAACCGACACACCTACCACAACCAAGTCCTCACAAATGCAAAACCGAGTCATACGCGGAGCCGCAGCGAACACCCTCCACATCTACTAAAGTACCCCTAGGGCTTTTCCATGCATCCACCCACCGCGGTTCTCCTTGATACTTCCCGAATCACAAGCTTTCCCAGCACCCCCCAGTATCTCATGCCACCCTCGACACCAACGCTCGATACAGCTATCTGCATATTCCTTCATAACATCCTTCTCCGGTCCCACGGCCGGCTCCCCCCCCCTGCACCGCCCCCACATCTAGCAAACTCTCCCCTCCGACATTGGTCCGCCTTGGTACTGTGGTGTGCCCTTTTCCTAACCCACCCCCCTTCTCGGTACCCTCATATTAAGCCTCGATCTCGATATCCTCCCTGGTCTAAGTTCCTACTCGGTACCAATTCACATACTAGCCTATAGCTCCGCCTCATACACCTCTAAATTCGATCCCTCTGTTAATAATTTTTTCCTCATTAATTACCTCTACGTTGGTCGACAACATACAGCCTCCGGCGCGTTCTCACGAGTGATCATCCGGCTTAACAAGACTTTCAAGCGCAAGAATTATAGATACCAATGCAAAAGAACTGTTCTAGAATATGTTCTTTTTATGTTCGGGTTCTCCTCGTCTTTCCTATGGTTCCCCACAACCCTATGTATGGAGTTTAGTGACTCATAGCCCTAAACCCCCCCAATCTTCAACCCTAATCTTTCCCTCAGCTTTCCTGTCCTTCCTTCCCCCGCGCAAAGCAATACAGTCCGCAACCCCTTGCTTTGATTGCCTCCCACCCCAAAATTACTGACGATCCGAATCTCCACGACTTCAACACTCCACCCATCAACTCACCAGTCTAATCATATGCTTTCTCATCTTGCCCCAGTCTCCTCAATACTGAGGCCTTTGTTTTCGCACTTTTCTATCTTGCACATAACAACCCTCTTCACCACGGGTCTAATTCATCCGGACATCTGCCAAACACTGGGCTTTGGGTCGATGGACCACGGACGGCCGTGTTGGTCTGAGGCCGTGGGGCCCTCCGTCGTCCAATAATTGCGCGACCCCACTTCTTTTGTGCTTATACTTCCCCTTCCCCCCTTTCTTCACTACCAACCACGGCCGGTCGGCATACGAGTGTATTGACCGGCAGCGCGCAAGCCCTTCCCTTCTAGGCACTAAACGGGTCGTCCACGAGGGCTTGTTTCCCCACGGCCACTTCACTTCTTGGACTCTGGACGGGACTTCGGGATCAATCTTCCTGTCACCTACACCTATCTCACCGACCCGACCCTGCAGGATCGTACCGTCATATCCCACCCTGCCAGGTCAACCACTCGACACAAATACAGCTCGTGTCCCCACCACCCCCCCACAACAAGATTGCTCAGACCATTCTCACACAACTACTTCCTCCAACCTTCCCAGACCCACGACTTCTCTGCAACACTGCACTGGACCCCCGTACACGGCATGACAACGTAACCGCCCCCTCACCTAAGCTCCGTAGGCGCGGTCTCATGCAGCATGTTTTCTCTCAACATATCCATCTGCATTCGGGTTTGGACAAATTTCTGCCAAAACAAGAGGAAACTCTGTATACCAAATTAGCACAACCAACGGGCCTTTCTCCTTAGAGACCTGCCACTCAAACACTTACAGGAAAAAGCATTACTTATACGTGAAAATGGAATATCAACACCTCATGTTAACATTCGTTGTTTGTCCTCAAGCGACGCACTTATTGATCCACGTAAACCATCTTTGTACAATAGGATTATGTTTACCTTGGCAATCATTGGACTATCAAATCCCGATTAATGTCATCAAATCTATGCATGTATCACTATTAGGATTGAATTTTGTGGGATCGAAACAGACACAGACTCAGATGCAAAACTATCCTTTAAATTTTCTACCAAGGTGCAAAACAATTGGTATGGTATTGAACTAAATGTCCTCATTTAGAATAAAAAACTTTCATTTTTCACACAATGATTTCAGTTTGAGTATAAGGATTACATTTCAACACTTCGCTCTCAGAAGAAAGTCACACTCATTCATTACCTATTGCCAAAGCTTGCCCTATTTTCACTGCCTAAGTTCGCTTATACACCCCTTCGGATCACGATAGGACTTTTTTTAGCTTGTTGAACATAGGCTCAGTAGTTAGGTAGGGTTACATTTTAGGTTACGTTAGTGACTTTTGACCTCTTGACATTATCGCTAAACCTTCACGTTTTATCATCTTATCTCGACCAGTTTCTTCATTACTCTTTCCCTTTGATAAATTTTCTCTTCTTTCTTCTTCATTTGTGTAAGTGACTTTTCTTTTCTTTACTTATCCAACTAATTCTGAGTCACCCTGTACTTTTGTTTCTTTCTCTCTCTTTTGTTCTTCAACCCCACCTTTCCAGAAGTTTCCTCATAATAGCCACCCTCAAAACTCATGGTTGCAATGAGCAAAGGATCACAATACCCAAAGTTGGGTCAGGGCCAAACGAAGGTGTTTACTGTATTCTGCCACCCCTCAACTTATGCTTTTGGCATAAGCGAGGTGCCACATGTCCAAGGAGGGGACCAGGGCCAAACATATTGTTCCCCGAAAAAGATCCAGTTAGGGGAAAAATAAAGGTTAATTTAAGCTCAATTATTTGGATCAAAGAAGGAAAAAAATTCTTCGGTTTTCTTTTATTTGGGTTAGAAATGGGCTTTCTTGAATAAGGGCCTATGATCCTTTCCTAATTGTTTAGTACAGCATTACTGTTATAGGACTAACCAGGCACGTTTAGGAACTCAGTAGTTAACGATGTGGGATATTCAAAATTCCTTCACTCTCACTTGAATGTAGCAATATACCAGATTATTCGACACCTATTCGAATTATTAAAGACTTAGGGTAATGCAATGTTGTCAACTCTATTCACGCTCTGGCGCCACACAATTGTCAGGTACATCCTAGTCTGATTTATTTCAGTTTATCAGGAATCTTTTAGCCATCATGCTCTAGAATTAAACTATGTACCACAAAGATATAAACATTCGGTTCAACAGAAAAAAAAAAATCAGTCTTTGGGGAAAAAAAAACGAACTCAGGCAAGAAAACCCAACAGGAGGAATAGTGAGTTGGGTACTCGCTACACCCTAACACTACTTTCCATTTTACCCCACCCAAACAAAAAAAGCATGGCAATTGTCCCCAAGGCATAAAATCTAAAGATTAGAGAGGGAGGGACGCAAACCTGTGGCGATAGCGCCGTCGATCATTAATATGGGGGTCGGTTTCCCAGACCCACATCCTCTGCAAATATGGACACCCTCGTGGTGTCTCATCAATCTGGACACCCTTAGTGATGTCCTCAGAAACCACGCAAATCAGTAGGGGCATCCTGCGGTCTATACAGTGCGGGAGCAGACGCCCCCAGCCGTCTATCTGTGACTACTCTGATTTGGGTGCCTGCCTCAGCACAAGTGAGGCTCTCCTCGCGCGACCACCCCTACATCTTCGGCGCTACTCTTCCTTGCTGCGGCCTATCTTTGATCGACCCTTACGCCCTATTGGCACTCTCTCGAGGGAAGAGTGGGAGGTAAGTCTGATGTGGAAAAACAGGGGCCGCCAATAAAGTGTCCTCAACAGGATCGACAGGATCCGGCACTCTCGCCTCTAGGATCGGGTCGATGTCTGCCCGAAGACTGTTGGTGACTGCCAAGCCTGAGAGTCGACACATCTACCGGAGGTGCTGGGCGGGCTAACACTCTCAAACTCGAATGAATATAGTCGCTGGGAACATCAGCAATCATTCCGCTGCATCTTACTCTCCATACGATGGATTATGAGCAGAAGAGTGGCCATTTGTGCCTCCAAGTTTTTGGACTATTGCAGCGGGGGCGGTGGGGTATGGGGTTAATGGTAGCTAGTGGTAGTAGAAGGGGCTCGTCGAGAAGAAGCTCGGGGCTGGGCTACTACCCGGATAGACTCGATTCGGGGCGGTAGTTCAGTGGACGCCTGTTGCGGTGCGGGCCTGGGCCACCGTATCCGCAAGATCATCAGAAGTGGTGGCAGGCTCTGGGACGGGGACCTCGACGTGGGCAACTCATTGGGGGGACCTCGTCTCTGATGAGGCGACGTTCACGGTGCCATGCGGGGTCATAACTGATCTATGTTGCCATATGGGCACACCTGCGGTCCTGCAAAGTGAAAAAATCATACAGGGAAGGGCATAGGTAGTAGTGCCTGAATGCCCTCTCGTGATGAATGCCTAAAGAAGCCATGCGAAGTCGATCCCGAAGCGGGATATCATCGTTGTTGCTATCAACACTGATCGATCCCAAGTGACGATCGTTATCAGCAGCGTGGGGGAGGGAGAAAGGCAGAGGACGGACGATAGACCACCAAAGACTTTTTCGCGACGAAAGTTGAGGGTGGCCTTCTTGATGGCCCCTTCGGTTCAGTGACCCATATCTGCCACACTCTCCGTCCGAATGATAGGTGCAGTTCCATCCACTCTTGGTGGTCTCTCTCAGTGCCTACTCGAGCAAGAAGAAACTTGGCCATCCTTCACTATCTGCCAGCGGTAGTCGACTCGGGGCAGTGTGTGGGGAGTCCGCGTAGCATCTGTAATCTCGCCGTATAGAACTCCGTGGGGTAGCTGGAAGGGAAATGTCAACCGGCACGCCCGGACTCAACCTGCTCCAGTGGGGCCGTTTTTTA
Organism: Solanum habrochaites; assembly: GCA_027704765.1. Taxonomy (NCBI): domain Eukaryota; kingdom Viridiplantae; phylum Streptophyta; class Magnoliopsida; order Solanales; family Solanaceae; genus Solanum; species Solanum habrochaites. Next base: position 5,429,127 of record JAKWJA010002494.1, on the reverse strand, counting down.
GCGGGAGCAGCCGCCTAGCGATTTGTGATCGGAGAGCGCTTACGTAGGATGAGTAGAACTCGCGGACCATTCATCGTGGTATCGTCCCAAGGGCGGGCTGTCCACTCTAAAGTTTGATGCATGGTGAATATGTTGTGGATCCCGGCATCGATGGGAGGGACTCCCGTAAGTACCCGTCGCTCCACAGGGAGTTGTCCGGTCATTACTCCTTTATCAGTCAGGAATTGGCATCGGAGTAAACTTGAAAACTTGCGATTCAACGCCCACCGGTTTGTTTGGCTGGTCAGAGGCTGGGGTTGGTGGGGACAGGGCTGGTGCACCGGAGTTGGTTAGAGTCTAAACGTCAGGACTCATCAGATGGAGGCCGACGTAAGCATGTAGGGCGGGTGCGGGAACCTCAGCAGGACTGAAGTTCCTCGGACCAGGATACGATAAGGAGCCAAGAGCTCTTTCTCATTTGTGGCTGACTAGAGGGTGTGACGGTCAGTTGTGCACTCCTCATATACTGGGAGCCGAGTTGTAGTGACTACGCCGGACACACCTTCTTGGGGTGGCTCTGGGAGCCACGTTTAGCAAAGGGAAGGGTCGGGGTGCCTGGGAGCAGTACTCAGGGGCCGCTCATATCAGAGCCGAATACCATGCGGGCAGAAGGGGCGACAGACTTAGACGCCCGAGTGATAGGTGCGGCTTTGCTTGGGTGCATAGTCTATTAGTACCGTTAAAGGCGCAATATTCCGGTATGCGTAGTAGAGGAAAGACAGGCAAGTAATATGACATTAAACTTTACAAAAATAGTGGTGGTAGTCATATTGAAAACTGTATCACCGACGAGACCGATGGACGGATCGTGTGGCGATGACGGACGTCATGAGGTCCGTCGGTTTGTACTTGGTTATGTATTATATAAAGAACCGAAGGAGGGGTCTCTGACTATCTGACGGCTCCGTCGTAAGAAGGTCCGTCGTTTAGGACACTTAGAAAAATGTTGGGAAGACCCTTATCAGGGGGTCTCTGACCATCATGAGGTCAAGGAAGGACAAAAGTCGTTAGGTACGATGGGTCCATCGTAAGAGTCGTCGTAGGACACTTAGAGAAAATGTTGGGAGACCTTATCAGAGGGGTCTCTGACCATATGACAGTGTGCGGACGGGACATCGTGAATACGAAGGTCCGTTACACATGTCGTTGGGCAAGTGTGCTAGGGTTCTGGAACGGCACCCTACGACGGTCCGTCGTGTGTGCGACTGTCCGTCATCGGGTCTCGTTCTGAGGTGACAGTGGCAGACTACAGTTACCCTAAGGAACCCGATGAAACCCACAAAGGTATTTGTAGTGTTGTGACCTATCTTGTCTTCCCAACTACCTAAGAAACTACCAATGCAAAATTTACCTAGCTAGTGTTATCAACATGGCATAATGCGAACAGTTTGAGCTAGGTTTAGAATAATTACATCAGGAAAAACCATATAGACTAAAACACTAAGATAATACTAACTTACAATCCAAAATGCAAGATAAATGATTATAAATTAGAAGCCACCATACCTTGAAAATGGAGAAAACCACAAGTTGGAGCTGATTGAGTGGTGCAGGTGATACCAATAGCAGCAGCCACCCACTTAGTTAGATAATAATGATAAGGTTTTGGGAGATTGTGGGAGGTAATGAGCAGTGGAGGGAATGTGGAGTCAAAAGAGAGGGGAGATGAGAGGAAAGTGGAGTAATGGGGTGATATGGAGGGGTGGGGAGTAAAACGGTCAGATTTTGAAACAAGGGTCCAGCCGGGTGGTCGGGTTGGGTAAAATTTATTAATCACGCGACGGGTTCCACGACGACGGTTCCGAGCATTGTGACAGGCCATCGTTAGGTTCCGTCCGTGTGTGCCATAATATTCAAAATGACAGAACCTAGTTGACCTGGTGTGACGGATGCTTACGACGGTCCGTTGAAGTGCAATGGTACGTCGTGGTATCCGTTCAGTTGGCTACGCAAGTAGTGTTATTGCAGAATTTCCTGGTGATGTTACTGAAATTAAAACCCATTAATAGGAAAAAATGCTACCATTATTAAAAAGACGATAAGTATTGGGTTGGCCTCAACAAGCGCCTGATTTAATGTCGCGGAACGACTGGCGGAAACTTGATTACGTCAGATCATCAAGATGGTACGCATCGATCAACTTCATCGCCGATTCAGCATGCACGAGATAGATTTTTCTTGCAGCTTTTGTCCATTCACCTTGAACCGAACACCCTCCTTTTGTTTCCAACTCAACTGCTACATGAGGGAATAGTTGAGTAACGTTTTGTTAAGACCGTTCATTTGACTTGAGTTTGCCTAGAACACGGCAATCTGGATGGAATTGTATAAAAGCACCAAATCCCAACAATAAACTCGCGTTTTTCAATTTTGTTGTCATGGAACTTCTTCATCTTTTCTTTGTATAGGATGAGTTTTCATAGGCTTCAGTGCGAAATTCATAAAGTTCATTCAACCCATTAACCGGGGCTCTGCAGCTTCGCTCCAATCCATTTCTTAACTTTTCATAGTTCCCACATGGCTTTATGCTCTAAACTCAACTAGTAGATGCAAGCTTCCCATATACAAGGGTATGGAGACCATACCAATGGGAGTCTTATATGCTGTCCGGTTAGGCCCAAAGGCATCATTCCAACCTCCTTGACCCAATCCGTTATACTAGCGTGTTGTTTCACGGTTTGGACAATATCGTGGATCTCTCGATTCGACACTTCAAACTTGCCCACTAGTTTGAGGGTGGTAAGGAGTGGCCACCATATATGGTTGAACCCCATTATTCTCCAATTAACCTTTGATAATCTGTTGCAGAAGTGGAGGCCACCCTCACTAATAATAGCCTTGGGGGGCCAAAAGAGAGAATCTATTATCTGTCAAAAATGCAGAGGACAGTCTTCTTCATTGTTTGCGAGTGCTATGGCTTCAACCCATTTAGATGACATAATCAACTGCTACTAGAATGACGATCCCATGAGAATCACGAAAGGGCCCATAAAGTCAATTACCCCACACATAAAATAACTCAATCACAAGAATGGGGTTTAGAGGGAGCTCTTGCTTCTTGAAAGACACCATCACGTTGACATTTGGTCAATGCGTTAGCAAAACCCATGAGCCATCTTTGATGAAGAGTTGGACAATAGTAACCACATTGCCAAATTATCTTGTGCGCGGTTCGGATACCACTGTGATGTCCGCCAACAGGGGAAGAATGCATGCCCCAAACAACACTCAACATTCACATGCTGGCACCACAACGCCGAATAAAAGCCCGTCGGCAAACTCCTATACAAGTATGGTTCTCCCAAAAGAAACCTTCTTTCACATCGTACATGGAATTTTTTCCTTTGATGGAAGGACAAGTCTGATGGAACCCATATCAATAGCCGATAGTTCGCAAAATCTTGAGAACCATGGAATCAAGTCTTGTGAAAGCAGCCAATTACATGTTCATCGGGGAAAGGAGCATCAATGTCAGTCTTGCCCCTAAATCTCTCATAGCTTCACATGTGACGAGACAAATGATCAGCACACTGATTGCAGCCCTTTTCTATCCAGCACTTCAAATTCCCACATTCTGCAGCCGTAATACCCAGCTAATAGCCTTGGTTTCGCGTCCTTTTCACGCCATCAATATTTCCAATGCTGAGGTCAGTATGACACTATAACTCTAGTAACTAGCAAAATAGGAGCGAAATTTCTCAAAAGGCAAACATCTGCTACGAGTTCTGCTCATATTGTGCGTCTTTCTAAGCTTCATTTATAGGTTTTATAGCATAGTAGATGGTTGGTGGTGAAGGATTTTGTTTTCCTGGTCCCCAGTAGCTACACCCAAGAGCACCCCACTAGCATCGCAAATTACCTCAAATGGAATGCTCCAATCCGGGGAAATAATGATAGCGCAGACTAGGATACCAATTTTTTTTAGTCACCGGAATCGCCTTAAGACAAAGATTACATCAAACAAAATTTACCAATCTTTCTCCAACAGTTTGCAACACTGGGTGTGCAATCTTTGATAAGTCTTTGATGAAATCGTCGGTATAAAAAACACTGCATGCCCAAGAAAAGCTTCTAAACCTTTCACAGAGATTGGTGGGACAGTCTCTCTATTACCTAAACTTTAGCTGATCAACCTCTATTGCCTTTCTGAAATGCGATGGACCCAACACAATACCATCTTTCACCATGAAATGAAAATTTTCCAAGTTTATACCAAATTGCAGTCTTCACATCTCTTAAGAACCTAAGATAAATCGTACAGCAACCGCTCGAATGAATCACCAACCACAGAAAAATCATCATAAAAAACTCATAGTATCATCCACCATGTCAGAAAATATGAACATCATACATCTCTGGAGGTTGGGGTGATTGCACAACCCAACGGCATTCTTCGAACGCACAAATTCCCATATGACAAGTGAAAGTGGTTTTTCTTGATTTCTGGTGCAATAGAAAGAAATCTGATTATACCCGAAGACACTCAAGAAAACATACCACCCTTTTTCCGGCAGTCGTCCACACTCTGATCCATGAAGGGCATAGGAACAGGATCTTTTTTCAGTTCCATGAGTTCAGTTACGGTAATCAATACACACCTCATCCAGTAACCGGTCTCATTGGAACAAGTTCATTATTTTCGTTGGGGGACCACAGTTATTCCCCCTTTCTTAGGTACACATGAACGGCACACCAAACTACGATAGGCGATGGAAGATTACTCCACCATCCAACCATTGATAATTTCCTTCTTCAAAACCTCTGCATAGGAGGATTCAAGCGTCTCTCGTGGCTCAAAAAATACGGCTTATGAATCAGGGATGAGTTGGATTTTTGAGAGAAAAATACAGGAGGGATTCACAATAATGTCCGCCAATAGGGTCCACCCAATGGCTATTTTGAACCTTTTTTTAGTACATGTCACCAAACTCTGAACCTGTTGTTCATCCAAGTCTGAGTGTGCAAAATGATTACCGGTAAAGTGTCACCTTTTCCTAGGATTCATACCTAAGATGAGGTTGGGAGAGCTTTTAATTCAACTTTTGGAATGCTTTTTCTATCGATAGTTTGCGGGTGGGGACTCGCAATTTTTTCATATAAAGCTCAAATTTCTCGATTTAAACAGGAACCTCTCCTCGGTCAAGACGCCGCGAAAATGATCATACTCTTCAATACAATCCACTATCAAAGTTCATTATTACTCCGCTAATGCTTCTACACCTAGACGTTCTTCTATTTCTGTCTCGAGGCTCACCCATGGTCTAGGATATAGCAGATGCCGATTTGGATTCACCACTCGCCGCATGGACCTACAAAACATTAAAGGCACTTCCTCATTGTTCAATCGAATTTCATTTTCCCCTTTGCCGTGCGCTACTAAGGATCTTTCCAGAGCAAGGAATGGCCTCCCAAGAATAATAGGCACTTCAAATCGACCTCGCAATCAAGAATAACAAAATCTGCTAGGAAATATGAATGACTTCCACTTTTACCTAGCACACGTTGAGTATCCCAAAATAGGTCGTTCCTCCCTCCCCTTCCCCGAGTCTATTCTAATTCTCTTCCCCTTCTCCTCTTTTCTATCCCCTTTAACCCCTATACTTTTTGTTTGCTTCCTGTACTGTTCGATCAGCCATCCGTAGGCCGCATCGCAGTGGGCTTTGGGTCCCCAAAACCCAACTTCTGTGTAAATCGAAAGGAGGGGCATGAGATTTATGCTTGCCCCAGTCACATAAGTGCTTTGCAAAATGTAAGTAGCTACGATTGTACAAGGAATATAAACGCACCCGGGATCAATCTTCTTTCTTTGACCAAGATCTTGTAGCAATTTAGCAATACAATGCTGCAGTCTATCATCTCCTCAAAATAAGTTTACGATCTTTTCTTTGTGACAGATTCTTCATAAATTTGGGTAACCGGGCATGGCATTGTTCTAAAGCTTTTCACAAAGGGACATTGATTCGAAAAGTTGCTTCAATTGTTATAAAACGCGGGTATTTACCCATCTTCGGTTCTTTTTCACTAATCACTCGGAGGAAATGGGGGTGGTGGCTAGGCCTAGGAGTACCTTATAGGCACTTCAGCATCTTTGCAGTGTTATCTTCTAAGCAGCATCAACTTCTACACTTTATCAGATTTTGTTGTACCTTATTTCTCATCAGCGGGCATTCATAGGTGGGTCAATGGTTTGCTCCACCGCGAGTAGGAATTGCCATAACCAATGCCACATTTTCAGATTTTGGACCGTGTGCAGGAGAGTTGCCGGTTGCGTTAGTGTTGTGTCACATTGCAGATATTGGGCCAATTGGAACTCAAGTTGCTTAATTGATATTGCAGGGTATAAATTTTTGCCCATACCCGCTAAATCAGTTCTTCAACTCTTTTGGCTATACTGCATCGAAACCTACTCATCATTTTAGCAACATATCCTCAAACTGAGGACAAACTACCTCCACCATCCTCGGAGTAACTTCCAATTTTGAGGAGGAACATAGGGTCCATTCTCGTCGTTTCTATGACTCTATTTATTGTTACCCTGTTGAAGTTTTTGTCGCATTGTAGTTTCCATTCTCTGACCATAAGACCCTCACGCTTGTAGTTCAATAGTTCCGGACATGGGTCCCTTGACCTTGGCGCCAATTATCCTGATTTGAGCCTTGGGCGCTTGGTTGGAAACCCCCACTCTGTTCAATTTAATGCATAGGAATCCTCCTCCGAATAACATCATCGTTTGGAAGGTGGTGGTTGCCAAGTAGTTTGACTGCTATTAATATTTTCTGCACCCCAGTGACAGTTTGTAGAACCCAACCAAGCTCAGTTCCATTTGAGCCATTTCTTCACGAAATCATATGTGGATGGGTGTGAGTTGGACTGCACTGCAAAAGATGTGTTCTCCCTGTACAGATTTTTTCTATTACTCCACGGAGCTTTTTTTTTGTTATTCCGAGAGATTTTTTTAATTTTTTCAGCGTCTCCGCATTAAGGACATGCTCCATACGATCCCACTGCTATTTAGTGGCCAATACCGTGTTGTTGTGATCTCTGTCCCCTATAAAGTATTCTTTCAGTGACTCATCATCTATGACGGTGATTTGGACCCACTTTCTCAAGAATGAGGTGAAATCATCCAAAGGAACTACTAACTGACTCACTATTTAGTGCCACAAGTTATTCACCTTCTTTGTGGTTTAGGTTCTTGGAGGCCGGGATAGTAGCGTGCTAAGAAGAAATCCCTTAGGTTATTCCAGGTAAAAAGATGGAGTTGTATGGGAGATCAGTTGAACAAACATAGCATCCTCTCCCGTCAAGTTGAGAGGGAAACAATTTGAGACATATTACAATCTTAGATCCAAATCAGGGCCTCCCAACACAACTTTTACACATCTCCTTACCTTATTTCTAGGGCATGTGGATCTCAGAAGGTAGCCCTGAAAACAAAAACCTCGAGCTGTGAGCATTTGCATCGACTACTAAGTACCACAAAAGTGTGGTGTGGGGATAGAGGTAGAGAGGCAAAACCAGTTGGGCCCATCCGAATTGCTGGTGTGTTATCCATAGCCTCTTAGTATGCTTGGGGGCCGTGGAGCGGGGGATGATGTCCCCTTGTTGATGTTCACCCGGAGCATCGGGGGTGGTAACATCTGACAATTGACATCAACGGAGATGGGATGTTCTGGGTTTGGATCCTCATCATTGATTCCCAAATACGATTCATGTTTAGCAGTGTACGCCCTAACTCGTGATCGTAGGGGAAACAAAGTTCTCTTTCCTCTCCGTGTATTTGGCCATACAAGGCGGATAGTTCTGAAAAGGCAAATCAAAAACAATAAAACAAAGAAACAAGAAAATATCCACTAAACGATAGTAATAAGTTCAAATTAACTAAAAGCTAAATCCCCTGGCGACACGGCGCCAAACTTGATCAGCCAAACGTATTATCAAATAAGAAGTTAAAGCGTGCGTTCAAGTAATAACCCAACTAGTTGAGGTTGGGATCGTTCCACGATTGGTAATTAGGTCTAGACTTAACTTAACTTGTTATTTAATTGTTCGGTTGATACTTCCTAGAAAGTAAAAACATAAAATGGAAAAAGGGGGGTTTGTATTCACTAGTAAGTAAAAAGAATAACCTAATTGAAAAGAGCACTTAAAGTTGGTGGAAAGTTGCGGTTTTACTTCAATTATCAAGTAACTAGGGATTAAGGTTCCCCACAGGTTCATTAACTGAGAATTCGAACTTAACAATATTTTCCCGTCGCATGCCAAAGTGATAAGTTATGTATTCTAAATCTTTGTCCGGCATCTAAGAAAATCTCACTCAGCACCTTGTTCCGGCTACGTGTGTGCTTTCCTCCCATTATCGTGACATCATAATTAAGCATCGTATTCGATATTTGACTAAGTACGTTACTACCTTCGTACCAATCCATCCTAGCCTATTATGATAGTATACACTAAATCTATGTTAATAATTCGTTCCTATATTCCTCCTTGGTCCGGCAAGTAGCATTAAGGACGAGTTCTAACGTTGATATCCGTTAAAAAAGACTTCTAAGCGAAAGAATAGTAATGCATGCAAGGAAACTTTTCTGAATTGTTATTTTTAGTAGGGTTTATCCCATTATTTGGATATGGTTCCCACAACCCTGTATGGAGTTTAGTTACTCATAGCCAAAACACAATATTCAAATATGACTAAAATAAGAATTCTTGTGTACTTACTTCAAAGAGAAAGAATAAAGTCCGAAAAATGCTTGATTAATCACCAAAAAATTACTTTGTAAGATCTCCCAAGGAGTCAAACACTAAATCAACACGTCTCATAATAGATTTCTAATCTTGCAGAGTCTAACCTCCAAAAATGAGGTTTTTGAACTATTTATATGAAAAAATAAAAAACCTAATTAACACGGGTTCTAATCATGGAATCTGACAAAACGCGGCGGGGTCGACGGACCACGACGGACCGGCGTCGTTGTTCTAATTGACGGGACCGTAGGGACTCCGTCGTCCCATACTTGGTGCAAATTCTTCTGCGCTTCTCATTCCCTCAACGTAATGTGACGGACGTATAGGCACACGGTCCGTCGGGGTTTGTTTCACAAGACTTCAATTCTTGGATTGGGGTATGGGATCACTTCGCTGATCTTACGAAGAACTGCAGACGGAACCGTCATATCCATGACGGACCGTCACAAGCTTCGTAATCCCACCACTTGTCAGACTTCCCATCTTCCTTCAGCATCTTCTCTACGCCTGCCCCTTAAGGGACCGTTACAGGATGACGGACCGTCATAAGTCCGTAGGTGGTCTCTTCCGCATTTTTCTCAAAATCTCGCATTTGGCTTGGACAGATTCTGCACCAACTGTACGCACCCTGTGGTACCACTATTGTATAAAAATTAGTGTACAAATGTGTGGCTTTTGGACGTACCCATCTAAATTAAGGATTGGAAAATAAAGCATATCCCTTGTGTTAACGTTTGTGTTGTCGTTGTTGTGTCCCCCCCCTTTCCACACTTCCCCGTATAAGGCGAAGGGGGAGAGGGATACGAAAGAGGCGTCTAGCGAAAGACGGGAATATCCAATAGTAATGTTTTATAAACAAATTTTTTTTATTATTTTTATATGGCGGATCATAAGAGAAAGACAGGAAAAGAGAGATGATATAGAGAGTAAAGACAAGGGAGGAGGGGTGAAAGCAAAAAGCAGAAGAAGGGCGGTTAAAGGGAAGACAGCGAGCCGGAACAGTTAGTTGAAAGAAAAATTAAGCACCCACGACCATCAAATCCTGGATCCACCACTACCTAGACCCAAACTTCGTTTTAAGCCAAAATCAACTAGGGGTTCGTAATTAGAGAGGAGATAGAAACGATGCGGTAAGGGAATAAGAACGCGAAGATTGCCGCACCGTACAGTAAAAAGAAAACAACACATTGAGCTCTTCTTGTTGTCCCGTGAATGAACAAAGAAAGAAAAGAAAATGTATTCCTTGCTTTTCTGTTTGTTAAGGAGCATGAAGGTATTCATCACAGAAAAGAAAAAGAAGTGGAAACCTGTGCAGTTATAAATATGGAATTCAAGGTATTTTATTTCAGTTCATCGGCATACCTTTATATATATTATCATGGGTTGGGTTAATGTGACATTGATAATTCAAATATGAATTTCAACTGATTTCGATATGAAAATACTCATGGACAAACGAGGATTTTTACTAACCCTACAATACTCCTAGCCTCACTAGTTGAATAACATTGTGATGCTTATATTGAATTGGTGTTTAAGTACATTGGGCTGCAATGAACATGAATTCTTATAGTGAATTAGTTAATCAAAGTTTGAAATAAAATTTTTTGAAATTATAACTCTTTGCTGCTGGAAATTTCAAGACTGACAGACCAGTGAATAAATATGAGTTGATAAGTGAGGGTTGAACTGTAACCTTGGGGTTTGGTATTGTAAATTAGTTCATGAAATTTCTCTAACAAGGAGATTTAACACGAGTTTCATATGATGTGAATATAGGTTGATCGAACGAAAGTCGTATAGATTACTTGAAATGACAAGTTTGGTATTTCAGTATGAGTATTGTGAGTAGTAATCTTATCAAAATTGATGTTTTATAACTTTTATAATTTTTACATGGTTTATAAAGTAAATGTGTTACTGACTCGACTGTTTTGGACTTGCGGACTAGTCTTTTACTGGATATCATACTGAAAAAGATTGTTTGAGACGATCTCATTCTTACAAGATATGATTATTGTTATTGAAAATGTTTTACACTTATTTGAGAAATAGTATTTTGAAAGGTGATTGTTAAACTTTGAAATAATATAATTTGATAAGATTTAAATGTTCTATTCAATTTTGAAATGCTTCTTCTGATTACAAGAAAAAAATTAATGGGAGTAGACCTTGATGAATCCCGCAGCTAACGGGGGGGGGGGGGGGTTCGTTTGACCTGGTGCACCTTGTAGTTGTTGATTTCTAGTAAAGCCCATACTAGTGGGAAGGTAGAACTAGTATACTGTTACTGATATCCCTCGAGTAGGGATATACTAATATGAATATTAAACTCCTTTATGAGGAGTTCATTGTTATTAGTTACTTGTTAAAGAGAAGACCACTCTGATTACGTGATTCATCCTTGGAAACCTCCCTAATATAAGCTTTGATATGAAAGTGTATTTCTGAGGTTACTACTAAGATTTGATATGAAAGCGTTTTCTTGAGTTTACAACTAAAAGATTTGATACAGGAAGGTTTTTCTGAGTTTCCTATTAAGTATTTACATTGTTTTTGTTTATATGAGGCAGAACAGATTGAATATTGTTATTGTTTATGAAAGATCATTATTTCACCATTATGATTATTGTATTAACATGCTTGTGACTTTTCCCTCATTAAAATTGTTGTGGTTAAGTATTATTACTCATTAAGCTAGCGTCTCACTCCTCGCTAATGTTTTTACAAAGACATGTGACATTGGTAAGGACTTTCTTGTCTAGAGCTTACGAGTAGACAATTTCTGGTGAGCCCCGCACTTGTTCGCGTGAAACAATCTTATTAGTTGTTATAGACATTTCTTGAAATTCTAAGAGTCCCTCCATAGTCATTCCTTTTATAAGATGTTGTGAGTACTCTTTCGTATCGTAAAATTGTGTCTAGTATGAGACTTATTATATTTTGGAGTTAGAATTAGCCTCTTTACTCTTCAAACAGTAGATTGATGAGTAAGGTGGATTGGTGATGAGATTGGTTGGTTGTGTTATTGATTTCTGATACAGGTAATCTCAGGATAGGCCCAAAAACAGAGGAACTCTGCCCTATTTTCTCTAGGTTTTTGGTTAAGGCTTATTTTGGGATTCATTTCCTTATCGCCGGTCACAGTTCTATATTGGGTCATGAAACTCGAGATTTACAAGAAGTGTCATTATAGAAAAAACTCAACATTTCAAAGCTAATTGCATTGACATAATTCTCTTTAAGCATGTTTACCAAAAATATTAATTGAGGTCAAACTTAAGCCAAAGCTTTAAGCTTAAAATGTCTAATGACATAAACTTGCACTAAAAGACTCAGGACCCGAGTAAACTATGTCACTAGCCTTAAATGACCCTTCCAAAGCTGATAGAACTGCTATAATTTAATTCTTAGACCGTCTTCCTAAACTTTTGATCAAAATAAACCATTCAAATTTCAAAAGCTCCAACACACAAAAACATACCAAATTAAGCTAATGAACGGCCAGATGATTGAGCTATCATTCCCAACAAGTCCTAACTGATTTGGGGTCACTATAGGAATACTCTAAATGATAAAAAAGAAGAAGTCAATATCACAGAAATAAACTAGACGGTCATTACAACTGTAGTGCTCCCACTATGGAGACCAATTTTTTGCCATAGATGAAGTCGCCATAGTGATGCTCAAGAACTATAACGGGCCTTCGTGATGACGAGTATCAGACATGATAGCCTGGAGAATGAGAGGCTAAACTCTATTCTCTTCTTATTTTCACCTTTCATTCTCAACCCAAATTCTATCACCTATTCAATTCGTATCAATGCAAGAAAAAAATACGAAATTTCTTCCAAACAACCTAGCATAAATACGAGACTTATAACATCCCAAAAACAAGCATTTATTTGCTATCTAAATAAGGAAAGCAATAAAATTGTCTTATGCCAAGTGAGGCAAACCAAAATCAAAGTACGAATATCCAAGAGGGGGATTCCAGTTGTGTGCCCAAATCACCATCATAGGGCAAGGTCTCTTGACTCGGCCTCGCTCATGAAAGGGAACTCTTCTAAGTCCTTTGGATCCAACTAGGGAAGCTCATTCTCCAGGATGATACAATTGAACATGACATTCATGGTCTTCCACATGAGGACCACATGATGGTCTCAAGAGGGACCTCTCATCCTCACAACATCAAGCTCCTTATGAAGCGAAATTGTGCCCTAGATAGGAGCATGTGGGGCTAAGGGTTTGGAATAATTAGCTTCCATGAACCTTCAGACTACAGTCGGATCCTTCTCAAGGTAACTTCTAGATAACAGGGGATGGACTGGGGGGCAGGGGTGGTAGTGTCCTCATAATTATCTATATCCTCCTTTGAACCTGTTGTGGCTCGACTGCTTACTGACTTACCTATATTCCAATTTTTTAACACTTCATAGGGCACATTCTTCACCAGTAAAGGGTTGAAATGACATTATTCTCCATCACATAGTCTATGTCATCCAAGGGCACCCTTGTTTTTCTGCAAAGCACATACACTGAGCTAAGAAGGAAGGGGGACTTCTTGTTAACATGGTAGAAATCCTTCTATACTAATACAATCCACTAACTTTGATATGAAGGATTTGGGAGAAGCTTCTCACATCCTTGGGATTAAGGTTCTATGTGATCGCAAGAAAAGGATGTTAGGTTTATCTCAAGCTCTTTATATTGATACAATTCTTACCAGGTTTAGCATGCATGATTCCAAGAAAGGATTTCTTTCTTTCAGACATAGAATTTCTCTAAGGATCAATGTCCTAAGACAGAGTAGGAAACAGAAAACATGAAGACAGTTCCTTATGCATCAGCAGTAGGAAGTCTCATGTATGCCATGTTGTGCACTAGACCTGATATTTGATTTTCGTAGGCATGGTTAGCATATATCAGTATAATCCTGGATGAGAACATTGGATATCAGTTAAACCTATAATCAAGTACATGAAAAGGACTAGGAATTGCATGCTAGTACATCATTCGGATGAGTTGGTGCCCATAGGGTACACAAACTCAAATTTCCAGTCTGATATGGACTCTAAAAAGTCGACCTCAGGAAATATGTTTACTTTGGGAAGTGGAGCCATTGTTTGGAGAAGCATCAAGCAAACTTGTGTTGCTGATTCTACCTTAGAAGCCAAATATGTAGCAGCCTCTAAGGCTGCTAAGGAGGCAGTGTGGCTCGGAAACTTTCTGAAAGACATGGCGGTTGTTCCTGCAATAGAAATGCCACTTACAATGTTTTGTGATAATAGTTGAGCGGTTGCAAATTCAAAGGAACCACGAAGTCATAAGAAGTCAAAACATATTTAGAAAAATATCATTTGATTCGAGACATAGAGCAAAGAGGGGATGTGATGGTGGTGAAGATTGCATCACAGAACAACCTGGCAGACCCTTTCACAAAATCTTTACCGCAAAAGTCTTTTGATAGACATGTTGAAGGAATCAGTGTTAGAGGTGTAGCTGCATGATTATGAGTCTGAGTGGGAGATTGTTAGGATATAGTATTAACCATGCGTTTTGATATAGTATTATTATTGAAAAATTGTTTATTCATTTATTCAATTCAATAAAGTGTTACATTAAATATATCAATTATCATATATGTATCCTTAACTTATACAGTAGATGATTTCGTATATTGTAACACCTCATAGCCAAAATAGACCAAAAATCAATTTTTTTTCTGAAAAAATCTGCAGGTGCAACCAACGGTGGCATCGACGATCAGTAGGATAGACAACGGTCCGTCCTGCACAACCGTTGATGGTATTAGAAACTCCCAAACACTCAGCCGGGAAAAATTGTCTAAGTCTTGATCGACGGACGGATCGACGGTTCGTAGGTCAGACGACGGTCCGTGGTCCATGACCGTCAATCGAGACCCCCATTCACCCACTCTCTGACAAGATCTACGGATGACCAACACATTCAGTAGGTGGACCTACGGTCTGGAGGTGGAAAAGTTGTAGACAGTTAAGGGGAAATATAGTTGGGTCAACTTCAAATTGTCATAACTTTTAGCACAAAGTGAATTAGCTGTCTCATGACCTACCCACAGATATATAATTGAATTATCTTTCCATAGTCACCAACTTTGCGAAAATCATACCTTCGAGTAAAAAGTTATGCCCATTTTAGTAAAGTCATGTCGAACAGGCCCTAATGATGCACACAATGACGGGGTGTCGGGCAGACGACGGACCGTAGTACTGGCCGTCGTTTGGCCTGACAACAACTTTCCCAGTAGTCTTTTTGACCTTTCCTACTCCGTTTAAACCCTAAGTTATATTTTTTTGCCCGAAAAATATCATATTTTAGTCAGTTTAAGCCTAGAAACATAACTAAAACATATCTAAGTCAAATCATTAAATCATAACCTATAAAATTAGAAGCAAGAAAGGAGAAAAAGCTCAAGAACCCTAGTTCAAGAACGAAACAAGCTCCCAGTAGTTCCATCCCCGAAACTTAAGTATTTTTTCGTGGATTTCATCACCAGGTATGTGGGATTTCACTAGTGGGTTCTTTTCACCCATTGGGTCCCTAATTTTCAGTCAGATTCTTGATTCTCTTATCATGATTAAGCCTAGGGTTTCAAGAACTTTGATAAAACTTCCCAATTTAGTTAAATATATGTTCTAAATTAGATTATCATATTATTACTCAGATTATCGCATGAATTTTAGAACCCTAGCTATGTATTTATTTAGTTCTTGAATTACACATGCTAGGTCAGATATTTTAAACACTTCAGATATACATGTCTCAGTTATAAATACATAATTACCAGATTAATTGTTTTCTCTGAGTTTGCATGTTCGGTTTCGAGCTATCGTGTATTTACAGAAACTTAGACATAATCAGTTAATTTACAAAATTCATTGGGAGTAGCATAATACCGAGTAGGACTAGGGTTTAGCGTACTCTATAGTCCCAAAACTGCTAGCCAAGTAGGTTGTAAGTCACCTCTGTGGGCAATCAGTTTATTGATCACGTCAGCATGCCTTAATACTTTTGGCAGGGTATATTGAGTCCCCTCGATGGGGCGTATACATCAGACTCCACATTTACCTCATGTGACTTTATTATTGGTTATTAGTAGCTACACAGATCAGTTAGACCCTCTGCATTGACCATTTATCTGTATATTCACTATTCATTTTTAACATGTGGTATAAATTGGTAATTGCATCCAGTTAGCAAAGAATTGAGTTTATCATGTCAGATTATTATACTTGCTTTTATGCTTGTTCAGTTATGTTTTATTTCAGCTTTGCTCTATCCTACATGCTGAATACCTTTCATGTCCTGACTCATACGTGCACTATATCTTCTCGTGATGTAGGTTCAGGTTCTCAGCATCCAGATCACGCATAGATCGATTTTCGATCTCCAGTTCAGCAAATTCAGTAGTTAGTCCTCATTCTCCGAGGACAACATTTATGAGTTTCATTTCAGTATTTAGTCATTTAGTTTAAGTTTTTGACAAATTTATCTTGGGCTTGTCCAACTATTTCTAGTCTATTTTAGAAGCTTTTTTCAGACATAGTTAGATTCATCTTATTATTGAATTAATATTTTCTTTGTATTAAACTCATTATTTTCAAATATCTCAGTTTAGCATATAGGTATTCCCCATCTTTTCATTATAATTTGTGATTTAGCTTGCGCAACAGTTTATTATCTTTACTATGCTCACGATAATGCGAACAGGGTTAGCTTGGGATCACTTGTGGTCCTAGGTTCAGTGTCCGCGTCTCGGGGGTAGCTCGGAGCATGACAAAACTTGGTATTAGAGCATTAGGTTCAAGAGTCCTAGGATGTCTGAAAAAGCCGCACTAAGTAGAGTCCTTTTCATGGGTGTGAAGTGCACCACAGCTAATGAGAGGGAGGCTATGAAATGTTTTAGGAATAACTTAACTTTCTTGTTACTCTTATCGTGCATAAGGTATTATCAAATTCCATTCTAACTAAACGTTGTGCGTTTAAAATGATGCCTTCTTATAGAGCATAGGCATGGAATGCTAATTCACTCAATGCTAACACGGTTCCTCTAGTACCAGATAAGGAAGTTCAAATGCAGAGTTTCAGAACGCCAATTCAACTTTTGGCCCAGAGTATGACCAACCAGAACAATCAGTAGGTTCTAGTTCCTACTAAAAAAAATGACCGATTAGTGGCAGCCAGAGTTTGTGATTTTGTTAGGATGAATGCGCCTAAGTTTTTAAGGTCGCAAGTTGGTAAGGACCCACAGAAGTTCATTGATGAGGTCAAGAAAATATTTTGTGTGATGTTAATAACTGGTAGTGATAGGTGAGATTGGCATCTTACAAACTCAAGAATGTGATTCACATATGGTTCACTCAGTGGAAAGACAACAGACATGACTTAATTTATTTTGTAACTCAGTATAGCATTCCAAATCAGTATTAGTCCAGAAACTCTATCAGAACCTTTCTCAGTCTCTACTCCAGTTAGTGACCCAGTTACAGCTAGACGGCTATACAGAAATTGCCCTGTCACAGTCTCTCAGAAAGTCACCTCAGTAGATCTAGTAGAGTTAGAAATGGTAGACTTCGATGTCATTCTAGGAATGGATTGGTTACACTCATGTTATGCCTCAGTCGATTGT
Source organism: Solanum habrochaites (assembly GCA_027704765.1). NCBI lineage: Eukaryota > Viridiplantae > Streptophyta > Magnoliopsida > Solanales > Solanaceae > Solanum > Solanum habrochaites. The sequence goes on along the minus strand of JAKWJA010002494.1, from coordinate 5,411,669 downwards.
AGAACTAGGATTTTTAGTTTTTAATTACCAGAAGAACCAATATTAGAATGAAAGGGTAGTATATTAGCGCCTATGGGTCGATATATTACTTACCTTAAGGCCACAAGATGATATATAAGGGTTATATCTATCATTTAGTTTGGGTTAAGGATTCTAACTTTGAAACCCCAACTCTTGAGTCAGTTCCAGTAGTGTGTGAATTTCCAAAAGTGTTTCCAAAAGATCTTCTAGAGTCCCTCTCAAAAGGTAAATCGACTTTAGGATTGATATCCTTCTAGATACCCAACCTATTTCTATTCCTCCTTAAAGAATGGCTCCAGCAGAGCTTAAGGAATTGAAAGAGCAGTTGAAAGACCTTCTAGATAAGGGCTTCATTAGACCTAGTATTTCACCATGGGGTGCACCAGTGTTGTTCGTAAAGGAAAAAAGATGGTTTTCTCAGAATGTGAATTGACTATAGAAAGTTGAATAAGGGAACAATCAATGACTTGTTTGACCAACTTCAGGGTGCTAGCCATTTCTCAAAGATAGACCTCAGATCAGGTTATCATCAGCTTAGAGTCAATGATAGTGACATTCCGAAAACAGCCTTCAGAACTCGGTATGGTCATTATGAATTTGTAGTTATGTCGTTTGGACTAACTAATGCTCTTTATATTGATGATGTCCTCATTTCTCTAGGAGTGAGTAAGAACTGCAAGTCTTTGCGAGTCATTCGTATGACTCTCCAGGATCTCCAGTGTATTGTCCGCTAAGTTTAATAAATGTTATTTCTGGTTGCAATCCGTTGCTTTCCTTGATCTCCATTGGATCTAGCGAAATGGATCGGTAGGATTCGCAGAAGATAGAAAGCAGTGAAACATTGGCCCCATACCTACCTCTGCTACAGATATCAGAATTTTTTCTTTAGTCTACCAGTTATTACAGAAAGGTGTGGAAGAATTTTCATCCATAAGCCTCCCCATTCGACTAGGTTTGACTAGAAGATGATCAATTCTGACGGTCAAGATTATTGTGAGCCAAAGCTTGCATAATTGAAAACTAGATTGACTTACATATCCTATCTTGAACTCTAACAAATGGTTCAGATGGTTCTGCGGTCTATGTGGATTCCCTACAGAGTTGTCCTAGGTGTGTGTTTGATGCATCAAAGGTAAGGGTGATAGATTATGCATCTGACAACTTAAGGTTCATGAGAAGAACTAGCCAACTCATTACTCTCGACTTGCAGCAGTGGTGTTTGCACTCAAGAATTAATAATGGAGACCTACTTGTAATGGTGTTCCACATAGAGTGTTCACTGACCATAAGAGCCTTCAGTTTGTGTTCCCTAAAGGATTTGAAAATCTTCGCCAGAGGAATGGACGTGAGTTTTCCTTAAGGAGTTTAGTATGAGTGTGCATTCACCATCCTAGTATGAGAATGAAGTAGCTATTCCTCTTAGTAGAATTATCTATGGGTAGTGTATCGCCCATGTTGAGGAAAAATGAAGGCGTTTGGCTTTTCTCGCTTGGGAGTTCGCCTTATGGAGCATGATCATATAATGGTTAAACTAACTGTTCAGGATGGGGAAGATTCTTCTATGGTAGGAGGTTAAGGAAAAGAAGAGCAGTGGAAATCAAATCTTTCTTGAGCTTAAGGTGTGCCATTCTATAATCAAGAGTGGAGGTTTTCTCCCAGGGTGGAGATGGTGTACTTCGCTACTAGGTGATTGTGTGTTTTCCCGAGTGGGCAGTTGAGACAACATATTCTTGAAAGTAAGACCATAACTCTAGGTATCTATTCATCCCGTGCCACTAAGATGTAATAAATCTGGCGAGAAGTCTATTGGTGGAATGACATGAGAGGGACTAGAGCAATTTTGTGTGTAATTGCCCCAATTGCCGCACGTCAAAGTATAACACAAGAACCAAGGTTGATGACTCACGAGATCGATATTCCCTACTTGGAAGTGGAATGTGATAAATAGGAATTTCATCACAGGGTTACCTCGAACTCGCAGATTGCTGACTCTCATTTGGGTGCTAGTTTTGTTTGATAGGGAATGACTAAGTCTTCTCATTTTTTAGAGAGCGGTCAGACTATAGATCGGCGGAGGACTATGCCAAGCTTTACAGGATAATGATATTGTGAGGTTACAGGGTTGTTCCCCTTGTCTAGTATCCAAATAGAGGTCCTCGTTTATCTCTCATTTCTGAAGGTCATTTCATAAGGTCTTTTGTACTCAAGTTGCCCTTATACAAACATTTCATCCACAACAGAGGGGCAGGCAGACGTACCATTTAGAGGTTAGAGGATATGTTGACAGCTTGCGTGATCGTTGTCAAATGTAGTTGGGTGATCACCTTCCTCTATTGAGTTTGCCTTATAATAATAGCCTACCACCACCATTTAGATGGCCCCTTTGAGGTGCTTTAAATATGGGCGTAGAGTATAGATCTCCTGTTTTATTGATTTGAAGTAGGTTAAGCAGCTTTGTTGATAGGTCCAGAAGTTAGTCCCTTTATGTCTATGGATAAGTGGCACTCCATTAAGATAGACGTAAGAGGCAGAAGCCCAAAGTCGTCAAAATTTATGCAGAGTAGGAGAATGGAACTAGAATTCCAAGTGATGATTGGGTTTTCCTGAAGGTCCTCACCTATGAAAAGGTGATGGAGATTTGGAAAAAAGATAATCTTTAGTCCTATATAATGTAGGTCCTTACAAGATCTTAAAACAGTTGGCAAGGCGGCATATGAGTTAGAGTTTCCAAGCAGAATTAGCAGCTGCACATCTGTCCTTCCACACTCCTCTTGAAGAAATGTTGGTGATCCAGCCTCTGTATTTTGGCCATTCGAGAGTGGTGGGTGAAAATATAGTTTTTCTTATGAGATGTACTAGTTTGGAGATTCTTGAGCGTCAGGTCAAAAGGTTGAGACAAGAGTTCTTCATCAAGGTTTTGTGGAGGAGTCAGTCCAAAGGGGAGCCGACTGGGGGAAGCAGAAGAATCCATGAAAAACAAGTATCCTCACCTCTTTCCTTCCGAATTCCACTCCATCTTGAGGTAATATTCCTCTTTATTGTTCCATGTCATTCATGCATAAATTTCAGTCCTTAAATCATTTTCCCCTCAGTTTTTTACTTGCCTTTTATCGTATTTTGCATGTACTAGAAACTCAATTCATTTAGAAGATCATTTCATAGTGTTCAGTATGCGGTCGGCATGCTTCTTCTTCCCTCTATTTTCATTCAGCTATTTTTCGGTCTTCATTCGATGAGAATGTTTCCCTATGGGAGATAATGTAACCCCCATAGCCAAAATAGAGACCAAAATCTGTATTTTTTTTCAGAAAAATCTGCAGGTGCAACCATGGTGGCATCACTATCCACAGACAACGAACGGTTCCGTCCTGCATAACCGTCCGATGGGATCAGAAACTCCAAAAAACCTCAGTCGGGAAAATAGGCCTAATAGTCTTGATCGACGTACGGATGGACAGTTTCGTAGTGAGACGATGGGTCTGTTGTCCGGACGCATCCATCGATACCCTATTACCCCCACTCTCTATAAGAGCTAACGGATACCAGCACGGTCCGTAGGTGGAAATTTGCAGTACATTAAAGGAAATCATTGTGTGTCACTTCAAATGGTCATACTTTAGCACAAAGTTAATTAGGTATCCCATGACCTAAATCCACAGATAGATATTGAATTATCTTCTATAACTCCAATCCACCGACCTTCTAAATTTAGAACCTTTGAGTAAAATGTTATTCCCATTTTATTAAAGTCTGTCGATCGGGCCCTGACGAACGACACCCAACGACGGGGGGGCAAAATCGGGAAACGACAGACTTCAGTCCTGGCAGCGTTTGTACAACAACACTTTCCCAGGGTCTTTTTGAACCTTTCCCACCTTGTTTTGAAACCCTAAGTTACGATCTTTTGACCTAAGTCCTAGAAACAAAATAAACATATCAAGTCAAATCATTAACTCAAAACCTAGAAATTAGAAGCAGAAAGGAGAAAAGTCAGAACCCAATTCAAGAACAAAACACTCTCAAGCCATTCCATCCCCTAAGTTAAGTATTTTCCGTTGATTCATCACCAGGTATGTGTGGATTTCATTCACTAATGGGTCCTTTCACCCATTGGGTCCCTGATTTTCGTCAGATCCTTGATTCTCTTATCATGATTAACCTAGGTCCTAGAACTTGGGGGGGATAGAACTTCAAAAAAAATGATTTAGTTAATATATGTTCCAATCAGATTATCAATGTTATACTAAGATTATGGCTAATTTCAGAATCCTAGATATGTATATCTTTAGTTCTTGAATTACAAACATGCTATGTCAGTTTATTTCAGATACTTCAAATATACATGCCTCAGTTAGGGAAATGCAGCTTAACCAAATTACTTTGTTGCAGTTCTCAGTTTTTTGCATGTTCAATTTCTGAGCTATCCAGTATTTACAAAAACTCAGACATAATCAGTTAATTTAAAAAATTCATTGGGAGTAGCATAATACCGAGTTGAACTAGGATTTACGTACCCAATAGTCCAAGAACTACTAGCCAGCATGCCTTTATACCTTTGACAGGGTATATTGGGTCTTCTCTATGGGGCGTATACATCGGACTCCACATTTAGCTCATGTGTTTTTATTATCCGTTATTAGTAGCTCCCACAGATTAGTCAGACCCTCTGCATTGACCATCTATTAGTTTATTCAGTATTAAATTTTAGCATGTTATAGATTGGTCCTTGCATCCAGTTAGCTAAGAATTTAGTTTATCATGTCAGATTATTATACTTGATTTCTCACTTATCCTACATGCTTAGTACATTTCAAGTACTGATGCATACGTGCTCTACATCTTCTTGTGATGTAGGTTCAGGTTCTCAGCATCCAGATCACGCATAGATCGATTTCCTAAGATCTCCGATCAACAGATTCGTGGTGCGTCCTATTTCTTTTCTCGAGGACAACAATTTGAGTTTCATTTCACAACCTTAGAGAGTAGTCATTTAGTTTTCATTTCAGTTTTTGCTAGATTTAGCTGGTCTTGTCTTAGTAATTTCTAGTACAGTTTAGGGCTTATTGCAGACATAGTTGATTCGCTTAGTATGAGTTTAATCTTTCCTTTGTATTAAACTCATTATTTTCACATATTCAGTTTTAGCTATGGGTATTCCCCATCTTTCATTATAATTTTGATTTAGCTTCTGCAATAGTTAATTATCTTAATGCTCATGATCATTCCCATCAGGGTTAGCTTGTGTATCACGTGTGGCTTAGTTCCGTGTCCGCGTCTTGGGGTGCTCAGGGCGTAACTTATAGAGTTTAATATATAACCACAGAAGATGAAATCACCTGTTCTTAATAATTTAAAAGTTAAGTTCACATCATAGACTGAATCTGGACAAAACCATCAAAAAGATTGTAACACGAGATTAAATGTAATTTAGCGTGATTTCGATAATGGTATAGTTTTCTAACTTCTCGTTCTAGTGCTTTGTTATGTTTGAACGGGACCGAGCAGAATAAATAGTTTGACTAATTGATAAAAAATAATTCTCTAAACGGTTTAATGTAACTTATATCTTAATCTTATATAACAATTATGATTTGTCTATATTAATTATCGTTTTAATTTATTAAAAGGTTGAAGATTGAGGTGGGTCCATATGTCCTGGTACATATTGTATGATTAATAATATATCTTGTGTGAAATAATTTAGTTAGTTGATGGAATTCATTCTCAGTATAGAGAAGTGATGAATACACGTATTATGAAATCCTATAAGTTTTCATGTGTAAACCTCGATCGGTAGAGTTTATGAATCTGACAACTGAAATAAGTTAAGTAATTACTCTAAAAGGAATTAAATCATTTAATTAATTTGTTTAGCAATTTACATAATGATTAGTATCGGTAGCTTAATATGGGGAATTACATAAGTGCTATGGTAAATTTGAAATAAAAAAGGAGTGCAATTACAAATTTTCAGTGAAAATTTGTATTTTATTATGTAAGAAGAATTTAAATTATGTTATTAAGAATTATTTGTCAATAATTGGAATCCTTGGTAATAAATTTGTGGTCCTCCAGTGCCAATTTAACTAGAACTCAGAATCCTATTTGCTAGAACAAAGAAAGCCAATGTGTTTTCCTTCTCCAACAGAATATAACTGTGGGTATTGGTTTTTCTTGAACTAAAAAGGAATTCTCTTTGGACTGGAAAGACAACTCTGTAAGTAGGGATTCTTCTGACCTAAACAGAGATTAAAAAATTCAATATTTTATACAATACTTGCCCACCTAAGTATTGAGAGAGTTCAATTGTTAATTGGGATCACTATAGAAGACTGTAGAGCTGGAGTTAGATTTACTTCAAGATATCTGTAGACGCTTCAAGACGTAATCCTGAGTTAATTTTCAACATACTTTGTATGTGATGCGTATTTGTGATTTTTGTTTATATTCATGCAAGGTGTATGATTCTAGACTGCTTCCGCTATGTATGATATTTTCTAACATGAGATTCTAAACAAATAAATTTGTATTGTTTATCCTATTAAATTCTGTAATGTTGAAAGTAAAAATCATCGGATAATAAAATTTAATAAATATGACCAAGAAAATATAGTAGAAAAATACATTTAACCTTTTTCCACTTTTTAAAGTAGACGAAAAGAGTTATAAAGTGAATTTATAAGTGACAATTGTCACTATTAAACAATTACCTCTTGAGTTGAATTTCCAAAGTCCTTGTTAAACCAAATGATCAGGATATTCCTAGAACAATCATGTGTCACTTATCAAGGGCTATTTTATCATTTTACTAAATCTATGGAAATGAAATACCTCTTCATGTTTTTTCTACCTTCCCACCTAAAAAGAATCTCCTTTATATGCTCCCAATTGGACTAATGATTTCTCCGCGCAGAAAGTTTCATTGAGGTTTTCTTTTTCCATTATATATTTTTTTAGTTTAAATTTTAATAGCTCTCAGTTTTTAGATTTCACTAATTTGGAGAAAGTTGAAGAAAACTTAGGAACTTCAAATGCGAAGAATGAAAATGTGGATTTGAATTAGGACTTCCATTGAATGGTAATTTTGTGTTCACTCCAAAAAAAATGAATCATATTCAACTAATTAATAATATGCTTCGATATTCACGTGGATCACAAGGAAGTGTTGCTTCAAGTTTAGCTTAGGTTGAAAACCAACAACAACCTATTTAAGGTATCAAAATTTTATGATTCGATTTATACAAGAAATCAATTTGAATTAGTATCAAAATTAAAGTAGGAAATAGTTTTTCCTTTTAGTACTCGATTTGAAATTATCTTTTGTTGAAAAGAAATCACCTCTATACTCAGGAGATCAAAAACTTTGTGCTCAACCATGTATCTGAGATACATGTAACTAGATATGCGAGATAATTTTTAAAAATCATGAAAATGAATGTATTAGATCCTAAATAAATAAAAATTGTATTTTACCTTATTAAAGTCAGTAATGTTAAAAGTAAAAATCATTGAATAATATAACATTTTAATAAATTTGACCAATAAAATATAAAAGAAAAATAGAGTTTACCTTTTTCTTCTTTTCAAAGTAGTCAAAAAGAGTTGTTAAGTGAATTTATAAGTGACAGTTGTCACTATTAAACAATTACCTCTTGGGTTCAATTTCCAATGTCCTTATTAGATAACGTTGTTAGGCTATACCTTGAACAATCATGTGTCACTTTTCAAGGACTATTTTATCATTTCACTAAATTCATGGAATGAAATACCTCTTCACATTTTTTGTACCTTCCCACCTAAACAAATTCTCCTTTATAAGCTCCCTATTGTCCTAATGATTTCTCCGCACTGAAATTTTCATTGAGTCTTTCTTTTTTCCCTCTTTACGTTTTTCCTTTAAAAAATCATGCTCTCATCTCTCTCTATTTGTAGATTTCGTCTAACAAATGGAGAGTATAATGAAGAAAAAATAGGAACTTTGAATGTGGAGAGTGAAAATGTGAAAGTGAATTTAGGGTTTTCATTGAATGGTAATTTTGAAGTTCACTCGAAAAAATTAATCATTGTTTTGTGAATAACTAATGAAAAATATTCTTTGATATTCGGGAGGATCACAAGGAAGTGGTACTTCAAGTTTAACTCAAGTAGAAACCAAACAATCACCTATACAAGGTATCAAAATTTTATAAATTGATTTATACAACAAGTCAATTTGAATAAGTATCAAAATTAAAGTAGGAAATATTTTTTTTCCCTTGTGAAATAATCTTTCGTTGAAATGAAATCACTTTGTATTCACGGAATTATATTACTAAAGGGGAAGGAAAAGAACATCATGCTCAACCATGTGTCTGAGATACATGTAACTAGATTGTGAGATATATGTATATGATGGGCGCAATTTGACATAATTTTTAAAAATCATGAAAATGCATGTATTAGATTCTGAACAAATCAAATTTATATTGTTTACCCTATTAAATTCACTAAAGTTGAAAGTAAAAAACATCGGATAATATAACATTTAATAAATTTGACCAATAAAATATAATATAAAAATACATTTAACCTTTTTCCTCTTTTTAAGTTGGTCAAAAAGAGTTATAAAGTGAATTTGTAAGTGACAATTGTCACTATTAAACAGAAACCTTTTGGGTTCAATTTTCAAAGTCAGGCTATTCCTAGAACAATCACGTGTCACTTTTCAAGGGTTGTTTTGTCATTTTACTAAATTCATAGAAATGAAATACCTTTTTACGTTTTTTTTTTTACTTTCCACCTAAGAAATTTCTCCTTTATAAGCTCCCAATCGGCCTAATATTTTATCCGAACAGACACTTTTATTGAGTTTTTCTTTTTCCATTTTATATTTTTTAGTTTGAAATTCAATAGTATTCTAGGTTCGTTAACAAAGAGAAAGTTGAAGAAAACATAGGAACTTCAAATGTAGATAATGGAAATGTGAAAATGAACTTAGGGTTTCATTGAATGGTAATTTTGACGTTCACTCGAAAAAATGAATCAGTTTTTTTTGTGAATAACAAAGGAAAAATATTCTTTTATATTCAAGGAAGTGTTGCTTCAGTTGTAGCATAGGTTGAAACCCAACAAACACCTATCCAAAGTATCAAAAGTTTTTGGGAAAATGCACAAGTATCCCCTCAACCTATGCCCGCAATCCCAGAGACACACTTATACTATACTAAGGTCCTATTACCCCCCTGAATTTATTTTATAAGTAATTTTCTACCTCTTTTTAGCCTACATGGCACTAGTTTTAAAAAAAAAGTCAACCATCATTGGACCCACAAGATAGTGCCACGTAGGTCGAAAAGGGGTAAAAAATTACTAATAAAATAAGTTCAGGGTGGCAATAGGACCTTAGTATAGTATAAGTGTGCCTCTGAGATTTCGAACATAGGTTGAGGGGGTACTTGGGCATTATCCCAAATTTTTTACAAATGCATTTATACAACAAGTCATTATAAAAATAAAAGTATGAAGCATTTTTTTCCTTTAGTTCTCGATGTGAAATCATCTTTCATTGGAAATAAATCACCTATGTATTCAGGAAATTATATTGCTAAAGTGGAAGATCAAAAACTTCATGCTCAACCATGTATTTGATATACGTGTAACTAGATATGTGAAATATATGCATATGATGACCGCAGTCTTGCATTATTTTTTAAAATTCGATTTACCCTATTAAATTCATTAATGTTGAAAGTAAAATCATTGGATAATATAATATTTAATAGACTTAACCAATAAAATATAGTTAAAAAATACATCTAAGATTTTCCTCTTTTTAAAGTGGTCAAAAAGAGTTAAAAAGTGAATTTATAAGTGACAATTTCACTATTAAACGGTTACCTCTTGGGTGCATTTTCAAAATCCTTATAAAGCCACGTTGTCAAACTATTCCTAGAAGTATCATTTGTCACTTTTCAAGAATTATTTAGTCATTTTACTAATTCATGGAAATAAAACACCTCTTCACATTTTTCTACCTTCCCACCTAAGAATATTATTCTTTATAAGCTTCTAATTGTCCTAATGATTTATCCGCACTGAAACTTTCATTGAATTTTTATTTTTCATTTTATAATATTTTAAGTTTAAACTTCAATAGCTCTCTCAGTTTTTAGATTTCTCTAATATAGAGAAAGCTGAAGAAAACATTGGAACTTTAAATGTAGAGAATGAAGATATGAAACTTAATTTAGGGCTTTCATTGAATGGTAATTTTGATGTTTACTCAAGAAAAATGAATCAGAGTTTTTGTGAATAACTAATGAAATATATTCTTTGATATCCATATGGATCATAAGGAACTGTTGCTTCAGGTTTAGTTGAGTTTGAAACCCAACAACCACTTATCCAAGGTATCATCATTTAAAAATTAATTTATACAACAATTCAATTTAAATTATTATCAAAATTAAAGTAAGAAATAATTTTTCCCTTTAATTGTGGATGTGAAATCATCTTATATTGAAAAGAAATCACCTCTCTATTCAGGGAATTATATTACTGAAGGTGAAGATCAAAATATCATGCTCAACCATGTATTTGAGATACATGTAATTGGATATGTGAGATATATGCATATGATGACCGCAATCTGGCATATTTTCTAAAAATAGAGAAAATACACGTATTAGATTCTGAACAAATAAAATTTGTATTGTTCACCCTATTAAATACAGTAATGTTGAAAGTAAAAATCATCGGATAATATAACAATTAATAAATTTGACCAATAAAATATAGTAAAAAAATATATTTAAACTTTTTCCTATTTCTAAAGTGGTCAAAAAGAGTTATTAAGTGAATTTATAAGTGACACTTGCCACTATTAAATAGTTACCTGTTGTGTTCAATTTTTAAAGTTGTTATTAAATCACGCGGTCAGGCTATTCCTAGAACAATCACGTGTCACTTTTCAAGGGTTATTTTGTCATCTATCTTCCCATCTAAAAAATCTCCTTTATAACCTCCTTGTTGGACTGATGATTTCTCCGCACAGAAACTTTCGACGAGTTATCTTTTTAGTTTGAAATTCAATAGCTCTCTTTGTTTTTAGATTCCGCTAACATGGAGAAAGCTAAAGAAAACATAGGAACTTCAAATGTTGAGAATGAAAATGTGGATCTAAATTTAGGGCTTTCATTGAATGGTACTTTTGATGTTCACTCGAAAAAAATGAATCATTTTTTTTGAATAACTAATGAATAATATTTCATGATATCCAGGTAGATCACAAGGAAGTGTTGTTTCAGGTGTAGATGAGGTTCAAACCCAACAACCTTCTGTTCAAGGTATCAAAATTTTACAAATTGATTTATACAACAAGTCAATTTGAGTTAATATCAAAATTAAAGTAGGAAATATTTGTTTTCCTTTAGTTCACGATTTGAAATCATCTTTCGTGAAAATGCACCTATTAGATCCTAAACAATTAAAATTTGTATTGTTTACCTAACTAAATTCAGTAATTTTGAAAGTAAAAATCATCAGATAATATAACATTTAATAAATTTGACCAATAAAATACGCATTGTTGCTGCCTCATTAAAAACCTTACCAGAAAAACCCAATGCAATAAAACCTTGGTTAAGGGGAAAATAGTGCAGCGCGTATTTACTCCCCCTAATAATGAAGTCACTTAATATATTGAAGATAACGCATTCCAATTTCTTATCTCAGCTTCTCAAATGTTGACGTTGGTAATGGTATATCTGCTAAATTATCACTTGAACGAACTTGTCGAACATCTATTTACCCTTCTTTTGTAGATCATGAGTAAAAAATAATTTTGGTGAAATATGTTTTGTTCTATTTCCTTTGATGTATCCTCCTCTTGATGGAAATATACACGCAACATTGTCTTCATATAATGTTGTTGGATATTTTCTTTTGAGGGAAAACCACATGTTTCTTGGATATGTTAAGTTACAGATCTCAACCACACGCATTCTCAACTTGCTTCATGGATGACTATTATTTCTGACTGATTTGATGAAGTAGCAACCATAGTTTGTTTTGTTGAACGTCATGATATAGTTGTACTTCCATATGTAAATAAGTAACCTGTTAGAGATCGACCTTTATGTGGATCAGACAAATATCATGATCTGCATAGCCAATTAATTATGAATCAGATTATTTTAAATAAAATAGTCCTATATCGATGGTGCCTTGAAGGTATATAGATACATGTTTAATAACGTTCCAGTGTCTTCGTGCTGGGGAAGAACTAAATCTAGCTAATAAATTTACACAAAAAATATATCTGATCGAGAATTACTAACAAGATACATCAGTGCACCAATTGTACTAAGATATGGTATTTCAGAACCAATGAGTTCTTCGTCATTTAATGAGGTTGAAATGGATCTTTATTAATATCAAGTGATCTCACAATTATTGGGGTACTTAATTCATGTGTTTATCAATGTGAAATCTCTTTAAAAAAAATTTAGTATATGTTGATTGATGAATAAAAACTCCATTTGTAAAATACTCAAATTTGTAGACCAAGACAAAATTTTATCTTTTCAAGATCTTTCATTTTGAATTTCTTTTTTAAATATTCTACTGCCTTTGAAAGCACTTTGCGAGTTCCAATGATATTCAAGTCATCAACATATACAACTATTATGACAAGTTCAGAACTAGACCTTTAATAAATACACAAGGACAAATTGGGTCATTCTTATACCCTTTCTTTAATAGATATTCGCTAAGGCGAATATACCACATGTGTCCTGATTGTTTCAGTCCGTACAAAAATTTAGAAATTTCATTGAACAACTTCCTCGGGAATCTTTATATATTTCAGGCATTTTTAATCCATCAGGAATTTTCATAAAAATATCGTTATCTAGTGAGCCATATAAATCAGTTGAGATGACATCCATCAGATGCATGTCAAATTTTTTGTAAACTGACAGATTTAGAAAATAGCTGAAAGTGATTGCATCCACCACAACAGAATATGTCTCCTATATTCAATACCAGGCCTTTGGGAAAATCCTTGTGCCACAAGTCGTACTTTAAACTTACGACTTCAGTTTTCTCTTTTGATTTTCGCACAAAGTGTAAGATCTGGAAAATTGAAATAGCTAGGAAGAAACTTATAAGTTGATATAGTCAGTTTTGAAAAGAATTAAAATCAAGAATTTTCTTATGTTAGGAAGAAGTAAGTTTTTTGGTCAACTTAAAACGGTCATAACTCCTAGATCAGGATGATTTAGGTGTAGTTGTAGATATGTTTAAAAAGCCCTTGGAACAATTTTTCCAACGCCCCCGAGTTAGCAAAATTTTGAATTCGAATGAGTGAGTTATGCCCTTTGAAAGTTGGAATGTTGAATTAAGGAAATGTCAATTCAGAAATTAAAAGGGTAATTTGGTCTTATCCTTATCCAGTTAATTAAATTCATTTTTAGTAATATTATTAAGGGTCTAAACTAAACATGGTCAGTTATATGCTTTTGTAGAAAGGTTAGAGTTTTGGAGAAAGAACGTACAAGAAGAAGAAAGGAAAAAGTAGCTAAGCTCATCAAGTTCTTTCAAAATAAAATGTTAAGATTGCGTCAGAGGGTGATCCTACAAGGTAGGTGGAGTTCTCATAGCATTGAGTTTGTTCACTACGCACCACGTGTTTAATGCAGGTTGAGTGAAATTCGTCCTAAAAGGGTTGAATTGAACAGTTGAGTGATTGTTCTTGATTTTTTTCTTGAATTTGGGTGTGTTCTTGAATGGGTTGATTGTTGGAGTTTGAGACCTTTACAGTTGAAGTTATAAATAAGTGTCACTGAGTATAGATTTGTGAGATGTTTACAATATTCCTTGGAACATTCATCCCGAATGAGATTCTTCGTACTAGGCTTATGGTTAATATCTTAAATTAGTTTCAAAAAACCCAAAACAAAATATAAACACAACATGCCAACTTAATATCAATGCCAAGAAAAGGATTAGTACCTTAATTTGGAACTTCTCCGGATTCGAAGAGATGTGGGTGTCTCTTTTCTCTATCCTCTTTCACTATTTTCCTTCTTACCAAATCTTATATCACCTTTCATGGGTGAAAGTTTCAGATATAGGGTCTTGATCTTGCTCGCCTTTTACTTATGACAATAATGATGGTTCCGACCCATTCATCACCACTACTCCTCCTTATGTTGATGTATAATCGAAAGACCTACTCAATGACAGTCATGCACACTCCTTTGATAACGCGTTCTTATATTTCAAGTGGGTGGTAATACACATAGATAACTTACTCAAGGCATCAAAAACAAAATTATCCTTACCAGGGTGATAAAGAGAAATCATGTCATAATCTTTGAGTAACTCTAACCACTCTCTCTGCCTGAGATTAAAATCTTTCTGACTACGCACAAACTGTAGACCCTTGTGATCGGTGAACACATCCATATGAACACCATAAAGATAATAATGCTATATTTTCAAAGCATTACTACAACAGCCAACTCTAAGTTATGGGTTGGGTAATTTTTCTCATGAACCTTCAACTGTTTGGAGGCATAAACTATAACTTTTCCATTCTTCATAAGACACAACCCGAACAAACTCTATATGTATTAAAATACACCACAAAACCTTGAGTAGCTTTCAGTAAGGTTAAGACTGGGGCAATAGTCAATCTCTTCTTCAATCCCTAAAAGCTCTTCTCACAAGCTTCATACTATTGAAACTTCACTATTTTCTGAGTCAAACTTCGTCAATAGGAGACCGAAATGGATCGAGAAACCCTTCTAGAAATCTTCTATAGTAGCTAGCTTGAACTCAAGACAACTCGTATTTCATCGGAGATGTGGTCTAGGCCAAAGGCTAGCGAAAGAGACTAGAAATGAAGGACCCCTACAGCACTACGCCCCACCCCCACACCCCCACACCCCTCCCCTTCTCCCCCCCCCGCACCCTACACCACCCCCCCCCAAACTGCCCCCATCCCCACCCCACCTCTCTCCTCCACACCCCCACCCTCTCTCCACCCGGCCCGCCACGACCCTCTCTCTCCCCCACCCAACACACGCCAACCACCCCCCCACAACCCCCACCAACCCTCTTTCACCCCCAATCCCCACCCCCCTCCAACACCCTCCATACTCCCCCCCCCCCAATACCCCCCCCGCGCCCACCACCCCCACTCCCACACCCCCACCACCCCCCCCCCCCCCACACCCCCCCCCACACACCCCCAACCCCACCCCACCCACTCCCTACCAAGCCTCTTAAATCCCCCTACCCCCAACCCACAACACCCCACCCCCCCCCCCACTCCACTAATCCCCCCAACCCCCAACACCCCAATCCCCCACACAAAAACCCTCCCCCCCCCTACCCCCCCCCCCCGCCAAACCCCCACCACCGACCCACCCCTCACCCCCACCCACCCCCCCCCCCCCCTCACATCAACCCCCCCCCCCCCACCCATCACCTCCCCCCCCCCCACCACACACCACCCCCCCCCCTCCACACCTCCTCTCCCCCTTTCCCTAACACCCCCCCCTCTCCCCCCCCCAACCCATTATCCCCCCCATCACCCTCCCCCCCCCACACCCCCCCCCACACCTCACCCCCACCTCGCCCCCCCACCTCACCACCCCCCCCTACCCCCCCACCCCCCACCCCCCACCCCTTTCTTCCCCCCACAATTTTCCTCCCCCCTCACCCCCACATCCCCCCCCCCCCCCCCCCCCCCACAAACAAACCTCCCCCCCCCCCCCGCCCCCCCCCTCCCCCCCCACCCCCCCCCCTACCTTATCATCTTTCACACAACCCTCCCTCCCATCACTCACCCCATCCCCCCTCTCACCCACCCCCCCCCCACATCCCCCCCCACCCCCCTCCCCCTCCACCCCTTTACCCGCCTTTCACACCCCTTCACCCCCCCATCCCCCCGCCCACCCCCCCCCACCCACCCCCACCCACTTCCCCCCCCCCTTCTTTCCACCCCCCCCCGCCCTTTCCCCCCCCCCCCCCTTCTCCCTCCCTCCTCCACACCCGCTCCCGCCCCCCTCCACCATCTTACCCCCTTCCCCCCCCCTCCATCCCCCCCACCCCCCTCACCCCCCACCCCCCCTCCTCCCCCCACACCCCCCTTTTCCCCTCCCTTTTCTCCCCACCACCCTACACCAACCATTCCCCCATCCCCTACCCCCCCCCCCCACCCTTTACCCCCCGCGTACCCCCCCCTCCTTCCCCCCAACCCCCCACACTACCACCCCCCCTTTTCTCTTCCCCCTTTCCCCACCTCCGCGCCCCCCCCCCTCATCTCTCCCACCTCTTTTACATCCCCCCCCCCACCATCCTTCCACACCCCTATCTTTCACCCCCTAACCCCCCCCCCTACACACCCTCCCCACCCCCCCCCCCTCCCTCTGGGCTATCAACACCACACCTCACAGGGAAACTATGGATCCCAAGGAATGCACAACAATCAAAGCCAAAAACGCAACTTAGGAACTTGACATACAATATCCACAGTCAAAGTTTGACAAATAATCTGAGATGATCACGTGATATTTTTCTTATTACTTTGATAGATAGTATGTCCTCAATGACGACAATATAAAAACATATCGAAATAAGTTTTGAAACTTATATACGATCCATGAATGTTGCCGGCACATTGGTTCAAACTAAAGGCAACGACGAAAAAACTCATATGCCCAGTTTAAACACAAACTCTGGTTCTGAAAGCGTAGTGAAATATCACATTACCTTATCTCAACTGATGGTAGCCTGATATCGAAGAATCTTCGAGAAACAAGATGCACCCTAAATCTGATAAGAAAAGATCGTCCCAATTCTAGAAAAGGATACTTATTTATTAATGGATAACTTGGTCAACTTGTTGGCTAGCCATTATATATGCAAAATTAGCGCTCCCTCATGGCATTTCCTCTTCAAGTCTGAGCTCATTCCTTCAAGTGTCATGTTCCTATAAGACAATAATAGGATTAGATTCAAATCCACACCATAATCTCTTCTTAACCGGACGATATAGATTTTTACAAAAAGAGAGCGATTCTAATCATCCAGTAGTTCCTACTCATAAGTGTGGCCGCGCTTCACAAGATGAATACAAACCTACATATACTTGGTAGAGATTGTCTCGTGAGAGGCATTTCAACTCAATGGTATTCAAATACTTTTTTATTTTACTCAATACCAAGTTTGTCAACAATCCGAGATGATGTGATCAGCCCTAGACATAATCGGCTGCTTGGGGCATTTATTCTATTTTACGGAACTAAGATAGATATTTAATCTCATGTCATAGATCATAGGTTGAAAAATGCGGCCCCCGGAAAATTTAAAAAATTGTATCTAGATCTACTGGGGTTACATAAACCTCTACATACACTAATTATATAGTCGTATCTAGTATCATCGACCCTTCATATAGGAAGGTTACATAGCTTCTATTTTATGTCATGTACATCTTATGATTAAGAGAGAACGAAGCTCAAAGAATGTCTCATCTCATACCATCGAACACAATTATAACAATATGGGATAGCGCTACATAAAATGTAAAGAAGCCACATATAGGCTTAACAAGTGGTACCACAATGAAAGGGGAATCTGAACATAAAAGGACGTCTAAACCCCCACTATAACAAAGAAGAAATTCATATGCAGATTATTGAACATTGCCTTTTGAAAAGGGAGGCCCACACTACCACTCTGGATGATAGAGAATATCCAACGCTCCTCTTCAAGTCATCCTGAATGAGCCTTCAACGATCGGAACCTAAATTGTTGGGAAAAGGGAAAGAAAGTGGGGTTAGTTACTCAACCGTGTTCTAAGTATGATACCATATGAACATATAATATCAAACACGTGCCTACAAGCACACTTTTAGTCAAAGCATGTCATTTTACCATTTAAAAGCTCAGCATAATCAAGCAAGCATTAGTCAAACCACAAACCATTCGTACTATCACAACACTCCGTAAACTGCATCAAACATTACTTGGAAAACCATGATTTACTAAACCTTATAATCAAAGAAACAACATCACTATTAATGACATAAGAGATCATCTAGAATAAACAACACAACAATCATTATCGTATCAAGTCACAACGTGCAATGACCAAGAAAAAGCCTCAGAACTTGATCAATCAATTAGCGTCATAATAACCATAATCAATGTCAAATTTCACATAGCATTCCCATTTAATTTACATTTCATTAAAGTTAAACATTAAACCTAAGCGCATACTCATAAGTGAACTAACCAAAATTATAGTATCCACAGTGTGACAATTCATTCATGTATATATCACATATTATAATCATAAATAACACTATATAAGAACATCTCCTAACACTTCCCTGAAGGCTAAATAGGACATTGCTTAGTAGTAGGAACCCATACCCCACCTAGACTAAGCTAGACCTCTTAGGTCTACCAAGTTAGAGTTCAAGTCCTTTATCATGTTATCGTTTGGGAACAAATTGCCTTAAGCCGACATATACCACATGGCTAGTGTTGGAATCTCCGTGACATCATAAAATCCGACACCGAAAGAAGGCGAACTACTTTCCAAGGTAGTATAGTAGAAAACATGAAACACAGGGCCAACCTACGTGGCTCCATAGCTAGTATTCTTATGTGGGCCCACACATAGTTCAAGAACTAGGAAGATGTAGATGGGACCCTCTTTATGCGCCATGCGTTATTAGTTCAAATTCAGAGTAAGGTAGTGATACGTACCTTCCTAGGTAGAAGGGGAACTCCTCCAATCTAGTCACTCGGGCTAAAGCTAGAGTACCTGTCTTTAAGCCTTTATTTATAAATCATAACTTAGTTTAGATCATAGGTCTAACCCTTGTATAATCATCATCATCAATATCTCAATAAGAATTGTATGAGTACAAGTCCTTTCATCACAATTCATATAGGTGAGGTTAACACATTAGATAACATTTCATATTAAGGCACATTGGTATACATCACCATCCTTATAGCATTTACATCTTAATCGACCTCACAACCATAATCAAGAAATTTCAATTCAAAATCATACCATCCTATAAATCCTAATACAATGAATACTCCAATATAATATCATGACTTAACCACAATTAATCACAATTGGAAGTAAATATAGAGATTCTAAGACTTACCAAGTCTTCTTCATAATTCATGACCAAGGTCTTACCATCAACCCATAACTCAACCCAATTACGGGAGTAACAACATCACAAAATGATAACCAATAATATAACAAGGCCAATTGTATATCCATTACACAATTCAACACTAGATCAAAGCTTAAGACAAGATACATAGGTCAATTTCACAATATACTTCATAACCTAAATCGCATCTCTAGAACTAGCATGATACACCTATAATTCATATTAATTTATTCATAATAACACCATAGGATAGTAATCTAATCAATAACAAAATCAATTGAATGATCAAAATACAATATAGATCAAGATCACAACCTAGGGTTAGGGTTTAGAGATAATATCCTTCAATTTGAACCAAACCATGACAATTAATCATAAATAATTTCAATTACATGTTAATATATTCAGTATATCCTAAATAAATCATCAACAACTCAATTCATAACTTCAATTTTGGTAATTGGATGAAACCCACATGAAAACTCAACTTTTGAAATCCATTTTGAAGGAACCCTTTGAGGAAAGAGTCTCAAAGGCGAATTAGATCCCATAACTTAACGTTTCATGAAGAATTGATGGTGAATTTCTCCCTTTACAACCATCAAACCCTTTCCTTTCTAGTCTTCAATGGTGAGTTCAATTAGAGAGAGAAAGAAGAGAGAAGGAAGAGAGTTTATTTTGTGAGTTGTGTTTAGATTAATGAGGGTTAGGGGTATTTATATTGGGAGTTAAATTAGTTAATTAGTCTCCCCTTAATACCTAACTAACCGCTAAACCACCTAATTAATTAAATAAACTGAATTAAAAACATGCAGCAACTAAAGACCCTCACAGACGGAACCCCGCCTACGAGGCCGTCTAGTGAGTCGACGGACAGCCCCCCCTTCGTCCTGCACTCCATCTCTCGGTCAGAGACTGTGCTAGCGAGGATATTACTCCATTTGTATAATTATGGGACGACGGTGGCATCGACACCCCATCGATCCACACACAGACCGTCTGTTGTCCCATCAATGCACACTACACAGGCAGTGTTGTCTCAACCTGCAAGATCCTCCTCAAGGGCCCTTGGTTGGTCCTTGGGGAGTCTTACCCAGAAGTTTCGACCATGAAATAACTTAAACACCTGTTAGATACCCTTTCACCATTTTTTTGTAAATTTCCGACTCCTAAAAGCTAGTCAAATAGGCTAAGGCACACTAGCACCCCTTTGGACCAACTTCTGGACGTGCTTGGACGTTTTGGTTCTTAAATTTCCTAAATGACCTAAACTTATTAATATGGACTTAAAACGGTGCCTAGACCTTATGATACCTATGTTAGGCTTTACAACACGGCTTTGATATTCAAGGTGTTACACAACGCTTCACCTCACGCTGTCAAGGACCATCCTATACCTTGCCATCGGTAAAGGACCTTACATAACGTAGTGGATCAACTATCTTAACTTACATGATCATATAAAAAATATGACCCGTTAATACCCATTATGGGTATGTAGTTTTCATGGAGATTTAAGTTAATATGAACTCGCATCCCCATATCGGTGCTGAATACTACTCCCAAAATATACTTTAGCTCATATGTGTTTGAAACACCCTTCTTTCTTTAGATTGAGACAATTTCTCAACACTTAGTGAAAAAGCTCGCTTGAAATCAATGTTCCTTTTTTCTTGCTCAAAACTCTTTTTAGGAAATCGCATTTTCCTCTTTCTTTAAATGTAGAAACATTTATAATCTCTTTGGGACACATAGTTCTCTATAACTTTTGAGAAATGAACTCAACTCTTTACTCTTAGCTTAACTTGAATTTTTTGTCTTAAAACAAAGTAAGAACATTTGTAAAAGACTCCTCAAAACTTTGATCTTGACTCTTACCTTCAATTGAATTATGTCAAGGAGTATGATTTGTGTTTGGAAGGGCTCTTGATGTTTAGGAATGATTTTGAAAAGCTAAAGGTTAAGAAAAGTTATGAAAAAAGAGTCGTGATCATTCCTATAAGAGTCAAGATCAAAGTTTTCAAGAGTCTTTTACAAATGTTTTAACTTTGATTTAAGACAAACAATTCAAGTTAAGGTAAGAGTAAAGAGTTCATTTCATTTCTCAAAAGTTATAGGGAACTATGTATTTCCAAGGAGTTTATAAATGTTTTTACATTTAAGGAAAGAGGAAATTGAGATTTCTCAAAAAGTATTTTGAGCAAGAAAAAGGAACATTGATTCCAAGCGAGCTTTTCAGCTAAGTGTTGAGCAATTATCTCAACTTAAAGAAAGAAGGGTATTTGAATATATACGAGCTTAAGTATATTCTGGAGTAGTATTGAGCACCGATATGGGGATGCAAGTTCATATTAACTCAAATCTCCATGAAAACCGTATAGTCATCATGGGTATTAACGGATCACACTTTTTAGATGATCACCCAAGTTAAGCTAGTGAATCCACTAAGTTAAATAAGGTCCTATACCGATGGTAAGTTATAGGATGGTCCTTGGCAGTGTAACGTAAAGCATAGTACCATCACTGGGCTCATAGTGATGGTTGTCGGTTAGAGAATCTCCCACTAAAGTTATTTTACTTTTAAATGAGTAAAGTTAAGTTTGTTATTGCTTTATCTTTAACGAACTAAGATTGTTTTTAGTTGTTTTATAAGTAATATACATATCTCATGTATTCTTATTGCTTTATTTTGAGTTGAGTATATTGCATGTGTCTTATTGCTTATATTGAGTTAAATTATTCTTGAGTTGAGTAGAGCCAAGGTAAGTGTTCTTTTTTACTCTTTTCAAGCTTAAATTGTTCTTTTAGCATTCCAACTCACATACTCGTACATTTAATGTACTGATGCAAGTTGGACTGCATCGTATCATGATTCAGACGCATGTAAATGTAGTAAATTAATTTTCAGATTTTTCTTTCATGAACAAGTGTTTAGGATATGAGTTTAGAAACTTAAAGTTTGGTAATTTGGGTCTCAAAGTGCAGCATTTTGAGTTTAAAAGGTGCAAATTTTAGCTTGCAAAATTCCAAATCTCAAGATGTAAAAGCGCAGAGTTTTAGCTTGACAAATTCCAAATTTTGAGAGGTAAAATAGCTGTTCTTTTAGCAAGCAGATATTTAGTACAAATGTGTATTTTTGGAGCAACAACGTTTGTTATGAGAGTTTTTATGACGCAGCATTTTGTAATAAAAAGAGGGTGCAAATTTTGAAAGTTAAAAACATTATGTTTTAAGGGCTTCAAAGTATAGTGATTCAAGTGTCAAAAATCACTACCAAAAAGACAAAATACATATTTTTAGAACTTAAAAAAATTAAATATAAGTTGCTAGATAAGTCCCAATAGTTAGGCTTATTTTTTTATCTTTAAATCTACCGCTTATTGAAGAAATCATATTACTATTATTACCATCTCTATTTTCAAGATATTGCTAAAAATATTTTAATCTCTTAACATGTTATTTCAAATTTTAGATATGTAAGATCCAAAATACAAAGGTACAGATACTCATACTATGAAAGGTATATATAGGATATTGTTCTACAGAACCCAATTATTTTTTCGAGGACGAGAGGAGGGAGGAGGGAGGGAGAAGGGGAGAAAGGGCGACACGGGACAAGAGGAGGGGGGGAAAGCGAAGAGAGGGGGGACGGAGCGCGACATAATAAACATTCACATGTTTTAAAAAAAAATTACATGTATAAACAATATTTTTATAATAAAATTATTTAGAAAAAAAAAAAAAAGGCCACAAAACTCTGTAAAAAATTTAACATCTAGTATGCATTACCTTTTAGTATTGTTTAGAAAAATCCATATATATTATATGTTTATTTAAACTAGAATCACCTATTACTACACATTTTACACGAACTATTATCTTATATTTAGTTCACATCTTAATAAGGCGACTAATTTTCACAAATTAGCATCAAGATATTTTAGTTATTATTTATAAATTTATTATGATACAACTACAATTTTATGACCATATATGTTATAATACATTTAAGTACATAGAGAGGAGGTATTGATGTTACCACATAATAGAATGACTACTATTTAAATCTATAATATATATATATATATATATAGATATATATATAAATATATACTAATAAAATTAGATCCACTCTTTATAGACAAACTTGGGATTTGCGATCCCCAAGTAAGATCGGTTCAGGATCATGGGATCCTTTTCTATCAAATTGGAAGGGTTGTAGCACTTAATGTACTTCTAAGTAATTGCCCCATAGATCCTATATGAATAAGAAATCATGTAACGAAGGGGATTCTTATTTGTACAAATGGTTCTTCGAGCTTGAAACGAGCATGAAGAGATTAACGATACTTCTTTATCTTTTGAGTTGTTCTACCGGATCGGTGTGTGTATATATATATAGATGGCATGCCTTGTATTTTATATTTTTTTTACTAACTAATTAACTTATCAATGATTTTTAAAAGCAAATAAATAAACAAGTTTCTGAAGTATATTTTCCTAAATTAAGTTTAAGGACTATCTTCAGATAGGCTCTGAGGGATGATTAACACCTTTCCCTCGACTAACCAAAACTCTTACTCAGAATCTCATTGATTTCATAAATCTAAACAGAGTTTACATATACATAAAAATGGTTTTCTTATTGTTTTCCTTAAAATTTAGAGTGTCAGACATATTATGTTGTGATTAGTTTCAACTAGTTCGAAATAGGGGTGTGACAAGCATTATCAAGACGAATTTCGTTAATTGCATAATTTGGAAATTGTGCTCTTATTTTTATTATCTGTAATCTTGCAAACGCCACATTGCGAGTTGATAATAAGCACACATCTGACCATCTTATAGATGCCTCTATTAAAATCATGTAATATTTAAATGGTCCACATGATGGGTGAATGAGCCCACATATATCACCGTGTATACCTTTCAGAAAATGCCGGAGATTCAATTTGCACTTTGATGACTGATGGTCTAGTAATCAATTTGTCTTGAGAACACGCAACACAAGAGAATTCCTTAAATTGAAGTATTTAATGGTTCTTCAAACAGTGTTCATATGAACTCTTAATTATTATGCGCATGTAATAATACGATCTGTCATTATTTGAGAAGGGAAGTACTCCGCAAAAAAATTGGGCTCTGTCCCGCCACAATAGATGCCGCTGGCGCTGCAACGACAACTTACCCCGCTAAAGCAGGTTCAGCGAGGCAGATACGTAGTTGCAAGTAAAAATTTTATTTTTTCATCTTTCTAAAATAGCTTAATAGATCGTAAATTACCCTATGAACCTCTAGAAAAATTATTTCTAGTTGGTAAAAGAAGGAGAAAGAGACTTCTAGCATAGAGATGGTGGAATATTACGAGTTTGTGACCAAAGTCACCGTAGCGAATTCGGAAAAGCTGGAAAACATAATCAAAACCCATACAAATTTCTTGGCGCCTAGGTAGGTTAAGTTTTTATGCATTGAGTAGTTGTAAATCCGTGTTTATCATGTAATATATGAAATATATAGTATGAGATGTAAGTGGACCTTCGTGCACCAATTAGATTCGTGCAAAAATTATATAGTACAACATATTTGGGGTTAGCTCTTGATGTAGTGGATTGATTCATCAAGTGATGTTAATTACTTTCTTGAGTAGGATCCTTCATTAAACAAGGGTATCCAGTAGGAGGGAATGAATTTCGGTATATACTAGGTTCAACCTATCGAAGTAACTACTGGTTGTTAATATATAGGTTTGAACCCTAAGAAAGAATTAGGGCTAAACTTTGTTTCTTGTATGATTAATACTCGTATGTGTTTGCATGTTGTAATGTTGATCATAATGTTTGAAATGAGATATGTGATTTTCGATATCATGAAAGCTTGGCTTAAATGTGTGACCTTAATGTGCTATTGTGAATGTGATGTATTAATGGGATACGATTACCACGTTCTGGCATGCTAATTTTTAGATTGGATTACCACGTTCTGGCATGCTAATTTTGGATCGGATTGTCACGTTTTGACATGCTAACTTTTGGATCGGATTGCCACATTATGAATGCTAACTTTTGGATTGGATTGCCACGTGCCGACATGATAATATTTAGATGGGATAGCCACGTTACGTCATGCTAACAATTTGACTTTGGGTCCAGTGAGAGGGTCAACTACTTGTTATAAAAGTGTATGGTGAATTATGTATTATTCAACATCGTGATGTGTACATACTTAGGATGTGTTCGTTCATGATTAATGAGGCTAGGGTATGGTGGAACTAAGTGTCTATAAGTAAGTAGGAGGTTATGTATAGTTATTATGTGAGGGGTACTTGTCGGGATAAGAGTGAGTTGTTCAGGTGTTTCGTTGGATAAGTATCCAAGGAGGAAGGGATAGCATTAATGATTGAAGTAAGAAGAAATTATATGGCTTGGGATTAGATAGGATGAAAACAATTTAAGGATATGACATGATCGATTGCTAGGAAAGAATGTTGGTGGTGTTTGGGATTGTTCAATAAGGATAAGCATGTTTAGGCTATGATCTAATGGGACTGGTAGTGTTAGCGGTAAGGGAAAATGGTTGGTAGTTAGAGCCTTGTTGTAAGTTTGAATGATATCTAAGAAAGAGGTAAGGGTGAAGAAGCGAATGGTCCGAGCATGATTCTATTTTTCTTTTCTTATATTATATGGTGGGAATCTGATTGACCAATGATGCTTACCAGCACGTGTGGTTGTATTGATATTATTCTTGTTTTGTATTTTTGACATAGCTTGGATGCAGGATTGGTAATGTTTCATTAGGTGAAGATGAAAAATTCCTCCAGCAGTTTCGACTCTTCTTTTCCCATGGCAAGAGCTACGTCCTTTTATTATTTATTTTTCAAATGTAATTCTTAGTATCTCTTATACCTATTAGACTAGATCCTTGGGATTTTAAGTTACTTTTCAAGTCTTAACTACTTCGTGAAAAGGTAGTGATAGAAAGATTTAAATTATATTATATTTGTTTTCGTCAATTTTCCGCATGAACAAACCTTTGGGATATGAGGGTTCTCCTACTTAGGAGTTAGAGTAGGTACTCGCACGACACGGTGGTTGGGTGGTGATAGTGCATCATATTAGAACCAGGATGGCCCAATCGGTGATGACAAATAATAATATAATTTGATTTAGTAAACAATTCTTTACTATAGCATGTGTTTCAATCATACTAATATTTGTGTAGTATAAGCAAGATGAAAGATCGAATAAATTTTCAAGTACAAACTTCTTACCTGACATTATTGTAGTAATATAAAGATATTCATTCTTTTCATCACTTGTAGTCTCAATATGATAGTTATTTTGATGGATGTCTTTGAAACTTAATAAATTTCTTTGAGACTTACTACAATATAATGCTTAATTGACAATTAATTAATTCCTCCGATAAGTACTAAGTTAGCTTTCCCAGAGCCTTCTATTAATTTTGTACTACCAGTTAATGTATTAGCATTAGCTTCTTTCATAACCAAATAAGAAAAATATTTGTTATCTCTTAACATAGTGTATGTTGTGTCACTATCTATAAGACATATATTGTCATGATTGATTTTGAATCCAATTGATGACTGGAGAATTTTCATATCCTCAAATATTTAAAGAAATTAGATTTTCTTGCTGATAACGAAATACAGAAAATGATTACTTATATTGCAAGAGGAAAGTGAGAAGGAATAGGTAAAGTAGAAAGATGAAGTAAATTTTTGTTTTCACATGTAACTGATATCTTGCATTGCATATCCTTTTATAAGGAAAATATTAATTGGAGAAGTGACTTTGCCACATTTAAAAGATGGATTGTCCTATGACATCCACATATTTACAACAATTTGGATTTATTTTTGTAACAAATAATTTTCTCTAAATAATTTGTAAGTTAATTTATATAAATAAAATTTTAGCATAAATATAAAAAATAAAATCATGAAAATAAACAAAATAATTAATATAAAGTGAAGGATATTTGGTACTTCGCGGGTATGTAATGACTAATTTGTAGTTTTGAGCTAATTAACTTTTATGGTTAGAAAATATTTATATAGATTCTAATAGGTGTTTTGAGAATTGTTTTAGGACTATTCATTACTTATAATTAGAAAATTAGGGGGGGTATTTTAATAATCTAGGTGTTGGTGGTTTAAAGGAGATAAGTATAAACTAAATAAGGGCCACTTTTACCCCATATAAATTAAGGTATACAATTAGGGGTCTAATTGATATTGTAGAAAGGAGTAAAAACAAAAGAGAGGGCAGGCACACGAATCGTCAAGGAAAAGTTCCGAAGGGAGTTCAGATTGGAAATGTTCGAGGCATTAGGAAGGAAAGGAAAAAAGCCTTGGAGAATTAGTTACTTGACCTTCAGTTCTTGGTGGAGGTAGGTTAGGTGTATTCTACTTGATAGATAAACTCTAAATAGTGATTGATATGTTAGGGATATTGTAAAGTTATCCTATGTACTTGATTGTGTGGTTGTATGTTTGGATTGTGTGGTTGTGGTTGGCCTAAAATTCTGAGACTATTGTTGATTTCTAACTTGAACCCCCCCCCCCACTCTCTATTAAAATGAAGTCTTGGAATAAAGAAGGCTTGATGAAATAAAAATAATGAGATAATTGGATCTAGAGTGTGTCGCATTCGAACGGTATTATTGGATCAGGAATGTCACGTTTACGGACACGATATATGGGATCGGAGTGCACGTTCCGACACAATACATTAAGGAAAGGAACCTGAAGTAACTTAATATACTTCATCTCAAAAGAATTTTATTTTCAAATGAGTATGTGTGGAGGCATGGGCCCTCATAGGTGTCTTGATGTTGTGATTGATGGTTTTTGACCTATTATGCTGTTTGGTGTCAATGGGTTCAGGTGTTTTTGTTGCTTGCAACCTGTTAGTATGTAGTTGATTTTTATCTTATATCAATCTATATTGATTTCTATTTTGAGTTGACCGATGATACCTACTCAGTACGTGTGTTCCTTGTACTGACCCAATACTTTTATTTCTTCTATGTTCTTTTGTGGGGTGCCGCCAAATGTACCATCGACTTCGACTCGGCCCTCAGCTCTATCCATATTAGCACATCAGAGTTCAGGGTGAGCTATTAATTCTAGCTCGTGCTACATTTCTCTCTCACGTCTGAGGTCTTTAAATTTCGTAATGGACCATCTTTTTGCTTATTTTGGTTTTCTTAAACACTCTTAGACTTGATTAATTTGAAAATAGATGTCTGAGTGATGAATATCAGATTTGGGATGATAAGTATCAACTTAGAAACTTATTTTAAATTGGTTGCTTAATATGTTTTGGAGCTTCCACATTATTATTTATAGTTGAACTGTTGGTATATGTTGGGGTTTAGATGTGTTGGTTCGCCTACCTAAGGAGGTAAGTGTGGGTGTCACTCACGACTCATTTTGAGTCGTGACAAACTTGTTATCAGACCGTTAGGTTCGGTGATCTCATCACACAAGGACAAGTCTAGTAGAGTCTTGCAAAACGGTCTAGGGACGCCTTTACCTTTATTTGAGAGTCTATAAGACTTTAGGAAAAATTTATTCCTGCTCTCTTTCGTGCTATTATTTGGATCCAATTTGTATCTAGGTGATACGAATTGCTATCTGACCTTCACACTCTATTTCACAGATGGTTAGAACGAGAGAAACAACGTTGCCACACAACAACGGAAAGGAAAGGTAGCGTCTGAGCCAAACCATTGGGATGTAACTCGGGAGGCAGTGATATAATAGGTCGTGGTAGAGGTCGCGGGGACGCCTCCTACTAGAGTGAGAGGACAAAACACCTGGGTCCAGACTAAGAATAGAGCAGAGTGGATCTCACCGACGAATGAGGTAGTGAGAGAGGGTGTTGAAGAAGGGGGAAAATGAGGCCGATCAAGATTAGGACCTTTTGGTACCACCCCAGCCTACTCCATAGATGATTAATAGTTCTTACTTATCTTAGCGGGTTATCTGAAGAGGGCAAAGACACCTCCACTGTTTTTTAGACACCAGACCTCAGATAGGGAGTACAATATGAAAAATGTTTGGATCCCCAATGGGATGGATCATTAGAAGTAGGCACGTTTCCACGATTGAACTACAGGTTATTATCATGACAGGTTATCAGATGACCTTTTCATTAGGTTTTTTATAAAGTTGAAACCTCCAGTTCTTCAAGGGTTGTTGATCTGAAGATGCGATAATTTTCTAGTTATTGCATGAGCTGTACATAAGATGGACATGTTAGAATGATTCGGGGGTTGAGTTTGGACCTCCTACAGTTTCAGGGGGAGCCAAAATGTGGTCGGTGGCGGGGTCGTATTGTTAGAGTGCCAACCAGCAAAGGCATTCACCTATGACTTTTGGGAACATTTTTACTTATTTAGGGAGAAGTATATACCCCGGGACTTTAAGGGATAGGATGAGAGATGGAGTTCTTGAGCCTAAAACAAGGGAAGGATTCTGTCTGCTGTTATGAGGCCAAGTTTCATGCACTAATACAAGTATGCCCTAGCTTTGCTTCAGTCCACAAGACGGAGTCCACCGTTTGGTGATAGATTGAGGTCCTCAGACTTGCAGATTCCAGACCGAAGGTAGCTGCTGCAGCAAAATCCTTTTTAGAGAAGTGGTGATTTTGTGATGCGGTTAGAGGGGTGAAAAAGCCAAACAACTTTCCCGCGGTCGACATATTTAAGAAGTTCTGTAAGGGAGGTGAGGTTTAGTGAGTTCTTAATTTAGAGTGCAAGAGTCGGAGGTTACCCAGACCGTTCCTATTCATCTTATGCAGCTTCAGCTGGGAGTCCATCGAAGATCAGTCAGCCTTTTCCTGAGTTTGGAGGTTATCTCCAAACTTCGTCATTTTCACAGAGACCTATACTTGACTCCAGGAATTGTTATGGATGTGGAGAGGCTTGACATATTAGGAAATATTGTCCAAAACAGTCACAGATCCTAGTAGTTAGAGGTAGAGGTGGTCATGGTAGAGGTCACCGTTCTGGAGGACGTGGTGGACAATGTAATGGTGCAGGTTGGAACTACTGTAGCACAGCTTGGTACGGGCAATGGACAGACAGGTGATAGGGCCCATTGTTATGCTTTCCCTGGGAGGTATGAGGCAGAGACATCTAATGTTGTTATCAAAGGTACTCTTTTGGTCTGTGAATTGCATTGCCGTTGCTGTTGATCCTGATCCACATGTTCATATGCCATATTCCCATTGCTATGGTCTTGATGATATTATGATTTGTGACAAGCCTATTCGGGTCTCTACTTTGTGGGTAGTCTGTGAATAGTTGAGAGGGACGTATAGGTATTGCCTTGTGATTTTGTGTGGGGCGCGATGCTTATGTAAATTTGATTATTCTAGAGATGGTTGATTTTGATGTAATTCTGGGTATGACTTGGCTTTCTCCAAGTTTTGCAATCTTAGATTGTAATGATAAAAACTATGACATTGGCCAAGCCTGGGATAGATCCTCTAGTGTGGGAGGGTGACTATATTTCCACTCCAGTTCATATTATCTCTTTTCTTCGTGATAAGAGGTTGGTGAGTAAGGTTTGTTTAGATTTCTTGGCACATCTCAGGGATGATACTTCCAAAGTGCCTTCGATTGAGTCTGTTTCGATAGTACATGAGTTTCTGGATGTGTTTCCTACAGACCTTCCTGGTATGCCATCGGATAAAGATATTGACTTTTGTATTGACCTGGAGACGGGTACTCGCCCCATTTTCATTCCCCCTTATAAAATAGATCCAGCTAAGTTAAGGGAGTTAAAGGCCAAACTTCAGGAGTTGTTAGGTAAAGGTTTTATTAGACAGAGTGCATCCCCTTGGGGTGGTCCTGTTTTATTTGAGAAGAATAAAGATGGAAGTTTTCGTATGTGCATAGACTACAGGCAACTGAATAAGGTAACTATTAAGAACAAGTAATCCCGCCGTTCCTTGCATGGTGGGGGGGGGCAAGGGAAAAGTAGTGATGATTGTTCGATCCATTACAAGGTGCTTGGTCTTCTCTAAATTTATATGAGACATCCCGGTTATCATCAATTAAATACGGGCAACAATGTTTTAAAAGACTCTTTTCGAACCAGGTACTGGCATTATGAATTCTTAGTAATGTTCTTTTGGATTAAACGAATGCCCCTGCTGCTTTCAATGAGCTGATGAATGGATTTTAAGAAGCCGTCTCTGGACCTCTTGTTATTGTATTTATTGATGTAATACTGATATACTCAAAGAGCAAGAAAGAAACAAATGAGTAGCATTTGAGAATGTATTGGAGTTTGTAGGGAGAAAATGCTTTATGTCCAAATTCTCCAAGTCTGAGTTTTGGCTTGATTCGTAATCCTTCTCGGGGCACGTTGTTTTCTAAAGGATGGAGTGATGTGGATCTTTCTAAGATTGAAGCAGTGAAGAGTTTGGGTAAGGCCTACTAATGTTTCACGGTAAGGAGCTTTGTTGTTTAGCGAGCTACTACCGTCGATTCGTCAAGGGATTTTCTTTCTAATTGCTTCCCCAGCTGAAAAATATGACTAAGCATAATGTTCCCATTTGTTATGGTCGGGACGAATATGAAGAAGCTTTCCAGCTTCCAGAACTCAAGACTTTTTGCTACTGCAAATACTAAATACTCTGTCACCATTCTTCCTTGCCATAGAAGGTAAGAAATTTTATGTTTATGTGATTGCATCTTATTCTGGTTTGGGTGCAGTGCTAATGCAGGAGAGAAATGTAATTGCTTATGACTTCGCGGCAATTGAAAGTGCTAAACTTAACTATCCGACCCATAATTTGGAGTTGGCGGCAGCTGTATTGGCATTAACGCAATGAAGACATTATCCTATATGGGGTCAAGGTGAAATTTATACAGATCTATCTAGTTTACATATGTGTTTACCAGAAAGATGTGAATTGAGGCAGAGGAGGTGGATGGAGCTATTGTGAAAGACTTATGATCTTACTATGTTTATTCACTAGAAAAGCTAGTGTTGTGGCAGATGCTTTAAGATTTAAGTAGAATAGCAGATCCTGGGTATGTTACCCACTTTACAGGTTTCTAGAACTCATTGTCTCGAGAGGTTCAGACTCTTGCTAATGACTTTTGAGGGCTGGAAGTACTACAGAAAAGAGGCCTTTGGCATTGTGTAGAGGCAAGATCTTCTTTTCCTTTACAAGCTTAAGGAAATCAGTTTTTTGATGAGAAACTAGCCGAATTCGCGGTAAGGGTATTGCGAGAGAGGTAAAGCGTCAGTTAATGATGAAAGAAGGCATCTTGAGTATTCAGGGAAGGGTAATGTGTGCCCTGTGTTGATGATTTGATTTACACTAACACATTCTTACATAGCTTCATAGTTCAACGGTATTCTATACATCCTGGTGCAACCAAATGTATCGTGGATCTAAAGCAACATTTTGGTGGGTAGAATGAGCGTGACATTGTTGATTTTGTTGACCAATGCCCGCCAATCTCAGCACGTAAAGTATGAACAAACAGGGCCCTGGATGGACCCTGCCAAAGAATGCCCATATCTTGAATGAAGTGGGAAAGAATTGCAATGGATTTCGTATTGGTCTTTCAGAGAAAGACATTGGTAAGTTTGATGTTCTATTTGGGTAATTGTTGACATTTTGACTAATCGTCTCACTTCCTTACGAGCTTACGAATTGACTTTAAACTCCGAGAAGTTAGCCAAACTCTCTATCCAAGATTTGTTCGATTTGCCTGGAGTTCCATTTTCCATAATTTCATATAGAGGTAGCATTTACACTTCTAATTTTTGGGACATGACAGGCTCAATGGTACTAGGACTGTATCTTCGTACTACATTGTCACACCATCAGACAAAGGCAGTCTGAGCAAATTATTCACTGTTTTAGGATATATTTCTGCATGTGTGATAGATTTTGGTGGTCATTGGGATAAATTCTTAGCCCTTAGCAGAGTTTTCGTACAACAATAATATCACTCAAGTATTGACTGGCCCCTTTGCGGCCTGATGGGAGGAGAGAGGTTTCCCATTGGGTTGGGTTTGATTTATTGAAGGTTAGAACGTTGGGGTACTGTCTTTGTCTGAGGGAAATCATTAGATAAAGTAAAGTTGAAATTTATCAAGAAAAGCGTTTAGCTGCTGGGCTCAGAGTAGGCAGAAGGATATGCATATAATCCGAAGGTCGAGCCTTGAATTTTAATAAAAATGATGAACAAGTCTGCTGAAGGTTTCATCCACCCATTAAAGGTGTGATGCGGTTTGGTAAAGAGGGTCAGTTTAGTCCGATGTATATTGGAACATTTAAGTTCGTTGATCGCGTGGGGGAGTGTGGCCTATGAATTGGTCTTTCCTTTAGGGCGTCAGAGTCACAACCCGTAATTTTAGTGTTTAATGCTGAAAAAATCCAACGGTGATGGAGAATTAGATTATCCTTTGGGATTTAGTTTCTTCTTGATGAGAATCCGCCTTATGAGGGGGAAACAGGAGCCTGTTGATGATCCTAGATTAGGGAGGTCCGCAAGTTTAAGAACGATCAAAGGAGATTCATCTATCAAGTTCAGTGGAAGAATCCGGCGTTGATGACGAGTCCTTTGGTAGAGTGAGGCTAAGAATGCAAGTAAGATATCCACACACATCTTTTTACAGTTCAGGTACTTTTTTCTCACCCTCTCTTTCTTCCTAATATCGTTGATGGACAAACGATGGGTACTTTGTATCTATTTTAACGACCAATTCTGTTCGTTTGAGCCTAGAACTTTTTTGTCAAAAATACTTTCTATAAGATTCTAATGGGTTTTGGACTATTCATAAGATACAATATGAAATTAGGGGGTGTTAGTTTTAAAATTAAGATTAGTTGGGCTGGTTAAAGGAGATAATAAATAAAATAAATAAGGGTCACTTTTACCCCATTATATATTAAGGTATCCAATTAGAGTGATAATTGAATCTGTATAAAGAGGAACAAAAGAGAATGGAGGGGCACGAAATCGTGCAAATCAAATTCACTAAGGGAGTGTTAGATGGGAAAGGTTTGGTGAGGGCATTAATGAAAGAAAAAACAAATTGGATAAGTATTTACTTACTTCAGTTCTTCGGTGGAGGTAGGTTATGGTTTTAGTTCTACTTGACAGATAAACTCTAAATAGTGATTGATATGTATTAAGTGTATTGTAAGTCTCTCCTATGTACTTGATTGGTGTGGTTGTAATTGTTTGATTGTGTGGTATTTGTTGTTGGCCTAAAATTAATGTATACTTGTTGAATTTCTCTCTTGACCCTCGTTTACATCTAATTTTATATTTTGTCATCGGACCTGCCCCTCCAGGAGATCACCTAATTCCTACGTTTAGACTGGCTGCCAAGACAACGAGTAACTACCGTCAGTCATGTAAAAACCTTCAGCTTACAAGAGACGCAAGGGACTGATCGTAATCCGCAGGTCCCAGGTGGAAGAAGTTAGATGACGAAAACAAGTGTAAACGGTGTGGACAGTTATAAAGGAGGCGCGAATGGAACTAATGTGCAAGGACCTATGAAATGTTGGGGATCGAGAAAAGATCGTAGTAGGGAACGACGGAGGTAAAAGCCAGTGGCTACCATAGCTTACCGGGTCAAAGAGAGAAACGAAAATAAAGATTATAAGGGAGAAGGTAGGGAGTAAGTAGGGAGTGGATGAAGGTGAGGTGTGAGGCGAGGGGAGGGCAGGGGTGTGGAGTAGAGTAGGAGTCTTTAAATGCTCTTGAATAAAGAAGGCTTGATGAACTAAAATAATGAGATATTGGATCGGAAGTGTCCATTCTGACACGGTATTATTGATACGAAGTGTCACATTCCGACACATATTTGATCGGAGTTGTCACAGTCCGAAACTACTATATGGGACCCGGAGTGTCACGCACTTCTCCGACATAAATAACATTAAAGGAAAGGAATCCTGAATTAAACCCTTAATATACTTAAAATCTCAAGAACTTATTTCCAAATGAGTATGGTTGTGGATGCATGGGTCCTCATAGGTGTTTCTTGATGTGTGATTGATGGTGTTACCTATTATGGTGTTGTTGTCAATGGTTCATGTGTTGTTGCTTGTCAACGCTATTACGTATTGTAGTTGATTTTTTATTTATTATTCAATATATATTGATTCTATTTTCAGTTGACCGCTGCATACTCCTCAGTACTTGTTTCTTGTACTGACCACTACTTGTATTGTCTCTCTGTTCTTTGTGGAAGTGCAGCAAGTGTCCTCATCGACTCTCGACCGCCCTCAACTCTATCTAATCTCAGCACACAGAGTTCAGGGTGAGCTATTAATTCTAATCTCCCGTTGCTGCAAATTCTCTCATGCACGTCCTTGATGTCCTTGAATTTCGAACATGGCCCATCTTTTTTGCGCTTATTTTGTTTTCTTAAACACTCCTTATACTTGGTAATTTTTAAAGTAGATGTCCTTACGTGATGACTATCAATTTGGGGATATAAGTATTAAAACTTTAGAAAAACTTATTTAAATTGGTGCTTAATCATTTTGGAGCTTCACATTAGTTAATATTATTTATAGTGGAACTATTGGAATATGTTAGGGTTTAGATGTGTTGGTTCTCCCACCAAAAGGAGGTAAGTGTGGGTGCCACTCACGGCTCATTTTGGGTCGTGACATCGCATATACTTATCTATTGCATTATTGATACCTCCAAATGAAAGGTATTAATAATACAGCATAGGCTTAAGTCATTTATGACCCCTTAAAGTAAATCTAACACAATTTCCACTTGAACTCTTAACTGCTTGTATCTTATTGAACACCTTAAAGTTTTGAATTGATATCATTGATGCAACTTTTTTCCTACATGGCACTTTGAGTGTAATTCACCGTTGATGAGCGCGTGAAAACATATAATTAGACATTTCCTAAATAGAAAAAATCTTTTTCTTCTTCCTTATTTGGTTACCACCACTTTCTTTAGTAGGCTCCATCACCGCCATCATCATACACCTTTCTTCTTCTTTCATTTTTTAACCACTTCACTTTCTTTACCATTGATCAGATTTGTCATTATCGCCGCCAGCACATTTGTTTCTTTCTCCTCTTTTAAGCAATCACTATCATCTCTGCCATTAACGCCGTCGCTTAGACCTTTTTTTGTTCATATCTAGAATCGTTTGGTGGCATTTTTTTTAAAAAAAAATCTAGGACAAAATCTTTATTGATTTATAGAAGAAGTAAGCAAAGTTTCAACTTTGCAATTTAAACAAGACCTTCATTTCTTCTCAATTAATTGTTTCGATCTATGGAATATATTTTTACTCTCAAAAATTTTTATTTATTTATTTATTTATTTCTTTTTTATTTATGTTGATTAATATTTATTATTATTATTATTATTAATTACTTATTATTATCTATATTATTAATTATTATTATTAGGGTTATTATTATTATTATATGATTATTATTTTATTAATTATTATTATTGAATCTAAATCTTCCATGGTTGATTTACAATGTTACTATTTAAGTTTCATTATTTTTAAAAAGAACTTTTGAACCTCAATATTCTGCCATTGTTCATACAAACGAAGAAGTAAATGTAAGAGAGAGAAATGGTGGGGTGGATTGGTTCTAATCGGCAACATGAAGAGTGTTTGGTGGGTGGGTGGATTGTATGATATTACATAATAATTATTTTTTAACTTTAAAATATCTTTTTTCTATCCCTTGTTTAGTACTTTCTCCGTTTAAAAAAGAATAACCCCATTTCTTTTTTAGTCTGTTTAAAAAAGAATGTCCTCTTTTTTTTTGTAACAATTTTTCCATGTGGCATGTTTAAGACCACAAGATTAAAGTGGCAAATTTTGTACATTTGACATAACTTTAATTTTCGGACAAATGAATCAAAAATTTCTTTATTTCTTAAACTCGTGTCCAAGTCAACTAAGATCATTCTTGTGAATGGAGGGAGTAATATTTTTAACGGGATGACACTGTCACATTTGATTCGTTATTGTACATGTTCATAGTGATGAATGGTAACGACCTTTTTTGAGTCGTTTTGACAACATATTTATTTCTGGAAAACTGGCTGAGACCAGCCCCCACTACGGAACCGTCGAAGGGTCATCGTTCCAAACACTAGAAATTATAAATCTTGGTACTGAGAGCGACTCTCCTGAACGTCACGACGGGAATGGCAGGACGGACCGTCTTGTCCCACCGATGGAGCCGTCACAGGCCCTTCACTAAACATCAAGTGTTCTTCTGTATGTGTGACGACAAAGGACGGACCGTCGCGGCCGACGGCCCGTCACAAGCTGGTGCAATCCTAGCTGGTCGTATTTCTGTTAATTTAGTTAAGGGGGCGTTTTTGGACTTTTCCTGCTTTAATATAAATGGTGTGTTTAATTTTAATAAGTCTATTACTTGGGTGGGGGGGTAAAAGAGGTAACCTTAAGTTATTAGTGGGGTTATTAGTGTCATCTTTTATACTTAATTATATGATTATTAGTAAAAGAAAGAAGGCGTTTGAATAAGAAAAACTAGAAAGAACAAGAGAGAACATAAAACGAGAGAGAAACGAACGAAGAGAGACAACAAGAAGTTGAAGGACTTTTGCTTGCTTGATCACGAATCTTCGGTGGAGGTAGGTTCTGGTTTTTATGTATGCTATTCGTAGTAACTCTTAATAGCCGAACGATAAGTGTTGGGTAGTATTATAAAGGCTTCTATAGCTTAATTGTGTGCATGCATGATGGGATTATTTAATATATATGAGTTTGGATGAAATAAAAGCATGATGAAGCTATTGATCCAATCTTAATAAAAAACTCTAATCTCATTTTTAATGATGATGCCTTTGTAAGAAAGAAGGCTTGATGAATTGAGAGAATGAGATTAGGGATCGGGTGTTTCACGAACCGACACGTAGAATTAGGGTATCTGGTGGTCCACGAATCGACATGTCGAATTAGTGATTGGGTGTACGGAACCACACTTAGATTAGGGGATCGGTGTCCACAACCGACATGTAGATTTAAGGGGTAGGTGGCGGAGTTTCACGTACCGAACAATGTATTATGGGATTCGGAGTGTCACGTACCTGACACAAGAGGAATAAAGAAATGAATTCTTGAAAGATTTAATATCACTCAATTTCTACTGAACCTAATTCCGCCCCAATGTGTATGGTTTGAAGGCGTGAGTCCTGCATGGATGAACTTGGCGGTACTTATAAATGATGTTATACATTGTTGCTATCACTGTTAAGAATATAGTTGATTTTATGATGTTTATCTGAGATATATGCTTTTTCTATTTTGAGTTGGCCGTGATACCACTAACTCAGTACTTGTGTTTATACTGACCCCCTACTTTTAATGTTTTCTTCGTTGATTTTTGTGGAGTGCAGGCAACCTACCTTCGTCTTCAACTCAACCGCAACTCGACTTACCAGTCTTCTTTACCAACACAACCGGATGCCAGGGTGAGCTAACGCTTGCTAGCGTGGACTGGACTCTTCTTCCTCATTGTCTTGATGCCTTGAATTTCCGGCATGTGACGACTTTTGTTTTTTAGCTTTTTTAGAATACTCTTAGTTTAGTAATTGATCATAGATGTTCTCTTGTGGTGATGACTTCCAGATTTGGGGATAATGTATATGTTGAATTTTAGAAGTTATTGAATTGTTTTTATACTGAGTTTAAGTCCTTTCCGCATTACTTTCTATTGATATTACAAAAAAGGTGAAAATGTTTTAAGGTTTAGATGGTTGGTTCGCTCACATAGGAGATACGTGTGGGTGCCAGTCGCGATCGATTTGGGTCGTGACCAACTTAGTATCAGACCTTAGGTTCGTTGTCTCACTCACACAAGAACGGGTCTAGTAAAGTCTAAGGAACGGTTTAGGGGGACCCCTTTACTTTCTTTCTTTGAGAGGCTACCTAAGACTTTAGTGAAAATTCCATTCTTTTCTTTTCTCTTCTTTCGTTCTATTTTACTTGAATCCAATTGGTATCTAGGTGTACAAATTGGTATCTGACCATCCTTCACTCTATTTCGGCAGATGGTTAGAACTAGAGCAACAACTACTGCGCCACAACCAACATCGGCAAGACCGAAGCGTCTGAGCCAGCACTGGGGCTGAGGCTCAGAGAGAAGTAGTGACAAGAGGTCGTGGAAGAGGCGTGGGAGGACGTCCTCTAGAGGAACGAGGACGAGCACCTACCCATCGGTACTTGAGGGTGGTACTCCTCCACCGACTGAGGAAGTGGGCCTATAGGGTGAGGAAGGGGAAAATGAACAAGTGCATATGAAGGATTGCCACCCCAACCTACCCCCGAGAATGATCAATCAGGTTCTTGGCTTAGTTAGCGGTATCTGATCAGGGTCAGCTCCCAGTGTTTCTGTCCCACACCTCCGGTTCCTAGAGGTACAACAGGCCGCTACTGATGGCTCCCCGCATGGTCCTCATTTGAAATAGCACGTTTCCTCGTCTGACCACAGGGCCTTAATGACAATGATCGCTGAAATTTTCATTAAGTTCTTGAAATGAAACCCTCGCAGTCTCAAGGGTGCCGAATCTGAGGATTCCTACGATTTTCCTGGTTGACTATCAGATCTACTACACAGATGGTAATAGAACAGCGGTTGGGTTGGGGATGTTTGTGACTTAGCCGTTTCAAGGAACGCCAAAATGTGTGGCGGGTCACATGTTGAGTGTCACCAACAGAGGCCCACCTAGGACTTGGGCATGACATTTTCCCTAGCTTGTTTATGGCACAGTCTATTCCCCGACTTTGAGGGATAGGAAAGAGAGGCTGTCTTGAGCAGAGCAGGGAGGATTCGGTTACTGCATATGAGCCAAGTTTCGTGTCCTTATCCATGTATGCCACTCAATTGTTTCAGTCCCAAGAGAGGATTCACCGTTTTGTGAAGGTTGAGATCAGGTTGCGATTTCAGCCTTACATTAGCGGCCACAGCGACATATTTTCACAAGAGTGGTGGCCTTCGTGATAGAGGTAAGGGAGTTCAGCAGTATGACTTCAACCATGGCATGGCATCAACATCTACAAGGTTTTGTAAGGGAGGTGGTTTAAGGTTCTTACTCCAGAGGAAAGGGTTGCGGAGGTTAACTTAGTTGCAAACCCATTCAGTCTCACTACACAGACTGTAGTTTTGGGGTCCCACCTCAGACCGGTCACACTTATCTGAGAGACCTATGCTTGACTCTGAGAGTGTTATGGATGTGGGGATACTGGTACATATTAAGGAATTGTCCAAACAGAGTTACTAAGCCACCCATAGCTCGAGTAGAGTTGCATTGTCAAGGTCCGGTTATCGGAGGACGTGGTGGTCGAGTAATGGTTGTGTCACCAAAACGGCCGGGTGGATGTGCAAACTTGAGCCACGAGCATCACAACATGGTAGGGGCAACGGACAAACAAACGTAAGGCCCATTGTTATCTTTCCTTTCCCTGGGAGATCGAGGCGGAAAATCTGATGCTGTCATCACAGGTAATCTTCTTTTTTGTGATGCATGGCTTCTGTATTGTTTGAGCCTGGATCCCACATTTTCTTTGTATCTTCCTCATTGCTAATGGTCTAATTTACAATTGTGAATTCTTGATATGCCTAATTATTCCTGTGTTTCTACTCCTGTGGTGAGTCTGTGGTAGTTGAAAGGTATATAGGTCTTGTTTGGTGAAACTTTTGTGGGGAGCAACACTTATGTAGATTTGGTTATCTTAGAAATTGGGTTGATGTTTGTGTATTCTGGCGGCATGAATTGGCTTTCTCCGAATTTGCAGATCTTGGGGTTTGTAATGCTAAAACTGTGACTTAGCCAAGCCTGGGACATATCCGTTAGTGTGGGAGGGGTGACTACACTTCAAGCCGGTGCGTATCTCCCTTTCTTCGTGCTAAGAAATTGTTAGTAAAGGGTGTTTAGTAGCTTTCTTGGCACATCTCAAGGATGACACACCCACGTAACCTTCGATTGAGTCTGTGTTCGTGGTCCGTGAGTTGTCTGGATGTTGTTCCCTACAGATCTTCCTGGTGTCCACCAGATAGGAAATATTGACTTCTGTATTGAGCTGACCC